>CM055117.1:1018984075-1020184075 GCA_029206835.1 Rana muscosa
AAAACGCATATCTAAGTCGCGCCCGCGTACGTAAACAATGTTCAAATCACACATGTGAGGTATTGCCGTGATTGTCAGAGCGAGAGCAATACTTCTAGCACTAGACCTCTTCTGTAACTCTAACCTGGTAACCGTGATTTTTTTTTAAAGTGAGATTTTTTGGTACCGTAGTTTGTCGCCATTCCACGAGTGTGCGCAATTTCAAAGCATGACATGTTGGGTATCTAATTTTCTAGAAAAAAATACGGATTTTAACTTGCAAGCAACAAATGTCAAAAATAGGCTTAGTCATGAAAGGGATATACACTGCTCAAAAAAATTAAAGGAACGCTTTGAAAACACATCAGATCTCAACGGGGCAAAATCTCATGCTGGATATCTATACTGATATAGACTGGGTAATGTGTTAGGAATGAAAAGATGGCACATCATTTGATGGAAATGAAAATTATCCACCTACAGAGGGCTGAATTCAAAGACACCCCGAAAATCACAGTGAAAAAAAATATGCAGCAAGCTAGTCCATGTTGCTGAAATGTCATTGCAACAACTCAAAATGGTCCTCAGTAGTTTGTATGGCCCCCAAGTGCTTGTATGCATGCCTGACAACATCAGGGCATGCTCCTAATGAGACAGATGGTGTCCTGGGGTATTTCCTCCCAGATCTGGACAAGAGCATCACTGTGCTCCTGAACAGACTGAGGTGCAACCTGGCGGCACCGGATGGAACGAAACATAATGTCCTAGAGGTGTTCTTTTGGATTTAGGTCAGGTGAGCGTGGGGGCCATTCAATGGTATCAATTTCTTCATCCTCCAGGAACTGGCTGCATACTCTCACCACATGAGGCTGGGCATTGTCGTGCACCAGGAAGAACCCAGGACCCACTGCACCAGCGTAGGGTCTGACAATGGGTCCAAGGATTTCATCCCGATACCTAATGGCAGTCAGGGTGCCATTGTGTAGCCTGTAGAGGTCTGTGCGTCCCTCCATGGATATGCCTCCCCAGACCATCACTGACCCACCACCAAACCGGTCATGCTGAACGATGTTACAGGCAGCATAAAGTTCTCCAGACGTCTGTCACATGTGCTCAGGGTGAACCTGCTCTCATCTGAAATGCATGGGGCACCAGTGGCAGACCTACCAATTCTGGTGTTCAATGGAAAATGCCAATCGAGCTCCACAGTGTCCTGCAGTGAGCACAGAGCCCACTAGAGGATGTTGGGCCCTCAGGCCACCCCAATGAAGTCTGTTTCTGATTGTTTGGTCAGAGACATTCACACCAGTGGCCTGCTGGAGGTCATTTTGTAGGGCTCTGGCAGAGCTCATCCTGTTACCCCTTGCACAAAGGAGCAGATACCGGTTCTGCTGATGGGTTAAGGACCTTCTACGGCTCTGTCCAGCTCTCCTAGTGTAACTGCCTGTCTCCTGGAACCTCCTCCATGCTCTTGAGACTGTGCTGGGAGACACGACAAACCTTCTGGCAATGGCACTTATTGATGTGCCATCCTGGAGGAGTTGGACTGCCTGTGCAAACTTTATGGGGTCCAAGTATCGCCTCGTGCTACCAGTAGTGACAATGACCCTAGCCAAATGCAAAACTAGTGAAAAACAGTCAGAAAAGATGACTAGGAAAAAAAAATGTTGCTGACTTGCTGAACTGTTAATAGGCCAGGGGGCCTGCAGTACCCCTTTCTTGTAGTTTAGCGGCTTGACTTTGTCAGTGGACTACTGATCCCAGCTAGCCCGACTTGCAAATCCTGTGCCCGCAGGCCACATTGATTTGACACAAAACCCCACAGTCTCTCCTCTGGCCTCGCACCCAGCTCCCCTGGCATGCCTCTTCCAGATATCCACTGTGCCTCACTCACCGACCTTCTCCTGCCCTGAGTCCATGGTGAAGAACTTACCCGGACATGCGTTCCAATCACTTCTCCAGCCCCTCTGTTCCAGGACACCTCTTCCATGACCGTGTAAGGATGAGGCTCCCTCCCAGCTCCCGGGTTCCTCCGCTGAGGCGCACACCCCCCCCCCCAGATGGGGATGGGCTTCCTTCTGTGATCAACACTCCATTCTTCACGTCTCCCAGCCGACAATTCCCTTCCAGTGGGCTGGACCTGAGCTTATAAAGGAGGCCTGTCCCCTGCCAATTCCAGTTGGGGTTTGGTCAGGGCTCCTTACATGAGCTCTCTGTCACTCCAGTCCCCTGCCCTGCCCCTCTTCCAGAACATTCTCCCTGGAAGTGGAAGCAGGAACTGAAGCACAGGTGGTCACACCCACTGCTACACTAACCACTCCCCTGCCCCCAGATCAAAACAAGCAGTCCTAGCCTGAAGCTTAAATTTACCTGTCTGGCAGCTACCACACAAAAGTCCTCACTTCTAGCACCTACCTATGGTAGAGGGTGCTACACTATTATTAAATCTATGATCGACCAGATCAATATGCAACTTTGTACCAAGTCACAAGATGAGAGGCTGCAGCAGAGGCTGATCTGTGTCAGACATTTGTGAACACAGCCAAGAACTGCATAGGCACCAGGATTTACATGATTGTGTCATCTCTGAGCCAGCATCCAAGTCCAAGAAGTAGATGGTGACCCAGGATGATGCCTGAACAAATATGGCACTGCTCTTCTGAAGCTAAAGGCAGGCGACATTGTCAGAGGGAGTACTGCGGTCTATGACTGAAGCATTAATTACCTGTGTTACACTTACACGTTACTTATCATGCATATGTAGCGCTTACCCCGAAGGAGCTGCTGATAGGTTGGTCATCTGATTCCACATGACTAGAGTCTTCCTGGCAATACCACACCCTCTGACACCCCAAGGCTAAAGAAAGAGGCTTTATTTTTGGAAATACTCCCCACAAAGAAACTGGATAACAAAGTTGTGGTCCACAGCATCTCACTAATTTGCAGTCTGTAATTGAGCCTGGGGTGTTGTTGTTGGCGATTCGAGGTCTGTAGTGACAATCTCTCGTGGAACCAGTAATGCTCCTTTCTCCAGCTCACTGGATCTCTCCGACAACTGTGCCCTCCATGTAGATGTGGTAGCCCAGTCTCCATTCACTCACAGCAGGCAGCTCACTAACTCATCAGCCCAGTCTCTGGTCATGCCCCACATGAGACTTACCTGCGCCTGGGCTTCTCCTTCCGTTTCTTCCTGCTGCAGTAGCTTTCTGTCCTCCTGGGACTTGTAGTCCCATCCAGTCCTTGGCTTGATAGAGAAATGTCTGGGGGCTACATAGTTCCAGGTGGCACCCATCAGTCTGTTTTATCTTCCAGGCTCCACAGCAGCCAGTCACAGTGTTCTCTGCTGTCCCGGGTTGTGGGTGGGACTTCCTTTCAGCTGTGTGTGGGTGTCTACAGCATTAGAATGACAGCATGGTCAGGAGGGCTGCAAACTTGGGGCTACACATAACCTATATTACCCATGCCAGCTAGGGGTTTTGCAGCTGTGGTGGCAACTCTGCACATGCTCAGTTTTCAGTGCGTTTGTATGCTGAGCATGTCCTCCCGATCACATCTGATCAGCCCATGTGACTATAGAGTCACACATGATGGTGTATACATAGTGGTAAAAACAGCCCACTCCTCCCCTCCTCCTCCATCCCCACCAACCAGCTAAACACAATGGGGGCGGGATATTACATGTAGATTAATGGGGGCTTCACCTCCTCCTTATTCTAAGACACAGGCTGCGGGGCGTAACACAGCCTGCCACTGGCAGAAATCCGCCACACCATGTTATATCCACAAAATAATAAAGATTTGATTTCAAATATACACTGTGTAGCGGGGTCCTCAATTTAGTGGGATACACCTGGGGGTAGTGTGACCCAGGTGTGTAATTATGTTAGGGTTCAGACCCCTTTTTGTTATTCGTGGAGGATTGGGTGGTGCAATATTCTCCTTGACCAGTGGGTGTCAGTGTACCTACTGGCTCAGGGTAGAATCACTACCACAGTGCTACCCTTTTTGTCCCTTTCCGGAGATGGTACGGCTGGGGTGGGGAACCCGCCGTGGTGTCGATGGGAGGAGGTAAAAGGGGGAGACGCCCTCGCCACGAGGTCGTCTTCGGGGATCATCTCTTCACGCACCCAGGCACCTTAGGCCTGGGTGCGGGCGGTTCAAGGTTCCGGCCTAGGTGCCCTAAGCCTGGCCGGAATGAAGATGGAGTCCATCCCAGGCACCTTCAGCCTGGGGTGAGGTACTATTGAGGAGGCCTGGGACCCGGTGACTCCGACTGGGTCCCGCGAGGGTGAAGTTGCTCCAGGGCGCCCCTTGCGAGGGGACCCGCATCTGAGGTGAGGAGGCTGGGGAGGTCACCCGTCCGAAGACCCGGTGCAGTGTCAACCCGGTGACGGATGGGCCTTCGGTAACTCCCTTGGAGGACATCTTCCCCTGATAGGGGCTACAGCGCAGCGGAGGAGCTCTAATCAAGACTCCTGCAACCCCTGGTCATAGCACAGGGAGTGTAGGGACTAGGAACCTGTACAGTGCCTCGACCTGCTCCCCCATCGTATCATGCCGTTGCATTTGACTGTATGTGGAGATACGCAATAAACCTGAGTTTGGACTTTGATGGGTGTATGGACTCTGTTAATGGGAGCAAAGGGAGATTCTGGCACGGAAGGACTGACCCTCATAACCAGCACACATTTGGCCCGAGGAAAAGATTGGTACTGGCCTTCACCTCACCCACAGCCATGGGGAGGACATGGGCCGTAGCGCACCTCACTCTGTCGCGTGACATACCCCTAGCTAAAGAGGACGGGGTGAGGCCGCTACAACTATATTACCAAAAGTATTGGGTCGCCTGCCTTTACACACACATGAACTTTAATGGCATCCCAGTCTTAGTCCGTAGGGGTCAATATTGAGTTGGCCCACCCTTTGCAGCTATGGTAGGTTAATTGGCTTCTGTCTAAATTGGCCCTAGTATATGAATGCGAGTTAGGGACCTTAGATTGTAAGCTCTTTGAGGGTAGGGACCGACGTGAATGTACAATGTATATGTAAAGCGCTGCATGAAGTGACAGTGCTATATAAGTACCTTAACCACTTAACGACCGCTCACTGTATATATACGTCGGCAGAATGGCACCGACAGGCACAATCACGTAGAGCATACGTGATTGCCTTTGTATAGTTGGGGGGTCCAATCGGACCCCCTCCTATACAGTGAGCGGTGGCTAAGTGTCCGGGAGCGTTCCGGGATGAGGGGGCAGCCATTCGTTTCCGGCCACCCCCTCGCGATCGCTCCCGGCGAATGGAAATGCCCCCTCTGTCTGTGTCAGACAGAGGAAGCAGGAGGAAGTGATGTCATCTCTGGTGCGGCGCTCACATATACCGAGCGCCGTACAAGAGAAGACATCAGGTCAGTGCACACAACACTACACTGACACCAGGACACATAGGAACATAAATCGCCCCCCCAGGCCCCCCCAGACACCCCAGATCACCCCCCCAGCCCCCAGTCACAGTGTCACTGATTGCAGTGACCATTTATTTAGTGATCACTGCAATCAGTGACATTTGTGACTGTAAAAGTGTCACCAAAGTTTAGTCTTAGGTCCAGTGTAGCCCCCTAACCCCCCCTAATAAAGGTTTAACCCCCTGATCACCCCCCAGATAACCCTTTCACCCCCTATCACCACTGTCGCTAAGCGATCATTTTTCTGATCGCTGTCTTAGCGTCAGTGATGCCGATCGGCAGCCAGTAATTTTTTTTAGGTTCGCCGCATGTTTTTATAGCGTCAGGTACCCCAATATATTATCTAATAAAGGTTTAACCCCCTTGATCGCCCCCCAGGTAACCCTTTCACCCCCTATCACCACTGTCACTAAGCAATCGTTTTTCTAAACGCTGTCTTAGTGTCGGTGATGCAGATCGGTAGCTGGTAATTTTTTTTAGGTTCGCCGCAGGTTTTTATAGCGTCAGGTACCCCAATATATTATCTAATAAAGGTTTAACCCCCTTGATCGCCCCCCAGGTAACCCTTTCACCCCCTATCACCACTGTCGCTAAGCGATCGTTTTTCTAAACGCTGTCTTAGTGTCGGTGATGCAGATCGGTAGCCAGTAATTTTTTTTAGGTTCGCCGCATGTTTTTATAGCGTCAGGTACCCCAATATATTATCTAATAAAGGTTTAACCCCCTTGATCGCCCCCCAGGTAACCCTTTCACCCCCATCACCACTGTTGCTAAGCGATCGTTTTTCTAAACGCTGTCTTAGTGTCGGTGATGCAGATCGGTAGCTGGTAATTTTTTTTAGGTTCGCCGCAGGTTTTTATAGCGTCAGGTACCCCCATATATTATCTAATAAAGGTTTTAACCCCCTGATTGCCCCTAGTTAACCCTTTCACCAGTGATCACCATATAAGTGTTACGGGTGACGCTGGTTAGTTAGTTTGCTTTTTATAGTGTCAGGGCACCCGCCGTATATAACCCAATAAAGGTTTAACCCCCTGATCGCCCGGCGGGTGATATCAATTAGGTTTTAGCGTCAGAGAGGGTCTGCGTCACACCACAGGCAGCGTCAGGTTAGTGCCAGTAACGCTAACACCCACGCGTGAAGCATACACCCCCCTTAGTGGTATAGTATCTGAACAGATCAATATCTGATCTGATCAGATCTATACTAGCGTCCCCAGCAGTTTAGGGTTCCCAAAAACGCAGTGTTAGCGGGATCAGCCCAGATACCTGCTGGCACCTGCGTTTTGCCCCTCCGTCCAGCCCAGGCCACCCAAGTGCAGTATCGATCGATCACTGTCACTTACAAAACACAACACACATAACTGCAGCGTTCGCAGAGACAGGCCTGATCCCTGCGACTCCAGTGCTGTAGGAGGTGATTTCACCACCACAGTTAAAAAAAAAAAAGCAAATATGCCGAAGCATTGGGGCAGCAGGGGCGGAGGAGCGATTTTGCTCCTAATGCCACGTACATACGGTCGAAATCCCGACGGAGGCTTGCCCGTGGAAAAGTCCGACCATGTGTGTGCGGCATAACTTTTTTGCGGGAGGATGCCCCCATGCTTCGGCATATATAAATGGTGCGTGTATGCCCATCATTGGAAGTGGGTGGATGAAGGGCGGTATTCTAATGGTGGGCATACCCACCGATCAATCTCTTTTTTCGTCCAGCCAACTGGCTGCATGAAAAAAAAAGATTACAATACATGTCCAACAAGGACCAGCAACGTACTGGTATGTTGCTGGACTTTGAATGTTTATACCAGAATGATGCCTGTGGGTTTAGGTATCATCTTGGTATCATTCTTTTCAGCCAGCGGCCGGCTTTCATGTAAAAGCAATCCTAGCAGCTAATTAGCCTCTGGACTGCTTTTACAAGCAGTGGGAGGGAATGCCCCCCCCCGGATATAAAACGTGCCATTGGGAAATTGGGAAAGCATTTTATCACACCGATCTTGGTGTGGTCAGATGCTTTGAGGGCAGAGGAAAAATCTAGGGTCTAGAAGACCCCAGTTTTTTCAAAAAAAGAGTACCTGTCACTACCTATTGCTATCATAGGGGATATTTACATTCCCTGAGATAACAATAAAAATGATAAAAAAAAAAAAAATACTTGGAAGGAACAATTTAAAAATAAAATAAAAAAGCAAAATTAATAATAAAAAAAAAAAAAAAAAAAAAAAAGCACCCCTGTCCTGCACTGCTCTTGCCCAATGGCGAACGCAAGCGTCGGTCTGGCGTCATATGTAAACAGCAATTGCACCATGCATGTGAGGTATCACCACGAAGGTCAGATCGAGGGCAGTCATTTTAGCAGTAGACCTCCTCTGTAAATCTACTGGGGTAACCTGTAAAGGCTTTTAAAGGCTTTTAAAAATGTATGTAGTTTGTCGCCAATGCGCGTTTGTGCGAAATTTTAAAGCATGTCGTGTTTGGTATCTATGTACTCAGCCTAAGATCATCTTTTTTATTTCATCAAACATTTGGGCAATATAGTGTGTTTTAGTGCATTAAAATTAAAAAAAGTGTATTTTTTAACCCAAAAAATGCGTTTGAAAAATCGCTGCGCAAATACTGTGTAGAAAAAAAAAATGCAACACCCACCATTTTAATCTGTAGGGCCTTTGCTTTAAAAATATATATAATGTTTGGGGGTTCAACATAATTTTCTTGCAAAAAAAAAATGTTTTCATGTAAACAAAAAGTGTCAAAAAGGGCTTTGTCTTCAAGTGGTTAGAAGAGTGGATGTAAGCTTCCTAATGTTGTGTATAAAATGCCAGAACAGTTCAAAACCCCCCCAAATGACACCATTTTGGAAAGTAGACACCCCAAGCTATATACTGAGAGGCATGTCGAGTCCATGGAATATTTTATATGTTGACACAAGTTGCGGAAAAACGACAATTTTTTTTTTTTTTTTTTGCACAAAGTTGTCACTAAATGATATATTGCTCAAACATGCCATGGGCATATGTAGAATTACACCCCAAAATACATTCTGTTGCTTCTCCTGAGTACGGGGATACCACATGTGTGAGACATTTTGGGAGCCTAGCCACGTACGGGACCCCAAAAAACAAGCACCGCCTTCAGGCTTTCTAAGGGTGTAAATTTTTGATTTCACTTCTCACTGCCTATCACAGTTTCGGAGGCCATGGAATGCCCAGATAGCACAAAACCCCCCCAAATGACCCCATTTTGGAAAGTAGACACCCCAAGCTATTTGCTGAGAGGTATTGTGAGTATTTTGCAGATCTCGCTTTTTGTCACAAAGTTTTGAAAATTGAAAAAAAATATATATATATATATATATATATATATTTTCTTTCTTCATTTTCAAAAACCAAATGAGAGCTGTAAAATACTCGCCATTCCTCTCAGCATATAGCTTGGGGTGTCTATATTCCAAAATGGGGTCATTTGGGGGGGTTTTGTGCGATTTTGGCATTTTATGGCCTTCGAAACTGTGATAGGTAGTGAGGAGTGAAATCAAAAATTTGCGCCCTTAGAAATCCTGAAGGCGGTGCTTGGTTTCCGGGGTCCCGTACGCGGCTAGGCTCCCAAAAAGTCCCACACATGTGGTATCCCCGTACTCAGGAGAAGCAGCAAAATGTATTTTGGGGTGCAATTCCACATATAACCATGGCATGTGTGAGCAATATATCATTTAGTGACAACTTTTTGTAATTTTTTTTTTTGTCATTATTCAATCACTTAAGACAAAAAAAAAAAATTCAATGGGCTCAACATGCCTCTCAGCAATTTCCTTGGGGTGTCTACTTTCCAAAATGGGGTCATTTGGGGGGGTTTTGTACTGCTCTGTCATTTTAGCACCTCAAGAAATGAGATAGGCAGTCATAAATTTAAAGCTGTGTAAATTTCAGAAAATGTACCCTAGTTTGTAAACTCTATAACTTTTGCGCAAACCAATAAATATACGCTTATTGACATTTTTTTTACTAAAAACATGTGGCTGAATACATTTCGGCCTAAATGTATGACTACAATTGAGTTTATTCGATTTTTCTTATAACAAAAAGTAGAAAATATCTTTTTTTTTTTCAAAATTTTCGGTCTTTTTCCGTTTATATCGCAAAAAATTAAAATCGCAGAGGCAATCAAATACCATTAAAAGAAAGCTCTATTTGTGGGAAGAAAAGGACGCAAATTTCGTTTGGGTACAACATTGCATGTCCGCACAATTTACAGTTAAAGCAGCGCAGTGCAAAATTCTGAATTCACCTCTGGTCCTTTAGCTACCAAATGGTCCGGGGCTTAAGTGGTTAAATAATAATAATAATAATAATAATAATTACAGCTTCAACTCTTCTGGGAAGGTTGTCCACAAGGTTTAGGAGTGTCTATGGGAATGTTTTACCATTCTTCCAGAAGTGCATTTGTGAGGTCAGGCACTGATGTTAGACCAGAAGGCCTGGATCGCAGTCTCCGCTCTAATTCATTCCAAAGATGTCCTATCGGGTTGAGGTCAGGACTCTGTGCTGGACACCCCAAACTCGCTCATCCATGTCTTTATGTCTTTATGGACCAGTGTTAATTTAGTCAACTAAAACGTTTTAGTCGACTAAATGAATACTATTTTAGTCTACTAAAACAATTGAGATGACTAAAATACGACTAAAACTAAAATGGCATTTTAGTCAAAAGACTAAAGCCACGATAGGTTTTACCGATGAAAACAGACCGATGGATTTTTTTCATCGGACAAACCGATCGTGTGTACAGGGCTTAAGACTAAAGCCTCGTACACACGGCCGAGAATCTCGTCAGGAAAAAACTTGTCGTTTTTCTTGACGATATTCTTGGACAAGAAACTTGTCCCGGCCGAGTGTACACACGCTCGATTCAAAGAACCCGCGATTCTTTGAATGTCGTTTTTTGACGAGAAACTCGACCGAGTTTCTCGTCAAAAAATGACAAGAAACTTGCTGGCAGAGCTTTCTTGCCGAGTAAATCGGTCGTGTGTACGCGGCTATCAGGTTTCTCGTCAAGAAAACCGACAAGAATCTCGACGAGAAAAATAGAGAACCTGCTCTCTATTTTCTCGCCAGGATTCTCCATTTTCTCGTCGAGATTCTCGTCAGCATGTTTGTGTGTGTAAGTGTGTGTGTGTACACTTACCTGTCGCCGTGGAAACCCACGCAGGCTCAAAATGACTTTGACGCATGCGCGGTAGCTTCCTAGGCATAGGTAGGGTGTAGCAAGATGGCGGCGACGGCATTGAATGTGACGAGCGCACGCTCGTCGTATTCGATTACGTCACCGCGTTCACTCCATTCAAAGAACCGCGGGTTCTTTGAATCGAGCGTGTGTACACTCGGCCGGGACAAGTTTCTTGTCCAAGAATCTCGTCAAGAAAAACGACAAGTTTTTTCCTGACGAGATTCTCGGCCGTGTGTACGAGGCTTAAGTTGAAATTTGGCTTCAAAATTAACACGAGTCTGTAGTGCATGTTCACACCTCAATACTATAAATAATAACATGTTTGATTCTTCACTCCAGCAGTATATAATGAGTTTGAAAATGTAGAAAAATGTTAACTAATGCATTACAATTTAATTACACCCATTAGATTTTAGGCGACTAAAATGAGTTTTAGTCGACTAAAATGTACTGAAGATTTAGTCGACTAAATATGACTAAAACTAAAACAATTGCAGAAGACTAAAATGGGACTAAAACTAAAATGCCATTTTAGTCCTAAGACTAATGCCGCATACACACGACCGTTTTTAATGTCATTGAAAAAAACAATGTTTTTCTCGACGTGATTCTTCTCAAGCCTGCCTTGCCTACACACTTTCATGGAAAAAAAATGCTGGAGCAAAGCGCGGTGACGTACGAAATGTATGACAGCACTATAAAGGGGAAGTTCCATTCGGATGGCGCCACCCTTTGGGCTGCTTTTGCTGATCCTGGTGTTTGTAAAGTTTGTTGAGAGACGATTTGCGCTTTTCAGCTTCGTGCTCTTCAGTCCGTTACAGCGTGACGAATGTGCTATCTCCATTACGAATGCTAGTTTTACCAGAACGAGCGTTCCCGTCTCATCGCTTGCTTCTGAGCATGCACGTTTTTTTTACGTCGTTAAAGCCTACACACGGCCGTTTTTCATGACGAGAAAAACGACGAGAAAAATTAGAGCATGTTCCAAAATTTTAATGGGCATTTTTCACGTCATGAAAAACGGTCGTGTGTACGCGGCATTAGACTAAAACTAAATTGAAATTTGGCTTCAAAATTAACACAAGTCTGTAGTGCAAGTTCACACCTCAATAACATAAATAATAACATATTCGATTGTTCACTCCAGCAGTATATAATGAGTTTGGAAATTGTAGAAAAATGTTAACGAATGCATTACAATTTAATTACACCCATTAGATTTTAGGGGACTAAAATTAGTTTTAGTCGACTAAAATGTACTGGAGATTTAGTCGACTAAATATGACTAAAACTAAAACAATTGCAGAAGACTAAAATGGGACTAAAACTAAAATGCCATTTTAGTCCTAAGACTAATGCCGCATACACACGACCGTTTTTAATGTCATTGAAAAAAACGACGTTTTTCTCGACGTGATTCTTCTCAAGCCTGCCTTGCCTACACACGATCATGAAAAAAAATGCTCGAGTAAAGCGCGGTGACGTACAACACGTACGATGGCACTATAAAGGGGAAGTTCCATTCGGATGGCGCCACCCTTCATGTTAGTAAAGTTTGTTGAGCGACGATTCGTGCTTTTCAGCCTCGTGCTTTTCAGTCCGTTACAGCGTGACGAATGTGCTATCTCCATTACGAACGCTAGTTTTACCAGAACGAGCGCTCCCGTCTCATACTTGATTCTGAGCATGCGCATTTTTTTCAAAAATTAGAGCATGTTCCAATTTTTTCATGGCTGTTTTTTACGTTGTGAAAAATGCTCTGAAGCCCACACACGATCATTTTTAATGACCATTTAAAAAGAAAAAAAAATTCTCGTCATTAAAAACGGTCGTGTGTACGCGGCATCAGTTCCAGTGAAGGGAACTTTTAAGGTGTCAGCATACCAAGACATTTTGGATAATTTCATGCTCCCAATCAGGGATGAGCCGAACACCCCCCTGTTCGGTTCGCACCAGAACCTGCGAACAGACAGAATGTTCGCGTGAACTTTAGAACCCTATTAAATACAATGGACTCGAATGTTCGAAATCTAAAGTGCTAATTATAAAGGCTAATATGCAAGTTATTGTCCTAAAAAGTTTAACAAAGGGGACCCCCAGATCCCGGCCCCCCCTATGTGAATTGGTAAGGGGTACATTGTACCCCTACCATTTCACAAAGAAAGTGTAAAAAAATGTAAAAAAACACACACCGACACCTTGGAAAAGTCCTTTATTAAAAAACAAAACAAAAAAAAAAACATTCCAGCGATGAAATCCAGTGTCCCGCGGCGATCCGATGTCCAGCGCTGTCCGTCATTGGCTGAGCCTGAGCGGACCTGATGGGGAACTTCCTCCGCAGTCTATTAAATGTATAGACCCGCCCCTTCTAAAGTTCCCCATCAGGTCCGCTCAGCCAATGACTAGGTGTAAGGCTGAGGACCTGATGCGGAACATGAGAAGGGGCGGGTCTATTCATGAATTACACAGTGAAGGAGATTCCCCATCAGGTCCGCCCCCTCGGTATGTCAGACCCCGCCTACGTCATTGGCCTGAACGGACCTGATGGGGAACTTCCTTCACTGTGTAAATTGTACCCCTTACCAATTCACATAGGAGGGGGGCCGGGATCTGGGGGTCCCCTTTGTTAAAGGGGTCTTCCAGATTCCGATAAGCCCCCTGCTTGCAGACCCCCACAACCACCGGGCAAGGGTTGTGGGGATGAGGCCTGGTACGGTTCAGGAGGGGGGGGCGCTCTCTCGTCCCCCCCTCTTTTCCTGTGGCCTGCCAGGTTGCATGCTCGGATAAGGGTCTGGTATGGATTTTTGGGGGGGCTCCACGCCATTTTTTTTACATTTGGGGTGGAGTTCCCCTTAAAATCCATGCCAGATCTGAAGGGCCTGGTATGGATATTTGGGGGGAACAGCACGCATTTTTTTTTTATTTGCGGCGGGGTTCCCCTTAATATTTATACCAGACCTGAAGGGCCTGGTAATTGAATTTGGGGGGACCCCCACGCTTTTTTTTTTATCAATGACTTTTCTATGTATTGATAAAAGCCGACAATTCATTAATAGCCGCGAGTGAGTTTTAAATGACTTTTTTTCCTTCATAAATGACACTTTGTGCAGGGACAGTTCTAAGCACGGGAAACATGCGCCACTTTACATGCATATCATACACACCCCCCAGGTACAAAATTTAAAGGAATATTTCACTTTTATTGTTTCACTTTAAGCATTATTATTATCACTGCTCCCGAAAAAACTGCCGTTTTTAAAACTTTATTTTGCAGTGATACATGTCCCCTGGGGCAGGACCCGGGTCCCCAAACCCTTTTTAGGACAATAACTTGCATATAAGCCTTTATAATTAGCACTTTAGATTTCTCCCATAGACTTTTCGAATTTGCCGCGAACACCCCAATTTGTTCGCTGTTCGGCGAACGGGCAAACAGGCAATGTTCGAGTTGAACGTGAGTTCGACTCGAACTCGAAGCTCATCCCTACTCCCAATTTCGTGGGAACAGTTTGGGGATGACCCCTTCATGTTCCAACATGAGTGCACACCAGTGTACAAAGCAAGGTCCATAAAGACATGGATGAGCGAGTTTGGGGTGGAGAAACATGACTAGCCTGCACAGAGTCCTGACCTCAACCCGAGGATGGGGATGAATTAGAGTGGAGACTGTGAGCCAGGCCTTCTCGTCCGCATCAGTGCCTGACCTCACAAATGTGCTTCTGGAAGAATGGTCAAACATTCCCATAGACACACTCCTAAACCTTGTGGACAGCCTTCCCAGAAGAGTTGAAGGTGTCATAGCTGCAAAGGGTGGGCCAACTCAATATTGAGCCCTACGGACGAAGACTGGGATTCCATTAAAGTTCATGTACGTGTAAAGGCAGGTGTCCCAATACTTTTGACAATATAGTGTATATTGCTCAAGAAACTATGTAATGCACAATGCAGACAGGATGAATGAAAACAAAGCCATGTTTTCAATGGTTGTAATGATGGCTTTCATAACACAGCGGAAAGAACAGGCAGATGTAAAAGACTAAGTGTATACAGTGCTAAAAAACTAAAAACGTACATGTAATATAAGAAATATACCTGATGCCAGGCTCGCTGTAATTGCCAGAGCAGGTTTATATTCCCAGGTTGGCATTTCTGTATGTAGCTCAGTGTTGTTCGGATCAGTCACACTGCTACTAAAAATGAAGATGTGTTTTCCTGGTTTTATCGGTCTGCTGCGTGAGAAAAAGAACAGAATTCGCTGGAGAGACGTATAAATCCTGCGTTTTCTATTTAATCTTGGGAAGTACTTTAGTCATTTCTATACACTAGTATAATATTCTGTAATTAAATAACTGTGGATGAGCTTTACCATTCCCTTATTTGCATTATCATTTATGTGATTATTGTCTTCAGTGTACAAAATAATATATGCAACAAGCAGAAGGCTGAAAAGAGCTTATTTAAACTTCTTATGAACCCATAATCACTTAGACTGGAATGAAAGTCATATATTAAGGAATGCTGAATGGAAGGAGGGCATCTTCTCCGTATCTTATAATTGCTTTTATGTTTGTGAGATTTGGCACAATGTTTTTTTCCTACTGAAGGAGTTTAAATATTGCATCTAGATTCTATTCTAGGGGTTTATTTAAAAAGAAAGTCTGTAGTGAGGTGAAAGATTCATAGAAAAAAAATATACATTTTGTATTTAACAATTAGAAATTCACTAAACACGCTTGGTGCTTGATGGAAAAGCTGTCTTTGCGCTGAATAAGGTATCTATAGACCTGCTACCCAACTTGTGGCCTGAGGAATGCATGTGGCCCTTATTATGTGTGCCACAGGGCCTCTGAAGACAGGAGAATGCTTGTAACCCAAAGCACTTGCATATCAAAGCGAGTTTCCCCATAGAAGTCAATGGAAACAAAGATAATTTGTTCTGCATTGACTTCTATGGCATGCAATACCGCATGTGGCCAGAGGTGGGGGGGGGGGCAGAGAGCCTTGGAAATACTCGGGGACAGTTTGGCTGATCTCGGAAACCCTCGCAAAGGTTCGGACACACTCGGGAACAGAGTATTTCTGTGTATTTCTGAGTATTTCCGAACAGCTCGGAACGGCCCCAAACCGCTCCAAGTGTCACCGGCACCCCCCCGCACCTCTTGCCAAATGCGGTACTGCACACCCAATTAGCTTGAATTCTGATCGTATTGCAAGACACCACTCGTAAACCGAGTCAGAATTAAAAAAAAAAGTTGCTCGTTATTCAAAGAGCTCGTTAACCGCGGTGCTCGTAAACCAAGGTTCCACTGTATAATGTATTGCTAAGGTATCCCAGATGTATACACCTGTAGCGGACCCCTAAAATTGGGGTCGCTATGCTCTAAATTTAATGGTAGCCTGAGCAATAGTTTGGCTCGGGTTCTCCAATTCTGTTAGTTTTGGACTCTGCTCTGCTGTAATGTTGCCTGGAATATGGTTCCCCTTGACCTGTGGGTGGCGCTGTTGCCCAGGTCCTGGGTTGAACTAGGGGTGGCATTGTGGTGTGATTGGGTGTCCTCTCTCGGCTACCGTGCGGTGGGCGGTTTTTTGCCTGCTGTGCATTCCGAGGGTACATAAAGGGCAGACGCCATGATCTGGGGTGGTGTGCCGGGGGGATTCCAAGGAGGACCCCTGGTGGTGAAGTCTTGCCCTTTGGCCCTGCTGGCCGGGGGGTGTGTGAACTGGTCAAGAAGTCTCGGGCACCTTTAGCCCGAGGCTACAGAGTTCCAGGTAGGCCCAGTACCTTCAACTGGGTCTACAACCAACCACTGGAGTCCCAGGGAGCCAGGTGAGGGTGGCCCACTCTGAAACAGAGGAAACCGGGGGAGGACCTGTCCGATGGATCGGTGAAGGAAGTCACGGTCTCGGGGAGGCCTGGTTGCCTATCAGAGGGAAGGATTCGTGAGTTGCAAGATAGCTCCTGTAGCGTGCCCCATTGGCACCTATGGTCTCTAATAATCTACAGGCGTTAGGGAGTTCTAAATTCAGGAACTTAAGGATTCTGTGTCAGAGGATCTCCTGAACTTGTCTTTGAAGGGGACTAAATCTGAAATGACTGTTCGTGCTTCACTCCGGCTGCTAGAACTGTGAGAGGGATCTATCCGGGTGAGCAATACCCACTCAGGCTTGAGTGGAGAATAGGGTGACTGGGTGCCGTGTGTCTGAACCTATCTCCTTACCTAATCTCATTGCTGTCTTCAACCCTTTCCCCAAATTTGTTTCAAGCAAAGAAAATAAACTCATCTGTTGGAGTTGAAATACTGTCTGGACATTGGCCTTCTTTCGGGGAAGAATAGACTTTTCCCTATACTCTAGGGACGAGAACCAATGGAGGGAGGTAACTCGTTGCAGGACCCAAAATTGTAAGAACACCGCTCAACCTCTTATACCAGGAGAATACGGGCATGTGGCACGGTGTGCCTTTACCCCTGCAGGTGAAGGTAGGCAAGAAAAAGGGTCTGTGTGCTACACACCCAATACGTAATTACCCTGAACCACCCAACCATATAATCTGAACAAATAACGAATGACACCGATCTGTAGAAAGTTTGGCCGGTTGGCCATTTATTAGCAAATGAACCAATTAACATTTTCTTAAACAGAAATAATACATAATCCAGTGCCTGTAAAATAAAGTTGCCGGTCTTGGGAGGAACCAAAGAACAAAATTCAGATTGTGTATCAGTGTTAATACTTAACGGTCCCCAGCTACGCAACACTGGCTCGGGGACAAACACACTTCACCACAGATCCCTTCTTGTTACCACTTCCCCGTTTATCCACCATTAACCACTTCAGGTAAAACAACGTTTCCATACGTCGGTATTTTGACGCTAAATACCGGGGTTATGGCAGCAGCTAGCTGCCATTTCCCCGGTATTTTCGGGAACGCTATGCGTTTCTATTTTAGATAAAAGTGGTCTCCGTGGCAGTTTCACCGCAAGATCACTTTATTGGTGGCGGGAGGGGGGGGGCCGATAAAAGTGATGTTGCGGCTCCGGTCGTCTCCGCGGCTTACCAAACCCGCTGGTAGCGGCGGAGACGATTGCGTCTTCTCCAGTGGATGCCTGGCTGCCGACTGAGGGGAAGATGGCTCCATAGCATGGGAGGGTGGAAGCGGCGTCAAACGTCACTTCCGCCTTCGCTCTTAAAGGAGAATTTATTTATTTTTTTAAATGACATTTTTTTTTTTGACCCCAGATCTCATATTTAAGAGGTTCTGTCGTGCTTTTTTTCTATTACAAGGGATGTTTACATTCCTTGTAATAGGAATAAAAGTGACCCAATTTTTTTTTTAAAAAGACAAGCTCGCGTGGAAAAGCGAACGTATACGTGAGTAGTACCTGCATATGAAAACGGTGTTCAAACCACGCATGTGAGGTATCACCGCGATCTTTAGAGCGAGAGAAATAATTCTAGCCCTAGACCTCCTCTGTAACTCACAACTGGTAACCTGTAGAATTTTTTAAACATCGCCTATGGAGATTTTTAAGGGTAAAAGTTTGTCGCCATTTCACGAGCAGGCGCAATTTTGAAGCAGGACGTGTTTCACAATATAAAAAAAAAAATTGGGCTAACTTTACTGTTGTCTTATTTTTTAATTCAAGGGTTAACTCTAGGGTGTTAGAAAAAAAATATGTAATGTTTGGGTGTTTTAAAAAAAAATTCTAGCAAAAAAAAAAAATTTTAACTTGTAAACAACAAGTGTCAAAAAGAGGCTCGAGGCTGAAGTGGTTAACTGGGTTTCCATAGAGCAGTGGTTCGGACAAACTTTTTTTCGTTTGGTTTTGTTTTCATCGGACAAAAGTTGGGTCTGCAAACGGACAAACTTTTGCCCAACAAAAGTCAGATGGAGCAAAGTCCTACCGTGTGTACAGAAAACCAAAGGACTTTTGTCCGATGGACAAAACAACTAATGTTAAAATCAACCAACAATAGCAGAAGTTGACCAAAGGGTGGCGGTAAAGAGCAGAAAAGAGCAGAAAAACCACATGATGTTGCAAAAAGTTTTGGGAAAGTTTGCAGAAAAGTCCTGTGGTGTGTATGCTATGGGTGTGCCCGGCCAACTCCGTTCGGACAAAAATCCACAGAAAAGTCAGATGGAAGTCCGACCGTGTGTACGAGGCTTTAGGGAGATGCAGACTAGAATACTGCAATCACTGAGCAGCAAATGATATCACCTGTGATGTATTTCAGTTATCTTGCAAACCTGGCCTGTTAGTGGTTCCTGGGGACAGGAGTTGAGAACCACTACCAAAGAGGACGTCATACCTTAGATGGGTCACCCTATGAACTGTTCCAAAAATGTTACCTTCTCCAAAGACTCCAACTGCCAAACCCCATTATTATTATTTTTTTTAACAAAATAAAACGACAATCAGACCAAACAATCCAGGGCGGGAGGGCGAGGATTCCAACTCGTCCGTTGCTCCAAAAGAGGGTCTACCATGATCCTCTCCCTGTATCCAACCGACAGCAGCCCCACCAACTACCATAACCAGCCTATCCCTGTAGGTGACCTCTCCATGATACTCTTGTTGATATTAACCCTGTACTGCCTAGTACACCCTGTCCCCCTATCATAAGGACCTGTGCCTATTTTTTTAATTTATTTTTTTAGCCTGTCTTTATTGTGGTTGTAAACTTTCACATATACCCAGGTAAGGTGACTGGCCTCAGGCAATACACAGAGATGAACAAAATCCTCATATGTGTGTTGTACCTGTTTATCTGCAGTCCTCTTTTCTCTACATCTCTTCAAAGTGCTAAATTAATAAGCTTGTCTAAGAGAATAAGATAAAATAACACTCTGCAGAACTCAGTGAGGAGATCTCTGGGAGCTGATAGGAGGGAAGAGACACACCTCCCTTCACACAGCTCACAGGATCAGAGCTGAAGCTATCAATCTGCTGGAGGTCCCTCCCCTGTCACCATTTTTCTCTTGGTGTCATGAAAACATGTCAGAAGTGACTTATGCAGATAACAGAGAAAGGAAGCAGCTGGCAAAAGTGACACGTAGTGCTCTTAATTGAGACAACTACACACTATAGAGCAGGGGTTTAAAACTCTATTTCATCGTGGGCTGCATCAGCATTATGATTGTCCTAAAAAGGGCCGGTTGTATCTGTAAGATTAGATGTCTAGCGCATCCCCTCCCCTTACATTAGATGTCAAGAGCCACCCCACCATCAGAAGTTGAGTCCCCCACTCTCCCTTACATCACAGTGCACCCCCTTTCCTTATGCTGCTGCTGGGAAGAAGCTGGATGCATTGCTTGAAAGCAGAAAGTAGGGGTCTGGAGGAGGACCAGAGGAGGGCTGGAGCTCTCCTGAAGCTGCAGGAGAGGTACGAGGGCCACATGAAGTGGCCTGGAGGGCCGGATTTGGCCGATGGGCCTTGTGTTTGACACCTGTGCTATAGAGGGATATGCTTTGTTCATTTTTCATGTCTGAGGTCATGGGCGTCCACTGAACTTTTTTCAGGGGGGGGGGGGGCATCATTTTAAGGTCATCAATGCTCGGTCCCTTTTTGACAGTGTCATGAAGGGGAGGGGCTTAGGCATTATCACATAAAGCACAGGCATGCAAAGGTTTGAGAAACCTGATGCAACTATCAACTTTGAATAGCAATATCATAAAAAAATGGAGTTCCCCCCCAAGGAAATAACAACCCCCAGCTTCAGTGCCAGTTTCTGCAATAACAATCCCCAGCTTTGCTGTCAGTTTAAGCATTAAAAATTGCCAGCATTGGTGTCAGTAGCAACAATAATAACCCCCCACATCGGTGCAGATTTCTAGAATAAAAGTTTCAGCATCTGTACCAGTGTACATAATAATGACCCTCAGCACTGGTGTCAGTTTCCGCACTAAAAACTCCCAGCATTTGGTGTCATTTTCTGCAATAATTGCCCCCAGCATAGATGGGAGGATATCAGGTTAGACCAGGGGTGCCCAACCTTTTGAGGATCAAGGGCGACTTGGTAACCGGTCGCGGGCCACAATGAGCGTAGCGGGCGGACGGCAGGTTTGTGTCCACCCTGCATAAGTAGAGCAGCCCGCTCTACCCTAAGGGCCCTCCGATCTGCCCAGACAGAAGCAGATCGGATTGCAGATAGGCGGGTGTAAGCAGACACAGGTCTGTTTACATCTGCCGCTCTATAGAGGTGAATTGAGGGTCCATAGGTGTGCGCAGCCTATTGCATTAGGGTGTGCACCCCAAAGATCAAACACATAGTACCGATCACTCACGATGTAAGGGAAGGGGCCAGTAAGTTACATATTTACCGGCCCCTTCCCCCACTCATCCTAAAACATCCCAGCAGCAACTGCTGGAGGGAGAGGAGAGTAGGGAAGCCGGAAGCGCTGCGGGGGGAGGAGGGGGGAACCAGGGCAGTAGGGGGAATTTGTGCTGCACAGGGTGATTAGGGTGTGCCTGGGCACACCTGGCACACCCTGTGCGCACGCCTATGGGAGGGTCCGATTGGGTCTGCCTGAAAAACAGACAGGCAGACCCGATTGGACTGATCCTGTGAAAGGGGCCTAAGGCTGTTTTCACACTGATGCATAGCGGTTTACCTGCACCTCAACTGACCTCAATCTTCACTTCTTCCTCAGGATTCCTGCAGCTGGTTGCTGCTGTCCCCCAGGCGGTTATAACTGGTGGCTACTACTGGCTGTCCTCCAGGGCTGGTACTGCTGGCTGATACTGCTGTTGGGTACTGCCTGCTGGTACTGCTGGTTGGTACTGCTGGCAGGTACTGGTACTGCTGGCTGGTACTGCTGGTGGGTACTGGTACTTCTGGCTGGTACTGCTGGCTGGTACCGGTACTGCTGGTTGGCACTGCTGGCTAGTACTGCTGGTGGGTACTGGTACTGCTGGCGGGTACTGGTACTGCTGGTGGGTACTGGTACTGCTGGCGGGTACTGGTACTACTGGTTGGTACTGGTACTGCTGGTGGGTACTGCTGGCTGGTACTGGTACTGCTGGCGGATACTGATACTTCTGGTGGGGACTGGTACTGCTGGCGGGTACTGGTACTGCTGGCGGGTACTGGTACTGTTGGCTGGTACTGCTGGTGGGTATTAGCAGTGCTGGCGGGGACTGGTACTGCTGGCTGGTGCTGCTGGTGGGTACTGATACTGCTGGCGTGTACTGCTGGCGTGTACTGCTGGTGGGTACTGGTACTGCTGGTGGGTACTGGTACTGCTGGTGTGTACTGGTACTGCTGGCGGGTACTGGTACTGCTGGTGGTTACTGCTGGTTGGTACTGGTACTGCCCTTGCGGGTACTGCTGCCTGGTACTGCTGGAGGGTACTGGTACTGCTGGCGGGTACTGGTACTGCTGGTGGGTACTGGTACCGCTGGTGGGTACTGGTACTGTTGGCTGGTACTGCTGGTGGGTATTGGCACTGCTGGCGGGCACTGATACTGCTGGCTGGTACTGCTGGTGGGTACTGGTACTGCTGGCGGGTACTGCTGGCGGGTACTGGTGACTGGTACTGATGACTGGTTCTGGTGACTGGTACTGGTAGCTGGTACTGGCACTGCTGGCTACTGTCGAGATTGCCCCCCCCCCCTGGGGAGTATGAGAGGGCTGTGCAGTGTATAACAGACGGTGTCCCCATCTCCCCAAATCCTGACCTCTGACCCTGCCAGTGATTGGCTTTCTCCATGGCATCGGCTCTGCAGTAGAGAGCAGAGCCGATGCATCCTTGTCACAGGCGGAGTACATTTGGTATCACTCCGCCTGTGAAGGAGCCGGCGCTATACAGGAAGCATCGGCTCTGCTTCCTTTAGCGACGGCTCCGTTCTTAGCGCTGATGCTCGGAGATGGCGGGTCAGGAACCTGCGATCTGGGCTTGCCGACCCGCCATCTCAGAGCAAGACGTGGCGGGCCACATCGGAGGGCACCACGGGCCACATGTGGCCCAAGGGCCAGCGGCTGGGCACCCCTGGGTTAGACACTTCCTAATGGCTCAGTCCCTAGGAACAGTAATGGATAATGTCCAACAGGCCCTCTTACCAGACCTGGTGAAACTGCAACAGTGATCCCTCTGGCTGGATTTTCGCTCACTCTGGGTTGCCCGGGGTGACTCTAGTCAGTCGTGTAGCATGCCTGTACCCTGGCAGTGGCTCGGTCTTTCTCCCTCTCTGGTGGTGCGGGTACAGCAATGTCATGAAGGGGAGGGGCTTAGTCATTATCACATAAAAGCGCAGGCATGCAAAGGTTTGAGAAACTTGATGCAACTATCAAGCAACTATCAACTTTGAATAGCAATATCATCAAAAAATTAAGTTCCCCTCAAGGAAATAACAACCCCCAGGATCAGTGCCAGTTTCTGCAATAACAATCCCCAGCTTTGCTGTCAGTTTTCGCAACAAAAATCGCCAGCATTGGTGTCAGTAGCAACAATAATAACCCCCCACATTGGTGCAGATTTCTAGAATAAAAACTTCAGCATCTGTACCAGTGTACATAATAATGACCCTCAGCACTGGTGTCAGTTTCCGCACTAAAAACTCCCAGCATTTGGTGTCATTTTCTGCAATAATTGCCCCCAGCATAGATGGGAGGATATCAGGTTAGACACTTCCTAATGGCTCAGTCCCTAGGAACAGTAATGGATAATGGCCAACAGGCCCTCTTACCAGACCTGGTGAAACCGCAACAGTGATCCCTCTGGCTGGACATTCGCTCACTCTGGGTTGCCCGGGGTGACTCTAGTCAGTAGTGTAGCATGCCTGTACCCTGGCAGTAGCTCAGTCTTTCTCCCTCTCTGGTGGTGCGGGTACAGCGTAGCTTCCTCTCTGGTGGTGCGGTTACAGCGGGGCTCTCTCTCTGGTGGTGCGGTTACAGCGGGGCTCTCTCTCTGGTGGTGCGGTTACAGCGTGGCTCCATCTCTGGTGGTGCGGGTACAGCGTGGCTCCCTCTCTAGTGGTGTGGGTACAGCGTGGCTCCCTCTCTGGCTTCCCCCAGCACAGAGCACAGTATTCTCTTTTCTCCTCTTGTAACACCCCCCCTCCCACAGCAGAGTGCTTGCATGCTGGGGACTGTAGCATGGTGTCTGAGGACACACTGGGGGGCCACCACTCTTCAGGGACTACATTTCGTATGATGCCCCCAGAGTCTTCTGATTGGCTCTCTGCTGTGGCCAATCATGGGGAGGAAAACAGCGGGCAGGAAGCGGGGCGGCGGAACGGCAAATCCAATTAGAGCCGCTCTCTCTCTCTTCTAGCTTCAGCTGACAGAAAGGGGGAGGGGGCGATCGGGGGAGATATACAGACAGCCCGCAGCTCTCCTCTCGCTGTCACAGCGCCGCTGCTCCATTTACCAGAGAACTCAGCAGCTGCGCCGTGACAGGGAGAGGAGAGCTTCCGGCTGTCTGTATATCTCCCCCGATCGCCCCCTCCCCCTTTCTGTCAGCCAAAGAGAGAGAGAGTGTCTCTAATTGAATTCGCTGCCCCACCTTGCTTCCTGCCCGCTGTTTTCCTTTCAGAGAATCACGGCACTGGATTCCAGGGGGGGGGGGGCATTGCCCTATGGAGCGGACGCCCATGTCTGAGGTTTACGACCACTTTAAGCCATACTGTGTTGGCTTACCCATTATTGGTACCATATGTCCATATACAATAAGTGTGCTTTATAAGGCCCCTTTAACACTGGGGCAGTGGGTGCATCAGCGGTAAAACACCGCTATATTTAGCGGCGCTTTAACGTCAATTTTGTGGCGCTATTCGGCCGATAGTGGGGGCGGATTTACCCCTCCCACTAGCGGCCGAGGAAGGGTGAAAAACCACCACAAAGCGCCTCTGCATAGCCGCGGTGCCCCTTTGATTTCAATGGGCAGGAGTGGTGTAGGAGCAGTATACACACCGCTCCTTCACCGCTTCAAAGATGCTGCTAGCAGGACTTTTTTTACCGTCCGGCTAGCGCACCGCTCCGGTGTGAAAGCCCTTGGGCTTTCACACTAGAGAGACAGCAGCCGCTGTTTAGGGTCGGTTTGCAGGCACTATTTTTAGCGTTATAGCGCCTGCAAAGCAAGCCAGTGTGAAAGGGGTCTAAATGTATGGCTGGTAGAATGGAGACATGCTGTATTTTGCAATATATATATGAACCAAGAGTCCCTGTTTCTATGCAAATGTTTGGTAGTGTTAATAATAGTGTTTACCGATGTGCAGAGAGTTCATTAAAAATATTAGATGACCAACCACAAAGGTGTATTACAGTCCAGAAACCAGGGGAGGACTTGTAACATTTGGCAGGCAAACACAACCAACTGGCCTTTTGATGGTAGGGACTAGGAATGAGCCGAACACCCCCGGGTTCGGTTCGCACCAGAACCCGCGAACGGACTGAAAGTTCGCACGAACATTAGAACCCTATTAAATACAATGGATGCGAACGTTCAAATTCTAAAGTGCTAATTATAACGACTATTATCCATGTTATTGTCCTAAACAGAGTTTGGGAACCCGGGTTCTGCACCAGGGGACATGTATCAATGCAAAAAGAAGTTTTAAAAACGGACGTTTTTCTGGAGCAGTCATTTTAATGATGCATAAAGTGAAAAAAAAAAGTCAAATATTCCTTTAAATATCGTACCTGGGGGGTGTCTAAAGTATGCCTGTGAAGTGCCACGTGTTTCCCGTGTTTAGAACTGTCCCTGCACAAAATGACATTTCTAAAGGAAAAAAAAGCCATTTAAAACTGCTTGCGGCTTTAATGTAATGTCTGGTCCCGGTAATATGGATGAAAATCTTTAAGAAAAATGGCATAGCTACCCCATCACCACCCCCCCCCCCCCTACCCCAGCCCATTACCAGCCCCTTTGGGTCTTGTATTGATATTAAGGGGAACCCCGCACACAAAATAAAAAAGGCCCTATATACTCTGAACAGCCGTATACAGGCGGTGCATACAAGACAGGGACTGTAGGTTTGTTCTTATGTAGAATCTGTTTGTAATTTTGAACAGCTACATTGTTTAAGTGTAGCTCCAGCCCAAATACCTATTTTTAAGCTTTTTGGAAAACATAGGGAAGGGTTATCACCCCTGTAACATTTGTTTTGCTGTCTGTGCCCCTGTTCAGAACATTTCACCTCACTTTCCATCCCAATGACAACTGTTTTTGAAATGTGGTGTTTTTCTTGAAACAAGGATTGGTGATAAAGCATCAGTACAGAGGAGACACCTTTCTCCCATATTAATTCTTACAGGAGAGAATTTTCCTTCCAAGGGGTAGATTTCCTCTCACTTCCTGTTGTCTTCTTGCGTTTGCAAGTAGGAGTCGTTTGTAAGTTGGATGTTTGAAAGTAGGGACCTGCCGTATATACTCTGCAGAAATTGGCCCCTTAGGTGTTGGTGTTGGCACAACACTGTAAGCACTCAGTTACTCTTGGTTGGTGCTGGAACGCCCTGCTGTCAACTATTATATCAGGAATTGTAATTACATATAATTGTTGAACAGTGGTAGTAAAAATTGGGCCTTTGATGGTGGTGCTGGTGCCACAACACTGTAAGGCTGGGTTCACACTAGTGCGACACGACATCTGTCCTACTTTGGATCCGACTTTGCCCTGCGACATGAAGCCGACATATGTCCGACTTTCAATGAACGGGATCCGACTTGGATCCCCGCCAATATCAGGCACTGTGTTTGGTATGAATCTTGAAGGGGAACTCCAGGCCAAATTTTAAATTAAAAAAACGGCGCGGGTTCCGCTCCAGGAGCATACCAGGCCCTTGGGTCTGGTCTGGATTTGAACAGGCGCCCCTACGCCGAAAAAACGGCGTGGGGGTCCCCCCAGAATCCAAACCAGACCCTTATCTGAGCACACAACCTGGCCGGCCACAGGGGAAGAGGGGGGGACGAGAGAGCGGCCCCCCTCCCTCCTGAACCGTACCAGGCCGCATGCCCTCAACATGGGGGGTTTGGTGCTCTGGGGCAGGGGGGCGACCTGCGGCCCCCCCACCCCAGAGCACCCTGCCCCCATGTTGATGAGAACAGGGCCTCTTCCCGACAACCCTGGCCATTGGTTGTCGGGGTCTGCGGGCGGGGGGCTTATCGGAATCCGGGAGCCCCCTTCAATAAGGGGGCCCCCGGATCCCGGCCCCCCCACCCTATGTGAATGAGTATGGGGTACATCGTACCCCTACCCATTCACCTGGTGGGAAAAAAATTCCAATAAAAAAACACTACACAGGTTTTTAAAGTAATTTATTGCACAGCTCCGGGGGTCTTCTTCCGACTTCCGGGGGTCTTTTCCGACTTCGAGGGTCTCCGGTGTCGTCGCCGCGCTCTCCGGTTCTTTCTTCCGCCGGGCCTCCGCTAACTTCTTTTTAGCTCTCTTGCTAACTGAGGCCCGGTCTTCCCGTTGTCTCGTCCGGCTCTCCGTTGTTCTTCTGCCGGCCCCTCCACTAACTTCTTCGTAGCTCTTTCGCTAGTGGAGGGGCCGGGCTTCCCGTCGCTGTCGCCGTCGGCTTCTTCTTCCCTCTTCTCCTCCTCGATGTTGACGCGTCGCTTCCTCTCGCTGTAATACTGGCTCTCCGCTCGCTCCGCATTAATATAGGCTTCTCATGACGTCACAGTCACATGTTCCCATGACGTCACAGTCACATGCTCCGGGGCCATGTGCCCTGGAACATGTGACTGTGACGTCATGAGAAGCCTATATTAATGCAGAGCGGAGCGAACAGCCAGTATTACAGCGGGAGGAAGCGACGCGTCAACATCGAGGAGGAGAAGAGGGAAGAAGAAGCCGACGGCGACAGCGACGGGAAGCCCGGCCCCTCCACTAGCGAAAGAGCTACGAAGAAGTTAGTGGAGGGGCCGGCAGAAGGACAATGGAGAGCCGGACGAGACAACGGGAAGACCGGGCCTCTGTTAGCAAGAGAGCTAAAAAGAAGTTAGCGGAGGCCCAGCGGAAGAAAGAACCGGAGAGCGGGAGACGACACCGGAGACCCTCGAAGTCGGAAAAGACCCCCGGAAGTCGGAAGAAGACCCCCGGAAGTCGGAAGAAGACCCCCGGAGCTGTGCAATAAATTACTTTGAAAACCCGTGTAGTGTTTTTTTATTGCAATTTTTTGTCCACCAGGTGAATGGGTAGGGGTACGATGTACCCCATACTCATTCTCATAGGGTGGGGGCCTTATTGAAGGGGGCTCCTGGATTCCGATAAGCCCCCCGCCCGCAGACCCCGACAACCAACGGCCAGGGTTGTCGGGAAGAGGCCCTGTCCTCATCAACATGGGGACAGGGTGCTCTGGGGTGGGGGGGCCGCAGGTCGCCCCCCTGCCCCAGAGCACCAAACCCACCATGTTGAGGGCATGCGGCCTGGTACGGTTCAGGAGGGAGGGGGGCCGCTCTCTCGTCCCCCCCTCTTCCCCTGCGGCCTGCCAGGTTGTCTGCTCGGATAAGGGTCTGGTTTGGATTTTGGGGGGACCCCCACGCCGTTTTTTCGGCGCAGGGGCGCCCGTTCAAATCCAGCCCAGACCCAAGGGCCTGGTATGCCCTTGGAGGGGAATCTACGCCGGTTTTTATTTAAAATTTGGCCTGGAGTTCCCCCTCAAGAGCAGTACAGCACAAGTCGCATGCCAAAGTCGGACCATGCAAGACTGCGCGGCGACTTTGATCCGACTTCAATGATAGTCAATGGGCTGAAGTCGGATCAAAGTCAGACCAAAGTAGTACAGGGAGCATTTTCAAAGTCGGACCGACATGTGTCGGACCAGTTAGGACGGCTCCCATAGGGAAACATTGATTTTCACACGTCATGCGACATGAGCTCCCAATGTCGGAGCGTTTGTCGCCCCAGTGTGAACCAGGCCTAAGGCCTGACAGTTACTCTTGGTGGGCGCAGCAATGGGCCCTGCTGTGAATTATTAGATCAAGAATTATAATTGCATGCCCCTGTTGAACAGGGGCTGAAAAATTGGGCCTTTGGTGGTGGTGGTGGTGGTGGTGGTGTTGACACAACACTGTAAGGCCTGACAGTTACTCTTGGTGGGCGCAGCAATGGGCCCTGCTGTGAATTATTAGATCAATAATTATAATTGCATGCCCCTGTTGAACAGGGGCTGAAAAATTGGGCCTTAGGCACTGGTGGCACAACACTGCAACCCCTCACAGATACTGTACTTGGAGCACAGCAATGAGGCCTGTTGCAAAGTATTGCATCAAAAATTGTAATTACACGCCCCTGTTAAACAGGGGCTGAAAAATTGGGCCTTAGCCACTGGTGGCGGCACCCATAAACCAAAATGATCTTCCAAGCTATCATCATTAATCGGATCATTGAGGAGGAGGATAGCCAGTCAACATAACAGCACAGGCACTTAGCATCAGCATCAGTCTTGAAGGGATGTGACATTTTAAAATCAATTAGTCTGTTATATCAGCATCAGGTGTGTGGTAGCTGGTGGTGATCCAAGACTGGTTCATCTTGATGAAAGTCAGTCGATCAACCGAGTCGGTGGACAGGCGCACCCTGTGATCTGTGACAAATCCTCCAGCAGCACTGAATGTGCGTTCTGAAAGAACGCTGGATGCAGGACAGGCCAGTAGCTCAATTGCATACTGTGCAAGCTCTGGCCAGTGATCCATCCTCAAGACCCAGTAAGCCAGAGGATTTTCGGTGGGGAAGGTGTCCAAGTCTGACCTTGCCCCTAGGTATTCCTGCACCATGTATATGAGACGCTGGCGATGGTTGCTGGAACCGATCATACTTTGGGGCTGCGGACTAAAGAATTGTCTGAACGCATCGGTCAGACGGCCACCTTCCCCACCGCTCCTTCTTTGACTGCCCGAAGCCTCAGCAACTCGTTGTCCAGGACCAGGAGTTTGTAACCTCCCAGTCTCTGGGAACGCGTTGCACAGACCTTTCTGCAAGGCCTCCCGGAGTTGTCTCATCCTCTGCTCCCTCTGCGACGGTAACATAAGGTCCGCAATCTTACCCTTGTACCGTGGATCAAGGAGAGTGGCCAGCCAGTAATGGTCCCTCTCCTTGATCCGAAGAATACGAGGATCCTTCCGCAGACTTTGCAGGATCAGGGAGGCCATGCAGCGTAGGTTAGCTGAGGCATTCAGTCCGGAGTCCTCTGGGTCACTAAGGATGACATGATCCGCAGCCACCTCCTTCCAGCCACGTACAAGTCCACTGGTTTCTTGGGACTGTAAATCATCCCTAAAAGACTGCTGCTGATGATGCTGAGTGCCAGCCTCCACCTCCATGCTGACACAATCCTCCTCCTCCTCCTCTTCCTGTGCGATGGGTGGGACAGAAGGAACACTGTCTGGGTAAAGGGGGCCTTGAGAGGCAAGGAAGTCCTCCTCTTCCTGCCTCTGTTCTGCCTCAAGTGCCCTGTCCATTATTCCATGCAGCGTGTGCTCCAACAGGTGGACAAGAGGTACAGTGTCACTGATGCATGCACTGTCACTGCTCACCATCCTCGTGGCCTCCTCAAATGGTGCCAGGACAGTGCATGCATCCCTAATCATGCCCCACTGGCGTGGTGAAAAAAACCCGAGCTCCCCTGACCCTGTCCTGGTGCCGTAGTCGCACAGGTACTCATTGATGGCCCTCTGCTGCGTGTGCAGCCGCTGCAGCATGGCCAACGTAGAGTTCCACCTGGTGGGCATGTCACATATAAGGCGGTTCTTGGGCAGGTTCAACTCCTTTTGCAGCTCAGCCAGGCGAGCACTGGCATTATAAGATCTGCGGAAATGCACACAGACTTTCCTGGCCTGCCTCAGGACATCCTGTAAGCCCGGGTACCTGCCCAAGAACCGCTGCACCACCAGGTTAAGGACGTGAGCCACACAGGGCACATGGGTCAGTTGTCCCTGTCGGAGGGCGGAGAGGAGGTTGGTGCCATTGTCGCAAACCACCATTCCTGGCTTAAGCTGGCGTGGTGTCAACCACCTCTCGGCCTGCCCCTGCAGAGCAGACAGGACCTCTGCCCCAGTGTGGCTCCTGTCCCCCAAACACACCAGCGCAAGCACGGCATGGCATCTTTTTGCCTGCGTACTTGCGTAGCCCCTTGAACGCCTACGGAGCACCGCTGGTTCCGAGGACAAAGCACAGGAAGAGGCCATGGAGGAAGAAGAAGAGGAGGGGGTGGAGGAGAGAGGTGTGTCACAACCAGTAGTAGCATTTTGGAGGCGTGGCGGTGGAACAACCTCCAACACTACTGCACCTTGTCCTGCATCCTTCCCAGCTGCCAAAAGAGTGACCCAATGGGCCGTGAAAGAAAGGTAACGTCCCTGTCCATGCCTGCTGGACCATGAGTCAGCGGTAATATGCCCCTTACCGCTGACCGCCCTGTCCAGCGAGGCCAATACATTGCCTTCCACATGCCTGTAGAGAGCCGGAATCGCCTTCCGTGAGAAAAAGTGGCGTTTGGGAACCTGCCACTGAGGAACCGCACATTGCACAAACTCACGGAAGGGGGCCGAGTCTACCAACTGAAAAGGCAGCAGTTGAAGCGCTAGCAATTTAGCCAAGCTAGCATTCAACCGCTGGGCATGTGGATGGCTGGGAGTGAACTTCTTTCGACGGTCCAGTAGCTGGGGCAGGGAAATTTGCCTGCTAGAATCGGACGTCGGTGTACTGCTAGCAGAGTGGCCGCAAGTACTAGGCTGTGACACACCTAATTCTACACCTTCATTCCTCTCAGTGCAGGTTTCAGAGAGGACTGAAGGTATAGTGGGGTTGGAGATCCCAGCTGATGCGGTGCAAGGAGAGGTCCGCTTTGTTCTTTGGTGTGGGTCTTTAAGGTAGGCTTGCCAACGAGCTGCATGGCAGGTCAACATATGTCTGATCAAGCATGTGGTGCCCAAGCGGCTGATGTTTTGGCCACGCGATATACGCTTGAGACATATGTTGCAAACAGCAGCTGTGCGATCTGATGCACTCGCCTCAAAAAAGGCCCACACCAAAGAACTTTTTGAATGACGGGCAGAGGCAGCGCCCTGCACAGGCGGAGCTCTGCGGTGTGATTCCGTCGGTGTGCTGCCCATACGCTGGCCACCCAAGGGCATCCTGCCTCATTGGAGATGTGCCTCCTCCTCATCCTCCTCCTCCTCCTCTCTCCTATTAGGCACCCACGTGGAGTCAGTAACCTCATCATCCCCTCCCTCCTCATCACTGGAGCCAATCTGGCAGTATGCTGCAGCTGCTGGAGCATGACTGCCAGATTGGTGTCCTTCTTGAGCATCCCCTCTCTCTGCTCTCACGCTACTGCCTTCCTCTAGCTGGGTATCATCATCAGATCCTTCGAAACGCTGGGCATTCTCCTGGAGCATGTACCCAACACTGTGCTCAAACAGTTCGGGGGACTCCTCAGGAGGAGGACATGGTGGGTCTAGGGAAGGAGTGACTAATGATGACATTGATACCAGAGAAGAGGACGCTTTGGCAGCTGCTTTGCCAGTACCCTGAGCCTGGGTGAGAGAGGATGAGGAGGATGAGGTGGGCTTGGTCATCCACTCTACCAAGTCTTCGGCATGATGTGGCTCAACATGTCCAGCTGCCGAAAAGAAGGACAAGCGTGTCCCATGGCCATGTGCTGATGACAATGCACCGCGTCCACGACCAGCACTGTTGCCCCCAGACACAGAGCCTGCTTGCCCTCTTTTTTTGCCTCCTGACTGTCTGCCTCTCCTTGTTTGCCTTCCAGACATTTTAATGGATGGCCTGCAGGGAGATGGGAAAAACAGCAATAAGGGCTACCTTTAGGTGTATACTGTGCAGGAGGCTTAGCAACAATGACACTGACACTGTCCCCTGCCTATCCTTCTCTGTCCCTAAACACAAGGATTTGCAATATGCTTCAGTAAGATTGGTTTAGAACAGAATAGCACACTGACAGTTTCCCTCACTGTCCTTCTCTGTCCCTACAAACAAGGTTTAGCACAGAATAGCACACTGATAGTTTCCACGAGTGTCCTTCTCTGTCCCTAAACTCAAGGATTTCAAATACGGTTCAGCAAGATTGGTTTAGAACAGAATAGCACACTGACAGTTTCCCCGAGTGTCCTTCTCTGTCCCTAAACTCAAGGATTTCAAATACGGTTCAGCAAGATTGGTTTAGAACAGAATAGCACACTGATAGTTTCCCTCACTGTCCTTCTCTGTCCCTACAAACAAGGTTTAGCACAGAATAGCACACTGATAGTTTCCCTCACTGTCCTTCTCTGTCCCTACAAACAAGGTTTAGCACAGAATAGCACACTGATAGTTTCCACGAGTGTCATTCTCTGTCCCTAAACTCAAGGATTTCAAATATGGTTCAGCAAGATTGGTTTAGAACAGAATAGCACACTGACACTTTCCCTCACTGTCCTTCTCTGTCCCTACAAACAAGGTTTAGCACAGAATAACACACTGACACTCTCCCTACCTATCCTTCTCTGTCCCTAAACACAAGGAATCCAGGATTAGTAAAGGAAAAAAATGACACTGTCCCTGCCTATGCTTCTCTTTCCCTGCTCCGGAACACACTACACAAGGCCGCCGCGCTGGCGGCCTTTTATAGTGTGGGGCGTGTACTAAACCCCCTCAGCAATAATTGGCCACAGGCATCCTGCCTGTGGCCAATCATTGCTCTCCTCGCTGCCAGCGCTGTGATTGGCCAAGCATGCGGGGTCACAGTGCATGCTTGGCCAATCACAGCGCCTGGATGACACTGCGATGGCGTAGTGCATTGTGGGCCGTTTGCGTCACTCGAATTTGGCGTGAACGGCCCAAATCGTTCGATCTTCGTCGAACGATCGAACAGCCGATGTCATCCCTGGTAGGGACAGCTTCCTGTGGTCAAAAAGTACACCACACAAACCAAAGACCATGAGTGAGAAAGATTTCATCAGAATGCCAGAAGGACTGATCTGGCAAAAAGTTCACCAGATGAGGTTTCAAGAAGAAAGCAAAATTAGCCTAAGCCAGCTTCCGCTTTCCTCCCACACCGAGACTACAGATCTCTGGCTATCCAAATGGCCTATGGTAAAAATGAACAAACCCTTCCTTTCTTCTTTGATCAAGACCTGATAGAGCTATCAAAATCCAAAATTAAATTAAAAACATCTTCAGGTCAGTGTTGAGTCCAAAAGAATTTTGCACATCATAAATTACTACGAAGAAGAGAACAAGTGCTAAAAAGTCCATTGCTGGAGCATCTGTCTTTCATCTAATGTTTGAGCTCTTCAGATTGCTTTCAGGGTGGGAATGTGCTGATGTACAGCCAAAGACAGTGAACTATTGCTCACTAAAGTAGTATTCTGAAGTGAATTTTTTGTCTTGTATCTACTGTACTGTCTCACCTTGCTGTCATAGCCTGCTGGGTTTTACTTCCTCTTTATCTCCCTGCAAAGTAACAGCATATTGGGCTAGTATGCATCGCATGTTGCAATTACCTGCAAACGTAGCCCGCGCTGTGTCCGCTTGTGGCCACCTCCATCTTTACCCCTTTTCCTTCCGGCGCTGTGGACTCCCGCTCTGTGACTGGCCAGAGACGCGTGACGTCACTTCCGTGTACGCACACGGGAGCCGATGGTCACTAGACGGGCCCTATAGAAATGGCACAATCGTACCCTTTATTTAGTGTGCATGCACCGGTGATGTCGGCACAAGCGTATATGGTAAATATCTCCTAAACCGTGCAGGTTTAGGAGATATTTACAGTTCCTACAGGTAAGCCTTATTACAGGTGTAATAAGTGGTGTGTAAGGATTTACAACCACTTTAAATAACCATCACCACAGGGTCAAGTTACAAAATATTTTACCCATAAAAGAAGCTGCAACATCTCTACTACTAGAAACTCAATTTCCTCCCAACTCCAGCCTGCTGACTGGATGAAGTAAAAGCCATTGAACCTACCCTCCTGTAGGTATACTTCCAATGTTAGACAGCTCTGCAAACTGCAATGGAACCCTGAAAGATTCATACCCCATCTAGGTATCGGGTGGTTGGCAGCGGCTCCGGTGTCCTCGAGCACGGTGGACCCCATCTAGGGGGCGGGCGGCAGGCTGCAGGCAGCGGCTCTGCTTTCCTCTCCTCTCCTTTCCTCTCCTCCAGCACGCCGCTGTGCAAGCCGCCATGCGTCTCCTCTCTCATTTTCCTAGGCGCTAGGCATCCAATAGGATCGCCTGAAGTTTTGGCAAATCAAGAAATGGGTCTCACGACCCACTTCCTAAATGACGGGGAGGAGATTTTGGGTGAAATCAGTGAATATTCATTGCGCCACGAGCCCACCCTTTTTTGAAGCCTACTAGAGCCTCTGGCTCTAATCAGGTGCTTAAAAAAAACACTCCCCCCCCCCCCCATTGAAATCCATAGTCTGGCTCAGGGGGCCGGACGCATGGATAGGGGGGGTGGCGCACCTAATGGACAGGCCGCCACTGGTCTGTGATACTTTTTTATTTGCACTAATATCCAAATTATCAGGACATGTATAAAAAGCAGTGCAGCGCTAAAATCATATGTAACACAAAAAGTCCATGGGATGTATAATTCAGAAACCAGAGGAATGTTATCTGAAACACCAACAGGAAGATAGAAGGATCCTCTAGCTGTGAAACAGAGTGCTTGTAAATGATCACAAGTGCAACCACTTCCGTGTAATTCCACCACCAGATACACAGGCCGCTCACCTCAGAATGTGGACCTCTGTATTACCAGAAGGTCACATAAGCAGTCGTGTAGCCCCTCGCACGCGTATCGTCCGTGGGCAAGGACTTCCTCAGCAAAAATTAAATGGGGCCCCATCTACCTGGTTCCACATCTATGTTACATGACTGTTATCCGAGCACAGGGTGTCTGTGCCTCGCTTGTGAGTAACTTTATAAATAAATAAATCAAGTGTTTTTTATAGATGGAGAGCACTATGTATTTCTTTTTGACATTTTTCATGTAACTACGCCAATTTATGAGTTCGCTTTTGGGATTATTGAATGATTGAGGATTTCGGTTGAAGCACCGTATGAAGACAGCTCTCTCATCTTTAAACATTACCCTTGATAAAGGGACTGCTTATGTGACCTTCTGGTAATACAGAGGTCCACATTCTGAGGTGAGCGGCCTGTGTATCTGGTGGTGGAATTACACGGAAGTGGCATAGTTGCCAACAGTCACGGATTGGCCGGGACATTCCCGGGATTCAAACCCTTTTCCCGTATTTATTTTGTCCCGGCCAATGTCCCGGCCAATCCGATTTTTCCCGTTTTCCCCGAATTTGGACGCCGCAGGCCGCCGCCGCTAGAGGTCCACGGCTGGCGGAGACAATGTCTCCGCCGGCCGCCATGTTCAAGAAGACCAAAACACGGATGTAGTACAATAGAAAATAAAGCCGCTGCGGCGCCGCCCACACCCCGCACCTCCCCGGGGGTGGGCGGCGCCGCAGCAGCTTTATCTTCTATTGTACTACATCTGTGTTTTGGCTGGCCGGCAGGCCACCCCCCCGCCCCGCCCCGCCCCGCTGCAGGTCTGTCTGTAATGGAAAGGGGCGGGGGTCGGCAGCGCCACAGTTTAATTTTTTTTTTTTTTTTAGCCACACTGTCGGCTCCGCCTCTATTTTGTTCCCCTTCGGGGAAGGGGAAACAATAATGGCGGCCGAGACAGGAGACGCCTGTGGTTAAGGGGAGACTCCGCTGGGGATGCCTGTGGTAAGGGGGGACTCCGCTGGGAACGCCTGTGGTAAGGGAGGACTCCGCTGGGGACGGCTGAGGTAAGGGGGGACTCCGCTGGGGACGCCTGATGTAAGGGGGGACTCCGCTGGGGATGCCTGATGTAAGGGGGGACTCCGCTGGGGACGCCTGAGGTAAGGGGGGACTCCGCTGGGGACGCCTGAGGTAAGGGGGGACTCCGCTGGGGACGCCTGAGGTAAGGGGGGACTCCGCTGGGGACGCCTGAGGTAAGGGGGGACTCCGCTGGGGACACTTGATGTAAGGGGGACTCCACTGGGGACGCCTGATGTAAGGGGGGACTCCGCTGGGGACGACTGATGTAAGGGGGGACTCCGCTGGGGACGCCTGATGTAAGGGGGGACTCCGCTGGGGACGCCTGATGTAAGGGGGGACTCTTACATTTTCACTCCAGCATGACACGCCTACAAACGAATGCCCCGCCCCCTGATTATAGCAAGGCTCCGCCTCAATACAAAAAAAGTGTCCCAGATGTTTTTTTTGCAATGTTGGCAACTATGAAGTGGTTGCACTTGTGATCATTTACAAGCACTCTGTTTCACAGCTAGAGGATCCTTCTATCTTCCTGTTGGTGTTTCAGATAACATTCCTCTGGTTTCTGAATTATACATCCCATGGACTTTTTGTGTTACATATGATTTTAGCGCTGCACTGCTTTTTATACACGTTTCATTTAAGGATTTATATTTTGACCTTCAGTGTTCAGCTGCATTGTGTTAGGATTGGTTTTGCGCTGTCTGGTTTTTTCTACTGTTGTTCTGCTTTCCAAATTATCAGGACAAGCTTATGGTGTGTACCCCCTTCTTCAAGGTCCAAGAACTACCTAATGCAATATGCTTGTACCAGCACTATTAAATTATTTTTATGCAGCGCCACCCCTACAGGCACCACTGAGTTTGACCCCCCTCCTGCTGCCCACAGAGATGAACAGAGGAAAGATGGCCTCCGCTTATCTATATGGCCTAGGACCGGTGCAACGGCATGATGCCACTTCCGGTTCACCGCCGACAAACAAGGCCATGTTTTTTTAAAGCATCAATTTCTTTTTGACACCAGATATCTCCACAAAGACGACCTGTCATACATTATTGTTGTAATAATGGATGTTTATATTTATGGTGACAGCAATAAAAGTGATAAAAAAATATATATATATATAAAATAAACAATAATAAAAAAAAGGTAAAGCGCCTCCACCCCCCCCCCCCCGTGCTTGCACACAGTGGTGAATGCATATGTAGGTCACGCCCACATATGTAAAAGGTGATCGCTGCGAACGTCAGAGCGAGAACGATATCTCTAGCTCTAGACCTCCTCTGTAACTCTAAACTGGTAACCTGTAAAGCAATTTTCACAACTAAATTTTACTTTATTGTATAGTGTATTTTCTCCAAATTAATTGCGATGGAAAAAAACACTGGGCAAATATCATGTGACATAAACAACTTTATTCTCTAGAGCTTATATATATATATATATATATATATATATATATATATATAAAATGTTTGGGGGGGGGGTGCTAAGTAATATTTTAAGAGGTTAAGCTCATAGTTCAGGACGCTGCTGAGGATGGGCAATAGTCAGTATCTGAAACCCTATGAGAGTAGTCTCAGTCCAAACAACCCTCTGGTATTATATCCCAAAAGCACACGCAGTTACCAGCAGTCAACTCAAGGTCATTACTCACAAGACAGTTGCTTCCTCCAAGCTTCCTCTGGACACGGTCCAGTGAGTGACACAGTCCTTCTCTAGACCAGATCCCTTTGGTGAAGTCCTGCAGTCAGTTCCAGATCACTTCCAGGCCCCAGCTCTTCCATTGCTGAGACCTCCCACTTCTGAGACTTCACAGAAAAGCAACACAGTCCCCAGGCTGCCTCAGGGGAAATAGCCCCTGAGGCTGGTAACTCTCATCCCCGGGGAAAGCCAATCTCTTCAGGGTTTTAACATACTATTTAACAGCCTCCCAGCTGCCACCTGGGTACACCTCCTCAGGGATTGGCTAGGCCCTGATTAATATTCAGACTGGGTATTTGAATTTTCCTTCTCTAAGCTCTAGAAACTTCTTCCAGAGGCAGAGAGAAGCAATCAAGCTCCCAGTCTATGAAACCCTGAACAGAACAGACCAAACCAAACAATCACTATTCCCTTGATTGCAGAAGTATGCTACATTTATAATTCATAATAGCAAAAGTGTGTCTGTTCCAGAACGAGCAAGGTTGAGGATGCTACAAAGAATGTAAATTGAAATAAAGTATAATAGTTGTTATATTTTTTGATCACATCATGCATGACACTGATGTGAGAAAAAAGAAATTCCCTAAAAACTAGATAAAGTGATTTTGTTTTTTCATTTTGTAAGGAAAAGGCAAGTAGGTAAGGGTCAAAACCAACAGTATTTTTTTTCTACGCCATTAACAGGATTTCCCGTCACAGTTGCCACGGGTACAAGTGTCCCCATTGGAAGATTTCCCTTCTATTCTTGTTCTGTTGGCAACTCACAATTTTGGATTTACACTCACTTTCATTCCCATGACATTGGTGATCAGGACAAATAGAGCTTGCATCCCCAAAATGGGGACACAGACAGCAATGAAAACCTAACATTGGTCCTAACCCCTCATCACTATATCCAAATGTAAAAATCATGGCTTTAGTTTTACTTTAAATATGAAATTGGCAATTTGTCAGTGAAACTTTGGTGGTTATCTCTTGACTATAGAGTGGTGATGGGATGGGGGCACTTTAGAGCACAGATAGGGGTCATTAAGTGTGTTAAAGGGCAGTGGTATAGATGGTAATGATTTTGTGTATTCTGGTGGGGATGGAAATGGTAAGAGGAGCAGAAGTTGGGTGACAAGGGGGTGCAGGGTGATAATACAGGGTTCAATGTGAGAATAGAGAGGGAGTTGTGCTGATTACATGATTAGGGGCAGGGTATGAAAAAAGAAAAGGGGGTTCAGAGTGATAGTATAGATGGGCATGCTGATGGATAGGAAGGATGGGGATCATTGTGGAATTAGGGGGTGCACAGTGACAGAAGGAACAGTGGAAAGACAGGAAAGCACTCAGTGTGGTCAAGCACAGTTATGGTTTGCACCATTCTATGCTGCTCAGCTGGATCATCATTAGAGCTTTAAGGCAGGAGAGTGTGTTTACTCTGCGGGAAAGCTGTGGGGGAATAGGGTGATGTGCAAGTGGGAGCTGATGAAGTGGGTACTGTTGACACAACAGTAATTGAGAAGAAAACTCTCCAAAGTGAAGGAAATCAGCTTTTAAACAGCTGATGTTGTACAATTGTGATTATATCCATTGGAAGATAACCCCTCAATTTCTGTACTTGTGACACTTGTGTGTTCTTGGATTTCCCATCACTTTTAGTCCAAGTGACAATGGGCAGCAGGACAAACAGAGTGGGCGAATCCCCTCAGCAGGGACGCAGATAGCAATAATAACAATATTAATTATAATAAATAAACATCTGACAGGGGTTTTAATCCATCCAAAACTGAAAAAAATGTTTTATACACTTTAACGGCTTGCTGACTACCTCACGCACATTTACGTCGGCAGAATGGCATGGGCAGGCAAAGCAACGTTGCTTTGATCCTGCCCCCTAGCGGGTGCGCGCCCGCACGCCGCGGTCTCCGTGACCGTGCCCGTGGGACCCACGGACTCGATGTCTGCCGGTGTCCCGCGATCGGGTCACGTAACGGCAGAATGGGGGGATGCCTTTGTAAACAAGGCATCTCCCTGTTCTGCCTAGTGACACAGCACTGATCGTCTGTTCCCTCTCATCGGGAGCAGCGATCAATGACGTGTCACAGTAAGCCACGCCCTCTAACAATTAGAATCACTCCCTAGGACACACTTAACCCCTTCCCCGCCCCCTACTGGTTAACCCCTTCACTGCCAGTCACATTTATACAGTAATCACTGCATTTTTATAGCACTGATCGCTGTATAAATGTGAATGGTCCCAAAATAGTGTCAAAAGTGTCCGATGTGTCTGCCATAATGTCGCAGTCACAATAAAAATCGCAGATCGCCGCCATAACAAGTAAAAAATAATAATAATAAAGATGCCATAAAACGACCCCCTATTTTGTAGACTTTTGCGCAAACCAATCAATATACGCTTATTGCGATTTTTTTTTTGCTACCAAAAATATGTAGAAGAATACATATTGGTCTAAACTGAGGAAAAATGAGCTTTCTTTAAAAAAAAAAAAATGGGGATATTTATTATAGCAAAAAGTACAAAATATATATATATTTTTCAAAATTTACGCTCTATTTTTGTTTATAGCGCAAAAAATAAAAAACGCAGAGGTGATCAAATACCACCAAAAGAAAGCTCTATTTGTTGGGAAAAAAAAGACGTAAGTTTTGTTTGGAAAACATTGCACGACCGCGCAATTGCCAGTTAAAGCGACGCAGTGCCGAATTGCAAAAAGTGGCCTGGTCATTTGGCAGCCAAATGGTCCGGGGCTGAAGTGGTTAAACATATTGTTTCATTTTTATCACTCGTTTGCTTTACTTTCTTTTCCTTGCTCTTTAATCGTCTCCGAAGGCAATCAAGAAGGTCAGGATAGGCATGTACATAATTTGAAGGATATCAGCTGTGCTTCATGCTGAACTGAGACCACCACATGGAGCTAACCTTAGCCAAGCCAAAGACAATATTCATTCCAGAAATGTGGGTGTGAATAAGACTTATTTTTTCAAACCACCGATGACACAATTGTTGGCACCAGCAAACTCAGTTACAGATGTTGAGCTCTCTGTTGGCAATTCCTTTAGCACATTTTGACAACAGAATGGTTTTCTCTATTAGTGACTTAGCTTAGCTTCGTTTATTGAAGAGCCTTCAGACTTCAATTACAATCTATTTAACCAATTCTTCGAGGCCTAAAAAATGAAAAAAAGATTCTGTTTGTCTAAAGACTGTTTTCATCGGACAAACCGATCGTGTATGGGCCCCATCGGTCTTTTTTCCAACGGTGTTTAAAAATAGAACATGTTTTAAATTTATCCGATGGTTAAAAAACTGATAGCAAATTACTATCGTCTGTGGGGAACTCCATCGGATAAAAAACCCACGCATGCTCAGAATCAAGTCGACGCATGCTCAGAAGCATTGAACTTCATTTTTCTCGGCTCATCTGAGTGTTTTACGTCACCATGTTTGAAACGTACGATTTTTTGACTGATGGTGTGTGGGCAAGACTGATGGAAGACAGTTTCATCGATGGAAAAAAACATTGGATTAGAATCTATAGGATATCCGATCGTGTGTACAGGGCTTAAGAGTAACTAACAACATTCACACATATCTACAGTATATACAGTATGTTTTTATGTTTTTTGGCCAGTCGAGGAGGAAACACCCATTAATGTAGGCACCACATCCCAAAAGAAGTATTGTTAGAAACGGTGGGGGGAGGGAGGATGGGATTTTTAAACGGTGCGAACCATAGGATAATAATAGAGGAAAAAGTTATTATAAAAAGTTAAACATTTTATTGAGCATATTCATTAAAAATGTAATTCTTGATGGATGAGACATAGAGACATATTACGAAAGAACCAGGTGGTTGTAAATACACATACAGAATGGTCACACAAACTTGGCTGTATTCAAAAATAAAGAGCACAAACACGTTGCATCAACCTGACATGTTTCGCTTTATGGCTTCTTCAGAGGTGGTGCGTTTATGCTCAATGGTAGAAGTGACAACCCATCGTGTGTAGTAGGCAGGTGAAACCACCGATACAGTTCCAGTATCAGATACTGGCCACCCCGGGGGGGGGGGGGCCGGAAGGGGACTGTCCCCAATGGTCACAGAGGACAGTATGAGGGGGTATTAAAACCAACAAAAAATCACTTTGGAAAGGGGGAGGATCTGGTTTAATTGGAGTAGCTCAAAAGGGTCAAATTCGACCAGTTGATATCTAGAGTTTTACAAAAAATGTGTATGTAGCTCAGACCCTCGGCTCCCTGAAGAAGCCATAAAGCGAAACATGTCGGGTTGATGCAACATGTTTGTGCTCTTTATTTTTGAATACAACCAAGTTTGTGTGACCATTCTGTATGTGTATTTACAACCACCTGGTTCTTTCATAATATGTCTCTATGTCTCATTCATCAAGAATTACATTTTAAATGAATATGCTCAATAAAATGTTTAACTTTTTATAATAACTTTTTCCTCTATTATTATCCTATGGTTCACACAGTTTAAAAATCCCATCCTCCCTCCTCCCCCCATTTCTATATACAGTATGTGTTCCAGATTGTGTAATACAGTGGTAAGGGATCTTGTTTTGGGGCCCTAGGCTTAATTGTACGTGTGTGGGGGTTTGTAAGTTCTCTTTGTGTTTGCATGGGTTTACTCTGGGTGCTTCTGCTTATTCCTACAATTTAAAGAGAAAACATTTTATTACAGTTACAAATAAAAAAAGATGGGCAACCTGTCCCCAGCAACCCCACCAAGTCTTACACTTACCCATAAATGCCATCTGTCTGGGATTTGCCAGGACAGTCCTATCTCTTGGCCCTCTGTCCAGCTGATTGTGTGTCCTGGGAATCGGAGCAGCAAGTTGGCAGTCCTCGCATATCAGTGTTGCCAACCGCCAGTATTTTTACTGGCAGCCAGAAAAAAATGGGCACTTTTCTCCTGCCAGTAAATGTCAGTAAAAGAAAAAGGTTGCCAGTAAAAAATATGGCTGTGACGCTCGGCCGAGACCATCCGAGTGCCTTCTACAGTGTGTTCAGACTGTGCCGGCAGTGTGTCACGTGAAATGGTGCAAGGGAATGGAGCAGCCTGTGACTCAGGAGGGGACGTGTCATGTTGGTGAGGTGCCATCATGGTCTGTGCTGCTGCACACTGCTGTCAGTGTCACTGTGAGAGTCAATTTCATGTACAGTATGTGTGCCGCCCATTCTAACTTGCCCTCTCGATTCCTGTCCCTGAGCTACTTATTTACTATATCGAAAATAAAATAGGAAATATGTTTTTGCCTTAATATCTACCTTAAATCACTTTGCTAATTGCATATTGTAACTTGTTTGTAGCCTAAATACTGAAATTTGCACTTAAAACTGTAATTTTGTAACTTTTGGATATGCCAGTAAAAACGTTGCTGTGCCAGGAAATTTTGGGTGTCGTGTCAGTAAATTTCAATCTGGTAGGTTGGCAACACTGCCGCATATTGAGAGGCAGGGTTTCGGCAGGACCAACCCACTTCAGCTTTAGAGCTGAGCTCTGGCATACCCCCTTCTACCTCTAGCATCTGACAATTGGCCTGTCGCTGTGATGGACAACACCACTGACCAGTAGTGAGTTGAAGAAGGGGAAACAATCCCGCCCAAGCTGGTCCACACTCTATGAAGTTAGTAAAGTTCTCCTAAATGCCTTTTATAAAGGAACTGGTAACAGCCATTGATATAAAAATTAGATGCTTGGCTTTTATACAGTTGTAGCGACCTCACCTTGGCCTCCCTCTTCTCTTCTCGGTCAATGGCTCTCGTCTAGGGGACCAGGGAGGAGAGTGTGGCGCACCACCAGCTCGTATCCTCTTGTGTGCAGAGGTGTGAGCTATAACTTTTCACCTTCGGGCCTGTGCCCCTGTCCAGAGCCAAAACTTCCCTTGAGGATGATTCCCACCCTCCACGCAGGTGGAGGTAGGACCCTTAGCTCCCAGAAAGTCAAGTTCCACACCACTGAAAGTCCAACACTTATTTATTCTTCAGAGCAATAAATAGTCCTTTAAGAGCGACTGGTTAGACATAGAACAGTTCAGAACACAGTTGGGAGGAGGTCCAGGCACAAACTTGAACTTGGGTTTTCTCCTGTTCCGTTATAGCATGAACCAGCTTGGCGCACAGTCGCTGCCACTGACCGTGAGGGGGTCTCTGCCACAGACCAGATGAATAAGGCCTCTGCCACAGACCTGGTAGTTGGGTCTCTGCCACCGACCTGATTCACGATGGGTCCCTGCCACAGACTATGAGAACTTGGACTACCTTCTATGAGCAATGGCCCCTGTCAGAGAGAGGACATCCATCCGGACAGTTACCAGAGGCCCCGCCGTCACCAGCAAATGCTGCATTGGGTCTTCGGAAGGGTCACCTCCCTGGCCTCCTCGTCCCAGATTCGGGTATCCACACCGGAGGACACCCTAGGAGCCCTCGATCCCTCACGGGACCCAGTCGAAGGTACTGGGCCCCAGGCCTCCAGAGAGTACCTCACCCCAGACCAAAGGTGTCTGGGGTGAACCGCAACTCTGTCCCCGGGCCTAGGGCACCCGGAGACCGCCGTCACGCACCCCCAGGCTGAAGGTGCCTGGGAGTGGACCTTGTGCAGAAGATGTCTGCCCCCTTTATACCCTCTTCCAGCAGGCACAGCGGGAACCCGCTGTACTACTGCCGCGAGAGGACACAAAGGGCGCAGCCCTCCAATGGTGATTCAACCCCAGCCTATGGCAACAGTGCCACCTATGGGCCGCAGGGAACTAGACACCACTGATATCCTCCACTGGCATAAATTGGTCCAGGAATCCTAACAATTGTTGCATCTGAGGCCTCGTACACACGACCGATTTTCTCAGCAAGAACCAGCAAGAAACTTGCTGGCAGAGATGTCTTGCCGAGTAAATCGGTCGTGTGTACGCGGCTATCGGGTTTCTCGTCGAGAAAACCGACAAGTAACCTCGACGAGAAAATAGAGAACCTGCTCTCTATTTTCTCGTCGAGATTCTCGTCAGCCTGTTTCTCGACGAGAAAAGTGAGTGTGTGTACACTTACCTGTCCGCCGGGAAGCCCGCGCATGTTCGAAATGAATTCGACACATGCGCGGTAGCTTCCTAGGCATACGTAGGATATACCAAGATGGCGGCGACGGCATCGAATGTGACGAGCGCATGCTCGTCGTAGTCGATGACGTCACCGCGTACGCTCCATTCAAAGAACCGCGGGTTCTTTGAAACGAGCGTGTGTACACTCGGCCGGGACAAGTTTCTTGTCCAAGAATCTCGTCGAAAAAAACAACATGTTTTTTTCAACGAGAATCTCGGCCGTGTGTACGAGGCCTGAGCCTGGTATCACTCAGATGCATCCCCTAAATATGACCACCCGCTACACAGTATATATTTTCTGAGTAGCCCAATTCTCTGTGTTATCCGCCTTGTTAAGTAAATGGAAAAAAAAATGACAGCTAATGGTTCTTTATGAAACTGATATCATTTCGGTACAGTGATCCTTTACATATGATGGAGTCTGATGAAATGTTAACATATTTAACTCTTTTGTTCTGTACACCTACGCCCATTTGTGAACTGATCACCCTTAGGAGACCAGTGAAATTTGAAAAAATAGGAGGGAGCAGAAGGACAAGCAAGAAACTATGAGAATTGGGTAAGCATGGTAATTTACCATAAGTGAGAAAAAGAAGAACATACACTGTAAAAACTTGACAAATGTAAAATTTGTACATTTCCTTAGGGCTCAATTACACTTGTAGCCATTGTTGCCGCTCTCTGAAAAACAGTCTGCGGTGGGTCGCTTTTTAGAGGCATTTGACATGTGGCTTGGAGGCAAAGTGTCGCCTTCTGGATGCCATTTTTAACTCTTGAAAGCCTGCAGCACTGCGGGAAAACTGCATGCATTTCAATGGGTCTCATTTGGCAGCGGTGGTGCCTGCTGAACATAATCCATGGTACAATTTTCACTGAACGGTGAGCATGTTAGTATACAGGTCCTTCTCAAAAAATTAGCATATTGTGATAAAGTTCATTATTTTCTGCAATGTACTGATAAACATTAGACTTTCATATATTTTAGATTCATTACACACAACTGAAGTAGTTCAAGCCTTTTCTTGTTTTAATATTGATGATTTTGGCATACAGCTCATGAAAACCCAAAAATCCTATCTCAAAAAATTAGCATATCATGAAAAGGTTCTCTAAACGAGCTATTAACCTAATCATCTGAATCAACTAATTAACTCTAAACACCTGCAAAAGATTCCTGAGGCTTTTAAAAACTCCCAGCCTGGTTCATTACTCAAAACCGCAATCATGGGTAAGACTGCCGACCTGACTGCTGTCCAGAAGGCCATCATTGACACCCTCAAGCAAGAGGGTAAGACACAGAAAGAAATTTCTGAACGAATAGGCTGTTCCCAGAGTTCTGTATCAAGGCACCTCAGTGGGAAGTCTGTGGGAAGGAAAAAGTGTGGCAGAAAACGCTGCACAACGAGAAGAGGTGACCGGACCCTGAAGAAGATTGTGGAGAAGGACCGATTCCAGACCTTGGAGGACCTGCGGAAGCAGTGGACTGAGTCTGGAGTAGAAACATCCAGAGCCACCGTGAACAGGCGTGTGCAGGAAATGGGCTACAGGTGCCGCATTCCCCAGGTCAAGCCACTTTTGAACCAGAAACAGCGGCAGAAGCGCCTGACCTGGGATACAGAGAAGCAGCACTGGACTGTTGCTCAGTGGTCCAAAGTACATTCGGAAATCAAGGTGCCAGAGTCTGGAGGAAGACTGGGGAGAGGGAAATGCCAAAATGCCTGAAGTCCAGTGTCAAGTACCCACAGTCAGTGATGGTCTGGGGTGCCATGTCAGCTGCTGGTGTTGGTCCACTGTGTTTTATCAAGGGCAGGGTCAATGCAGCTAGCTATCAGGAGATTTTGGAGCACTTCATGCTTCCATCTGCTGAAAAGCTTTATGGAGATGAAGATTTCATTTTTCAGCACGACCTGGCACCTGCTCACAGTGCCAAAACCACTGGTAAATGGTTTACTGACCATGGTATTACTGTGCTCAATTGGCCTGCCAACTCTCCTGACCTGAACCCCATAGAGAATCTGTGGGATATTGGGAAGAGAAAGTTGAGAGACGCAAGACCCAACACTCTGGATGAGCTTAAGGCCGCTATCGAAGCATCCTGGGCCTCCATAACACCTCAGCAGTGCCACAGGCTGGTTGCCTCCATGCCACGCCGCATTGAAGCAGTCATTTCTGCAAAAGGATTCCCGACCAAGTATTGAGTGCATAACTGAACATAATTATTTGAAGGTTGACTTTTTTTGAATTAAAAACACTTTTATTTTATTGGTCGGATGAAATATGCTAATTTTTTGAGATAGGAATTTTGGGTTGTCATGAGCTGTATGCCAAAATCATCAATATTAAAACAAGAAAAGGCTTGAACTACTTCAGTTGTGTGTAATGAATCTAAAATATATGAAAGTCTAATGTTTATCAGTACATTACAGAAAATAATGAACTTTATCACAATATGCTAATTTTTTGAGAAGGACCTGTATATTAATACAGCCATTGGCCATGATAACTTGCAGCTGAGCAGTCGGGGGGCAATAAAACCATGGTGCGTCCCTTGCATCAGCTTCTCTGGCAGAGAAGCTTGGCAGAGAAGCTGACAATCTTCTGCAAATATGAGGCTCATATCAATACCAATACATCACTATTGTTTAATAAAACTGGGTTATGCTCTGTGTGCTTGTCCTTAAACCACAAGCACCCAGAGAAAAAGGCACCAAATGTATATGTGATGGCTTACACACATCAGTGCCCATCAGAAATGCCAGTCAGTGCTGCCTGTCAGTGCCCATCAGTGCTGCCAATCAGTGCCCATCAGTGCTGCCTATCCGTGCCGCCTATGATTGCCCATAAGTGCTGCCTATCAGTGCCACCTATCAGTGCCCATCAGTGCCACCTATCAGTTTCCATCAGTGCTGCCTATCAGTGCTGCATATCAGTGCCACCTATCAGTGCCGCCTATCAGTGCTCATCAGTGCTGCATATCAGTGCCACCTATCAGTGCCCAACAGTGCTGCATATTAGTGCCTCCTCATCAGTGTCCTTCAATGCCTTCTCATCAGTGACCATGAGTGCTGCCTTATCAGTGCCCATCAGTGCAGCCTATCAGTGCACAATAGTGAAGGAGAAAATAATATTATTTACAAAATTTTCTGACAGAAACTAGGGAAAACATTTTTTTTTCAAATGTTTTGGTCTTTTTCTATTTCTTTAGCAAAAAAATAAAAAACCCAGCAGTGATTAAATACCACCAAAAGAAATTTCTATTTGTGTGAAAAAAAAAATATGATAAAAACTTAATTTGGGTACAGTGCTGCATGACCGCGCAATTGTCATTCAAAGTGTGATAGCGCTGAAAGCTCATAGCTATTGGCCTGTGCGGGAAAGGGGTAAAAGTGCCTGGTATTGAAGCGGTTAAAGAATCCATCAAACACACATAGGACACAGGACTATCTTTAACTCAGGGCAAAAGGGGCAGCTGCCCCGGGGCCCAGTCATTGCTGTGGGGCCAAAAGCCGCCCCTTGAGCATGCACTGCCCTCAAATAGTTGATAAGTGGATTTGGGAGGCTCCAAGAAAATGTATGCCCAGGGTCCAATCAATATTAAAGACCACCCTGATAGGACAGACAAGCGTGCTGTTGAAACTTACTGCATTGGATCTCAGAAATGTTTTGTAATTCTAATTTTTCTTACATTACGAAGGCGTTATGTCATGTTGCCATTTTAGATACATACAATAATTCAGAATTCTTCTTTACTAGAGTCTGATACAATCTCAAGGTATCAAATTATAGGCAATGCAGTAGTGTCTTCCTGTGTGTACACTGCATGCTGCACAGATGTTGTCTTTAGAATACCATTTCAAAGTCCTTCCTCTATTTGCTGTTCCCAGGAATGTGGAAGGCTTCCAGTCCCGGGGGGGAAAGGGACCACAGACACAGGAAGTACTCAACTATTTGCAGTCCTATATGGGATTGGCCAGATGGCTGCAGCTATACTTTCCCATACTCTTTTGGGAAAATAAACTGAGAGCTCATTCCAATATTTCTTCTATAGCGCTGTCAGGATTTATACAGCACCATGGTCATTAGCGTCGAGTGGCAGATTGGCTCCGTTGTGGCTTGGCCCAGGCAAGGCTGCTGTAGGCTCACTTATGTCACTGGCGCAGCTTGTCACTGAGTGTTCCAGCAGTGGGAATGGAATTCTTATATCTTGTCACCCTATATAAGGAGTTAAAAGTAAATACAGATGTCACATTAAGCATCTGGTCTGTGTGATGAGCCTATTATCCCGAAGATCCTTTCCTGAAAATTGAGCAGGAATGAAACATGAATTCATAAATAAAACTTCTCTCATGACACAGTAGGGGGACTTTAGTCTTTTTACTGTTTTATAGATTAGATAGTGTACAGTATTTTAATGATGTTTATAATCATATCTGTGAGAGATTCTATTTTTTTGTGTACAGTTTGTAAGTATGTATATGTGGGCTCATTACATTTGCAGGCTCTGCTTCCTGCTTAGTTGTACTGCGTAGATCATAGATATCAGCCCTGGACTGACCACTTATCTTATACTTACACCACATCCCTATTAAAGAGGAAGTAAACCCTCACAAAAAAAAAAAAATACCCTGCAAGAGAAAAGCATAATGAGCTAGTATGCATAGCATACTAGCTCATTATGAATTACTTACCTGAGATCGAAGCCCCCGCAGCGACCCTTGTTCGCCTCCTCCGTCGCCGCCATGTCTCCCGGTGTGATTTCCGGGTATCGCTGCTCCGGCGCTGTGACTGGCCGGAGCAGAGATGACGTCACTCGCGGGAGCTGGCAGTGACGGCATGATCGCCTTAACTAACGTCACTCTCAGTGCGCCTGCGCCGTTGGTGCCCGTTTTTTGGAAAATATCTACTTAACCGTGTAGGTTCAGGAGATATTTCTTGTCCTTACAGGTAAGCCTGAATCTAGGCTTACCTGTAGGTAAAAGTGGTCTGTAAGGGTTTACAACCACTTTAAGGATTATATGACTACAGCGTCCTCCTAAGTTGGGTTGCTAGGATGTTAGTAAATTTCGATTTTCTTTTGGTTCTCTGTAATCTGTGGAGTAGTGTTGATTGCTTTGGGCTGCTCTGGATCTCACAGGTTGCAGATTTGATTTCTCTCCCCTGTTTTCAGAAGGCTTCAGGAGCACAGGAGGTTGGGAAAGGCAAATGTGTAACCTGAATATTTATTGTGCTACAGCCAATCCCTGGGGAGGTGTGCCCAGTAAGTGGCTGGAGAACACATAAATAGTCTGAGGCCTGTTGGGTTGTTGTCCTACTGGAGGAGCTCCCATGTTCGTCAAGGTCCCAGCTGGGGCATAGATGAGGGGCCCATTTCTAAAGATCCTTTTTTCTGAAGCTAATCAAGGGAATTCTCACTTAAAGTCTTGGTCTGGAACGCTCACTGAAGTATGCCTGGTGGAAGTTAAAGGGGTCTGGCTGTCCTGGGGAATTATGAGCATTCATTTGTCCCTCATTGAAGTGTGTCCGGTGGATACTGGAAGAAGGCATCCAGTGATCCTATGACATTGTAAGTACTGACCTGAGCTCAGGGTCCTAGTGACTGTTTGCTGTTTCCTTTGGGTGAAAGAGCCAGTGGTAGTTCTGTCTGGGATAGCTTTTAAAAAATAACTAAATTCTGCCATCTGTACTTGCTCTTACGTAGAGACTTTGCAGGGAGGCTCCTGCAAATATTCAGTGAATCTGGAGTATCTCATATCTTCCTTCACCCCATCCAAGTTCTTCAGCAATAGAAATCCTAAGGCTCTGTTCACACATGTCCGGTGCAAATTTCCCCTTTATTTTCACTGCAAATTCCAAAGCAGCTGTTCAGCGGTTCAACTGCGAATTCAGATACGGTTCAGATGCAAATTCTCGGAGCTGGCGGCCACCGGCGTCTTTAACAATAGCCGGTTGTTAAGGAGCGGGCCGGGAAGCGTAACTTCTGAAGGCAATTGGTTCCACTAGATTTTAGTTAGGGGTATCAGAGTAAAAGGGGCTGAATACAAATGCACGCCACACTTTTCATATATTTATTTGTGAAAAATGTTGAAAACCATTTATCATTTTCCTTCCACTTCACAATTATGTGCCACTTTGTGTTGGTCTATTACATAAAATCCCAATAAAATACATTTACGTTTTTGGTTGTAACATCACAAAATGTGGAAAATTTCATGGGGTATGAATACTTTTCCAAGGCACTGTAATCCGCAGGAAAGCTGCAGGTGCACTGCGCTGCAGCTGCGGATCAGTGTGAAAACAGCCTAAAAACCATTGCATAACTACAGGTCCTTCTCAAAAAATTAGCATATTGTGATAAAGTTCATTATTTTCTGTAATGTACTGATAAACATTAGACTTTCATATATTTTAGATTCATTACACACAACTGAAGTAGTTCAAGGCTTTTCTTGTTTTAATATTGATGATTTTGGCATACAGCTCATGAAAACCCAAAAATCCTATCTCAAAAAATTAGCATATTTCATCCGACCAATAAAAGAAAAGTGTTTTTAATACAAAAAAAGTCAACCTTCAAATAATTATGTTCAGTTATGCACTCAATACTTGGTCGGGAATCCTTTTGCAGAAATGACTGCTTCAATGCGGCGTGGCATGGAGGCAACCAGCCTGTGGCACTGCTGAGGTGTTATGGAGGCCCAGGATGCTTCGATAGCGGCCTTAAGCTCATCCAGAGTGTTGGGTCTTGCGTCTCTCAACTTTCTCTTCCCAATATCCCACATATTCTCTGTGGGGTTCAGGTCAGGAGAGTTGGCAGGCCAATTGAGCACAGTAATACCATGGTCAGTAAACCATTTACCAGTGGTTTTGGCACTGTGAGCAGGTGCCAGGTCGTGCTGAAAAATGAAATCTTCATCTCCATAAAGCTTTTCAGCAGATGGAAGCATGAAGTGCTCCAAAATCTCCTGATAGCTAGCTGCATTGACCTTGCCCTTGATAAAACACAGTGGACCAACACCAGCAGCTGACATGGCACCCCAGACCATCACTGACTGTGGGTACTTGACACTGGACTTCAGGCATTTTGGCATTTCCCTCTCCCCAGTCTTCCTCCAGACTCTGGCACCTTGATTTCCGAACGACATGCAAAATTTGCTTTCATCCGAAAAAAGTACTTTGGACCACTGAGCAACAGTCCAGTGCTGCTTCTCTGTAGCCCAGGTCAGGCGCTTCTGCTGCTGTTTCTGGTTCAAAAGTGGCTTCACCTGTAGCCCATTTCCTGCACACGCCTGTTCACGGTGGCTCTGGATGTTTCTACTCCAGACTCAGTCCACTGCTTCCGCAGGTCCTCCAAGGTCTGGAATCGGTCCTTCTCCACAATCTTCTTCAGGGTCCGGTCACCTCTTCTCGTTGTGCAGCGTTTTCTGCCACACTTTTTCCTTCCCACAGACTTCCCACTGAGGTGCCTTGATACAGCACTCTGGGAACAGCCTATTCGTTCAGAAATTTCTTTCTGTGTCTTACCCTCTTGCTTGAGGGTGTCAATGATGGCCTTCTGGACAGCAGTCAGGTCGGCAGTCTTACCCATGATTGCGGTTTTGAGTAATGAACCAGGCTGGGAGTTTTAAAAAGCCTCAGGAATCTTTTGCAGGTGTTTAGAGTTAATTAATTGATTCAGATGATTAGGTTAATAGCTTGTTTAGAGAACCTTTTCATGATATGCTAATTTTTTGAGATAGGATTTTTGGGTTGTCATGAGCTGTATGCCAAAATCATCAATATTAAAACAAGAAAAGCCTTGAACTACTTCAGTTGTGTGTAATGAATCTAAAATATATGAAAGTCTAATGTTTATCAGTACATTACAGAAAATAATGAACTTTATCACAATATGCTAATTTTTTGAGAAGGACCTGTATATGCCAAAACTCTGCAAAATTCTGATATTATGCCCATTACTGTGATGCCAAAAGTGTGATTTTTATAAACTGACCTACCTTCACTCTCTGCATCTGCAGGAATCACCACTTTCTGTAGGCATCACCGGCTGTAGAAAACACTGCTCTCCTAGGCGGAGTGCGTTTGATATCGCACTGCCTGGGACAGGATCCGGCGCTATAGAGGAAGCATTGGCTTTTGCGGCTCTGCTCAATCATATTATGGGTTCCCATGATCGTTGTGGAAGACTGCCCATCTTGGCTCTCTCTGCTCGATTCACTTGTTGTCATCGACATTCGAGTCCACCATCTCTGGTAAGAGTACATACGCCATTATTTTGACTGAAGATACAACACCTCATTGTTTTCACAGGTTCACTATATCACTGTGCTTCACTTCTGCGCAACAACTATTTTATACTGGACTTTATGTGTACACTACATGGATTGGTTCATTCATTTGGACATTTCCCATAATCTTCCATATACGAGTTATATTTATATATGTTATGTTTTCACACTTTGTGACCTACCTTAATGTGTATATCAACATTTAATTATTTGAATATTGCTTACTCAACTTTTTAGAGCTACATTTTCCATTTACCTCCATCCCAAAGTCGCTTGATACATCTACCGCCGGTTCAATCCACAACACTGATACTATGGAATGGTGAGGTGACAACCCGTGTTCTGGGCTTGCCGACCATCCATCCCAAAACAGGCAGTCATGCACCACATCAGAGAACTGTGGTCACTGGTTGGGCACCCCTGGTGTACAGGTTTGTTGCATAAAATGGTAGCATTTCGACAAGGCAGGTCATCACTTGTCATTGCACCACAGGACATTGCAATGGGCTGCAGTGCATAGAGTTGAATTTAGTGTAATTTTTATTTCAATCTTTTTATTAAAAAGCATCAGATAGATGAAAACATAGAAGACAAAACAGTCAGTAAAATCAATAAAACATGGAGTTGTATAACTTGTAACAGATAAAGAATGGTACCTGTAAATGTCCAATTCCCTCGCTAACCTACTGAAGGGAAGAAAATGATCATATAAAGCATGGGTTGGTCACCGCTAGGATCACAGGCTATCACTCAGGCCACTGTGTCACCGGTAGGGAAGACCACGAGGAACCATGCACCATTTTAATAGTTGCGACACATATGGTCCTCTGGGGCCTGGCCAGCCAGGAGTCAGAGTAGCTTCAAAGTGGGAATTTGCCAAGATCATCAGGGGCGACCAATTGCCTAATCTTAGTAATACATGGAAAATGGACCATCTTAAGTCTTCAATCTTAAACCCCCTGTGGAACTAGGGAGAGCTAAGAAAGGATCCTTACCATTCCTGTTACCAGGAAACATCTAGTGGGAAGAGGAGCAGGGATGCAGAGCCATGCTGAAGGCTGAAGTCAACCTGACTTAACAAGAAGAGGATCGGAAAACTGAAAGGGAAAAAGAAGAGAAAGGGAGGAAAGTAGAGATAGAGAAACGGGAAAGACGGTCACCAGAAGGGGGCGCAATAGTGCCCCAAAATGGCAACGGTCATAAGAAGGTGTTAACAGAAGTTGCCCAGGGCTTCCAAATAAGTTCACATTTCTTAACCCTATCTTGTAGGGTGCCAACAAGTTTTTCTTGCATCATGATCCAACAGATTTTCCTTTTAGCAGACCCGATAGAGATCGTAGGTTTTTTTCCAGGCTCGAGCAATTGTAATATTATCTCCTAATGAACAGGAGAGTTTAGTGTAATTTTATAAGACATTTAGTAAAGTAAAAAAAAAAGTAAACAGTGGGATGAGATTTAACAACATAACACTACATCCCTACACAACACACACCTGTGCACATACCTTATAAGGAGAAGAATTTATGCAGGCTGGTGTGAATGAGCCCTTAATAAGCTGACAAAAAGCACGCTTATAGGAGGAAAGAGCAGAGTGATAGATAAGCTGTGCTGCTTCTCCTTTCATTGTTAAGTCACAGGCTTGGGGTGGGTCAATGATGAACTGGGCTCAGAGGAAGTGGAGGACATCCAGTAGCAGCAAATCTCTGAATTTTAGTTGATTTTTGCCTGCGGTTCTGCTTTAAACGCACATCATGGGTAATAACGTCAAGAATTTTAAAACGACTAACAGTTTTTGTTTTTTAATTTCACGACACAATCCCTATAAAACCAACAGGATTAAAGAAATCACAGAAGGATAAACAGAAATCTCAGTATCGGCGGCACTCCACAGTGGCGCTGTTATGAGACGCAATCTCTCAGCTCTCAGTTTGTTTAGGTTTTCTGTTATCACCATATGTTTGTCTTTAGCAGTGACGTCCATTCCGCGACAGTTTTCGGAAGCAGGGAATATAAAAAAGCTCCACAATCCTGTAAAAAGTCAAAAAATAAATAAAATCTGTGGATTTCAACATACGGGGTCATGCAATACACACAGGAATTGCTGATAGCAAGGTCACCATAAGGAAATTTCAGTTTAATTTAATTTTTTGGCTCAAAAGTTAAAATACAACATTTCTGTTGAGTCGAAAATGGTCTTTGAAAGATTTCTAAAGTACGTTGTTGTGGCTCTTGTCTGCACACAGATAGATGCGCCCTCTAGTGGTTCCATTATTAATAATAAGCTTGAAAAATGTTGACAGGATTTCAAAACTCATTTTAGTTCAATCTTGTTTTATTGAAGTTTTTTTATAACAGGAGATACAGGTACAAAGTATATAGAGAGTACAAGAGTAGCATGGTTTAGATCTTCCAATAGCTATAGAATGCACACATCAAAACATTTTGTATAGATATTAGGGTTGCACCGATACCACTTTTTTAAGACCGAGTACAAGTATTTCTTTTTAAAATATATCGATTATCAATACTTTTTTTTTAATGTTGTGTGACAGTGGCACTAATATGCCTCACTGATGGGCACTGATTAGGAGTAGACTGTGTCAGTAGTTTTTTATTTTTATAATTTTATTTTTTACAATTTATATTTTTTTTTTTGCCATTTTTTTTTTTTTTTAGAATGCTTTATTTATTTTTTTAAGGGGGGGAGTGGATGGTGTCAGTGTTTTTATTTCACTTTTTATTATTTTTACAAAATAAACATTTAAATATTTATTAATTACAATTCTTTTTTTTTTTTTATCAGCCTTGTTGAGGGGGCTTTGGTGCGATTATCAGGGGTCTAAACAGACCCCTGACATCTCCCATTTGTGACATGGAAAGGGACTAAGGACACAGATTCCCCAGTTCCTTTCTCTGCAGGCTCAGCTACACTGAAGATGAATGGACAGGAGGCATAGGCTCCTCTCCATTCATAAACTGAAGCATCATAAACACAGATTATGATGTTTCAGTTATGAATGGACAGAATCAGTGATCACTGACTCTGTTCATTCAGAAAAGGAAGGAGCCAGTAAATTACATATTTACAGACTCCTTCCTCTGCTCTCCATCCTGACAGGTCTGGGACGAGCGGGGGACCGGAGGAGGACACAGGGGAGCCAGGGATCCAGAGTGAGGGAGGAGGAGACCGCTGAGAGGGAGGAGGACACTGGAGAGAGGGAGGAGGAGTGGGGGACCCGGAGAGAGAGGGGAAGACACCGGAGAGAGGGATGAGGACCCGGAGGAGGACACAGGGGGATAGTTGGGGTGATTGATTCAGCGGTGGGGGCCGTTAAAAGCACAGATCTACCTTTTATAGCTTTCAATATAGCACCTGACAGCCGCGGGAAGGAGAGGAGGAGAAGCGGCTGTCAGAAAAGCTATTCAAGGTGATCGGTGCTTATAACTCCCACCAGCGCACCGATCACCTGTGAGGCTGTCTGCCCAACTGCTGAGCTTGAGGACGCCTGGTCTGATACAACAGGTATCGGAACAAGCATCGGAGCATTTGCACGAATACCGATTCTCGTGCAAATGCTTGGTATCAGTGCTGATACCGATACTAGTGTCGGTATCGGTGCATCCCTAATAGATATATGAAAGACAAAAGGCACTAGTGAATGAGCCCTACTATCTCGGGTCATCTAGGAGGCAACTGGGAAGGGGACAGCCTGACTAAATTGGTTGGATGTCGCCTTCTTCAGGAGACATAGTGACAGGTAATACATTTCAACAGTCAGTTTTGTCTGCTAATAGAAAGGGCATAATTGAACCTGTGAGGATAGAGTCCAATAGTGGATAACTATTAGACTAATTAGAAAACTGATGAGAAGGAATATAGGAAAGAAAGAGAAGAACGGCTGGGGGGTTTTGATGGGGAGAAGAGGCAATGAGGGCACTCCATCATGGCTAGTTGGGAGTTGGGTAGATATCGTCCCCTAATCCAGTCCTGAGATACAGATGAATAATGAAACATAGACCAGGAGGTCCAAGTCTTTTAAATTTTTCTTCCCTGTGTAGGCAGGTGCAGTCTATTTTCTCCACTGTAGGTGGGGCTTGACCACAGCGGCATTGCAGTTGGAAGGGAAGTCAAAAGGTACATGGTTCCTCTATGGTTTCCTCCGTCACTGAGGAAGTTATCCGAATTAATGCTGCCGTTCCGTGTGACTCTGGCAGCCATCTTGGGTCAGTCAGAGCCTATTGATGGCTTGGTGCCCAATTTACATGTGGGTGTGTGATTAGCGGCATGGAGAGGTTCCAGGCTAGCCCCAACGGCTGCCGGCAGAAGACTTCTCAAGCAAGAACTGCATTAACCCTTTGGACCCCCCATTGCACATGGTTGTGGGGTGCTTGCAGAGCAGCCCCATAAACCTGAATGTGTATGTTTGCCAAAAATAGCAGGGAGTATAATACCTGCTGCATAGGTGATGAAAAGCATCACGCCTATGGGATGTGTACACCCCAGGACGCTGCTTCTGCAGCTAAAAGGGGTAGCGTTTGGGGGGGGGGGGTGGATAACGCAAAGCTCATCCATGGGGTTTTATTTACAAATTATTTGGCATGCATAAAAAAAAAAAAATCTGATGCTACTGTAGGTCTATTTTAGGTTTGTCTCAATTTCTAACACAGCCCATTCCAACATTTTTTAAATATAAGTAGTGAATTCAAATTTATACATTTGCATCTGTATACCAGTATTTAAAAAAAAAAAAAAGTAAAAAAAAAAAGATACATTCCTGTAAAATTAATCTCAGTTCAAAAAATACTACTTAAAATAAAATGACAATAGCTTTTTTCCTTTCCATTCTTGCCCTCATTGGTTACAAACCGGGCTGATTTTGCAGAATCTCCTGTGGGCAGACAGAATATACAGCTGCTCAATCTTTAATGGCAGTCCAGAGACCCAGATCCTGTAAACTATGTGTTTCATTATATCGCACAATATACTTTACCTTATTTTTATGTTTTTAGATAAAACAAAGAATTGACAACCATCCTATTTCTTCAGATCTTTTTTTATTAGCCTTTATTAAAACCCCAACTTATTCCCTGGCACCATATATTTCTGAGCCATAAAAAAGTGCAACAATAGACCTGGCGATGCTCCCCAATGTTTAAACAATAATGAGGAATCCGACAATGTGTCCAAAGGCCAAGAGCGATTATATCATGTTCCTCTTACATCTTTATGTAACTGTTTTATAGCACAGAGGCCTGTATTCCCGCATTGGGCGACCAAGCCTATAAATAAAGCTACAAAACTGACCTTTAATTCTTGGGTGTCTTACAAGCTCCCAAGACTATTGAGTCTGATGACCCCTAAAGAAAATCTAAACCCAATAACTAAAAGTTCACATGCTAATATGATTCCACAGCTATTAATAAACAAAAACCTGGTGATTCTGCCATGAAAGCCCTCATTGAGGCACTTTCTGGTATGGGTTGACAACTGTCTTCCAACTGTTTTCTTGTGTCATCGCCCTGTCACGCGCCACCCTGGAGAAGACTATAAGCAGCAGTGCCAACACACATTGCACAGGCATGGTTCACCTGTTAGGTAGAGCATTAAATAACATTTAATAACAAATAAATAAATAAATAATAGTAATAATAAATACACACACACACAAATACATATTAATACAAACAATAATAAATAAAACAAATAAATACATAAATATTATTAATAATAAATAACATAAATGACATAGAGCGAGACATAAGCTGAAGAGGGGGCTTCTTTCGTCCAACATCTAGAAGCAGTGACAGGGAACGTGAGGACACAAAGTGGCACGAGGGCTGATGTTGTACTGGTTGTCGGATATGTGGGTCAGATGACTGTAGACCACTGGATAGGAACATGATGCAGGGACACTGCAGAACCTGAGCAAGAGGTAGGAGCATAGCCAGCTAAACAAAAAGTGCAACCGCCCCAATTTATAACTAGCTTTTAAAGCAGTGGTCTCCAAACTGCGGCCCTGGGGCCGGATGTGGCCCTTTGCTTGCATTTATCTGGCCCTTGGTACACTATCCCATCCACTGACACCAACAATAGGGCATAATTCCTCTCACTGACACCAAAGAAAGAGCTCATATCCTCCCACTGGCACCAACGATGGGACACAATTCCTTCCACTGATACCAACAATAGGACACTATTCCTCCCACTGACACAAATGAAAGGGCACAATTCTTTTTATTGGCACCAACAATGGGGCACCAGTCCTCCCACTGACACCAACGATGGGGCACAATTCCTTTTATTGGCACCAGCGATGGGGCACAATTCCTTCCACTGACACCAACAATGGGGCTGCACTCTTCATACTGACACCAATGATGGGGCACAATTCCTTTTATTGGCACCAACGATGGGGCACTAGTCCTCCCACTGACACCAAATATAGGGCATTGTTTACTCTAACTGGACATCAGGACATTTTCTACTCCCACTGGTCTTAGTCCGGCCCTCCTAAAGTCTGAAGGACAGTAAACCGGCCCTTTGTTTAGAAAGTTTGGAGACCCCTGTTTTAGAATAAGGTGCCTATAGAAGGGCTGTCTCTAGGTATACCTGCCCTTAAAGTGACTGTAAAGCTTTAATTTTTTTTAGTAAAATAATAAACACGTCATACTGCTCTGTGCAATGATTAACAGAGCAGCCCAGATCCTCCTCTTCTGGAGTCCTCCGCCAGCCCTACTGACTTCGCTGAGTGCCCACCATAGAAAGACACTTTCTATGTGGGCTTGCGTGCAGGCTTACTTCCAAGCCACATTGCCTGAGTTTTTAGATGTGCTGTTTAATCTTTTTTGAAGTAGCACAAAGAAACGGGCAACGTTGAGTAACTTAGACGCAGTGGTCGGCCAAGGAAACGTAATGCAGCAGATGAAAGACACATCACTTATTTTCCTTTGACAACGGAAGATATCCAGCAGTGCCATCAGCACAGAACTGGCAGAAACCAGTGAGACCCAGGTACACCCTTCTACTGTCTGGAGAAGTCTGGCCAGAAGTGGTCTTCATGGAAGAATTGCACCCAAAAAGCCATACCTTGTGGAAACAAGGCTAAGCGACTTAACTATGCATGAAAACATAGGAACTGGGGAGCAGAAAAATGGCACCAGGTGCTCTGGACTGATGAGTCAACATTTTTTTATATTTGGCTGTTGCAGGAGGCAGTTTGTTCACTGAAGGGCTGGAGAGCGGTACAATAATGAGTGTCTGTAGGCAACAGTGAAGAATGGTGGAGGTTACTTGCAAGTTTTGGGCTGAATTTCTGCAAATCAGTTCTGTCCTCAATGCTAAGAAATACAAGCAGATACTTCACCGTCATGCAATATTATCAGGGAGGCGTGTGATTGGCCTCAAACTTATTCTGCAGCAGGACAATGACCCCAAACATACAGCCAATGTCATTAAGAACTATAGCATAAAGAAGAACAAGGAGTCCTGGAAGTGATGGTTTGGCCCCCACAGAGCTCTGCTCTCAACATCATCGAGTCTGTTTGGGATTACATGAAGAGACAGAAGGATTTGAGGCATCCTACATCCACAGAAGATCTGTGGTTAGTTCTCCAAGATGTTTGGAAAAGCCTATCTGCTGAGTTTACTTTCCATTTTGTTAATTGATAGAAATAAACTATTAACACTTCTATTTTTGAAAGCACTCTTAATTTACGGCATTTTTTTTTCTCCTGCCTAAAACTTTTGCACAGTAGTGTATATAGCCAAAAAGTGTTTACACACTAGACCAGGGGTGTCAAACTCAATTTGATCGAGGGCCTCATCAGCATTATGATTGCCCTCAAAGGGGCCAGTTGTATCTGTAAGATTAGATGTCCAGCGCTTCCCCTCCCCTTACATAAGATGTTAAGAGCCAACCCACCATCAGAAGTTAAGTCCCCCACTCTCCCTTACATCCCTTTCCTTAAGCGGCTGCTGGGAAGAAGCTGGATGCATTGCTTAAAAGCAGAAAGTAAGGGTCTTGAGGAGGACAAGGGCCACATAAAATGGCCTAGAGGGCCGGATTCGGCCCGCGGGCCTTGTGTTTGACACCTGTGCACTAGACTATAAAACGAATTTGAACTTGTTCTAGACTATAAAACTTATATGAACTTGTAAGATATCCTATTCCAAAACCATAGGCATTATTATAAAATTGGTCCCCCTTTAAAGCTATAAAAGCCTTCACTCTTCTGGAGTCTTTCCAGAAGATTATGGAGCGCTGTGGGAATGTGTACCAATTCAATCAACTGAAAATTCGGGGCTCTTTTGATACCAAGCCATGGTCAGGTAGACCAAGAAAGATTGCAGCCACAACTGGCGGAAGAATTGCCCAGGATACAAAGAAAAACCTACATGTAACCTCAGGAGAAATACAGGCTGCTCTCCAAAAAGACGGTGTGGTTGTTTTTAACCACTTCCAGCCCAAGAACGTCATATGACGTCTAACTTTCAGTGGGAATATCTGAATGATGCCTGCAGCTACAGGCATCATTCAGATATCCTTGTTTTCAGCTGGCGATTCTGTGCACCATAAGAACAATCATAGCGACAGTTCTGCCACATGATCATTCTTACAGGCGATGGGAGGGGACATCCCCCCTCCCTCCACCATCTGGTGCTTCTCCGAGCTCTCCCGTGCCATCGGGGACCCGGAGAAAGAATCGGCCGCCGCAAGATAACGACCATAGAGATCTCTATGACCAGATGTGGGGTCTTATTGACCCCGCATCTCTCCATAAAGAGGACCTGTCACACACATTCCTATTACAAGGGTTGTTTACATTCCTTGTAATAGGAATAAAAGTGATCAAAAAAATAAAATTTTAAAAAAGTGTAAAAAATAAATAAGTAAAGTAAAATAAAAATAAAAAATATATATTTAAAACACACAGGTAAGTCCCGCCCACATATGTAAAAGCGGTTCAAACCACACATGTGAGGTATCACCGCATGCGTTAGAGCGCGACCAACAATTCTAGCACTAGACCTGCCCAGTAACTCTAAACTGGTAACCTGTAAAAAAAAAATGTAAAGCGTCGCCTATGAAGATTTTTAAGTACCGACGTTTGGCACCATTCCACGAGTGTGCGCAATTTTAAAGCGTAATAGTTGGGTATCTATGTACTCGGTGTAACATCATCTTTCACATTATACAAAAAAATTGGGCTAACTTTACTGTTTTGTTATTTTTTTAATTCATGAAAATGTTTTTTTCCCCAAAAAATTGAAAAAAAAATGCGCAAATACCATGCGAGATAAAAAGTTGCAACGACCACCATTTTATTCCCTATGGTGTCTGCTAAAAAAACCATATATAATGTTTGGGGGTTTCCGAGTAATTTTCGAGCAAATAAATTATGATTTTTACATGTAGGAGAGAAGTGCCAGAATAGGCCCGGTATGGAAGTGGTTAAGGGGCACAATTCAATGACACTTGAACAAAAAAGAGCTGTATGGTTGAGATGCCAGAAGGAAGCCTTTACTGCGCCAATGCCACAAAAAAAGCCCAATGAGGCATGTCAATGTGTTGTTGGGCATATTGTAACCAGGTATTTTTTGTGGAACTTGTACAGTGAAGGCATCTATCTTTCTGGCAACTTGACCATGTTTTTTGTTTAGGTATCATCGTATTTTTGTTTTGTATCCTAAACAATTCCTGTGGCAGTTGTAGCTGAAATCTTTCTTGATCTACCTGACCTTGGCTTGGTATCAAGAGATCTCCAAATTGTCCACTACTTATTAAATGATTGAACAGTACTGACTGGCATATTCAAGGCTTTGGATATCTTTTCATATCCTTTTCCTTCTTTGTAAAGTTTAATTACCTTGTTACGCAGGTCTTTTGACTGTTCTTTTCTGCTCCCCATGGCTTAGTGCATCAATGTGAGAGCTAACAGATTCATTGACTATTTATACAAAGACACTATTTGCGATTTAAAAAGCCACAAATGGGAAATTATTAACCTTTTATTGCCATTTTAACCTGTGTGTGTGCCACCTTCTGTGTCTGTACCAAGGCCAAACATTCCAGGGTATGTAAACTTTTGATCAGGGCCATTTGGGTGATTTCTGTTATCATTATGACTTTAAAATGAGACAAAAAAACGATGTGATAATAAATAACTTCATGTGATCACTATCCTTGAATAAAAGACAGTTTCTTGTCATTAATAGTCATATTTTCAATATAAATGCCCAAATTTCACAATTTCTGCCAGAGTATGCAAACATTTGAGCACAACTGTATTAAAGATGGCCATGAAGGTCAGCCAGGGCAGCAGCTTCCAATTGGAGCGCTGCTCCCCTGATAACACCTACAGGGGCTTTAGAGGTACAAAGCTCCTGTCAGACTCCATTTCCCTGTGCACAGCAGCCAGCTGAACAGCACCATCTACAGCAGGAAGGATAATCTGCACCTACTGTACCTACAGTCACTATAGTGTATACAGTAAATAAGTATAACTGAAGCCTGTAAATATAGTATAAGAAAAGAAAATATACACATCAATGCATTCTCAGGTTCTGTGTTAGTTTAGTTTAAAATGTATTGACTATCCTGTGCATTTAGCAACTCTTTTTCTATCAACAAAGTTAGCCTTCCATAATTCCTTTAAAAAATATGCCTCCCAGCAGTGCAACATAAAACTGTGCCCTAACATGCTGGCTTGCAATCACGGCGACGTTCTTTATATAACCAACGCTGTTTGTGACTGCTAAGAGTAACTGTTTCAGAGGAAGACCTCCTTCTTTCCAGCTAGTTGGGGATGGGGGAGCCTGGGCCAAAAATAATCAGTATCTGAAATTTCTTCTTAGATGCCTGTAGTGATGCAAAATGGTTTCAAAATATTTTTTCTGATTTAGGAAGTTATTGTTAAAGCCCACATTCACCCATTTCACATTTGACAATGTATACTTTATTTTCTCAGTTATATTTAAAGCTGAGCACCAGGCAGAAAAATAAAACATCATCATTTATTCCTGTTATGCATTGATTACAAAATCTTTTAAGAATTTTTTTTTTGATGTTAAGAGGATAAAGGAGCAATAAAGGTAACATCAAAAACCTGTCCTGGACCTTCACCCGAAAATGTGTTTTCCTTCTTAGCCTCTAAATTACTGTTTTTTTGTTTTTTGGGAAGTGAGCACCTTTTTTTTTCCTTTTTTCTTTTTTCTACTGTACAGGCTCCTACTTTCTTAATCCTCACTTAAACTAAAATTGCCTTGGCCAATAGCAACTATGAATATCAACATTATCAGTATAAGGACCAAAACTGGAGCGCTGGTATACAGGCAGGATGGGAGGTAGCACAGGGAAAGGGCAACTTAAAAGTCCAGTGGGGGAATGTCCCCAAAGATGCCTTAATCAGACCAAACAGCTCTGATTAGGGATATAGGCAACCCGCTGTCAGAGCAGAAGCAGACTCTGCAATGGAAGAGAGGAGAGAGCAAAGCGGCGCCAATATGTTAGTGAAGATAAACAGGCATGTAGTACAATTAGTAGCAACAGGTGTCCCTTTTCATCTTGCTGAGCATGAATCCCTTGTGGTCCGGCTGCTCCAGTGGTGTCCGAGGCTCCAGTCCAGAGGAGGGGTTAGCCAGGCAAGCTGTCAGCGCGTCCGCATGCGGGGGGCTGAAGGTCGGGGGGTGTGGCAAGGCAAGCCCACGTTCGGAGCGTCCACGATCCTTCATCAGACATCTGCTTGCCTTGCCACACCGCCGCTTTGCTCTCTCCGCCTATCAACATTAGCCCCTTCCCCAGGATGGGGCACAACTGATATGCCTATGCAAAAACACGGTGCCAATGCATACACAATTTCATTATGAAAAGTGTTATACACTACTCTAAAACATTCATCCAATCTTTCAAATATTGAATTTATAATTTTGACAAGCCACTATGAAGAAAAAGCAGGGGTGAAAAAGCAATTGTTGGTTTAAATAGTCATGGTTGGCAGTATTCATTTTTTAATAGTTCATGTAACTGGGGCATGGCAGGTTATAATTTTTCCCCCAATACTTTGTGCTAAAATATGCCCCTCTCTCTCATCTCTATAGCGTTTAGAGGTAGGCCAGTGGCCAGTTTGCTGTGCCATTTGGTTCTTGGGATGGATGATCTGCTCACAAAAAGATATATAAATATGTCTATGCACAGATTACAGACTATTCGCTGTAACGTATTAAAAAGGCTCAGCATGTGGTGGAGAAGTGGCTCTGTTGCACTTCCTGTTAGCTCTGCATTTTAAATATGATATATGTGGGTAGCACTCTCCTAGTGTTGGATGCTAGGTACATTTAGTTATTTTGTCCTTTCTGTAATCAAGGGAGCAGTAATTGTTTGTTCTGGTCTGTTCAGGGTCTCACAGACTGGGAGTTTGATTGGTTTCCCCTGTCTCTGAAAGAAGCTTCCAGAGCTTAGGGTGGGAGATTCAAAACATCCAGCCTGAATATTTAGAAGGTTCCAGCCAACCCCTGGAAAAGGAATGTACAGTAAGATGCTGAAATGGAGATATATAGTTTGAGACACTGGAGAGTGAGGTTCCTTCTTCCCAGGAGGGTTTCAAAGCCAGAGGGGCTGCTGTACTCAGGCTGCCCATGAACTAAACAGCTGCTCTTGAGGACTCAGCAGTGCCAGAGCTGGACTGTGTTTGAAGCTGATTGCAGAACCACTTGTGGACTTGTGAGTACTGACCTTTAACCACTTAACGACCGCCCACTGTAATTATACGTTAGCAGAATGGCACCGACAGGCAGAATCACGTATATGTATGTGATCGCCTTTGTATAGTTGGGGGGTCCGATCGGACCCCCCTTCTGTACAGTGAGCGGTGGTTAAGTGTTCGGGAGCGATCCGGCATGAGGGGACGGCCGTTCGATTCTGGCCACCCCCTCTCGATCGCTCCCGGCGAATGAGAGAGCTTCCCCTGCCTGTAATGTAAACACAGGCAGGAGGAAGTGATGTCATCTCTCCTCGTGTCGGTCTTTTCGATCCGGCGCGAGGAGAGAAGACATCTCACAGTAAGTGCACCAACAGCCCACTGACACCAGTACATGTAGGCACACAAATCACCCCCCAGTCACCCCCAGATCACCCCCAGTACCCCCAGTCACAGTGCACCGTTTGCAGTGATCATTTTTTTTACTGATCACTGCAATCAGTGTCATTTGTGACTGTAAAAAGTTGCAGGGCAGTTAGGATTAGGCCCCTTTAGGTCCAAGGTAGCCCCCTAACCCCCCTAATAAAGGTTTAACCCCTTGATCGCCCCCCAGGTAACCCTTTCACCCCCTAATGCCAGCGCCACTAAGCGATCGTTTTTCCGATCGCTTTTTTCTTGTCGCTGGTGTCCTAGATAGCCAGTTAATTATTTTTAGGTTCGCCGCAGGTTTTTATTAGCGTCAGGTACCCCCATATATTATTTTAACCCCCTGATTGCCCCTAGAGTTAACCCTTTCACCAGTGATCACCGTATAAGCATCACTGGTGACACTGGTTACCCAGTGAGTTATTTTGTTATTTAGGTAACCCGTCAGGTTTTTATATAGCGTCGGGTACCCCCATATTTAACCTAATAAAGGTTTTAACCCCCTGATTGCCCCTAGTTAACCCTTTCACCAGTGATCACCATATAAAGGTTACGGGTGACACTGGTTGGTTAGTTTGCTTTTTATAGCATCAGGGCACCCGCCGTATATAACCCAATAAAGGTTTAACCCCCTGATCGCCCGGCGGGTAATATCAATTAGGTTTTAGCGCCAGAGAGGGTCTGCGCCCCAGGCAGCTTTAGGTTAGTGCCAGTAACGCTAACACCCACGCGCAAAGCATAACCTCCCTTAGTGGTATAGTATCTGATCAGATCTATACTAGCGTCCCCAGCGGTTTAGGGTTCCCAAAAACGCAGTGTTAGCGGGATCAGCCCAGATACCTGCTAGTACCTGCGTTTAGCCCCTCCGCCCAGCCCAGCCCAGCCCACCCAAGTGCAGTATCGATCGATCACTGTCACTTACCAAACACAACACGCATAACTGCAGCGTTCGCAGAGACAGTCCTGATCCCTGCGATCGCTAACAGTTTTTTTGGTAGCGTTTGATACATTTGGTGACAGTCAGGTGCTTTTTTTACCTGTGAATCTTACTAGTGTACCCCTAAATTTAGAGCCCAAAATGGCAAGTCGAAGGTACACTAGTAAAGAGGCCTACGAGATTCTGAGCATGACAGATAGTGAAGAGGAGGTCACGTATCTGTCAGATTCAGGCTCAGAATATCTTCCCGTAGAAGACAGTGACGTCAGCGGCCCCACGTCAGATAGCTCTGACGACGAAGTTGAGGTCCCTGCTAAGGTCAGGTGTACCCGATCCCGATCTTCTGAGGTTGTTGAGGAGCAAGAACCGCAGGGCTCTCGTATCATGGAGCAGAGTAGTACAAGCGCCGCTATTCCTTCTGGTGAATTGGCAAGCACCAGCGGCCTAGTACAGCCTGGGCGTACATCCAGCACTGCAGTATCACGTGGTGACGTGGCGAGTCCCATAAGTGCAGTTCAAGCTGGCGAGGTGGCAAGCACAAGTAGTGTCCCGCTGCCACCAAGAAGACAAAGGCAGGCCCGTCGTGCCCATAGTGCCCTTCCTGCAGAATTCGCCTATCCTGATTGGGTCTCCACCACTTCTGCAGAACCCGTACTTCCCCCATTCACTGCCCAACCCGGTATTCAGGTGGAAACAGCTGATTTTATGCCAATCGATTATTATTCGCTGTTTTTCACGGAAGATCGCTATAGATCTATTGTGGACCAGAGTAATTTGTATGCTGGTCAATTCATCGCCGCTAACCCCCAGTTGCCTAAAATTGCCAAAGATTGGAAACCAATTACGGTTTCCGAATTTAAGACCTTTCTGGGCCTTTCCCTCAACATGGGCACACATAAATTCCCGTCATTGCGTGCTTATTGGTCCACGCACCCAATTGACCACATGCCCGTGTTCTCTGCCTCCATGCCCAGGACACGATACGAGCAGATTTTGCGGTTCATGCACTTCAACGACAATGAACTTTGTCGTCCACGTGGGGACCCTGAGTACGACCGGCTCTATAAAATTCGGCCCCTCATAAACCACTTCAATGAACGTTTTGCAGCCTTGTTTATTCCCGATCAAGCTGTCTGCGTTGATGAGTCCCTGATTAAATTTTCTGGCCGCTTGGCTTTCAAGCAGTACCTTCCCAGCAAGCGTGCCAGATACGGGGTCAAGCTCTATAAGTGCTGTGACAGGGCAACAGGCTATGTATGGAGCTTTATGGTTTATGAGGGAAAAGATAGTCAGGTTGAGCCGGTCAACTGCCCGGATTACATAGGGAGCGCTGGCAAGATAGTGTGGAAATTGGTGTCACCCTTATTCGGAAAGGGGTACCACTTGTATGTGGACAATTATTACACGAGCGTGCCACTGTTTAGTCACTTGTTTGATCATCAGATTGGAGCATGTGGCACCGTGCGACCTAATCGCCGGGGCTTTCCCCAGCGGCTTGTAGATGCCCGTCTTAGGCTGGGGGAGAGAGCCTGCGTGAAGTGTAATAACTTGCTCGCTATGAAGTGGAGGGACAATAAGAATGTTTTCCTTCTTACCTCCCTTCATGCAGACACGACAGTCCAAATTCGTACGGCGACTGGTGTTGTGGAAAAACCCCTCTGTGTCCACGAATATAACAAAAATATGGGAGGGGTGGACCTCAACGACCAGTTTATGGCGCCGTATCTAATTGACCGTAAGGCGAGACGCTGGTACAAAAAAGTGTCTCTATCCTTATTCCAATTGGCTTTGCTGAATGCTCATGTGCTATACAGAGCTTCAGGCGGGACGTTATCTCTTCTAAAATTCCAGAATGAGATAGTCACAGAACTCCTGTATCCAGGCGGTTCTGCACCTCACCATCCCCTACCAAATGCAGTAAGCCGGCTGCATGAGAGGCATTATCCGTATGCCCTCCCGAGTACCCCTACCCAACGAACCCCCCAAAAAAGATGTCGTGTCTGTAGCAAGCGCGGATTTAGGCGTGACACCCGTGTTTTTTGTCCACTCTGTCCTGACAAACCTGGTCTTTGCCTTGGTGAATGTTTTGATCGCTACCACTCAAAAGTGAAGTTTTAGCGTAGGGTACAGCATTTCACAGACTAGGACACACTTACACAGGGTCTCCCAAGATGCCATCACATTTTGAGAGACCCGAACCATTACAGTTGTTAAAGTTACAAAAAAAAGTGTAAACAAGAAAAAAAAAAAAACGTAAAAAACAAAACACAAAAAAAATATAAAATAAAAAAACCAAAAATAGTTGTCGTTTTATTGTTCTCTCTCTCTCTCTATTTTCTCTCTATTGTTCTGCTCTTTTTTACTGTATTCTATTCTGCAATGTTTTATCATGCTTGCTTTTCAGGTATGTAATTTTTTGTTTTCAGGTACGCCATTCAGTTGCAGCGCGGATCTATTTATCTTGACAGCAACAGCGTTTGCTCCCACGATACATAAAGCCGTGACTCCAACGCTGTAGGAGGTGATTTCACCACCACAGTTTAAAAAAAGAGCATATATGCCGAAGCATGGGGGCAGCAGGGGCGGAGGAGCGATTTTGCTCCTAATGCCGCGTATATACGGTCGAAATTCCGACGGAGGCTTGCCCGTGAAAAAGACCGACCGTGTGTACGCGGCATAACTTTTTTGCGGGAGGATGCCCCCATGCTTCGGCATATATATATATTTTAGGCACAGGTTACGTTAAAAAAATGTTTTATTTTTTACTAGGTTTTGTTTTGGTATTTGCTTTGCAGGTATGGTATGGTAAGGTCTTACTGTTGTACTGTAATGTTACTTTGTTTTAATGTTAACCATCATTTGCTTAGCAGGAACGCCATTCAGTTGCATTGCGGATTTATTTATCTTGACAGCAACAGCGTTTGCTCCCACGATACATAAAGCCGTGACTCCAACGCTGTAGGAGGTGATTTCACCACCACAGTTAAAAAAAGAGCATATATGCCGAAGCATGGGGGCAGCAGGGGCGGAGGAGCGATTTTGCTCCTAATGCCGCGTATATACGGTCGAAATTCCGACGGAGGCTTGCCCGTGGAAAAGTTCGACCGTGTGTACGCGGCATAACCTTTTATGCCGCGTACATACGGTCGAAATTCCGACGAAGGCTTGCCCGTGGAATAGTCCGACCGTGTGTACGCGGCATAACTTTTTTGCGGGAGGATGCCTCCATGCTTCGGCATATATGCCCATCATTAGAAGTGGGTGGATGAAGGGAGGTATTCTAATGGTGGGCATACCCACCGATCAATCTCTTTTTTTCGTTCAGCCAACAGGCTGCATGAAAAAAAAGATTACAATACATGTCCAACAAGGACCAGCAACGTACTGGTATGTTGCTGGACTTTGAATGGTTATACCAGATTGATGCCTGCGGGTATCATTCTTTTCAGCCAGCGGCCGGCTTTCATGTAAAAGCAATCCTAGTGGCTAATTAGCCTCTGGACTGCTTTTACAAGCAGTGGGAGGGAATGCCCCCCCCCGGATATAAACAGCGCCATTGGGAAATTGGGAAAGCATTTTCTCCCACCGATCTTGGTGTGGTCAGATGCTTTGAGGGCAGAGGAAAGATCTAGGGTCTAACCCCCCATTTTTTTTCAAAAAAAGAGTACCTGTCACTACTTATTGCTATCATAGGGGATATTTACATTCCCTGAGATAACAATAAAAATGATAAAAAAAAAAAAAATATGGAAGGAACAATTTAAAAATAAAATAAAAAAGCAAAATAAATAATAAAAAAAAAAAAAAAAAAAAAAGCACCGCTGTCCCCCCCTGCTCTTGCGCAAAGGCGAACGCAAGCGTCATTCTAGCGTCATATGTAAATAGCAATTGCATCATGCATGTGAGGTATCACCGCGAAGGTCAGATCGAGGGCAGTAATTTTAGCAGTAGACCTCCTCTGTAAATCTAACGTGGTAACCTGTAAAGGCTTTTAAATGCTTTTAAAAATGAATGTAGTTTCTCGCCGCTGCGCGTTTGTGCGCAATTTTAAAGCATGTCGTGTTTGGTATCCATGTACTCGGCCTAAGATCATCTTTTTTATTTCATCAAACATTTTGGCAATATAGTGTTTTTTAGTGCATTAAAAATAAAAAAAGTGTGTTTTTCCCCCCAAAAATGCGTTTGAAAAATCGCTGCGCAAATACTGTGTGGAAAAAAAAAATGCAACACCCACTATTTTAATCTGTAGGGCCTTTGCTTTAAAAATATATATAATGTTTGGGGGTTCAACATAATTTTCTTGCAAAAAAAAACAATGTTTTCATGTAAACAAAAAGTGTCAGAAAGGGCTTTGTCTTCAAGTGGTTAGAAGAGTGGATGATGTGTGACATAAGCTTCCTAATGTTGTGCATAAAATGCCAGGACAGTTCAAACCCCCCCCCCCCCCCCAAATGACCCCATTTTGGAAAGTAGACACCTCAAGCTATTTGCTGAGAGGCATGTTGAGCCCATTGAATATATTTTTTTTTTGTCCCAAGTGATTGAATAATGACAAAAAATTACAAAAAGTTGTCACTAAATTATATATTGCTCAAACATGCCATGGTTATATGTGGAATTGCACCCCAAAATACATTCTGTTGCTTCTCCTGAGTACGGGGATACCACATGTGTGAGACATTTTGGGAGCCTAGCCGCGTACAGGACCCCGAAAACCAAGCACCGCCTTCAGGATTTCTATGGGTGTAAATTTTTGATTTCACTCCTCACTGCCTATCACAGTTTCGGAGGCCATGGAATGCCCAGATGGCACAAAACCCCCCCAAATGACCCCATTTTGGAAAGTAGACACCCCAAGCTATTTGCTGAGAGGTATGTTGAGTATTTTGCAGATCTCGCTTTTTGTCACAAAGTTTTAAAAATTAAAAAAAAAAAAAATGTCTTTCTTCATTTTCAAAAACAAATGAGAGCTGTAAAATACTCACCATGCCTCTCGGCAAATAGCTTGGGGTGTCTACTTTCCAAAATGGGGTAATTTGTGGGGGTTTTGTGCTATTTTGGCATTTTATGGCCTTCAAAACTGTGATAGGTAGTGAGGAGTGAAATCAAAAATTTGTGCCCTTAGAAATCCTGAAGGCGGTGCTTGGTTTTCGGGGGCCCGTACGCGGCTAGGCTCTCAAAAAGTCCCACACATGTGGTATCCCCGTACTCAGGAGAAGCAGCAAAATGTATTTTGGGGTGTAATTCCACATATAACCATGGCATGTTTGAGCAATATATCATTTAGTGACAACTTTTTGTAAATTTTTTTTTTCTTTTTGTCATTATTCAATCACTTGGGACAAAAAAAAAAAATATTCAATGGGCTCAACATGCCTCTCAGCAATTTCCTTGGGGTGTCTACTTTCCAAAATGGGGTCATTTTGGGGGGTTTTGTGCTATCTTGGCATTTTATGGCCTTCAAAACTGTGATAGGTAGTGAGGAGTGAAATCAAAAATTTATGCCCTTAGAAACCTTGAAGGCTGTGCTTGGTTTTTGGGGTCCCGTACGCGGCTAGGCTCCCAAAAAGTCCCACACATGTGGTATCCCCGTACTCAGGAGAAGCAGCAGAATGTATTTTGGGGTGTAATTTCACATATGCCCATGGCATGTGTGAGCAATATATCATTTAGTGACAACTTTGTGCAAAAAAAACAAAGTTTGTCATATTCCCGCAACTTGTGGCAAAATATAAAATATTCCATGGACTGAACATGCCTCTCAGTAAATAGCTTGGGGTGTCTACTTTCCAAAATAGGGTCATTTGGGGGGATTTTGTGCTATTTTGGCATTTTATAGCCTTCGAAACTGTGATAGGTAGTGAGGAGTGAAATCAAAAATTTACGCCCTTAGAAAGCCTGAAGGCGGTGCTTGGTTTTTGGGGCCCCGTACCCGGCTAGGCTCCCAAAAAGTCCCACACATGTGGTATCCCCGTACTCAGGAGAAGCAGCAGAATGTATTTTGGGGTGCAATTCCACATATAACCATGGCATGTGTGAGCAATATATCATTTAGTGACAACTTTTTGTACATTTTTTTTTTCTTTTTGTCATTATTCAATCATTTGGGACAAAAAAAATATATTCAATGGGCTCAACATGCCTCTCAGCAAATAGCTTGGGGTGTCTACTTTCCAAAATGGGGTCATTTGGGGGGGTTTTGTGCTATTTTGGCATTTTATGGCCTTCAAAACTGTGATAGGTAGTGAGGAGTGAAATCAAAAATTTGCGCCCTTAGAAATCCTGAAGGCGGTGCTTGGTTTCCGGGGTCCCGTACGTGGCTAGGCTCCTAAAAAGTCCCACACATGTGGTATCCCCGTACTCAGGAGAAGCAGCAGAATGTATTTTGGGGTGCAATTCCACATATAACCATGGCATGTGTGAGCAATATATCATTTAGTGACAACTTTTTGTAATTTTTTTTTTTTTTTGTCATTATTCAATCACTTGGGACAAAAAAAAAATATTCAATGGGCTCAACATGCCTCTCAGCAATTTCCCTGGGGTGTCTACTTTCCAAAATGGGGTCATTTGGGGGGGTTTTGTACTGCCCTGCCATTTTAGCACCTCAAGAAATGAGATAGGCAGTCATAAATTAAAAGCTGTGTAAATTCCAGAAAATTTACCCTAGTTTGTAGACGCTATAACTTTTGCGCAAACCAATAAATATACGCTTATTGACATTTTTTTTACTAAAGACATGTGGCTGAATACATTTTGGCCTGAATGTATGACTAAAATTGAGTTTATTCGATTTTTCTTATAACAAAAAGTAGAAAATATCATTTTTTTTCAAAATTTTCGGTCTTTTTCCGTTTATATCGCAAAAAATAAAAATCGCAGAGGCAATCAAATACCATTAAAAGAAAGCTCTATTTGTGGGAAGAAAATTTCGTTTCAGTACAACATTGCATGTCCGCACAATTTCCAGTTAAAGCAGCGCAGTGCAAAATTCTGAATTCACCTCTGGTCCTTTAGCTACCAAATGGTCCGGGGCTTAAGTGGTTAAACTGATCCCTGTGACTGGGTAGTGTACTGGAAGCTGCACTGGGCAGTTGTGCATTGGCGCAAGGTAACCAGGTGACAAAAGGACTTACCCCATGGTCTTCAGCTGTGAGGTCTGATGCCTAGTACACACGACCAGTTTTCCCATCGGAAAAAAACCTGATGGTTTTCCCGACGGGATTCCGGCCAAGCTCGTATTGCATACACACGCTCAGGCAAAAGTCCAGTGAACTTATGACTGTCAAAAACGCGGTGACGTAAAAGACTACGACGAAGCGACAAAATTAAGTTCTATGCTTCCTGCTCTCTTTTTTTGTCCGGCAGTTTTCCCGTCGGAAAAACTGCGATGGAGCATACACACGGCTGGGATTCCAAAAGCTCTTATCGCAGTTTTTCCGATGGGAAAACTGGTGTTGTGTACGAGGCATTAGACTGTTCAACATTTGTGTCTACTTAAGGGGGAGATTGTCCTCTAATCACTATGTGCTAATCGTTTTGGAATATTCCATGCTAAGCCCCTCTCCTGTTGAAGTTCTCCAAGCAATAAGATTTTAGGAAGACATCCCCTAGACTATTTATTGGAGCCTGTGTGAATGGACTGGTGCTTGCAGGCATGGGCAGCCTCTGTGCTTATTAACCACTTCCATACTGGGCACTTAAACACCTTCCTGCCCAGACCAATTTTCAGCTTTCTGCGCTGTTGCACTTTGAATGACAATTGCGCGGTCATGGTACACTGTACCCAAACAAAATTTTTATCATTTTGTTCCCACAAATAGAGCTTTCTTTTGGTGGTATTTGATCACCTCTGTGATTTTTATTTTCTGCTAAAAAATAAAAAAAATACCGAAAATTTTGAAAAAAAAAAGTTTTTTTGTGGTTTCAGTTACAAAACTTTGTAAATAAGTTAGTTTTCTCCTTCAGTGATGGGCACTGATGGGGCTGCACTGACGGGCATGGATAAGGCGGCACGGATGGGCACCGATGAGGTGGCACGGATGGGCAACAATCGGCGGCACGGATGGGCAACGATCGGCGGCACGGATGGGCAACGATCGGCGGCAGGGGTGGGCACAGATTGGCGGCAGGGGTGGGCACAGATTGGCGGCACGGGTGGGCACAGATCGGCGGCACGGGTGGGCACAGATAGGCGGCACGGGTGGGCACAGATAGGCGGCACGGGTGGGCACTGATGGGCACGGATAGGCGGCATGGATGGGCACTGATAGGTGGCACGGGTGGGCACTGATAGGTGGCATGGGTGGGCACTGATAGGTGGCATGGGTGGGCACTGATAGGTGGCACTGTACTGTACTAATGGATGCCAATCAGTGCCAAACAATAATGCCTGCCAATCAGTGGTGCCCATTGTGGGCACTGATTGGCATCCATTGTGGCACTGATTGGCATCCATTATCCCTGGTGGTCTAGGGTGGCATGCCTTATATATCTTTATGGTGTGCTTCCCTGGTGGTCTAGTGGCATCCCTGGTGGTCTAGTGACATACCTGGTGGTCCAGTGGGCATCCTCGGGGGGGCTGTGCTGATAATCGATCAGCACAAACCCCCCCGTCAGAGGAGCAGCCGATCGGCTCTCCTCTACTCGCGTCTGACAGACGCGAGTAGAGGAGCAGCCGATCGGCTCTCCTCTACTCGCGTCTGACAGACGCGAGTGAGGAAAAGCCGATGACCGGCTTTTCCTGTTTACACTGTGATCAGCCGTGATTGGACACGGCTGATCACGTGGTAAAGAGTCTCCGGCGGAGACTCTTTACCTAGATCGGTGTTGCGGGGTGTCAGACTGACACCCCGCAGCAACGATCGCCGCGATGCGCGCCCCCGGGGGCGCGCAGCGGCTCAAAATCCTGAGGACGTCATATGACGTCCTGTCAGGATTTTGCAACCACTTTGCCGACATCAATCCGCTATAGGGCGGGCGGCAAGTGGTTAAGGAGGAACCAGTTAATATCAGCGGCCCCTAGGGGGGTAACGCTACATGTATTTGCAAATTATGGTGGAAAATAAGTATTTGGTCAATATCAAAAGTTCATCTCAATACTTTGTTATATATCCTTTGTTGGCAATGACAGAGGTCAAACATTTTCTGTAAGTCTTCACAAGGTTGTCACACACTGTTGCTGGCATGTTGGCCCATTCCTCCATGCAGATCTTCTCTAGAGCAGTGATGTTTTGGGGCTGTTGCTGGACAACACGGACTTTCAACTCCCTACAAAGGTTTTCTATGGGGTTGAGATCTGGAGACTGGCTAGGCCACTCCAGGACCTTCAAATGCTTCTTACGAAGCCACTCCTTCGTTGCCTGGGCGGTGTGTTTGGGATCATTGTCATGCTAAAAGACCCAGCCACGTTTCATCTTCAATGCCCTTGCTGATGGGAGGAGGTTTGTACTCAAAATCTCACGATACATGGCCCCATTCATTCTTTCATGTCGTCCTGTTCCCTTTGCAGAGAAACAGCCCCAAAGCATGATGTTGCCACCCCCATGCTTCACAGTAGGTATGGTGTTCTTTGGTTGCAACTCGGCATTCTCTCTCCTCCAAACACGACGAGTTGTGTTTCTACCAAACAGTTCTACTTTGGTTTCACCTGACCATATTACATTCTCCCAATCCTCTTCTGGATCATCCAAATGCTCTCTATCAAACCTCAGACGGGCCCGGACATGTACTGGCTTAAGCAGGGGGACACATCTGGCACTACAGAATCTGAGTCCCTGGTGGCGTAGTGTGTTACTGATGGTAGCCTTTGTTCTGTTGGTCCCAGCTCTCTGCAGGTCATTCACTAGGTCCCCCCGTGTGGTTCTGGAATTTTTGCTCACCGTTCTTGTGATCATTTTGACCCCACGGGGTGAGATCTTGCGTGGAGCCCCAGATCGAGGGAGATTATCAGTGGTCTTGTATGTCTTCCATTTTCTAATTATTGCTCCCACAGTTGATTTCTTCACACCAAGCTGCTTGCCTATTGCAGATTCAGTCTTCCCAGCCTGGTGCAGGTCTACAATTTTGTTTCTGGTGTCCTTCGACAGCTCTTTGGTCTTCACCATAGTGGAGTTTGGAGTGTGACTGTTTGAGGTTGTGGACAGGTGTCTTTTATTCTGATAACAAGTTCAAAAAGGTGCCATTAATACAGGTAATGAGTGGAGGACAGAAGAGCCTCTTAAAGAAGAAGATACAGGTCTGTGAGAGCCAGAAATATTGCTTGTTTGTAGGTGACCAAATACTTATTTTCCACCATAATTTGCAAATAAATTCTTTCAAAAATCTGACAATGTGATTGTCTGGATTTGTTTCCACATTTTGTCTCTCATAGTTGAGGTATACCTATGATGACAATTACAGGCCCCTCTCATCTTTTTAAGTGGGAGAACTTGTACAATTGGTGGCTGACCAAATACTTTTTTGCCCCACTGTTTTATTAACTTAAAAAAATAAAAAATAATTTTTTTAAGTTTAGTACTGAAAATTATTAATAAGTCAAAATGTATATATAAAGCACTACACATTGGCTTTATAGCTGAACTCCTGATAAAAAATGAAAAAATAAATATAATGGCCTGAAAATAGTGGAAAAACAGCTTTTGCTGCAATATTCACCTTTAGGCCCCATTTACACAAAATACACTAAAGCCTACACCCATGGAGGGCTGTCTTTACCTTCACAGGGATGCACAGGTGTTCTGTGCATCCTCATGCAAGCAGTCCCATTGATGTCCCTAATATGGACAGTGTGTGTTTGAGATGATTATCAGATTGGGAGCAGCGGCCCTTATGATGCCACCGCCCCTTATGACGCCACCGCCCGGGGCATTATGGGTAAATGACGTCATATGGGGCAGGGCCTCCGGATGACGTCACTCAGTGACCTCGCCCCATGCCAATATAAGTAGTGGCACACAACGCACCCAGCATTAGAGCAGGAGAGAGCATTGAGTCAACATCAGAAGAAGAACAGAGGATTGAGTCAACGAACAGTCTGGTATGCTCTTGGAGGGGGAACCCATGCCGTTTTTTTCAAGATCACCAGAGCACAAGTTGCATGCCAAAGTCGGATCAGTTAAGATGGCGATCCGACTTCAGTGATATTCAATGGGCTAAGTAGGATCAAAGTCGGACCAAAGTAGTGCAGAGAGAATTTTCAAAGTCGGATTAACTTGTGTCGGACCAGTTAAGACGGCTCTCATAGGGAAACATTGATTTTCAGACGTCATGCGACATGAGCTCCCAATGTCGAAGCGTTTTGACGTACCAGTGTGAACCCAGCCTAAGGCTGGGTTCACACTAGTGCGACACGACATCTGTCCTACTTTGGATCCGACTTTGCCCTGCGACATGAAGCCGACATATGTCCGACTTTCAATGAACGGGGATCCGACTTGGATCCCCGCCAATATCAGGCACTGTGTTTGGTATGAATCTTGAGGTATGAATCTTTGGTATGAATCTTGGTATGTGACTGTGACGTCATGAGAAGCCTATATTAATGCGGAGCGGACAGCCAGTATTACAGCGGGAGGAAGCGACGCGTCAACATCGAAGAGGAGAAGAGGGAAGAAGACGCCGACGGCGACGACGGGAAGACCGGCTCCTCCACTAGCAAAAGAGCTAAAGAAGTTAGTGGAGGGGCCGGCAGAAGGACAACGGAGGGCCGGACGAGACGACGGAGAAGACCGGGCCTCCGTTAGCAAAAGAGCTAAAAAGAAGTTAGCGAAGGCCCGGCGGAAAAAAGAACCGGAGAGCGGGAGAAGAACCGGAGAGCGGGAGAAGAAGAAGGCGACGGAGAAGACCGGGCCCCGCTAGCAAAAGAGCTAAAAAGAAGTTAGCGGAGGCCCGGCAGAAGAAAGAACCGGAGAGCGCGGCGACGACACCGGAGACCCCCGAAGTCGGAAGAAGACCCCCGGAGCTGTGCAATAAAATACTTTAAAAAGCTGTGTGGTTTTTTTATTGCAATTTTTTTCCACCAGGTGAATGGGTAGGGGTACGATGTACCCCATACTCATTCACATAGGGTGGGGGGGCCGGGATCCGGGGGCCCCCTTATTGAAGGGGGCTCCCGGGTTTCCGATAAGCCCCCGCCCGCAGACCCCGGCAACCAACGGCCAGGGTTGTCGGGAAGAGGCCCTGTCCTCATCAACATGGGGGCAGGGAGCTCTGGGGTGGGGGGGGCCGCAGGTCTCCCCCCTGCCCCAGAGCACCAAACCCCCCCATGTTGAGGGCATGCGGCCTGGTACGGTTCAGGAGGGAGGGGGGCCGCCCTCTCGTCCCCCCCTCTTCCCCTGCGGCCGGCCAGGTTGTGTGCTCGGATAAGGGTCTGGTTTGGATTTTGGGGGGGACCCCCACGCCGTTTTTTCGGCGTAGGGGCGGCCCTTCAAATCCAGACCAGACCCAAGGGCCTGGTATGCCTCTGGAGGGGGAACCCATGCCGGTTTTTTATTTAAAATTTGGCCTGGAGTTCCCCCTCAAGAGCAGTACAGCACAAGTCGCATGCCAAAGTCGGATCATGCAAGACTGCGGTCCGACTTTGATCCGACTTCAATGATAGTCAATGGGCTGAAGTCGGATCAAAGTCAGACCAAAGTAGTACAGGGAGCATTCTCAAAGTCGGACCGACATGTGTCGGACCAGTTAAGACGGCTCCCATAGGGAAACATTTATTTTCACACGTCATGCGACATGAGCTCCCAATGTCGGAGCGTTTGTCGCCCCAGTGTGAACCAGGCCTCAGTGCCTTATCTGTATTAAATTAGCCTCAGAAACTGTGTAATTCATATGTGTTCGAATTTAAAGGGATAAGGTGGCAACCCTAATCTGTGTCCGCATCCGCTGCATTCCAATTGATATCAACAGGACTGCCTGCATGGGGATGCACAGAACACCTGTGCAACCCTGTGCATGTAAACGGTCCTCTACAGGTATTCGCTCCCTGTGAACGAGGCCTAAATCAAAATTTCTTACTCACTAAACTTTTTCTTTACTAGATGTCCGCAGTCTTTCTGGTATTCAAGACACTTCCTCTAATGCCGCGTACACACGATCGTTTTTAATGTAATTTTCAAAAACAAAGTTTTTCTCGACATGATTTTTCTTGTTTCCTCTCAAGCCTGTCTTGCATACACATGTGCATTAAAAAAAAAACGCTCGAGCAAAGCGCAGTGACGTACAACACGTACGACGGCACTATAAAGGGGAAGTTCCGTTCGAATGGCGCCACCCTTCATGTTAGTAAAGTTTGCTGAGCGGCGATTTGCGCTTTTCAGCCTCGTGCTTTTCAGTCCGTTACAGCGTGACGAATGTGCTATCTCCATTACGAACTCTAGTTTTACCAGAACGAGCGCTCCCGTCTCATACTTGATTCTGAGCATGCGCGTTTTTATTTCCCCTCGTAAAAGCATACACACTACTGTTTTTCACATCATTAAAAAAAAACAACGTGAAAAAAAAAAGCAGGTTCTCATTTTTTTTAGGCCATTTTTCACGTCGTTAAAAATGCTCTGGAGCCTACACACGATCGTTTTTAATGCCCAATTTAAAAAATAGAATTTTTAACGTCGTGAAAAATGGTCGTGTGTATGTGGCATAAGACTAGGCTGTTGTATTGTAGACCTTCACCAAATCGCAAGGACTGCCCACCACCGCCACCGAAGGAAGGAGCCATGGCATCAATGGCTAGAAGTCCCATTGAGAAAGGTATGTATGGTTGTGTGTGTGTGTTTGGAGAGGGAAGGGAGGGGAGGTTTTTTGTTTATCTAGCTAACAAGAATTCAGCTTTCTACCCGTCGAAGTTCGTCTAACATGGCATAGACCAAAGCTAATCACTGATTGAATGCTGTAAGCTCTAATGAGCAGGGCCCACTGATCCCTCCTGTATTTAATTGTAATGTAACTGTACTGTCTTCCCTCATATTGTAAAGTGCTGCACAAACTGTTGGCGCTATATAAATCCTGTATAATAATAATGAATGTTAAAACACTTTTTTTTTTTTTACAGTAGTTCTAAGGCCTCATGCCCACGGACGTTTTTACAGCTGCGTTTTTGAGCATTTTTTACAGCTTAACCACTTAACGACCGCCCACTGTAAATATACGTCGGCAGAATGGCACCGACAGGCAGAATCACGTACATATACGTGATTGCCTTTGTATAGTTGGGGGGTCCGATCGGACCCCCCTTCTTTACAGTGGGTGGTCGTTTTACCTTCGGGAGCGATCCGGCATGAGGGGACGGCCGTTCGATTCCGGCCCCCCCCCCTTTCGATCGCTCCCGGCGAATGAGAGAGCTTCCCCTGCCTGCCAGGCAGGAGGAAGTGATGTCATCTCTCCTGCGGCGCTCACATATACCGAGCGCCGTACAGGAGAAGATGCAGGTTAGTGCACACAACACTACACTGACACCAGGACACATAGGCACATAAATCGCCCCCCCCCGGCACCCCCAGACACCCCCAGATCACCCCCCAGTCACAGTGTCACTGATTGCAGTGACCATTTATTTAGTGATCACTGCAATCAGTGACATTTGTGACTGTAAAAGTGTCACTACATTTAGTTTTAGGTCCAGTGTAGCCCCCTAACCCCCCCTAATAAAGGTTTAACCCCCTGATCACCCCCCAGATAACCCTTTCACCCCTAGCACCGCCGTCGCTAAGCAATCATTTTTCTGATCGATGTCTTAGCGTCGGTGATGCTGATCGGTAGCCAGTAATTTTTTTTTAGGTTCGCCGCAGGTTTTTATAGCGTCGGGTACCCCCATATATTACCTAATAAAGGTTTAACCCCCTTGATCGCCCCCCAGGTAACCCTTTCACCCCCTATCACCGCTGTCACTAAGCGATAATTTTTCTGATCGATGTCTTAGCGTCGGCGATGCTGATCGGTAGCCAGTAATTTTTTTTAGGTTCGCCGCAGGTTTTTATAGCGTCGGGTACCCCCATTTATGACCTAATAAAGGTTTAACCCCCTTGATCGCCCCCCAGGTAACCCTTTCACCCCCTATCACCACTGTCACTAAGCGATAATTTTTCTGATCGCTGTCTTAGCGTCGGTGATGCAGATCGGTAGCCAGTAATTTTTTTTAGGTTCGCCGCAGGTTTTTATAGCGTCAGGTACCCCAATATATTACCTAATAAAGGTTTAACCCCCTTGATTGCCCCCCAGGTAACCCTTTCACCCCCTATCACCACTGTCGCTAAGCGATCATTTTTCTGATCGCTGTCTTAGCGTCGGTGATGCAGATCGGTAGCCAGTAATTTTTTTTAGGTTCGCCGCAGGTTTTTATAGCGTCAGGTACCCCCATATATTACCTAATAAAGGTTTTAACCCCCTAATTGCCCATAGTTAACCCTTTCACCAGTGATCATCATATAAGTGTAACGGGTGACGCTGGTTAGTTAGTTTGCTTTTTATAGTGTCAGGGCACCCGCCGTATATAACCCAATAAAGGTTTAACCCCCTGATCGCCCGGCGGGTGATATCAATTAGGTTTTAGCGTCAGAGAGGGTCTGCGTCACACCCCAGGCAGCGTCAGGTTAGTGCCAGTAGCGCTAACACCCACGCGTGAAGCATACACCCCCCTTAGTGGTATAGTATCTGATCAGCTCAATATCTGATCTGATCAGATCTATACTAGCGTCCCCAGCAGTTTAGGGTTCCCAAAAACACAGTGTTAGCGGGATCAGCCCAGATACCTGCTAGCACCTGCGTTTTGCCCCTCCGTCCAGCCCAGGCCACCCAAGTGCAGTATCGATCGATCCCTGTCACTTACAAAACACAACAAACATAACTGCAGCATTCGCAGAGACAGGCCTGATCCCTGCGACTCCAGTGCTGTAGGAGGTGATTTCACCACCACAGTTAAAAAAAAAAAGCATATATGCCGAAGCATTGGGGCAGCAGGGGCGGAGGAGCGATTTTGCTCCTAATGCCGCGTACATACGGTCGAAATTCCGACGGAGGCTTGCCCGTGGAAAAGTCTGACCATGTGTACGCGGCATAACTTTTGCGAGAAGATGCCCCCATGCTTCGGCATATATAAATGGTGCATGTATGCCCATCATTAGAAGTGGGTGGATGAAGGGCGGTATTCTAATGGTGGGCATACCCACCGATCAATCTTTTTTTTTCGTTCAGCCAACAGGCTGCATGAAAAAAAAGATTACAATACATGTCCAACAAGGACCAGCAACGTACTGGTATGTTGCTGGACTTTGAATGTTTATACCAGAATGATGCCTGCGGGTTTAGGTATCATCTTGGTATCATTCTTTTCAGCCAGCGGCCGGCTTTCATGTAAAAGCAATCCTAGTGGCTAATTAGCCTCTGGACTGCTTTTACAAGCAGTGGGAGGGAATGTCCCCCCCCCCAGATATAAAAAGCGCCATTGGGAAATTGGGAAAGCATTTTATCACACCGATCTTGGTGTGGTCAGATGCTTTGAGGGCAGAGGAAAGATCTAGGGTCCAATAGACCCCAGTTTTTTCAAAAAAGAGTACCTGTCATTACCTATTGCTATCATAGGGGATATTTACATTCCCTGAGATAACAATAAAAATGATAAAAAAAAAAAAATATGGAAGCAACAGTTTAAAAAAAAAAAAAAAAAGCAAAATTAATAATAAAAAAAAAAAAAAAAAAAAAAGCACCCCTGTCCTGCCCTGCTCTTGCCCAATGGCGAACGCAAGCGTCGGTCTGGCGTCATATGTAAACAGCAATTGCACCATGCATGTGAGGTATCACCGCGAAGGTCAGATCGAGGGCAGTAATTTTAGCAGTAGACCTCCTCTGTAAATCTAACGGGGTAACCTGTAAAGGCTTTTAAAGGCTTTTAAAAATGTATGTAGTTTGTCGCCAATGCGCGTTTGTGCGAAATTTTAAAGCATGTCGTGTTTGGTATCTATGTACTCGGCCTAAGATCATCTTTTTTATTTCATCAAACATTTGGGCAATATAGTGTGTTTTAGTGCATTAAAATTAAAAAAAGTGTATTTTTTCCCCAAAAAATGCGTTTGAAAAATCGCTGCGCAAATAATGTGTAGAAAAAAAAATGCAACACCCACCATTTTATTCTGTAGGGCCTTTGCTTTAAAAATATATATAATGTTTGGGGGTTCAACATAATTTTCTTGCAAAAAAAAAAATGTTTTCATGTAAACAAAAAGTGTCAAAAAGGGCTTTGTCTTCAAGTGGTTAGAAGAGTGGATGTAAGCTTCCTAATGTTGTGTATAAAATGTCAGAACAGTTCAAAACCCCCCCCAAATGACCCCATTTTGGAAAGTAGACACCCCAAGCTATATACTGAGAGGCATGTCGAGTCCATGGAATATTTTATATGTTGACACAAGTTGCGTAAAAAATTCAATTTTTTTTTTTTTTTTGCACAAAGTTGTCACTAAATGATATATTGCTCAAACATGCCATGGGCATATGTGGAATTACACCCCAAAATACATTCTGTTGCTTCTCCTGAGTACGGGGATACCACATGTGTGAGACTTTTTGGGAGCCTAGCCGCGTACGGGACCCCAAAATCCAATCACCGCCTTCAGGCTTTCTAATGCCCCGTACACACGATCGTTTTTCATTTTAAAAAATGGCCCTGAAAAATGATCGTGTGTATGCTCCAGAGCATTTTTAACGACGTGAAAAACGGCCATTAAAAATTCCGGACATGCTCTCTTTTTTCACGTCGTTTTTCATGTTGTTTTTTTTAACGACGTGAAAAACGATAGTGTGTATGCTTTCACGACGTGAAAAAAAACGCGCATGCTCAGAAGCAACTATGAGACGGGAGCGCTCGTTTTGGTAAAGCTAATGTTGGAAATGGAGATGGCACATTCGTCACTGTGGAATTAATAGCATTGTTTTAATGCTGCGCATTCCGTTCTTCTTTTGATAATGCTTTAAAATTACCCTATTTTGATAATGACATTGAGAGTTATGCCAAACTTGTTTCTAAAGTAATTCCAAATTGCTCTAATGATTGTAAAATATTATTTATAAGCCGCACCTCCCTCCTAAATAATACTAATAATAATAAAATAATGTAATTCTCCTTTTTTATTTTTTTTCACTCAAAAAAAAAGGTTTTTATTGAGTACAGGTACATAATAATTACAACATAAATGTACACGTTATTGGGACTAAGTCACAGATATACATCATACACAGAAGGATGAATAACGTCATTACATTTTTATTAACTTTTTCTCCACCTCAGGTGCATGTGCCCAAATCCCGGAGCCACCGATCCCAGATCTTGTAATACTTTTCCGAGCAACCCCTGTTTATATATAGGATTTTTTTGTATGGGAGGGAAGCATTCACCTCCCTCAGCCATTCTGAAAAGGTAGGTGGTTGAGGCCTCATCCACCTCTTCGCCAGCACCTTCCTGCCTGAAAACAAAGTCTCCTGCAGGAATGTCCTGGTGTGCCTATCAATCCCGACTGGGAAAATCCCCAGGAGGCATTGTTTAGAGTCCAATGCCAGCGGGGAGCCCATATTATCATGAAGGAACGTCACCAGCTGTTGCCAGTATCCCTGCAATTTTAGGCAAGCCCAAATGAGATGAAAGAAGGTTCCATTGGCCGCATTACACATGGGGCAGATGATAGTTTGATCTTTTTTGTATTTAGCTACCCTAAGTGGGGTGAGGTAGGCCCGAAGTAAGATGTATAATTGAGACAATCTGTCAGAAAGCTTGGGGGACACTTGCTTACTAGTTTCCATGGCCTCCTCCCATTCCTCATCCTCAAGTGGACCCAGATCCCTTTCCCATCTAGGTTTCAATCCATATGCTATTTTAGCCGAGGGTAGTGCGCCGAGCATGCTGTAGAAGCAAGAAATGAGTTTTTTGGGATCCTTTCCTTTAACCACAGCAATGATAGGATTAGGGGTAGGTGTCGGAAGAGACTGCTGGAACTGTGCCCGTGTTACATGTCGTAGTTGAACATATCTGAATAGCATGTGATCTTGTAATGCAAAATCAGTTTTTAGCGTGTCAAATGATTTAATCAACCCATTTTCAATAAGGTGGTGTACGTAAAAAATTCCCTGTTTAATCCAAAGGCTAGCCTCATGAAAATCAAAAAAATGTTCCAATGTCCTATTGTACCATAATGGAGTGTAGTCGTTGAGAAGGGGGACATTCAGTTTGGACATTGCTAAGTCCCATATTCGTTTATAGTGACCGGTGAGGGAATCCCTGTCTGGTTTCGTTCCTCCCCCAATGATGACGGAGTATATCGGGTCGTTTGTCGGTTGGGTCTTTTTGGAGTTCAAAAGTTGGAGAAACCTGTCCTTATCTACTTTGTCAATATGATAGAGTTGGGAAAGTTGGGATGCTATGTAGTATCTATTCAGATCAGGTAGTGCCGTGCCCCCCATATCCGTGGGGTTTATGAGTGCATGCCAGGTGAGCTTATGCCTACTCTTCCCCCACACGAAGGGTTTAAGAAGTGTTTCGATTATTTTAAAATACTTAAGCGGTATATAAATCGGGGCATGCCAAAGTGCATATAGGATTTTTGGAAGTAAAATCATTTTTATAAGGTTGATACGACCCCAGACCCCCAGTGGTAAGCGGGACCACACCTGTATCTTATTTTTAATTAAGGGAAACAGTGGTTCTACATTAAGCTTAATATAGTCCGCCGGGTATTTAGAGGTATGTACTCCTAGATATTTGATTATCTCAACCCTTTGCAACTGTAAATTAGCTTGGGATTCAGGGGGGGGGGGGGGGAACTGTCAATTGGAAGAATTTGGGACTTACCCCAATTGATTTTAAGTCCCGAGAATTGTCCGAATCTTTCAATCGTATTGAGGGCTTTGGATAGTGAGGGGCCGGAATCCGCCAAATATAGAAGAGTGTCATCCGCGTACATACTTATTTTTTCAATAAGAGGACCCATTTGAAGGCCCTCGATTTCCTCGTCTGCCCTGATAGATATGGCCAAGGGCTCTGCAGCCAGGGCATACAAAAGAGGGGACAACGGGCAGCCCTGTCTCGTACCTCTGCCGAGGTCAAACTGCGAGGAGGGCCATCCATTAGCCACCACCCTGGCTTTCGGGTTTTGGTATAAGAGCTGTATCCACCGAACAAATCTCGGGCCAAAACCATATCCCTCCAGGCATTTCCAGAGATAAGTCCATTCCAAGGAGTCGAACGCCTTGGCTGTGTCCAGGGTGACTACCACCCTGGATCCAGCATTATCATGGGGAACTTGGAGGTTGATAAACAATTTCCGAAGGTTGAATGAAGTATTGCGGCCTGGCATGAAGCCTGCTTGGTCTACATGTACTAGAGAGAGGACTACCTGGTTAAGGCAGAGCGCGAGTAGTTTAGCCAAGATTTTTGCATCCGCCTGGAGAAGAGAAATGGGGCGATAAGAGTCTGGGATACCTGGGTCTTTACCGGGTTTAGGTATAAGAACTATCGTGGCTTCTGTCATAGAAAGGGGGAGAGTGAATGCTTCAAACATATCATTGTATAGGGAGAGTAGTTTGGGCGAGATCGTATCGGAGAAGTGTGAGTAGAACTCTATGGGTAGGCCATCCGAGCCCGGGGCCTTAGAGTTGGCGAAACTCGCTATCGCTCCTACTATTTCCTTCAGGGTGAGGGGGGCTTCTAGCATATCTCTCTGTTCCTGGGACACTTGAGGGAATTGGACCGATTCCAAGAACTGGAACATCGAAGACAAATCCCCCTGGGTCGTGGATGTGTATAATTCTTTGTAGAACTCTCTGAATTTAGAGGTGACAATGTTGGGGTCAGAGACCGGCCCATCTTGTGGATCCTGTAATGTGATGACCACTGGTGGCCTATCCTCACCATGAGCGAGATAGGCCAAGAGTTTACCTGCCTTTTCCCCATTTTCAAAATACTTCTGTTTGCTGAAAAACAGCTTCTGTTTAGCTTTCTCATACTGTAATTGTGTCACTACTCTGTTTTGTAGTTTTATTATGTCAGCGTGTTGAATGGATGGGTTTTCCCTATATTTCTGTTCTGACTGGGCTAGTTCTAAGATTGCCTTGTCATGAGCTGTCGAGGAGGTAGATTTAATTTGGTTTATATGTGTTTGTAGGGCGGAGCGAGCAAATAGCTTGAAAGAGTCCCACACTGCAGCAAAGGACGCCAAATTCATGTTTTCTGTGAAAAATCTGCCTAGCTCTCCGTCCATTGTACTGTCCTCTGGCAGTAAGGATAACCAAAAGGGATTCAAGCGCCACGTCCTAATCGGTTTGTCTAAAGGCATACTAATAGTAATGGTGTATGGGTTATGGTCTGATAGCAGTCTGGGACCAAAAGATGCCTCCACGAGACGTGGGGCAAGCCTCTGTGATACAAAAATAAAGTCTATCCTCGACATTGAGTTGTGTGTGGAGGAAAAACAAGAATAACAGCGCTTCTGCGGGTATCTAAATCTCCATGAATCTGTTAGGTTGAATGAGGAGATAATCTTGGAGAGTCTGGAGTCGCCCCTTGCCCCTAGTGTAGTCGGGGTAGTCCTTAGCCTATCCCAGTCGTCGTTTAACGTGGTGTTAAAGTCTCCCATCCATACCACCTGGGCAGTCGGGTATCTAGTTATGAATTTGAGGCCTTCTGTAATGGTAGTGGTGGAGAATGGGGGAGGGACATACGAGGCCAGAATAAGGAAGGGTTCCCCATATATTTTTGCAGAAACAAATACATACCGCCCCATAGGGTCTGTGCAGACCTCACTCAGCTCAAAGTGAACTGATTTAGCAATCAGCACAGACACCCCCCTAGAGTGGGATGAATACACCGAGTGGTAAATCCATCCCACCCATGGCCTCCTAAGTGACCGTTGTAGTGAACCCTCTATGTGGGTTTCAACCAGGGCAACAACATCCGCCCTCTGATTTTTCAGGAACGTGTGGACCGCCGAGCGTTTAATGTCGTCTCGGAGACCCCTCACGTTCCATGTAAGAAACTTAAGTGATGCCATTTAAACAAGAACTAAATAGATATTGAAGGATGAATATCAAAAATACAGTATAGTCATAACGTGTATCAAGGAAACAGTTCTGGATTACCTGTGAGTCCTCTGTACTCTGAGTTTTTGAGTGCATAAAAACCGTTAACTTCCCCCCCCCTCCCCGCCCTGCACCCTCCCCAACTGGCGCGGGCATTTTCCCAAACCAAAACTTGACCTGCAGCCCAGCAAAAACCATATTGTGGGTCGAACTTGTCTTCAGGGTATTTTGACAGCTTGAGTACTCCCTTGTCATACTCAGAATGTTCTCCCGACCTCAACACGATCCTCACGCTGCGTACACGGGTGTGCGGATTCTTTAGACCATACGTAGATATGTATTCGCTCAGACCTATAGACCCAGGGCTGCATGTCACAACAATGCGCGGGGGCAACTTCCGCTGCACTTTACATTTGGAAGGTAGGACTCCTACAGTCCCGAGCTCCAGCTACCATTGTAGCTATGCGTATCGCGTCTCCCATTGGGGGACGAAGATAGGTTAATCAAGAAGATAGGGGTGTTAACCCACATTGTCAGGAGTGTGTCAGAGATACATTCTTTCAGGTAATAACAGTCTAGATGTAGGCTCAACGCATTCAGGGGGTCTGTTGTGAGAGTTACACAGATGCATCAATAGGTGTAATTAGCCAGGCTTGCAGGCCACTCACATACGGCAATGTGGACAGGGTTAGAATGTCAGTATTAACATGCGATAGGAGCTGCATCCGTGGCAATAGTAATGTACTCACAGCTTGGTCAGTCCGCCTCTTCTGGGGCCGCTCTGCGTTCAATCCATGCTATCAGCTCCTCCGGGTCTTCAAAGAAGGAGACTTTACCATCATGCTCCACTCGCAGTTTTGCTGGGAATAACATGGCGTATTTTATGTGTAGCAGGCGCAATCTATTTTTAGCCTCCATAAAATTCTGTCGTCGGCGCTGTACTTCAGCCGAGAAGTCTGGGAATATGGCAATCCTGACATTTCCAAAGGGAATATTGCCTCTTTCTCGGGATAGCCTCAACACCGCGTCTCGATCTTTATAATTAAGTAACTTGGCAATAAAGGTGCGAGGGGGTGCACCCTGCGGCGGAAGTCTGGCAGGCATGCGGTGTGCGCGTTCAACAGCTAGCATGGGGGAGAAGGCTTCCCTGCCATATGTAGTGATGAGCAATTGCTCCAGGAACGTAGTTGGATCCTTCCCCTCTGCCCCTTCTGGGAGACCGATCAGGCGCAAATTACATCGGCGGATCCTGTTCTCCATATCGTCCTGCTTAGTAAAAAGCTGATGTATCTGCCGCTGCATGCGGGCCGTGCAGGCCTGGAGTGGTGGTAGCGCATCCTCCATGAGGCCTACCCGGGTTTCCGTCTCCTTAACCCTGTCGCGCAGCTTCTGAAAGTCCTGCCTGATGAGGGATATGTCCACCTTCACCTCCTCTATTTGAGCTGTGAGCGAGGTGCGACATAGCGTTATTGCTTCTAGGAGTTTGTCAGTGTCTCCCACCGCGCGCTCCTCACTGACCTTATCCTGTCCGCCATCTTCCTCCATCGCTGCCTTCTCCTGTCGGCGGTATTGCTCGAGCCTGGCAGCTGCCGATTTTTGCGCTTTCGTCGGCGACATGTAATGTGGGATCTGGGGTGACCCCGGGGATGGTTCCTGAGGCGAAACAGCGTTTGTGGGATGAAGGATGCCGTGGATAGTAGGATTAATGAGCAGAGCTCTTCTGCTTGCGTCCTACTCCATGTAACGCCAGGCCACGCCCCAATTCTCCTTTTTTATTTAAATTATATTTACTATTGTATTTTTTTTTTGTGGCCTTTTTTTTTATTATTTTGGCTTAAATTATTCTTGTGTAAAGTTACCACAACAACCTTTCAAATGTGTCTCATTTGGCCTCAGGGAGGTTTGTGTCCCTTGATAATAACAATAATATTATTTGAGATGTCCCTGCCTGCTCCCTAGCAAGCTCTCTTTTGAAATACAAATCACATAGTCAAGTATTTTAAGGGCACAACATTTTTTTTTATTTCAGAACATTAACAAATTAAAGTGGAAGGCAGCACTGGAGAGCCTGCTTGCATTTGTGCATCCCTTTGACCCCACAACAACCATCCAAGATGTCCAAACCAAAATATAGATTAGATCCCCAAAAAAAAGGAGCCCAATCTTGTCTTGAGCTCCCAGAGGTCAGGAGCCACAGCAGATAAGTCCTATATGTCCCCAGTCTGTGGTACTACAGCAGGCATTATTTTCTCCTCTTCCTTGTAGCCTTCTCTCCAGCCTTCTCTGCAGCCTTGGTTGGTTTCTTCCTTGGAGGCTGGGGATCAGGAGGAGAGGTTGTGGCAGGAGGAGTAGTAGGAGGAGGAGGAGGAGGTGGAGGAGTAGGGACAACCTCCGTTGTGTCCGTGTACCTAGTGAGTTCACCCAGCACGCCCTTATTGATGACTTTCAATAGCAGGGTCTCACTGAATTTTTTTTGCTGCAACTCCATTTGCCCTAGTTTGTGGGCGAGGACGGCGGCAAATCCCTCATCAACAGAGGGTGCCTCTCTGAGGGCCGCTGTTGCCTCTCTGAGGAAGGCCCTGGTTTCCTCCTCCACCTGCCTACCTCTCCTTGGCCCTCGTGGTTTAACTACCAGGGGAGGCATCTGGGCTCTTGTGCTGGGCCAAGCCTCCTCCTGGGTGCCACTGGGCCCAGCCTCCTCCTGGGTGCCACTGGGCCCTGCCTCCTCCTGATCCCCAACATCACCCTCTTCCTGGCTCTGCTCTGGCTGTAAAAAAAGAAAGGGACATTATTTATTTTGCCACATCATCATTCACAGACATTGTTCACCTCTAGACATTGTTGAAATCAATGCCAAAAGTTATGTCATTTTCATTGATTCCGCATCCTGGTTTTGTTGTCTTGTGCACATAAAATTAGACCACTACTGTATCTTGCTCTTCACAAACTTTATTGGTAGAAGTGTACATACCTTTAACAATACTAACATCTATTTAAATTCTACAATTTTGTAAGATATAAATATAGATATCAATACTTTACCTGGCTCCATATCTCCAAATCTGCCTCCTCAAGGCCCTGATCTTGATCCTCAGAGGAAGCCAGAGCAGGGTTGACAGGAAGGATGGAGGACTGGCTGCAGGGAAGGCTGGAGGGTTGGGTACAAGGAAGGCTGGATTGACCTCTGGGGGGAAGGGTGGAGAGAGATTCCCGCACTTCCAGCTGGTCATCCAGAAAAGCAAGCTTACTGTAGTACCACAGACTGGGTTTATAAACCTTATCTGCTGGTGCACCTGACCTCTGGGACCTCAGGACCATAGTCCTCTGGGTCCTGTATGTCCCTCTGATGGTCGCAATTTTGGTTTTGACATCTTGGAGAGTTGTTGTGGGTATCTTTGTTTGCACAAATGCAAGCAGGCTCTCCAGTGCTGCTTTCCTGGCGTCTTTATTTTTATTACCGCCACTTTTTGTTTGCCATAATATAGGGAGCTCTTGCCATTTGTCGATGAACTCCCCCATGAAGTCTGGGTTTTTAAAAGTATTCATGATATCTGTAAAAGCGAGAAACCCAAAAAAATATATATTTCAGGCAACATTCCTCAACTGTGCATTGTCTACATATTTTGAGCACACAAATCTCCTCGTCTGATGAACCTCAAAAAGTAAAATTGTTAGGTACCTTCGTCACGACGTTCGTTGCTAACTCCCTCTCCCGACAAATGAACGTATTTCGCAGACATGGATCTTCACTTGATATACACAGCGCATGCGTGAAACTCCGCACGATTTCCCCGCCCCTGACGTTCGATATTGTACTTTCCCCGCCCCTTCTCGCTCGTAGTGCTGAACAAAACATGGCGGAGACACAGGTGGCTGAGATTACCTCTACAGAGGATGAAATTCCAGAGGAGCCCAAATCAAGACCCAGGAGATATAAGGCATCCAACATGTCATTCGAGGAAATGGTGGAGATGGTTGCCATTTTAAAGAAGGAGGATTATGAGGCCAAGCATGGTCCGTATAAAAGGCCTAATCTGGTCAAGTCCAGAATTATGGGCAAAGTGGTCAAAAGTCTTCACAAAAAATTCGGGGTGTGCAGAACGAAGGAACAGCTCAGAAAACGATGGTCAGATCTGAAGTTGCGGGAGGCCGACCAATATAAAAGAATCAAGAAAGTTATATTAAAAAATAAGTATTTTTTTTTTAGTTTCCATGGTACATATTATTTTCTTGTATTCTGTCGTGTATTTTTAACTTTCATATAGTACACTGAAAGATACCATCTTTCAGGTTCGTCCGCACAGTAAACGGACGTATTAAACCTCTTTCTCCGTACAGTTCCTCAAACGATGTTTTAGGATCATCCAGTGTGAACACCCATGTATTTTGGTTTATTTGGGGGAGTAAATTTGGGCCTCACTTATTTTTTGGGTGCTAATCCAAAGGACATTTGTTCGTTTGAAAAAACGATATGCATGGTAATGTTAAGGGAGTGAATGCTCAGCAGCTGATGAAACATCTGAACGCAGTAGTACAAGTGTGGGCCTAAAGCCAAAAAGCTTGAGGGTGTCACACACAGGTGATCCTGTGTAGATACTTTGGGGTGTTACAATGTGTCAAATTTGTGTTCAAAATGTATATGCACTGGTTTGGGCTATGTATCCAATCATTTGTCCCGGTTGGCACAGGGGGTAAAATTTAAAATGGAGCATGCTTCAAAAGAATGATTACAAAGTATTTTTTCATGTTTCTTATTTTAGCAAACTTGAGTCGCTACTAATGAAACTATTCCTTTTATTTCAATCTCCCTAGGGATTCGAAAGGCTACCTCAGATGAGACGAGAATTGCAACACCTACAACAATACCCCCAGAACCCCAGGATGGAGAGGAATGTGATGTTGTGGAAGTGGAAAGTGGCACCACCACAGGTCAGAGAGAAACCAGACACATGCATGTTAAATAGATGTAGGCCTACATATTCTATCCTACATATTTCTTTTTACATTTAGGTGCAGTTCTGGCCGAAGACCCCAATAAGTTGACACATCACAGTGCCCAGATCCTGATCCAATACCTGATGGTCTGCTGTCGTGACCTCGAAAAAATTAAGGGAGACTTACTAGAGATCAGGGCAAATACAAAGCGGGTGGAGGAAAGGCTCCAAAATATCATGGCTGTGCTTGGGCGTGTCTAATGTTTTTACACCAAATAACGTTTTACTAGCAGAGTTTTATAAGTTTTTTTGTTATTTTACCCTTTAATGACTAGCACATGTTTAGCTTTTTCAAAATTTTGATGAATATAGTTTGTTTATGCATGGCTGGTCATGCGTTTTAATACACCTGAAATTAAGGGAACATCCACATTTCTAAGGAAGTTTCCCACCTAAAAAAAGAAATAAAGGTATTTTTACATAACAAATCATTGTGGCTTCATTATGTAAATGTGGTGCTGAGTGAACTAATCAATGTTTGGTGTTTACACTGACAATGAAGGCTAATTAAAAGATTGTTTAATCCACATGGCAAAACAAGTGCACTAGGTAAACCTACCAGAAACATCAAACATTATACAATAAAAAATCCAAACCAATCTTTACTCAAGAAAAAGTTTTATTTTTTTGGTATAAAATTATTATAGATTGTCTGGCATTTCAATGGCCCCCCTACCCATAAAATAGTCCACATATTGGTTACGGACCTCACGTCCGGTTCGGGGGGCCAAGCCAGGACGGCCAGGTTCCAGGGCCACCAAAGTTTCTGCATTGATTAAAGAGGCCTCAGGCCCACTCAAAGATATATAACTCGTTGAATGAACCCTTAGGAAATTATGCAGCACACAGCACGTCATAACCACATGGTTCCATTTGTATGGGGCAAGGTGGATGGAGGTAAGGAAGAGGCGAAATCGGCTGGCCATGATCCCAAACGCATTTTCCACCACCCTTCTGGCTCTGGCCAGCCGATAATTGAACACCCTCCTCTCAGGGGTGAGGGTGCGTTGCGGGAATGGCCTCATCAAATGGGGTCCCAGGCCAAACGCCTCATCCGCCACAAACACAAAAGGTAGTCCCTCCACATTCTGCTCCGCTGGTGGCAAGGCCAGCAGATCCAAAAGGAGCCGTTCTCCAAACTCCGTCTGGGCAAAAACTCCTCCATCAGACATCCTGCCATTCTTGCCAATGTCCACATAGAGGAACTCGTAGGTGGCCGACACCACTGCCATCATCACGACGCTGTGGAACCCCTTATAATTATAAAAAAAGGATCCCGAATGGGGTGGTGGGACGACCCGAACATGTTTGCCGTCGATGGCTCCTCCACAGTTCGAAAGTTCCATCGCTGGGCAAACTCGGAAGCCACATTCTGCCATTCATGTGGCGAAGAAGGGAACTGTGGAATTAAAGAAATAACAAATTAATACTTGGAGCCAGAAACATTGAAAGCTGATTTCATACACACATTCATGGCCAACATTGGTAGAAACTGTTCAAAACCTAAAAAATTGGAAGCAAGAAAAAAAAAATAAAAAATTATGGGGGGAGGGGGTTGAAGATGAGTTGGGAATATCACACATGAAGGCTGTAGCACTCTGTATTGAAGTTAACAAAAATGAAACATTCCTAGGCAAAATTTAGGGTGCGTTTTGGGTAAAGCACTACGATGGAACATAGAATAAAAAACATGGAAATGACTAGGCAAGGTAGGTATGGCCCCAGGATAGCATGCTGGAGAGGTTAGGTAAGCCAAATTTACAGGTAGGCCTCAAACCCCAAACTTTAAATAATAAAACATGGGGAGAAAGGGGACATTCCCTGCAGCTAAGAATCATGTGAATTAGGGACTGCAAATAAAGCAAATTAAAATTATCCAAAAATAAAAACCATACAATGTGAATTTTGAAGAAGAACACTTACCTTAATATAGTCCTCCTGCAAAACTTGAAGGATGGCAGAACAAGTCTCTGGTATAATGATCCCCAGAGCCTGGGGGGATATGCCTGTGGAGAACTTAAGGTCCTGCAGGCTTCTCCCAGTAGCCAGGTATCGCCACGTGGCGATGAGCCTCTGCTCAGCACTGATGGCTTCCCGCATAACGGTGTCCTGCCTGGTAATATAGGGGGACACCAAAGCCAACAGATGCTGAAATACGGGGTCAGACATCCTGAGAAAATTCCTGAAATCATCAGGATTATTCTCCCTGATCTCCCGCAACAAAGGCATGTGACAGAATTGGTGCCTCTGGAGCAACCAATTCTTGGTCCATGAACTCCTCCTGACCCTGCTCATGGCATGGAGTTGGGATACAGCATGAACCCCTGCACCAACTACAGCACGAACTCTACGACGAGTACGTAGCCGCAACATGGCTAGATAACGGTCGGCTGAACAGAACGAACTAGAAGAACGCACGGAAGAACAGCAAGGCTTATGAAGAACAAGCTGAAAAACACGAACGTGCAGAGCAGGCCGCACTGAATAAACAGATACGAACTGACTACAAGCAGTGCTAAACAGATACGAACCCACAGGCGCAAACTGAACTCCCGAAAACGATCTTCAAAGCACGAAGACTGAAAAGCGCGAATCGTCTCTCACCAAACTTTTACTAACACGTGGTAACACGGAATTAGCAAAAGCGTCCCAAAGGGTGGCGTCATTCGATAGGAACTTCCCCTTTATAGTGCCGTCGTACGTGTTGAACGTCACTGCGCTTTGCTTGATCGTTTTTTTTAATGATGGTGTGTACGCAAGGCAGGCTTGAGAGGAAACATAAAAAAAAAACGAGGAGAAAAACGTTGGTTTAAAAAATGACATTAAAAACGATCGTGTGTACGGGGCATAAGGGTGTCAATTTTTGATTTCACTTCTCACTGCCTATCACAGTTTCGGAGGCCATGGAATGCCCAGATAGCAGAAAACCACCCCCAAATGACCCCATTTTGGAATGTAGACACCCCAAGCTATTTGCTGAGAGGTATTGTGAGTATTTTGCAGATCTCGCTTTTTGTCACAAAGTTTTGAAAATTGAAAAAAAAAAAGAAAAAAAAAAAAAAAGTTCTTTCTTCATTTTCAAAAACAAATGAGAGCTGTAAAATACTCACCATGCCTCTCAGCAAACAGCTTGGGGTGTCTACTTTCCAAAATGGGGTCATTTGGGGGGGTTTTGTGCTATTTTGGCATTTTATGGCCTTCAAAACTGTGATAGGTAGTGAGGAGTGAAATCAAAAATTTGCGCCCTTAGAAATCCTGAAGGCGGTGCTTGGTTTCCGGGGTCCCGTACGTGGCTAGGCTCCTAAAAAGTCCCACACATGTGGTATCCCCGTACTCAGGAGAAGCAGCAGAATGTATTTTGGAGTGCAATTCCACATATAACCATGGCATGTGTGAGCAATATATCATTTAGTGACAACTTTTTGTAATTTTTTTTTTTTTGTCATTATTCAATCACTTGGGACAAAAAAAAAAATATATTCAATGGGCTCAACAGGCCTCTCAGCAATTTCCTTGGGGTGTCTACTTTCTAAAATTGGGTCATTTGGGGGGGTTTTGTGCTATTTTGGCATTTTATGGCCTTCAAAACTGTGATAGGTAGTGAGGAGTGAAATCAAAAATTTGCGCCCTTAGAAATCCTGAAGGCGGTGCTTGGTTTCCGGGGTCCCGTACGTGGCTAGGCTCCTAAAAAGTCCCACACATGTGCTATCCCCGTACTCAGGAGAAGCAGCAGAATGTATTTTGGGGTGCAATTCCACATATAACCATGGCATGTGTGAGCAATATATCATTTAGTGACAACTTTTTGTAATTTTTTTTTTTTGTCATTATTCAATCACTTGGGACAAAAAAAAAAAAAATTCAATGGGCTCAACATGCCTCTCAGCAATTTCCTTGGGGTGTCTACTTTCTAAAATGGGGTAATTTGGGGGGGGGGTTTTGTACTGCCCTGCCATTTTAGCACCTCAAGAAATGAGATAGGCAGTCATAAATTTAAAGCTGTGTAAATTCCAGAAAATGTACCCTAGTTTGTAAACGCTATAACTTTTGCACAAACCAATAAATATACGCTTATTGACATTTTTTTTACTAAAGACATGTGGCTGAATACATTTTGGCCTAAATGTATGACTAAAATTGAGTTTATTCGATTTTTCTTATAACAAAAAGTAGAAAATATAATTTTTTTTCAAAATTTTTGGTCTTTTTCCATTTATATCGCAAAAAATAAAAATCGCAGAGGCAATCAAATACCATTAAAATAAAGCTCTATTTGTGGGAAGAAAAGGACGCAAATTTTGTTTGGGTACAACATTGCATGTCCGCACAATTTACAGTTAAAGCAGCGCAGTGCAAAATTCTGAATTCACCTCTGGTCCTTTAGCTACCAAATGGTCCGGGGCTTAAGTGGTTAAAAACGCCTGTCCATGTTAGTCTATAGCTTCATGCCCACCTAGGTGTTTTTGAGCTGCAAATAGCATAGGCGTTTATAACCTGTAAAAAAAAAAACAGGACCAGTGCGTTCCTTGGCGTCGGCGTTAGGCATAAAAAAACGCGAAGCATTAAAAAACGTGCAAAAACGCCGCAATTGCGTTTTTGAGCTCCAGCGTTTTTTTTTGTGTGTTTTTTTTTCTAAAAAAATACGGTCGAAAAATGTATACAATAACATGGACAGGTGTTTTTAAGCTGTAAAAAACTCGGCTGTAAAAACGTCCGTGGGCATGAGGCCTAATTTGTCTTTGTAAATAACATTTTCCCTTTACTCAAACCTCTGTGGAGTTTAGTAAACAATTCCATATAATATAAAAGCAAAAAAAAAAACATAAAAACATAATGAACCGTGCTTGTGCTGCCAAAAATGTAATTGCATTCATTTCATTTGGCAGAGCTGTGTAAGGCCAAATAAAATATTAACACCTCCTATTATTTGATTCCCTAGTTCCCATATGTCAAATTACACATTAGGTGCATTGATTGCGCCCTTTAAATAAGCAATTTGCACAATCACACCCTGATTAAAGCAGTAACGAGCCAGTTAAGTTAAAATGTTTGCTTGTTGTTCAGTAATCACCTTTGTTTAAGGTGCTGCTGCCAATTACTGTGGTCCAAAAAGAGTCAGTGTGGTGCCATTTCAAATATTTATCTATATCTATATAGATATATATAGATATAGATATATATTATAATAGAACCTAGTCTATGTCTTAAAACTGAGTATCTTGGACCAAGGTACGTATGCATATACCATACTTGTGGGATCCCCATGGTAGTGGATTCTCGCAATAGTAGAGTCTCCACTGGCTGCCCAGCTGCATAGTGAAATCAGGGGGTTGTTTCACTGATATGGGCGCCATTCACAGAACGCCTTACATTATTCTCAATGAATGCAAAGCATTCTCTGACTGATTGAGGTGGAGTTGTGATGTTATTTCCCCGCCTCTATACCTCATCCAATCAGAGAACACCTTGCATTCAGTGAGAAAAATGCAAGGTGCTCTGTGAATGGAGCCTGTGCCAAGGAACAGGCCTTGGAAGATAGTGCCGATCACTGTGGTAGGGATCCTACAGGTATGGCATATGCATACTTGTATCGGTCTAAGCTGGAACAATTTAACTATGCAAAAAAGGCATACCTGGAATTCAGTTTCAAAGCTGAACTCCAATTTCATTTCACTGGATCTGAACGAAATGATCAATCCCAGCCTAGATCATACCTCTGTACCATGTTGCTCTGTTGTCTGCTTTCTTATATATTCTGGGTTTAGTTGTGGCTTTGTATCATGTGACACTCTGTATAGCCTGCTATATACTGAGACCCTTCCACAGCCACTTCCTGCAGCAGCTAGAGTCTGTAACTCTCCTCTCTAATGGCGACTGGTGTTTTTCTTTTCGGGGACAAACAACCACCCCCCCCCGGGCGGCCGGTGGCACCATAGCCCTCCGCTCGCTGTCTGCTGGTTGGTCGGGCACTTACCCCATCTAGGTGGCTGGTGGCGGGCATCTGCTCCAGTGTCCTTTCCTCCATCAAGACAGCTTCCACTGTGCGTCTCTTCCCCTCTTCCTAGGCATTCAATAGGATTGCCTGTTCTTTCAGCCAATCGGGTGACGTGTCTCAAGACCCACTTCCTGATTGGCCGGGAGGAGGATTAGTGTTACAATAGTGAATGTTCATTCGCTATTGTAGTACACCTGGGTGGGCTCGGTTCGCAGTGCTTGCACCCCAAGCCCACCCTATTTGAAGTCTATTAGAGCCTCTGGCTCTAATCAGGTGCTTCAAAAATCACCCCCCCCATTGGAGTCCATGCATCCGGCATCCTACATGGGGGCCGGACGCATGGATGGGGGGCGACGCCCTTAACCACTTTAGCCCCGGAAAATTTTCCCCCTTAATGCCTGGGCAGTTTTTGCGATATGGCACTGCGTTACTTTAACTGACAATTGCATGGTCATGCAATTGGTCGTGCACTTTTTATATTACGAGAGAATAAATGATTGAACATATGATTGCGTTGTTTTAAATGACAATTGCGTGGTTTCAAACTAAATTGACGTCCTTTTTTTCCCCCAAATAGAGCTTTCTTTTGGTGGTATTTGATCACCTCTGTGGTTTTATTTTTTGCGCTATAAACAAAAAAAAGAGCGACAATTCTGAAAAAAAAACTATATTTTTTACTTTTTGCTATAATAAATATCCCCCAAATTTAAAAAAAAATAATAATTTATTAATCGGTTTAGGCCAGTATGTATTATTTTACATATTTTTGGTTAAAAAAAATTGCAATAAACGTATATTGATTGGTTTGTGCAAAAGTTATTGCGTCTACAAAATAGGGGATAGATTTATGCCATTTTTATGGCATTTTTTTTTTACTAGTAATGGCGGTGCTCTGCGATTTTTTGCAGGACTGCGACATTGTGGCGGACAGATCGGACACATTTGACACTTTTTTGGGACCATTGACATTTATACAGCTATCAGTGCTATAAAAATGCACTGATTACTGTATAAATGTTACTGGCAGGGAAGGGGTTAACACTAGGGGGAGATCAAGGGGCTAAATGTGTTCCCTTGTGAGTGTTTCTAACTGTGGGGTTGATGGGAGTGACTGGAGGAGGAGACATATCGCGGTTCGTAATCCTGTGACGTTGCACGCCGCTGTGATCCACAAGCGTTTCAGCCATCCTCCCTGGACCTATGATTACACACAGACCTGGTGAACGACTCCTACAGGGAAACGAGTGGCACAGCCTGCCGGACCATCGTGCTTAGACACACCGCTGCAGGACTACTTCCGCATGCTGACACAAACTTGCCTCAATGTGAGTGTTTTTATTCTTTGTACTATTAAATTCTAAAGTAACTGTCTGCACTTAGAAGGCGCCACTTCCTTTGCTTTTTTTTTTTTTAAAAGCAGCTCCCCCACTACACTGAATCACCAGCTAGGCACACAGTTAACCCTTTGATCGCCCCGATGTTAACCCCATATCTGCCAGTGTCATTAGTACAGTGAACTGTGCATTTTTTTGATCACTGTAATAATGTCATTGGTCACTTTTTTTTTTTTTTTTTAATTGTCAGTTGTTTTTTGTTTATAGCGCAAACAAATAAAAACCACAGAAGTGATCAAATACCACCAAAAGAAAGCTCTATTTGTGGGAAAAAAAAGAACATACATTTTGTTTTGGGTACAGCGTCACACGACCGCGCAATTGTCAGATAAAATAACGCAATCATATGTTCAATCATTTATTAATGAATATTTGTTGATATACTCATGACACTTCATTGTTACCTACCTTTATGTTATGTAATTTTCTATACGTGATTTCAATAAACTCAACTGTTTAAAAATAAATAAATGACGCAATGCCGTATCGCAAAAAATGGCCTGGTCAGTAAGGGGGGTAAATCTTCTGGAGGTCAAGTGGTTATTCTATATTTAATAATTACAGTAAGACTATTAGCGTAGTTTTGAGTTAACATTCAAGTATAGGTCTGCTGTAAGACGTGATCTTTCATGGCTACAAAGTGGCAACATTGCATTGGTCTTCTAGGTCTACCTGCAAACCATTTTTAATTAGTAACTAGAATTTCATAAAATTTAATTTAATCCAGCCTTTTCTCATTACTGGCTATTTTTCATTGTTTTACAGACCATTAATTTTAATGTTAATTTGCTACGGAACATTTACTTTATGACTATTTCTGGAGAACAAAACATGAATTTTATTACAGTGCCCCAAATGTATTATGGAAAAAAAAATGTTTATTTACAGTAAATGACCACACGTTCATTATAATGTTACTGAGATGGATTTCAAAGTTACAGTATATAAACATACATTTCTACATATTAACCCCTCTATGACTATATCCAAGATTTTCTGCATTGGTAAATTAGAACTTTTAAGACACCTCCAATGCATGACATTGGTACCAATATTCTGCTAAAATCAACGTATTTTTATGTGATATCCATTAAAACAGCGGTCTACAAACTGCGGCCCAGGGAACGGATGTTGCCCTTGGGCTGTCTTTATTTGGCCCTTAGAACACTTTCACACTGAGGCGCTTTTCATGCGCTTTCACGCTAAAAACAGGGCCTAAAAAGCTTACGAAAACTTATTTCCATTAAAATCAATGAATGCTTTCACACTGGGGCAGTGTGCTGGCAGGGCTGTGAAAAACTTCCCTCTCCATTAAAAAGAATGGAAAGCTCTTCAAAAGCGCCTGAAAAGCGCTTTAAAAGCGCTCAGTGTTTTTACTGGCAGTTTAGAAGCGTCTCAGTGTGAAAGTGGCCTTAGGCCCTATTCCACCTACTGACACCACCGATGTGGTACTATTCTTCCCACTGACACCAAAAATGAGGCACTTTTCCTTCCATTCAAACCAATGATGGGACATTGTTTGTGCACACTGATTTTGGGCCGTTTTCTGCTCCCACTGGTCACGGTCTGGCCCCCGATAGTCTGAAGAACAGTAAACTGGCCCTTTGCTTAGAAAGTTTGGAGACCCCTTCATTAAAATATGAAAAAGCAAGGTACAACCATTCCAAGAAAGTTGGAGTGCTGTGTAAAATCTACATAAAAACAAACGGCAATGATTTGCAAATCTCATAAACCCATATTTTATTAACAATAGAAAACATATCAAATGTTTAAACTCAGAGAATGAACTTTTTTTTTTTTTTTAAGGACTGCCGCACGACGATGTACATCGACAGAATGGCACGGACAGGCACAAGGGCGTACAGGTACGTCCCCTTTAAGAACCTGTCCGTAGGTCGCGCGCGCGTCCCCACCGGCGTGCTCGCGACCTGGTCCGAAGCTCCATGACCGCGCGCGCGGTCGGATCGGGTCACAGAGCTGAAGAACGGGGAGAGGTAAATGTAAACAAACCTTTCCCCGTTCTTCCTAGTGGCATGTCAGTGATCGTCTGTTCCCTGTCATAGGGAACGACGATCAGTGATGTCACACACCAAGCCACGCCCCCCTACAGTAAGAATCACTCATTAGGTCACACTTAACCCCTACAGCACCACCTAAAGGTTAAACCCTTCACTGCCAGTGTCATTTTCACAGTAATCAGTGCATATTTATAGCACTGATCGCTGTAAAAATGACAATGGTCCCAAAAATGTGTCAAAAGTGTCCGATGTGTCCGCCATAATGTCGCAGTCACGATAAAAATCGCTGATCGCTGCCATTACTAGTAAAAAAAAAAAATAATAATAAAAATGCCATAAAACTACCCCCTGTTTTGTAGACACTATACCTTTTGCGCAAACCAATCAATAAACGCTTATTGTGATTTTTTTTACCAAAAATATGTAGAAGAATACGTATCGGCCTAAACTGAGGACATTTTTTTTTTATATATTTTTTGGGGATATTTATTATAGCAAAAAGTAAAAAATATGTCATTTTTTTTAAAATTGTCGCTCTATTTTTGTTTATAGCGCAAAAAATAAAAACCGCAGAGGTGATCAAATACCACCAAAAGAAAGCTCTATTTGTGGGAAAAAAAGGACGTCAATTTTGTTTGGGAGCCACATCGCACCACCGCGCAATTGTCAGTTAAAACGACGCAGTGCCGAATCGCAAAAAGGGGCCTGGTCCTTTAGCAACAAAATGGTCCGGGCTTAAGTGGTTAAAGTACATTTTTAAATTGATGGCAGCAACATTTCTCAGAAAAGTTGGAGCAGGGCCATGTTTACCATGGTGTAGCATCCACTCTTCTTTTACCAACACTCTGTGAATGTCATTCTAAAGCCTCGTACACACGATTGGATTATCCAACGGGAATTGTGTGATGGCAGGCTGTTGTCGGAAAATCCGACTGTTTGTATGCTCCATCGGACAATTGTTGTCGGATTTTCCGCAGACAAATGTTGGATAGCATGCTTTAAAATTGTCTGCCAACAAATGTGTGCTGTTGGAATATCCGATCGTGTGTACGCAAGTCCTTCGGACAAAACTCCAAAGTACAATCACGCATGCTCAAGAGCAATGCTCACCATAACACAACATTAGCAGAAGTTGCCCAAAGGGTGGCACGAAAGAGCTGAAAAACCACGTAGTTTCGTGTTTGTCGGCTGACAATTTTTTGCCGTTTGTATGCAAGACAAGTTCCTGGCCAACGCCCTTTGGACAAAAGTCCTACGCTTTGTCCGATGAAAATCCGATCGTGTGTATGAGGCATAACTGCTCAACAGTCCTGGGTCTTTTTTGTTGTATATTTTGTTTAGAGATACGTCAAATACTTTTCAATTGGTGAAAGGTCAGGACTGCAGGCAAGCCGGTTAAGCCCCCGAGCTCTTCTTCTATGAAGCCATGCTGTTATCATAGATGCAGTATTTGGTTTAACATTGTCCTGCTGAAATATGTAAGACCTTCCATGAAAAAACATTGTCTAAATAGGAGCATATGCTGCTCTATAACCTGGATATATCTTTTAGCATTGATGGTGCCTTTCTAGATGTGCAAACTGTCTATTCCATATGCACCAACTTTTGGACATGCACATGCAGACTTTTGAACTGAGCATGGATAACAGTCGAAGGATGTGGATCCTATGGTTGCCAAAAAGAATGTCAAATTTTGATTCCTCTGACCACACAAAAGTTTTCCACTATGCAACAGATGATTTTAAATGAGCTTTGGCCCAGAGTTTCCGGATCACGTTCAGATATGGCTTCTTCTTTGCATGATAGAGCTTTACCTTGCATTTTTGGATGGCACGGTGAACTGTGATTTCTGGAAGTATTAGGCTACTTTTACACTGGGGGGGGGGGGAAGCAGTAAAGCGCTGCTAGTTTTAGCGACATTATTCGGCCGCTAGCGAGGCACTTTTAACCCCCGCTAGCAGCCGAATAAAGGGTTAAAGCATCAGCAGCGCTGCCCATTGATTTCAATGGCAGGGGGCAGTTTAGGAGCGGTGTAGGATGCTGCTTGCAGGACTTTTTTTTCCATCCTGCAAGCGCATCGCCCAAGTGTGAAAGCACTTGAGCTTTAACACTGGGGCTGCAGAAGAGACAGTTTAAAGGCACTTTTCAGGTGCTATTTTAAGAGGAAAAACGCTTGTAAAACACCTCAGTGTGAAAGTAGCCTTACTGAGCCCATGCAGTGATGTCCATCACAGAATCATGCCTGTTTTTAATGCAATGTCATCTGAGGGCTAGAAGATCACAGGCATCCAATATTGCGTTTCGGCCTTGTCCCTTGTGCATAGAGATTTCTCCAGATTCTCTGAATCATTTGATAATATTATGTACTGTAGATGATGAAATAACTTAAGTCTTTTGCAATATTACTTTGAGGAACATTATTCGGAAATAGTTTTTTAGACAGCTTTTTACAGATTGGTGAACCTCTACCCATCTTTACTTGTAAAACACTCTGGGGTAGATTTACTAAATCTGGTGCAGTTGTGCATTGTAACCAATCGGCTTCTAACTTCAGCATGGGGAATGTGTTTTGTGCTGCCCCAGGCTGCTAGGCCAGAGCCTGAGGCCTATCCCGGGGACATCTGGCTGCTAGGTTATCTGAGGGACTACCCAGAAGCAAGAGAGAGCAGTGTTTGGGTGATTCTGCCAGCCGGAGAACCTGTCATGGTCAGAGGTAGAGGGTAAGCTGTCGCCACTAATAGACCAACCACTTTATTACCAGGGACCACACTGAGTAGCTGAAGCAAGTACAAGAGCAGTATTCTCACCAACCGGGGGCGGTGAAGGATTGGGAAACTTCAGCAGGTGTCAAGCCAGGAACCCATCCAGCAGAGGTGATGCTTGCAGAGCAGCCTTGTGTGCCAAGCCAGGGACCGAGCAGGTCAGTGGGGGTGAAGCTTGAGGAGTATCTGTGAGTGCCAAGCTAGGGACTCAGCGGGGAACCGGGGGTGACGCTTGAGGAAGATACTCAGTGAGAAGGTTGGAAGAGCTCAGGAGATCCAGTGGCATTGGATCAGCAAGTCTAGTGAGAGAGACTGGGAGCTCAGTGGAGTGAAGATCTACAAGAAGTGATTGTAGAGGAAGTAAAGGTGTTTGTTACAACTTGTGTTAGAAACTGTTATAAGACTGTTGCCATAAAAGACAGCGCTCCTACACATGCAGATGTGGTGTCCAGCTGGGTGCCTTTCCCTGTATGGCTGTTTACCTAGAGAAGTCTCTGAGTCTGCTAATTACCATTGCAACTACTTAAGGGTGTGTCCTGGCCCTAAACCCTCTATCTCACAGTTCTGTTCAAGAGAAAATACATCTCTTTGCATTCAAGAAGCGTCTGGTGCCCATGAATCAACCTTGCATTACATCCACTATGCCTTGTAACCCACGCTACATAGAATGATGTCAGCTTTCCCTAACTCTGGAGGTTCTCATTAAACCAAAGTGGACCCGGGACCTTGCTACACTACTGTACACCAATAATGGGGCATCATTTTCCTCACTAACCATTGATACTGAATAATTTATAACTGCTACTTACCACTAACGCAGGGGCATTTATTAGTCCAACTGATGCAGGGAGATTTATTACTCTTACTAACCGCTGACGTCAGGGTATTTATTACCTCTGTTGATGCTGGCCATTTTTTTTAATCCTACCAAGCACTGATGACGATATGTTTATTACTCCTACTGACCACAGATGCCAGGGCAATTATTACTGTCACCAAGCATTGACCCTAGGGCAATTATTACGTCTACTGAACACTGATGCCAGAGTTATTATTACACTGTAGCACTATTTTTCTCTCTCTCTGTGGCTACTGAGGTATGATGGCGCCACCTGTATAGTATTTAGGAGCAGAGTCTTTATAATCTGTGTGATCAGGACAGGATCTCTAACAAGCGTAGTGCCTCCACTCAATTGGGGCTTGTGAATAGCAAGTGAAATCCCAATTGAGAAATATATCACATAGACAGTAATCCACGCAGCATTGTATTTGAAAGTCCATGTATTGAAGAAATAACATTCAGTGAACCATCCAACATAAAGTATTTTCCAAACAGGAATGTAGCGGCCACCTCCACTCCCCTCTTTCTCTCGTCTTTCTCTTGTCTAGGGGTATCTTAGAGAGGAGGGAGCGGGGACACCACGCCTGGCTTCCACCACATGTGTCAGTGCGGTATAAGCAACGTTCTTGTATTACCTTCGGGTCAGTGCTGTGCACCTGGATCCTCCCTCCAAGAGTCACCTTGAACAATGTCTGTCAGGAAATGAGCCCCACACCATTAAAGTTCAACACTCCTTTATTCTTCTCGAATGAACACAATCAGTTGAACTCCCTTGGTAGAAACAGAACAGAAAAGGAGGTGTGGATGCGAATAGGCCCAGACACAATGTAGTTCTCCACTTTCCTTCCTGAAAGTGGGTTACGGTCTCCGCACGAGGGGGAATTTCCTTCCAGGCGGTCTCCGTCAAGAGGCTCACCTGTCTCCGGCAATATGCTGCACCGGGTCTTCAAGTGAGGAGCTCCCCCCGGTCCATTGCGCCTTCCGGATTCGGGTACCCACTCCCGGGGTTCCCTAGGATCTCCTTCCCTCGCGGAACTCAGTGATGGGCACTGAGCTCCGGACCTCCATCCGAGTACCTCACCCCAGGCTAAAGGTGCCTGGGATGGAACATGACCTCCGGCTGTCCTCTAGGCCTAGGCCACCCAGAGGACCAACACGAACCACCGTCCGCAAGCTGAAGGTGCATGGGACTTCGACCCCGTGACAAAGATGGCCGGCCCCTTTATACCCTCTCCCAGCAAGCACGGCGGGTTCCCCGCCCCACCATACCGCTGCCAAGGGAGGACAAAAAGGAGGCACAGCCAGGGGCATAGCGTGGGTTGTCAGCACCCGGGGCAAGGCAAGTAATTTGCGCCCCCCTAACCTGCGGACTTTTCGCACTCTCCAAGTCCCTTCCCTTCCTTCAATAGTACTGACCTACCTGATTCCTATACTAACCTACCTGATTCCTACATCGCCCACTACACACTGACCTACCTGATTCCTATACTGACCACTACATAATACACTATACACTACCCACAGACCACTACTCAATACACTACATACTGACCGCTACACAATACACTACATACTGACCGCTACACAATACAATACACTGACCGCTACACAATACTCTACCCACAGACCAAAACAATACACTACATACTGACCGCTACACAATACACTATTCAATACACTACATACTGACCGCTACACAATACACTATTCAATACACTACATACTGACCGCTACACAATACACTATTCAATACACTACATACTGACCGCTACACAATACACTATTCAATACACTACATACTGACCGCTACACAATACACTATTCAATACACTACATACTGACCGCTACACAATACTCTACCCACAGACCAAAACAATACACTACATACTGACCGCTACACAATACACTATTCAATACACTACATACTGACCGCTACACAATACTCTACCCACAGACCAAAACAATACACTACATACTGACCGCTACACAATACACTATTCAATACACTACACAATACAATACACTGACCGCTACACAATACTCTACCCACAGACCAAAACAATACACTACATACTGACCGCTACACAATACACTACATACTGACCGCTACACAATACACTATTCAATACACTACATACTGACCGCTACACAATAGACTATTAAATACACTACATACTGACCGCTACACAATACACTATTCAATACACTACACTACACAATACAATACACTGACCGCTACACAATACTCTACATACTGACCGCTACACAATACAATACACTGACCGCTACACAATACTCTACACACTGACCGCTACACAATACATTATAACTATACACAATACATTATAACTATACACAATACATTATACACAATACACAATACATTATACACAATACACTATACACAATACACTATACATTATACACAATACATTATACACAAACTTTCTGGCTGCTCCCTCTCCCCAGACCATATCTACTCCCCCCAGGCCGAGTGAGTCTCTTACCTTTTTTTTCTTCCATCTGCTCTGCCGCCTGTCACACTGCTCGCTGGACTGCCTGTCCTGACGGGGACACGATCGGGAGACCCGGCCGGAGAGGAGGAGGAGATGATGATGATGGCAGCCACAGACTGCTTGCTGCTGCGCCGGGGACATGATCGGAGAGGGAGGAGGAGGAGGAGATGATGATGATGATGATGATGGCGGCGGCGGCGGCTGGCCACAGACTGCCTTGCCTGCCTGCCACCACGCCGCGGACCTGGTGACCTGGGCCGGAGAGGAGGAGGAGGAGGAGGAGACGACAGCCCCGCTCCCCCGCGATTAAGGACAGGCCACATGACCCCTTTCGCCCAATCACAGGGCGCCAGGGGCCGGCCTGAGAATAAAGATGGCGGCCGGAGCGGCGCGGGGTCACAAAAAAAAAATATGATTTATAGAGCTAGGGTGACACCGGCGTGGGATTGCGCCCCCCCAAATGTTGCGCCCGGGGCCTAGGCCCCCCTCGCACCCCCCACGCTACGCCACAGGGCACAGCACACAGCAATGATTCAACCCCAGCCCAGGGCAACAGCGCCACCTACTGGGCTGCAGGGAATTACACATCACTAATGTCTCTGTCAAATTCAAATTTACTCCTTCTTTGCGCCGGATCAACACTTTATCTGCATGGATGTGTCGTCCCAACATCCATTCTGCCTTGCAGTCTTTAAAATGTTGAGAGGCCTTTGGAGAGCATGCCAGGTACCTGCGGGCGTGGGGAACCTGAAGGTGGGTCCACACAAAGTCATTGTACCAGCGCTCCCGGCACACTTCCACCTCATAGAGCAGTTCCTTCGATAAGTATGGATACTCATATCCATAGTCTGCAGCAGCCTTCTGACCAAATAGCCGTTGCAATCTCGCCAAAGGAGGCATGGTAGCTTTGTCCCCTTCACCAGGCAAAACTATCGAGTCCGGGTGGCGAGGGACCTTGATCACATCTGATCTGGGCATAGGTGCCCGCAGCAGCAGTCTCTTTTCCCCGGCCTTCGGTACAGATGGCACCGGGGATGTAGAAGCAGCCTGGGGACCGGACCTCTCTTCAGGCGCTGATGCCTCCACCCGGGGTGTACTTTCCCCTGTAGACATGGGTGGATCTCTGATCCTCCGAGATGAAGCGAGAGGTATTTTGTCCCAGCCCTTCCCGGCAAACAAATCGTCTATAGCAACGTCGTCTCCCATGTCCGAGAGCGACTCCAGGTCAGAGGTGTCACACTCCTCCGCGGGTATGTAGCCGGTTGTAGAAACGGAGCCACCACCTCCCGCGGATTCGTTAGGCCATGACTTTGCGACACCTCCACCCACACACCAAATCTCTCCGCCTGGCTTACCTTGGCCTTTACTTGAAGCGGGACGTCCGGAACTCTTGTCGATGGATCCATCCGGGCCGGGCGTAAGCGGGCAAGATGGTCCATCACAACAGCTGGTCGGGGCTACCATGCCGGTCTTTCTCTTCGGTGGCGGACGCTGCGAGACATTGGTGACCGAGTCAGCATCCTCGGATTTCTCCCGTTGGGGTTTTACGACCTCCTCCGCGGTCGTTGCAGTGTGCGCAGGGGTGACTCTCACAGCAGTGATTCCCCCTCTCTGAGTGGTGTTGCCTGAAGCCCGGCCAGGGTAAATGGTCCTCGGCCTCTCCACCGCCGGATCCACTTCGAACAGGAACTCCCCACAGGCCTCACAACGTCCGAACGGCTTCAACTGGCACACCCGGGACAAATCACACCCAGGGCCTCAACGTCCATGCACGAATACAGGGCGAATCGACCCCTTGGCTTTAGTCGGATCCCCGTATCTGTTACCGGAGCAGCAGCAGTCAATGTCGTGGTGGAAGGGTGAACTGGAATCCACGAGGTGTGTCCAAACATGGCGACCTGTTGCTGATCCATCGCACACTGCAGAGTTTTTGCGCCAATGTCCCACGTGTAGTCCTTCACACGTATTGGACTCCTCCCCTTTGCTCCAGTTCGCAGGCTTTTCTTCTTTTCTGTTTCTGAGTCACGCCCACGAACTAAGCAATGGGGGTGTGCCTGGTGGCGCAGTGCAATAGAAGCCCCCACGTGTAGTACTTCACACGGCTGAACTTCCCCCTCTTTCCACTCTTCTGCGCGGGCCTTTCCCTTCATTGGGTCATGTCCACGACTTCGAGCAGGGATGCACTTCGGCCAATGAAGGCCTGCCTATTCGCTTAACTCTTCCAACAGACACGTTCAATACTGTGGTGCACAAACACTATACCGGACCCAAGCCCCCACGTGGCGCGGCCACCTCCACTCCCCTCTTTCTCTCGTCTCGTCTTTCTCTTGTCTAGGGGTATCTTAGAGGGGAGGGAGCGGGGACACCACGCCTGGCTTCCACCACATGTGTCAGTGCGGTATAAGCAACGTTCTTGTATTACCTTTGGGTCAGTGCTGTGCACCTGGATCCTCCCTCCAAGAGTCACCTTGAACAATGTCTGTCAGGAAATGAGCCCCACACCATTAAAGTTCAACACTCCTTTATTCTTCTCGAATGAACACAATCAGTTGAACTCCCTTGGTAGAAACAGAACAGAAAAGGAGGTGTGGATGCGAATAGGCCCAGACACAATGTAGTTCTCAACTTTCCTTCCTGAAAGCGGGTTACGGTCTCCGCACGAGGGGGAATTTCCTTCCAGGCGGTCTCCGACGAGAGGCTCACCTGTCACCGGCAATATGCTGCACCGGGTCTTCAAGTGAGGAGCTCCCCCCAGTCCATTGCGCCTTCCGGATTCGGGTACCCACTCCCGGGGTTCCCTAGGATCTCCTTCCCTCGCGGAACTCAGTGTTGGACACTGAGCTCCGGACCTCCATCCGAGTACCTCACCCCAGGCTAAAGGTGCCTGGGATGGAACATGACCTCTGGCTGTCCTCTAGGCCTAGGCCACCCAGAGGACCATCACGAACCACCGTCCGCAAGCTGAAGGTGCCTGGGACTTCGACCCCGTGACAAAGATGGTCGGCCCTTTATACCCTCCCCCAGCAAGCATGGCGGGTTCCCCGCCCCACCATACCGCTGCCGAGGGAGGACAAAAAGGAGGCACAGCACACAGCAATGATTCAACCCCAGCCCAGGGCAACAGCGCCACCTACTGGGCTGCAGGGAATTACACATCACTAATGTCTCTGTCAAATTCAAATTTACACCCGGGAAAGTACATACCCACTACAGGAACATGAAATCATTAACAGTCTCTATGTATGTCTCAGTGAGATGAATCTGCAGCACTTACACAGCCTGTGTTCTCTTAGCAGGAATTCATTGTTCTATCTCTCTCCACCCACTTACCCACAAAACCCCTTGCCATGCTCTTCTTGATAACCTCATCCTTGGTGAGAGAGAGAGCATAGCAACCATATTGGAAAAGGGCAAACAAACACTGCATAACAAGAGTATACACTTGGTAAATGGGCAAAGAAATGATCACATCACTACAACATCTACTTACCACTGACACTGGGGTAATTATTACTCCTACTGGACACTAGGGCAGGAGCATTTATTACTTCCACTGTTCACAAATATCAGGGCATTTAAAGGCTAACTCCATCTTTAAGAACATGTTGCATGTTACACCTGTAGTGCTGCCCCCAGTTAAGAGAGCCTCTGGATTTGTTTCGGGCCCTGTGTACAACACCGCCAACCCCCGGCAATCTAGTCGACCCACACTGGCACAGCTAGTCTAGGGAATGTTCTCTTATCACAATCTAACAGTTTATGCACATAATCTATTTGTATTGCAAGGATAACCTCTTTGCATAAAGACAACACACTGATAGCAACAGATAAATTATAACATTTCTTTACTTTGGGTAAAAGGCATAAGGTTAACACATAACACATATATGTCTGCAGAGCCCTGCAGCAGAAAATATAACGCAGGCGGTTTCCCGCCAAGTACAACTATCTCTAACTATGCGCGCTTATGGCGCAGCAACCAAAGTTCTAACTACAGATCAGGCCTGACCCAGATCTAAAAGAACAATTCCTTTGCATGCAACTTGACTGGTGGTGCACAACAGGAATGGTAATATGTAATCCAAAGGGTAGGAAAATGAGAAGAAGAATGAACCCCTCACAGGAGACTACTCAACTCAGTTCCGCCACTAGTCTCCTGTGGGACAGTAAAATAGAACCCGGAGGGCCAAGGCAGTCTCTAGGCCGAATCAAAGTATAGTCTATATGAATGAGCAGGTGCTCGCTCACCACTCCAGGACGCGATCCCAGTCCGGGACTTCCACCTACTATGTCTCCACACACAGTATCCGCAACGACCGGGTCTCCGGTCCAACTGATGTCCAAACTCGACAAAGTCAGGTGCCACCCAAGCTCCGCAGTGGGGTGGAAGGCTCTCTGGAAGTTGTGCAAGGCCCTGGCTTCCGGCCCTGCACTGCAGCAGATCCGCACAAGAAGACCTGTTGATTGCAGCGCAGTGTCCAAAGAGGCCGAGCTCAGCCTCGCCCTCTTCTTATATAGCCCCTCCCATGAGTCTCTGCGGTGGCTAAATGCACCCTGGGTGTTGAACGGGGTTCTGGGTAACGTAGTCCAGGGGCCTTAAAGGAGACCCCGCTACACACCCATATTTAGAGTGTAACTTTTAACAAAGTAGCAGTTGGAGCCCCAAACCCTAAAATAGTGCTGCAGCACCTGTCTGATTTGGCGTCGACATGGCTGTGCGGGGCTCCACCTGCACAAACGCATCAATTATTCTGAGAAACCAGTAAATGAATAAACCACAGGTTCTATCTGCCGCCGTGGCAGATGGACTTGTAGTTCTTAATGGCGTGTTGTGATCACCGCATTTATAGTTCATTGACATTTTTTCCAGCTCTCTAACTGAAATGCCATACCTTGGTACAGACAGAGAGCTGAAGGAAGACTCTGCAAGAGCCTGGCATTGCACCTGTAATTTACTGATGGAAGTTGCAATTCTTTGCAGAATAGGGTTGCCACTTTTTCCGCAAAACCCGAACACTTTAGCGGCGCACTGCAAAACAATTTTTTTCAGCAAACACTATAGGATTGTAACAGACCTGGGACACCTTTGGGTGCTCCAAAAAGAATAGTAATGTGGTGTGCATAGTGCTCCTTCACCCTCCTATCAGGCCCTATTCTGAGCCACATTCCTGTCTGAATATTGTGTCCGGGCGGACTGAAAACCGGACACATGATTCAAAACCCAAACTGTCCGGGTGAATGCCAGACAGGTGGCAACCCTATTGCAGACCCATTTGCAAAAAATAAATAAAAAATTTCCCTAATTTTGGCAAACACATGTGCATTTATTATTAATAATGTTTTATTATTATTATTATTATAATTTTTTTGCAAAAGGTGGATTTAGCATTTATTACTTACACTGATGCTGGGGCATTTACCGTATTTATCGGCGTATAACACGCACAGGCGTATAACACAAATTTAAGAGGGAAGTTTATACGCCTGTAACACGCAGGCACAGTTTACACTTTTTCAGGGTAAAAAAGTGAGTGTTATACGCCAATAAATACAGTATTTACAACCACTGATTTTCAACGCTAGGGCATTTATTTAATCCTACTAGTCATAGTCCAGCCCACAAACAGTCTGATAGACATTGTACTGACCTTTTGTTAAAAGGTTTGAGGACCCCTGCTTTAAAGCAGCCAAATACCTTTTGTCCTTTCATTATCCCATGCTGCAATTTACAATCAGATTGATTGCTTTTTTTTTTTTTTCTTTAGACACTTTGATGACAAAGGCCTCTCATTTTACTGCCCATATTATGTTTTATGTATTATTATGGATTCATCAGGGATCCTGGTCCTGTATCATGCTGTACACACATTCACATAGTAAACCAGCCAAGAGGATATTTGCATGCAGCTAGCAATACTAATTACAAAGCAATGCTTTTTGGACTGCCTGCTTCCACGGAAAATGAGAGCTCGCCTGTAGATGTGTATTTAAGATGATACATTCGGCATGCTGGGTGCAGAAATGAAAGCCTTATTCTGCGTGACAGTTCATAAACATATGGAATTTGGGTCCATTTTCATGAAGTTTGAACAAATACATGCATAATGAAGCAAAATGTATGTATGCCAAGGCCTTGCAGGAGCACAGCTAAGGCAGGTTTCAATAAGGAGTGGGGATGAGTGGGAGACGTGTCCCAGGCCTGCAGCCAGGGTTGTCAACTCATCCCTTAAGGTTATTGTATGCAGATTCTGTCAGTATTTATCTACATTTAGTCAGGCACATAATCTAAGGTGACCAGATTTTTAAATTGAAATCCGGGGACATATATTTTTTTTTTTGCTAGTAATGGCGGCAATCAGCGACTCTCTACCCGTTGCCGCCGCTCGCTTCGCAGCCTGTCAAGTCTTACTCTCCGGGCCCCGGCTACTACTGGGTGGGGAGAGGAGGAAGATCACTCCACCAGGGAAGGCAAGGAGATAAGCAGGCAGGCGGCTGGCCGGGACTTGAGCCAAGGCAGAAGAACATGCGAGTGGAGCTGAATGGGCATGCGCCCGAAACGTAAGAAATATTCACTCCGCTCCGACCAGCACATGATCATCAGAAAGGGGCACATATATTGGAAAAAAATACACCCCCTGTTGTGTTACACTATGTGATTATTCTTGCTCTGTGTCTTTAAGATCTGTCCCCTTCTTTCTAGCTGAACTCTCTCTCACCGTAGTTCTTTATATATCTCCTCCACTTCCTGATTCTGGTCATTACTCCTGTATTTCTTCCATGCTAAACATCTTACATGTGGCTTACAACTGCAACGTTTTTCTACCTATGAATATCCATAATTAAACGGAACATTCGAAAGGATTCATCGTCTGTCGTCCTAACTGTGAGTTTATTCATTGAGTTAAACTGCCTGTATCGATGCAAGGGATGAATAGCAAACCAGCTTGAGTAAGGCCTACTTAAACCTGGAGATAAACTTTATCGCTTTGTAGTTGAGACAGAACAGTAGAAAAACGGAGTTTCACAGCCTAATTACAAGATTTCTGCATGTCAGTACTGAAACAGACAAGATTTACTGCCCTCATAGCAAGACAGAAGGGACAGAGCAGCACATGGCAGCCTTATAGCCTGAGACAATCTGCACAGTGTCATATTTTAGCACACAGATCCTGCCTGCTTTCACAGTCAGTCTGCTATCATGAGTGACCAAGCTTCTGCATGTGAACTCACATCTACCTCCCCACAAGTTCCTGAAGAAACTGAGTTACCCAAATGCTCAGTTAAACCCACTTGGAAAGTAATGGAGAATTATGAAGCTTCAAGGACTGAATTGTCAAATAGCTTGGAATTAGTCTGGGAGAAAATCCTTGCTGAAGCCAATACAGTGTCTGTTGAACGTGAACTACTGACACTAGAGGGCGCCATTAAACAACTTTCTGCCTCATATGAGCTTTATCAGCTTACCAGCATCAAATTCACTAATGTCTTACAAAACATGAAGTCAGAAAATGCGATGATGCAATTAAAGCGCGTCAATGCTCTCAATATTGAAAGAGACAGTTTTATCCAGCAAACCAGATTAAAGGCAGAAGCAAAAATAAAGCTGTTACAGGACACTGCATCTCACAGATCTGTTTCCACCAGACGTTCTAAAAACTCGTCAAGATCCCATAGTTCAAGATACTCAACACTCAGTGAGCGACTTATTAATGCCCGCGCTGAAGTGGAAGCCAGTAAAGTGCAGGTGGCATATGCAGAAAAGAGAGCAGAGTCGGAAGCGCAGTCAGCACGTCAAAGGGCAGAGTTGGAAGCGCAGTCAGCACATCAAAGGGCAGAGTTGGAAGCGCAGTCAGCACGACAAAGAGCAACAATGGAAACCTTAAATGAACAGTGTAAACATGACGCAGCTATGGCAAAGCTAAGGGTCCTACAGCAAGCTATCAGTGCAGACGAAGGTGCAAGTGAGAAAGACAGCATTAACCTAAACATAGCAGATATGGAAGACCCCCTCAAACGCACTAAAGACTATGTCCTAAGCCACTGCAGTGCACACTCCATTGTCTCCAATGCTCCCGACTACATAGAGACTCCTTCACAGCTTCAAGTTAAAGAGGTTCCAGCAACTTCCTGCACTCAAAATCACTCCACTGCATTTCCTACCTGCCTACCTTGCCTGCCTTCATACGTCACAGAGCATCAGCGCAAGCTTCAAGCAAGTCATCAATCTCCAGTCATCGGTACAGCCTTGAATCAACGTACCATTGGAACAACTGACTTCAAGCAAGCAACTCACCTGGATGCATCTGCTGCACCATATTTCCCTGTGTCCTTTAACAACAATGTCAAAGATAACGCAATCATCACCATTCAGCCAACAGCATCTCACATAAAGGCGGAGACAACTGAGACAGAAGAGTTTGTGAGGTACATGCTTCACAGAGAGCTCACAAAGACTGGTCTTACAAGTTTTGATGACCAACCTGAGAACTACAGAAGTTGGAAATGTGCCTTCAGAACTACAATCAGCAATCTTGGCATTACAGACTGATCAAGAATTGAATCTGCTGATCAAATGGCTTGGTCCTCTATCTGCTGCACGTGTTAAGCCATTAAGATCGATTTTCATGGACAATCCTACTGCAGGCCTCACAGCTGCATGGGAGCGACTAGAGCAAAGTTATGGCAGTCCAGAAGCTATAGAAAATGCTTTGTTCATGCGTCTGGAAACTTTCCCAAAGATATCCGGTAAGGACAACAAGGAGTTCCAGAGACTGAGTGACCTTCTCCTTGAGCTTCAGCTAGCCAAGACAGACCCAAAACTACCTGGACTCAGTTACCTTGACATTCCAAGAGGGGTAAACCCAATTGTCTCCAAGCTCCCGTATTGTTTGCAAGAGAAATGGACTGCACTAGGGTCATCATACAAAAGAGAGAACAAGGTTTCCTTCCCTCCATTCTCTTTCTTCTGTGAATTCATCTGGGAAATTGCAGAGACCAAGAACGATCCAAGTTTTTCCTACGGTGAGTACAGCCTCTTCTCACCCTTTCCTAAGAGTACCAGTCTTCAGGGCAACTATAGAAACCATAGAGGCCCAGTGTCCATGAAAAAGACTGGCATCCTTCCCACTCCTACCACAGTTCTGGCCACGAACAAACAGAGTAGGAAGATTGAAAACCCTAACAGAGAGTGTCCCATACACAAGAAGCCACACCCCCTCAATAAATGTATCGGCTTTAGGAAAAAGCCTCTGGAAGAGCGCAAGGAGCTTTTAAAGACATTTAGGGTATGTTTCAGGTGCTGTGCTTCTACAGAACATTTTGCAAGGGACTGTAATGTGTCCATCAAGTGCATAGAGTGTGGCTCTGAAGAACATGTGCAAGCCCTCCATCCTCTTGAGCCCAGCTCTGCACAACCTGCCAACACTCCTCCCAGGTTAACGCATGGCGGGGAGAATACAGACCAAGTGCCTAATTCTACCATCATTTCTTCATCCTGCACTGAAGTTTGTGGAGAAGACCGCTGTGGTAAGTCCTGTGCTAAGATATGCTTGGTGAACATATACCACAAGGATCAACCAGAAAAGTCTCTAAAGGCATATGCTATCTTAGACGATCAGAGCAATCGATCACTTGCAAAATCAGAATTGTTCAATCTATTTGAAATAAAAGGCGAAGCTCATCCTTACACCTTGGGTACCTGTAGTGGAACTATAGAGGTTTCTGGAAGAAGGGCTCATGGACTCATGGTATCTTCTCTCAAAGGTAACTTGCAATTACCCTTACCTACACTTGTTGAGTGCAATCAGATACCTGCTAACAGGGAAGAAATCCCTACTCCAGCTGCTGCTTTCCATCACCCTCACCTCAAGGTAATAGCAAATGAGATACCGCCGCTTGACAAAGATGCTCAGATCCTTCTTCTGTTAGGAAGAAACATTCTAAGAGTTCACAAGGTACACAGACAAGTCAGTGGACCCCCAAATACCCCATTTGCCCAGCGCACGGATTTAGGGTGGGTCATCATAGGCAATGTCTGCATAGGCAAAATTAAAAGACCTACCAACATTTCGTCATTCAAGACAAATGTTCTGCCAAATGGCCAAAACACTTACTTTGAGCCATGCCCACATCACTACTGGGTGAAAGAGAAGATAGCCAGCCACGAATGGCAACATGGTATCTCAGGTGACACAAGCCCTTTCTCCTGCCATGATGGCGACTTCGGCTCTACAGTGTTTAATGCAACCAGTGAAGATGACATACTGGCTCCTTCAATGGAAGACAAAGAATTCATCAAGGTAATGGACAATGAGTTCTTTCAAGATGACTCCAATAACTGGGTAGCACCCCTACCCTTTCGTCTCCCAAGAGAGAGATTGCCCAACAACTTACAGCAGGCCATCAGTAGATTCTCCTCCTTAAAGCGAAACTTAAGCAGGAAACCAGAGATGCAAAAGCACTTTGTGGACTTTATGCAAAATGTATTTGACAGAGATCTTGCAGAGCCTGCTCCCCCACTAAAGGAGGGAGAAGAATGCTGGTACCTTCCATCCTTTGGCATGTATCACCCACGCAAACCAGACCAAATCAGAGTTGTCTTTGATTCCAGTGCTCAGCACGAAGGTGTTTCTCTTAACAACATGCTTCTTACGGGACCCAACTTGAACAACAGTCTAATAGGAGTCTTGATTCGTTTCAGACAAGAGCCTGTAGCAGTAATGGCCGACATTCAACAGATGTTTCACTGCTTCATCGTCAGAGAAGACAACAGAAACTACCTCAGGTTTCTATGGCACAAGGACAATGACCTCAACAAGGAAGTTATAGATTATCGCATGAAGGTACATGTCTTCGGTAACAGTCCTTCCCCAGCAGTGGCAACTTATGGGCTAAGGAAAACAGCTCAGACTGGAGAAGTTGAATATGGATCTGATGCCCGTCAATTTGTTGAAAGAAACTTCTACGTTGACGACGCACTTAAGTCCTTTCCAACTGCTAAATAAGTAATTGATCTTCTCACCAGAACAAAGGAGATGCTGTCTGTAGCAAACCTTAGACTGCACAAGATTATATCCAACAGCCAGGAACTTATGAATGCCTTTCACTCTGAGGACTATGCCACTAGTCTAAAAAACCTTGACTTAGGTACAGATGTGCCTCCTGTACAGCGAAGTCTGGGTTTGTTGTGGAACATCAAACAAGACAAATTCACCTTCCAAGTGTCAACTTGTGACAAACCCTTCACTAAGATAGGAGTCCTGTCCGTGGTGAATAGCATCTATGACCCACTGGGTTTCCTTGCTCCAGTTACCATTCAAGGTAAGATTTTACTAAGACAGTTGTCTACTGAGAACATAGACTGGGATACTCCCTTGTCTAGTGAGAATCAACACAAGTGGGAAAGGTGGAGATACTCTTTGAAGTCACTAGAAAAACTTCAGATTCCCCATTGCTATGTTCCAGGTTCCACTTCAACTGCTAACCGGAGAGAGATTCATATTTTCTCTGATGCATCAGTTGAAGCTATTGCTGCAGTAGCCTATTTGAAGACCTCTGAACTGAATGGAGAATCGCACTGTAGTTTTGTCCTAGGCAAGGTAAAACTCACTCCCAAGCCTGCACATACCATACCAAGACTTGAACTTTGTGCAGCCGTGCTAGCAGTAGAAATTGCAGAGGTCATACGAAGTGAAATGGACACTAAAATTGATTCTTTCACCTTCTATACAGACAGTAAGGTACTACTTGGTTACATAAACAACCAAACAAAACAATTTTATGTGTTCGTCAGCAATGGGGTTGAACGTATCAAGAGATTCTCTCTACCAAGTCAATGGCATCACGTTCCCACTGAACTCAACCCAGCTGACTGTGGGACCAGAGCCGTGTCACCTGCTGCTCTTCAGGACAGCTTATGACTGTCACCTCCAAGGTTTCTGTGTGAGGACTCCCACTCACCCACTATCGACACCACCTATGGACTAGTAAGCCCTGAAGATGATAAGGAAATAAGAACTGTGAACACCTCACTCTACACTTCTGTAAGTACAAAACAGAAGCTGCGGTCACACCATTACAGGCATCAATAGAAGCAGGTGCAGCATCTAGCCAATGTGTTCTGGCATCGCTGGAAGAAAAAGTATCTTCACCACCTTCAAGGTCGTAACAAATGGCAAGCATCTAAGCCGAATCTTAAGGTTGGAGACCTTATCCTTCTAAAAGACAAGGAAGTTTGTCGGAATGAGTGGCCTATGGGTCTTATTACTAAAGTTATGCCCAGCGACGATAACAAAGTCCGGAAGGTAGAAGTCAAGGTAACCAAGGGAGGATCAACACGAACCTTTAGTCGACCAATTACAGAGTTAGTACTCCTTTTGCCAGGTGAGTGACTTGTGCAAGGACTAGCCATGCTGTTGGCACGGCGGGGAGTACATTGCTGCCATCTACAGGTTCTACTCAGAACTTTGGAATTATTTGAAGACATCATACTGTGACTTTATGTTGTTCATCCTGTTGAACTTACGTTTATTATTTGCTTGTTGCATGTTTTTCATTACAGGTTCCAGGACATTCGTCAGTATTGGACTTTTTGAAAATATATATATTAGTTTAAGGTTATGAAATCTAAAGATTTCAGACGGGGAGTGTTGTGTTACACTATGTGATTATTCTTGCTCTGTGTCTTTAAGATCTGTCCCCTTCTTTCTAGCTGAACTCTCTCTCTCACCGTAGTTCTTTATATATCTCCTCCACTTCCTGATTCTGGTCATTACTCCTGTATTTCTTCCATGCTAAACATCTTACATGTGGCTTACAACTGCAACGTTTTTCTACCTATGAATATCCATCATTAAACGGAACATTCGAAAGGATTCATCGTCTGTCGTCCTAACTGTGAGTTTATTCATTGAGTTAAACTGCCTGTATCGATGCAAGGGATGAATAGCAAACCAGCTTGAGTAAGGCCTACTTAAACCTGGAGATGAACTTTATCGCTTTGTAGTTGAGACAGAACACCCCCCTAAGCTAGTAGGAGTGACAGAGCGGGGGTGTGTAATTCAGATTTTATTATATTTTTTAAATTCTGCACTGACTGTCTTTGAAATTGCCCGAGCCCCTGTTCAAATCCAATCCGGGGACAAAACCGGGGACAGATTTGGTCCAGGGACAGTGTCCTCAATCCGGGGACTGTCCCCTGAAACTGGGGATGTCTGGTCACCCTAACATAATCTGTATGTTTATAGTTGCCAATTAACCCTTTAAAGTATCATCACATATATTTTTTTACAGTTTCATGAATAAAAAATAACAAAACAGTAAAGTTAGCCCAATTTTTTTGTATAATGTTAAAGATGAAGTTACGTTGAGTAAATAGATACCCAACATGTCACGTTTTAAAATTGCGCACACTCATGGAATGGCGCCAAACTTTGGTACTTAAAAATCTCCATAGGTGATGCTTTAATTTTTTTTACAGGTTACCAGTTTAGAGTTACAGAGGAGGTCTAGTGCTAGACTTATTGCTCTTGCTCTAATGCACACGGCAATACCTCACATGTGTGGTTTGAATAGGGTGTACATATGTGGGCCGGACTTACATGTGTGTTTGCTTCTGTGCGCGAGTAACCGTTGACAGGGGCGCTTTAAAAAATGTTTTTCTTTTTATTGCTTATTTTACTTTCTTTTTTTTCTTTTTACACTTTAAAAAAAAAAAAATATTTTTGATCACTTTTATTCCTATTACAAAGAATGTAAACATCCCTTATAATAGGAATGGTGTGTGACAGGTCCTCTTTATGGAGAGATGCGGGGTCAATAAGACCCCACATCTCTCCTTCAGGCTGGAAAGCATGAGATCAAAAATTAAATAATTTACGATCCCATGCTTTCCAGCCACGATCGCGGCTTTGTTTACAAGCGTGGCCCGGACGTGACGTCATAACGTCCTGCCCAGGCCTCCGACGGTCATAGAGATTACTGGTGACCATCTGGTCAATGGAAATCCTTATGACCGTCATCCGGCGGCGGCCGATTCTTTCTCCGGGTCCCTGATGGCACGGGAGAGCCCGGAGAAGCACCGGAAAGTGGTGGAAGGGGAGGCTGCAGGCATCATTCAGATATTCCCACTGAAAGTTAAGGACGTCATATGACGGCCTTCGGCTAGATGTGGTTAAGATACAAATACTCTTAGAATACTCATGCCTCGTGCAATGTAACAAAAGTATGCTGTAAACTATGCCCAGTTTTCTATCTGTGCAGCATAGTTTTCTTACTTTGTGAAGTTTCTGCACAGCGTGGCCATCTCCAGTGTGGGCATCTGAAGCCACAGTGTCCTTATTCATGGATTCCGTGCATGCTGGCTAACCAGCATGTACCTGTCGATCTTCTGCATGTGCAGTGTGGTGCGGGAACTCTGGGAATGTGGGGGGGGGGGGACTCTGGTGGTGACAAGAGACCACCTTCCGCAAGAAAAAAGTTAGTAAAGACACAACACGAGTTTTTGACAAGTCTTTTATTTAAAAAAAAATCCTCCCCTGTTGTAGATCCATCGTCAATCACAACGCTCGCCGCTACTGCTGGACCTGAAAAGAAGAAAGAAAAAAAATCCTCCGTTCTTGTCGGAGGCTCCTGCCATGTGGCTGCTCCGCCATCTGGCGGTGGGCTATGTGATTGACGATGAATCTACACCAGGGGACATTAATTTTATTTTTATTTTTTTAATAATGGACTTCAAAAACTCATGTTGTGTCTTTTCTCACTTTTTACACTTTTTTGGTGAATGGGTAGGGGTACTATAAGCCATTCCGATAAGCCATCCGTCCGCAGACCACCACAATCACCGGCCAGGGTTGTGGGGAAGAGGCCCTTGTCCCCATCCATATGGGGACAAGGTGCATTGGGGGGGCAAAGCCCACCCTGGCCCAATGCCCCCCCATGTTGAGGACACGTGGCCTGGTATGGTTCAGGGGGGTGCTCAATCGCTCCCCCCCCTTTCCTGGCCTGATGGGCTGCATGCTCGGATAAGAGTCTGATATAGATTTTGGGGTGACCCCCACAATCTTTTTTTTACATTTTGGCATGGGGTTCCCCCTTAAAGTCCATACCACACCCAAAGGACCTGGTATGGATGTTGGGAGCCCACACTAAGGTAAGGGGAGGGGAGTTTACTGATATAAGGGGGAAACTTTTATATCAGTGCCCCCTTAGATTAGTATATTTACTGTCCCTTACATCAGTGACCCCCCCCCCCTGACTGGCCTGGCGGCGCTGTCACTAACCTCCTCTCAGATGCACCGAGCAGGGATCAGTCAGACGGCTCCAGGTTGGTGGCTCTGACATGATAAAAGACAAGAGATAGGTTGTGGACATGATGCAAGAGATGGTTAAAGGCTGCGGACATGGCACGGGAGAAGACAGACTGCAGACATGATACAGGAGATGGTCAGAGACTGCAGACAGGATACAAGAGATGGTCAGAGATTGCAGACATGATGCAAGAGATCAATGCAGCCTCACCAGTGCCCATCAAATGCAGCCTACCAATACCCACCAAATGCCGCCTCATAGTGCCCACCAATTTCCGGCTACCAGTGCCCACCAATTCCGGCTACCAGTGCCCACCAATGCCGGCTACCAGTGCCCACCAATGCAGTCTACCAGTGCCCATCAATGCAGCCTACCAGTGCCCATCAATGCAGCCTACAAGTGCCTGAATGGATCACATACAGAGCGGCGAGCTCCCACTGTGTCACAGTCAGAGCTCGGATTTGAATATCCTGGCAGCCACTGTAACAAAGTTCCGCCTCTTAGACCGGCTCCTATGATTTAATTGGATCAGTGTTCCGTCTATCACAGGTCTAGGAGGCGGGACTTTGTTACAGTGGCCGCCGAACATTTCAGACCTAAGCTCTGTGACAAAGTGGGAGATTCCCCGCTGTGTGTGACGTAAAATCAGGAGAGGACAGTCCTGCCCTGAATTCGTGCAAATTGCATACTATAGCCCCATGTTCTCTGTCAACCCCAGGCCTTGGGACTTGAGGTTAATAATTCTCAATGAGCAATACGAGACCCTGAGCTTTTTGAGGACCCACTCGGGGCTATTTCTTGTTCATACATCACGGGACACGGAGCGGCATAGTCATTACTATGTGGGTTATATAGAATTACCTTCAGGTGCTGGCACTGGCAACTTCCAAAACAGGAAGTACCGTCCCCTATATAAGCCCCTCCCATCCGGGAGCACCTCAGTTTTTTGCCAGTGTCTAAGGTGTTGGCCAAGGTTAACATGTATTCATCTGGGCTTGTGTACAGGTTCTCTGGGCCTTAGCAAGCTATTCCGGATCCGACCAAAAAAGCTTCATAGCTAAACGGTCGGTACCCGGGCCTTGCAGAGAAGAGCAGGGTTTTGCCTGTAATGCCTCTCTTAGGAGGGCTGGACCCTGGGATCCAGAGCTCTGGTCATACCCAAAACCAAGAGGCTATCTGTGCAGGGTGCTATACAGGTCCAGGGGAGTGGAATCCTTGGGAACCCGGTCCCTGAAGGTCTAGTACAATGCCTGCCGTGAGAGGTGAAGTTTGGGCTTCTGTGGACCAAACAAAGTCCTGCGGCGGGGAAAAGGTAAGTGGGGGCCCCTCAGGAACTTGGTTCTATTGAGGGGACCCCCAAGCCTAATATGTCTTTCTGCCTGTTACCTAAAGGTATTCCCGCTAATAGCTGTATATGCCTAAGAAATCCTAGAAATGTCTTTTCATAAAGGAAGTTTTAAAAACTGTAAACCTAGAAATGTTTTTCATAAAGGAGGTTTAAAAAAAAAAAAAGACAAAAGTGCGGTACCTGTGTTTGTCCACTAGAGGCCGCTGTGGAACGTCTTTTTTTCTTGGGACTATTCCTTCCATGGTGAAAGTCCAGGCAGATGAGTGAGCTCTCTATCAGGGAAGCTGCATTCCTCTGTCATGCTGCCAAGTAGTTTCCTTCCATCCCCGAGTCCTGGTGAAACAGGGACCCTGGCTCCTCTCCCTACATGGCACCAAGAGCGCACACGTGCACGCGCGCGCACACGCTTTCTTTTTATAAGATTTAGCTTCAAAAAAGGGGGCGGAGCCTGGCGGATGACGCGCTCTGTGCGCCCAGCGCTTCTGCGCATGTGCGGGCGTCCCAGCAAGATAAAAGGACTCAGTCCACGCTGCTTGCTATGGACACAGAGCATGAAAAGGAGCTGGTAGCATGGTATAGGGGCTTACAGCGGGCGGTTGATACAGGCATCCCCAGAAAGACGCATTAGTAGACACCCACTGATGTACATAGCAGCAAATTGCATTAGACTATTTCAGTAAAGGGGTGTATTGCGGCTGGAATACCTCAGCTTTGAACTAAGGAATATGCCGCCTAAAAAACTCTGAGATATACCTCTCAGGAAGTGTAGGGGGTCTCCATCGGGCTCTGAGGATCTGGAGCAGTCATCTGCACCTTCCTCCCCTGAGAAATCAGAGGTTAATACCCATAAGGAACCCCCGGGAGTGCCAGGTACTGCGGCTGTCCTCAGTCCACCTGCTCCTGCATATATAACAGAGGAGGTTTTTGCCTCAACTCTGGAGGGATTGGAGCAGAGATTGGCAGCATTGATCGCTTCTTCTCTACAGGAAAGAAAGCGCACCAGATCTCCATCCCCTCCATTAGAGTGCCTGTTGGCAGAGCAACAGTCCCAGGAAGGGACTGACCTTCCTGAAGGGGATCAGGAGGAGGTTAACTCTGTTTTTGAGGAATCAACAGTAGATGAACCATTTTCAGCATCACAGACTGAAAGATTGTGGGTCCAGACCCTAACTGACATGGTTCGATCTGCATTTAAAATGCCTCTTGTTGAACCATCAACTACTGCTGTCTCCTCGTTGGGGTCGCTAAAAGCTCCCCAGATTAATTGCTCCTTTCCAATTCATCCATTATTGGAAGGACTTATATACCAGGACTGGGAACATCCTGATAAACTATTTGTTCCACCTAAGAAATTTCAGGTGATCTATCCCATGGAGGAAAAATTCACCCAGAGATGGAATGTTCCTACGGTGGACGCAGCCATTTCTTCTGTGAACAAATCACTGACATGTCCAGTAGATAATGTTCAAATGTTCAAAGATCCAGTAGATAAAAAATTGGAATCTTTATTAAAATCTGCTTTTTCCACAGCAGGGGTTGTTACACAGCCAGCAGTGGCAGCTATTGGGGTCTGCCAAGCTTTAAAGGATCAAATGAAAATGGTCCTGAGGGATTTGCCAGACCAGCAGGCCCAGGCTCTGGCTGATCTGCCTAGAGCATTATGCTTTGCGGTTGACGCCATCAAGGATTCTATCCATCAGGCCTCCCGCCTCACGCTGTCTTTGGTACATATGCGTAGGCTTCTGTGGCTCAAGAACTGGTCTGCTGAGGCTCCCTGTAAGAAGCTCTTAGTTAGCTTTCCATTTCATGGAGAACGCCTTTTTGGCGAAGACCTGGATAAATATATCCAGAAGATTTCCAGTGGTAAAAGTACTCTCTTACCAATTAAAAAGAGGTCTAGGGGTCCGTCTTTTAAGAGGACTACCTCTCCTATCCCTGGGACGTCTGCTACTAAGCAGTTCCGACAGCCTCCTCGGTCAAACTCAGGAGGTAAAAATCAGGGACAGTCACAGGGTAATAAAAAGCCCTGGATCCGAAGAGGTACTAAACCAGCCTCCAAGTCAAGCCTATGAAGGGCTGCCCCCACTCAAACGGGTGGGGGGAAGACTTCAGTTGTTCACAGAGACCTGGCGGGAGACGATCAAAGACAGATGGGTGCTCTCCGCAGTAACTCGGGGATACAAGTTGGAGTTAAAAGAGTCTCCTCCTTCCCATTTTATGTGGTCAGGCATGCCAAAAGACCCTCTGAAAAGAAGGTGTCTCCTAGTGGCGTTAGAACAACTATTGCTCCAAGGAGTAATTATGGAGGTTCCTATGGAAGAGTGGGGGTTGAGTTTCTACTCAAACCTTTTCACAGTCCCGAAACCAAACGGGGACATAAGACCCATATTGGACCTAAAGAGTCTAAACAAATTTCTAAACGTCCGGTCCTTCCGGATGGAGTCGATCCGATCGGTCACCGCTGCCCTACAGTGGGAGGAATGGTTAGCCTCGATCGACATCAAAGATGCTTACTTGCATGTTCCCATCTTTCCAGGTCATCAAAAATTTCTACGCTTTGCAGTAGAAGGGCGCCATTTTCAGTTCAGAGCCTTACCATTCGGTCTGGCCACAGCACCACGAGTGTTCACAAAAATTCTGGTGCCACTGTTGGCCGATCTAAGAACACGAGGTGTAACGATAATGGCATACCTACACGACCTGTTGTTGATGGACCACTCAGTTGCCAAGCTAGAAGTGGTAATTGTCGATACAATCAAGTATCTAGAATCTCACGGTTGGGTCATCAACCTGGACAAGTCAGCCCTACAGCCAGTGAAAAACCTGGTATATCTAGGGCTACGGCTGGATTCAGACCAGAGGAAGATTTTCTTACCTCTAGACAAGGTATCCTCTTTGAGGGGCTTGTTCCGTCTGCTTTGTGCAAAAAGACAGCCGTCCATACGCCTGTGCATGAGGCTGCTAGGAAAGATGGTAGCATCATTCGAAGCTGTGCCATACACCCAATTCCACTCAAGGAATTTACAGAGGGCCATATTGTCAGCCTGGAACGGAAAAATTCAGGCTCTAGACTTCCCGATGGCTTTGTCCCCTTCCGTTCGGAAGAGTCTCTGCTGGTGGTTGATCCCCCAGAATCTCCAGAAGGGAAAACCCTTCAGTCCGATATCCTGGAAGGTGGTCACTACAGATGCCAGCCTTATAGGCTGGGGGGCAGTACTGGAGCAATGGTCTCTCCAGGGCAGATGGTCAAATGTAGTAAAAACCCTGCCCATCAATCTCTTAGAGATACGAGCAGCCCGGTATGCCCTAGTAGCCTGGGCATCCAGACTCCAAGGGTCCCCTGTCAGAATTCAATCAGACAATGCCACAGCAGTGGCATATATCAATCATCAGGGAGGCACCAGGAGTCGTGCAGTCCAGAGGGAAGTAAGTCACATCCTGGAATGGGCAGAAAAGCATGTCCCATGTATGTCAGCTGTCTTCATTCCAGGGGTGGAGAATTGGAAGGCGGACTTTCTAAGTCGCCAACAGTTATGCCCAGGGGAATGGTCCCTTCATCCCGAGGTCTTCCGAGCAATATGTCAGCGGTGGGGAACACCGGATGTAGATCTGCTAGCATCCAGATTCAACGCAAAGGTGGACAGATTTGTCTCCCGGACAAGGGATCCCCTCGCTTGCGGCTCGGATGCTCTGGTGTTCCCTTGGAATCAGTTCAGACTGATATATGCATTCCCTCTGCTACAATTGTTGCCTCGACTCCTTCGCAGAGTCAGGTTGGAAAAGAAGCCGGTGATCTTGGTGGCTCCAGCGTGGCCCTGAAGGGCCTGGTACGCGGAGATCATCAAAATGTCTGTGGGGAGTCCTTGGACCCTTCCACGTCGTCCGGACCTGCTTTCGCAAGGGCCGATATACCACCCTTCCTTACTAACTCTAAGTTTAACGGCCTGGCTATTGAATCCCACATCCTAAAGAAGAGAGGTCTCTCTAACTCTGTGGTATCAACTATAATCAATGCCAGGAAGCCTGTATCCAGGCAGATCTACTATAGAGTTTGGAAGGCGTACATCACTTGGTGCGAGGCCAGAAAGTGGCATCCACGTAAGTACGTTATAGGCAGAATTCTGGACTTCCTACAGTGGGCTGTAGACAGGAAGTTTGCCTTAAGTACTATCAGGGGTCAGGTTTCAGCCTTATCAATACTATTTCAAAGGCCCCTGGCTATGCATTCACTTGTCAAATCCTTTATGCAAGGGGTGACTCGTATTATTCCACCGATTAAAGCTCCCATATGTCCATGGGATCTAAATTTGGTTCTGTCGGTTCTGCAGAAGCAGCCATTTGAACCTTTGCGGCACATTTCCTTGGTTCTACTCACCAGAAAATTGATATTTTTAGTAGCCATATGCTCGGCTAGAAGAGTGTCGGAAGTAGCCGCCATGTCCTGTAAAGAGCCATATCTGGTTATTCATGAGGACAGAGTAGTATTACGTCCTCACCCAGCCTTTCTTCCTAAGGTGGTATCGAGGTTTCACTTGAACCAGGATGTGGTTCTTCCTTCTTTTCCCCAAACCGAGCTCGGTAGAGGAAAAGTTATTGCATTCTTTGAATGTAGTAAGAGCAGTTAAAGCTTATCTAAAAGCCACTGCTCAGATTCGTAGAACGGATTCTTTGTTTGTTCTGCCGGAAGGCCCCAGAAAGGGTCAGGCAGCATCAAAATCTACTTTAGCCAAGTGGATTCGACAGGTCATAATACAAGCCTATGGCTTGAGAAGTAGACCGCCTCCGTTCAAAGTTAGGGCGCACTCCACGAGAGCAGTTGGAACTTCATGGGCAGTGCATCACCAGGCCTCCCTGGCTCAAATTTGTAAGGCCGCAACATGGTCTTCAGTACACACGTTTACTAGGTTCTACCAGGTGGACGTTAGAAGTCAGGAGGATGTCGCCTTTGGGCGCAGTGTGTTGCAGGCCGCAAAAGATCCTCATGCCTGATGGCGCCCAGCTTATGTATGGTATATCCCCCCCCCTCATTTGGCATTGCTTTGGGACGTCCCACATAGTAATGACTATGCCGCTCTGTGTCCCGTGATGTATGAACAAGAAAGTAGGATTTTTAAAACAGCTTACCTGTAAAATCCTTTTCTTGGAGTACATCACGGGACACAGAGCTCCCACCCCTCTTTTGGGGACACGTATTGCTTTGCTACAAAACTGAGGTGCTCCCGGATGGGAGGGGCTTATATAGGGGAGGGTACTTCCTGTTTTGGAAGTTGCCAGTGCCAGCACCTGAAGGTAATTCTATATAACCCACATAGTAATGACTATGCCGCTCTGTGTCCCGTGATGTACTCCAAGAAAAGGATTTTACAGGTAAGCTGTTTTAAAAATCCTACTATTACGATGCCACTGAATTTACTTGAAATTAATTTAATTTTGTTTTGTATATTAGTTTTCTAACAAATTCCAAAAAATTATCGACCGATTCAAATTCTGTGTGAAGAATAGCTGGTTGTTAAGGAATGGGTCGGGAAGCCAGACGCCACGTCCTTAACAAATGATGAATCATCAGCTGTCAGCGGGCTTCCCCACTTACAGCTGAAATGTAAATGAATGAATGCCGGCAATAAAAAAAATTCTGAAAAAGAAAACAGTGTGGGCTTCCCACATCCATACCAGGTCCTTTGGGTCTGGTATGGACTTTAAGGGGGAACCCCATGCCAAAATGTAAAAAAAAACATTATGGCTTGTAGTACCCCTACCCATTCACCAAAAAAGTGTAAAAAGTGAGAAAGACACAACATGAGTTTTTGAAGTCCATTATTAAAAATATAAAAAAATAAATAAAAATGTCCCCTGGTGTAGATTCATCGTCAATCACATAGCCCACCGCCAGATGGCAGAGCAGGCACATGGCGGGAGCCTTCGACAAGAACGGAGGATTTTTTTTCTTTCTTTTTTTCAGGTCCGGCAGTAGCGGCGAGCGTCGTGATTGACGATGGATCTACGCCAGGTGAGATGTTTTGAATTTTTTTAAAATAAAAGACTTATCAAAAACTCGTGTTGTGTCTTTACTAACTTTTTGGGTGAATGGATAGGGGTACTATGTACCCCATACTCATTCACAGAGGGGGGGGGTGGGATCTGGGGGCCCCCTTGTCAAAGGAGCTTCCAGATTCTGATAAGCCCCCCACCACACTCACAACCATCGGCCAGGGTTGTGGGGAAGAAGCTCTTGTCCCTATCGACATGGCGACAAGGTGCTTTGGGGTGGTGGAGCAGAACCTATTTCTAAATTCCATATCTTCCCCTAGTAAAAGCACATTATAGTAAATCACTGGCTAGGCACACAGTTAACCCCACTGCTGATGTTAACGCCTTCCTAGTGTCAATAGTACAGTAACAGTGCATATTTTTTTTAGCACTGATCACTGTATTAGTGTCATTGGTTCCCAAAAAGTGTCAAAGGTGTCCGAATTTACACCGCAATATCGCAGTCCCTCTAGTCGCTGATCGCCACCATTACTAGTAAATAAAAATATCCCATAGTTTGTAAATAACTTTTGCCCAAACCAATCAATATACGCTTATTGGGATTCTATTTATTTATTTTTAACAAAAATATGTAGCAGAATACATATTGGCCTAAATTTATGAAGAAATTTGATTTTTTTTTTAATTTATTGGATAGGTTTTATAGCAGAAAGTAAAAAAATATTGTTTTTTCTTAAAATTTTTTTTTTTTTGTTTACATTGCAAAATGTAAAAAGCGTAGAGGTGATCAAATACCACCAAAAGAAAGCTCTATTTGTGAGGAAAAAAAGGACCTACATTTTATTTGGGTACAGCGTTGCATGACCGCGCAATTGTCAAGCAGTGCTATATAGCAAAAAATGGCCTGGTAATAGGGGGGGGGGCTTTAACCACTTAAGCCCCGGACCATTTGGTAGCTAAAGGACCAGAGGTGAATTCAGAATTTTGCACTGCGCTGCTTTAACTGTAAATTGTGCAGACATGCAATGTTGTACCCAAACGAAATTTTCGTCCTTTTCTTCCCACAAATAGAGATTTCTTTTAATGGTATTTGATTGCCTCTGTGATTTTTATTTTTTGCGATATAAACGGAAAAAGACCAAAAATTTTGAAAAAAAAATATATTTTCTACTTTTTGTTATAAGAAAAATCGAATAAACTCAATTTTAGTCATACATTTAGGCCAAAATGTATTCAGCCACATGTTTTTAGTAAAAAAAATGTCAATAAGCGTATATTTATTGGTTTGCGCAAAAGTTATAGAGTTTACAAACTAGGGTACATTTTCTGAAATTTACACAGCTTTAAATTTATGACTGCCTATCTCATTTCTTGAGGTGCTAAAATGACAGGGCAGTACAAAACCCCCCCAAATGACCCCATTTTGGAAAGTAGACACCCCAAGGAAATTGCTGAGAGGCATGTTGAGCCCATTGAATTTTTTTTTTTTGTCTTAAGTGATTGAATAATGACAAAAAAAAAATACAAAAAGTTGTCACTAAATGATATATTGCTCACACATGCCATGGTTATATGTGGAATTGCACCCCAAAATACATTTTGCTGCTTCTCCTGAGTACGGGGATACCACATGTGTGGGACTTTTTGGGAGCCTAGCCGCGTACAGGACCCCGGAAACCAAGCACCGCCTTCAGGATTTCTAAGGGCGCAAATTTTTGATTTCACTCCTCACTACCTATCACAGTTTCGAAGGCCATAAAATGCCAAAATAGCACAAAACCCCCCCAAATGACCCCATTTTAGAAAGTAGACACCCCAAGGAAATTGCTGAGAGGCCTGTTGAGCCCATTGAATATATTTATTTTTTGTCCCAAGTGATTGAATAATGACAAAAAAAATAAAAAATAAAATAAATTACAAAAAGTTGTCACTAAATGATATATTGCTCACACATGCCATGGTTATATGTGGAATTACACCCCAAAATAAATTTTTCTGCTTCTCCTGAGTACGGGGATACCACATGTGTGGGACTTTTTAGGAGCCTAGCCGCGTACGGGACCCCGAAAACCAAGCACCGCCTTCAGGATTTCTAGGCACAAATTTTTGATTTAACTCCTCACTACCTATCACAGTTTCGAAGGCCATAAAATGCCAAAATAGCACAAAACCCCCCCAAATGACCCCATTTTGGAATATAGACACCCCAAGCTATTTGCTGAGAGGCATGGCGAGTATTTTACAGCTCTCATTTGTTTTTGAAAATGAAGAAAGAAAAAAAAAATATATATATATATATATTTTTTTTAATTTTCAAAACTTTGTGACAAAAAGCGAGATCTGCAAAATACTCACAATACCTCTCAGCAAATAGCTCAGGGTGTCTACTTTCCAAAATGGGGTAATTTGGGGGGGTTTTGTGCCATCTGGGCATTCCATGGCCTCTAAAACTGTGATAGGCAGTGAGAAGTGAAATCAAAAATTTACACCCTTAGAAAGCCTGAAGGCGGTGCTTGGTTTTTGGGGTCCCGTACGTGGCTAGGCTCCCAAAAAGTCTCACACATGTGGTATCCCCGTACTCAGGAGAAGCAACAGAATGTATTTTGGGGTGTAATTCCACATATGCCCATGGCATGTTTGAGCAATATATCATTTAGTGACAACTTTGTGCAAAAAAAAAAAAAAATTGTCGTTTTTCCGCAACTTGTGTCAACATATAAAATATTCCATGGACTCGACATGCCTCTCAGTATATAGCTTGGGGTGTCTACTTTCCAAAATGGGGTCATTTGGGGGGGTTTTGAACTGTTCTGGCATTTTATACACAACATTAGGAAGCTTACATCCACTCTTCTAACCACTTGAAGACAAAGCCCTTTTTGACACTTTTTGTTTACATGAAAACATTTTTTTTTTTGCAAGAAAATTATGTTGAACCCCCAAACATTATATATATTTTTAAAGCAAAGGCCCTACAGATTAAAATGGTTGGTGTTTCATTTTTTTTTTCTACACAGTATTTGCGCAGCGATTTTTCAAACGCATTTTTTGGGTTAAAAAATACACTTTTTTTAATTTTAATGCACTAAAACACACTATATTGCCCAAATGTTTGATGAAATAAAAAAGATGATCTTAGGCCGAGTACATAGATACCAAACACGACATGCTTTAAAATTTCGCACAAACGCGCATTGGCGACAAACTACATACATTTTTAAAAGCCTTTAAAAGCCTTTACAGGTTACCCCAGTAGATTTACAGAGGAGGTCTACTGCTAAAATGACTGCCCTCGATCTGACCTTTGCGGTGATACCTCACATGCATGGTGCAATTGCTGTTTACATATGACGCCAGACCGACGCTTCCAAGTATTTTTTTTAATCATTTTTATTGTTATCTCAGGGAATGTAAATATCCCCTATGATAGCAATAGGTAGTGACAGGTACTCTTTTTGAAGGGAAGTGAACCCATCAGAGCCATCAAGGAGCTCAGATAGTATAGCAGGTATAATTACAATATATCAGACATAGCTAAATCTGTTAGAAATGTTATATTCGTTAGGAATGGGATCATTGTCAAGTCACTTATGTCCTACCAAAAAAGGCAGTTTTTTTAGCACATTGTAGGAGTGATGGCTAGGTATACCTTGTGATTGAAGTTCGGAGGGGATGTATGCAAATACCGGTGTCAGGTGGCTGGAGAGGACCAAGTCCAGTCTTTCTAATTTGAGGAGGTTCTGTAAGTCGGTTTTTAAGTCTTTGATGGTAGGAGGAAGGGAGGATATCCATTTTTTGAGGATTGCTCTCCTGACAGCCATATAACAAGGCTTTGTTGTGTTGTATGATTTTGGTTTCAGACTTATGCAGGCCTAGGTTGGGGGCATCCAAGGCTCCAAATAGTAATAGGAAGATGTTATTGTGAGGGCAGAGTCCTGTGAATGACGCTACAAAGAATTCCACTTGATTCCAAACCGCACGTTTGAGATCTCCCCAGAGTAGCTCAGTGATATTGAGGTCAGGAGACTGAGATGGCCACTCAGAACCTTCACTTTATTCTGCTGTAGCCAATGACAGGTCAACTTGGCCTTGTGTTTTGGATCATTGTCATGTTGGAATCTCCAAGTACGTCCCATGCGCAGCTTCCTCGCTGATAAATGCAAATGTTCCTCCAGTATTTTTTGATAACATACTGCATTCATCTTGCCATCAATTTTGACCAGATTTCCTGTGCCTTTGTAGCTCACACATCCCCACAACACCAGCGATCCACCTCCGTATTTCACAGTAGGAATGGTGTACCTTTCATCATAGGCCTTGTTGACTCCTCTTCAAATGAAGCGTTTACGGCTGTGGCCAAAAAGCTAAATTTTGGTCTCATCACTGAAAAATTACTTTGTGCCAGAAGGTTTGAGGCTTGTCTTTGTGCTGTTTGGCGTATTGTAAGCGGGATACTTGGTGGCATTGCCTTAATAATGGCTTTCTTCCGGCGACTCGACCATGCAGCCCATCTTTCTTCAAGTGCCTCCTTATTGTGCATCTTGAAACAGCCACACCACATGTTTTCAGAGAGTCCTGTATTTCACCTGAAGTTATCTGTGGGTTTTTCTTTGCATCCCGAACAACTTTTCTGGCAGTTGTGGCTGTAATTTTAGTTGATCTACCTGACCGTGGTTTGGTTTCAACAGAACCTCTCATTTTCCACTTCTTGATTAGAGTTTGAACACTGCTGATTGGCATTCTCAATTCCTTGGATATCTTTTTATATCCATTTACTGTTTTATACAGATCAACTACCTTTTCCCACAGATTCTTTGACAATTCTTTTGTTTTCCCCATGACTCAGAATCCAGAAACGTCAGTGCAGCACTGGATGAAAGATGCAAGGGTCAGTCAGGAGTCCAGAAACTCATTGACCTTTTATACACACACACTAATTACAAGCAAACAGATCACAGGTGAGAATGGTTACATTTAATAGCCATTCAAACCCCTTTGTGTCAAATTCTGTGCATGTTATCAGGCCAAAATCACCAGGGTATGTAAACTTTTGATCAGGGTAATTTGGGTAGTTTGTTACCATTATGATTTAAAAAGAATAAACACAGTTGATTGATAATAAATGGCTTCAGCCAAACACTAACCATGAGTGAAAAAAATATTTTTGTGTTATCATTCATACTCTCTGAAAAATGTCCAAGAAATCATAAATTCTGCCAGGGTATGTAAACTTATGAGCACAACTGTACTCTGTTGGTTATCTCTATTACTACAGACAGAAATCTGTCCCTGGTGTTATTAATAGAACTGACAGCTGGGAGTTGTTAAGTGCAGCAGATGTTGCATATGAGCGCTACTTAATATGATTGAGGGTTATATGCCAGAATATTCTATGTTATAATGAACATTTGGACTTATCTTTATCATGGAAATGAAGAGATCAGAAAATGATGCTAATTTTTCAAAAGTTAAATTTAAAGAAAATTATGTCTTAATTTTTTTGTTACACCAAGAGAACTTTAAAAAAAAAAAAAAAAATCCAGCTTTCAGTTCTCTTAACTTTTTTGCTGCCAGAGCCATTTTTGAATTTTTTTGTACACATGTTTATTAATAGGGATGAGCCGAACACCCACCGGTTCGGTTCGCACCAGAACTTGCCAACAGGCAAAAAATGAGTTCGAACACATGAACACCGTTAAAGTCTATGGGACACGAACATGAAATATCAACAGTGCTAAATTTAAAGGCTTATATGCATGGTATTGTCATAAAAAGTGTTTGGGGACCCGGGTCCTGCCCCAGGGGACATGTATCAATGCAAAAAAAGTTTTAAAACCACAGTTTTTTCGGGAGCAGTGATTTTAATAATGCTTAAAGTGAAACAATAAAAGTGAAATATTCCTTTAAATTTCGTACCTGGGGGGTTTCTATAGTATGCCTGTAAAGTGGCGCATTTTTCCTGTGTTTAGAACTGTCCCGCAGCAAAATTACATTTCTAAAGGAAAAAAAGTAATTTAAAACTGCTTGTGGCTGTAATGAATTGTCGGGTCCCGGCAATATAGATAAAACTCATTGAAAAAATCGGCATCCCAGAACCAAAATTTAAAAAAAATTGCGTGGAGGTCCCCCCAAATTCTATACCAGGCCCTTCAGGTCTGGTATGGATATTAACCACTTCCTTACTGGGCACTTAAACACCCCTCCTGCCCAGACCAATTTCAGCACTGATGCACTTTGAATGACAATTGCGCGGTCATACAACCCTGTACCCAAATGAAATTTTTATCATTTTTTTCACACAAATAGAGCTTTCTTTTGGTGGTATTTGATCACCTCTGGGTTGTTTTTTTTGCTAAACAAACAAAAAAAGATGGAAAATTTTGAAAAAAATAAATCATGTTTTATATTTTGTTACATTTCTTTGCAAACAGGTAATTTTTCTCCTTCATTGATATGGGCTTATGAGGCGGCACTGATGGGCACTAATAGGCTGCACTGGTGGGCACTGATAGGCACAGATAAGGCGGCACTGATAGACAGAGATAAGGCGGCACATAAGGCGGCACTGATGGGTGGCACTGATGGGTGGCACTGATGGCTTACTGATGGGCACAGATATAGGGAACTGATGGGAACTGATAGGTGGCACTGATAGGTGGCACTGATGGGCACTGGTAGGTGACAATGATGGGCACTGGTAGGTGACAATGATGGGCAGCACTGTTTGAGGTACTGATTAGTGACTTTTAGATTTTGCACTGTGGTCAATGATAGGTGGCACTGTGGGCACTGATGGGTGACACTGGGCACTGATGTGTGACACTGGGCACTGATGGGTGACATTGTGGGCACTGATAGGTGGCACTGTGGGCACTAATAGGCGGCGCTGGTGGGCACTGGTAGGTGGCACTGACAGGTGGCACACATTGGCACAGATGAGCTGTCTGCAGCTCTCCCTGATCGGGACCGATGTCCCACTGTCTTCTGCCGGTGATCGGCTTTTTTTCCTCCTCACGCTATCAGCATGAGGAGAAAAAATAGCTGATTACCGGCTCTGTTTACATCACATGATCAGCTATCATTGGCTGACAGCTGATCACATGGTAAGGGGTCGGGATCGACCCCTTACTCCGATCTGTGATCCAGCGAGTCTCATAGACTCGCTGATCACAGAGCGAGTCGCGCACAACCTGCAGGGGGCGTGCAGGCCGCTCGAGCACGGGAAGACGTCTATTGACGTCCTCCCGGCAATTCAGGTCCGCGCTGTAGCCGTCATTCAGCTATAGCGCGGATCCCTAGTGGTTAAGGGGAACCCTGCACCAATTTTTTTTTTTAAAAACCCTTCAGGTCTGGTATGGATTTCAAGGGGAAGCCTGCGCCAAATTACAAAAAAAATGGCGTAGGGGTCCCCCCAAAAGTCCATACAGACCCTTATCCGAGCACGCAACCTGGCAGGTCACAGGAAAAGAGGGGGGGAAGAGAGAGAGCGCCCCCCCCCTCCTGAACCGTACCAGGACACATTACCTCAACATGGGGAGGATGCTTTGGGGTCTGACCCCCAAAGCACCTTGTCCCCATGTAGATGGGGACAAGGGCCTCATCCCCACAACCCTTGCCCGGTGGTTGTTGGGGTCTGCGGGCGGGGGGCTTATCGGAATCTGGAAGCCTCTTTAACAAGGAGACCCCCAGATCCCGCCCCCCCCCCTATGTGAATTGGTAACAGGTACATTGTACCCCAACTATTTCACCCAAAAAAGTGTCAAATATGGTAAAAAGACATGAGACACTTGGGGACAAGTCCTTTATTTAAAAAAATGGACATCGCTGGACTTTTTCTTTCTTTTTTTTTAATAAAGGACTTGTCCCCAAGTGTCTCCTGTCTTTTTTGTTACCATTTTTGACACTTTTTTGGTGAAATGGTACGGGTACAATGTACCCCTTACCAATTCACATAGGGGGTGGGATCTGGGGGTGTCTTTGTTAAAGGGGGCTTCCAGATTCCGATAAGCCCCCCGCGCGCAGACCCCCACAACCACCGGGCAAGGGTTGTGGGGATGAGACCCTTGTCCCCATCAACATGGGGACAAGGTTCTTTGGGGTGGGGGGGGTGCAGAGCCCCCCCTGCCCCAAAGCACCCATCTCCCCCATGTTGAGGGCATGTGGCCTGGTACAGTTCAGTAGGGGGGCACTCTCTCATCCCCCCTCTTTTCCTGCAGCCTGCCAGGTTGCGTGCTCGGATAAGGGTCTGGTATGGATTTTTGGGCGGGGGCCCTACTTGATGGATTGCTTCCATCTGACAGTCGGCAGTCAGCTAAACTTACCTACCAGCCAGGGATTCCTTTATGTTTAACCACTTCAGCTCCGGAAGGTTTTACCACTTACAGACCAGGCCATTTTATTGCGATACAGCACTGCATCACTTTACCTGACAATTGCACGGTCGTGTGACGCTTTACCAAAATAAAATTGATGAGGAGGTTAGCTGCCATCTAGATAAAGGAAGACCCGTAGACGTGGTGTATCTGGATTTTGCAAAAGAATTTGATACAGTTCCCCATTAATGTTTACTGTACAAAGTAAGGTCCGTTGACATGGACCATAGGGTGAGTACATGGATTGAAAACTGGCTACAGGGGCGAGTTCAGAGGGTAGTGATAAATGGGGAATACTCTGAATTGTCTGGGGTGGGAAGTGGGGTCCCCCAGGGTTCTGTCCTGGGACCAATCCTGTTTAATTTATTCATAGACGACCAGGAGGGTAGGGCAAACAGCTCAATCTCTGTATTTACGGATGATACTAAGCAGGGCAAAAATATGAATGCAATCTACTCATTAGGGGGAGAACCTCTGGGAGAATCTAGGATGGAAAAGGACCTGGGGGTCCTAGTAGATGATAGGCTCAGCAATAGCATGCAATGCCAAGCTGCTGCAAGCAAAGCAAACAGAATAGTGCATGCTTTAAAAGGGGGTTTAACTCCAGAGATAAAACAATAATTTTCCCACTCTACAAGACTCTGGTCCGGCCCCACCTGAAGTATGCTGTCCAGTTCTGGGCACCAGTCCTCAGGAAGTATGTGCTGGAACTGGAGAGAGTCCAGAGAAGGGCAACAAAACTAATAAAGGGTCTGGAGGACATTAGTTATGAGGTTGCGAGCACTGAACTTATTCTCTCTGGAGAAGAGACGCTTGAGAGGGGATATGATTTCAATGTAAAAATACCATACTGGTGACCCCGCAATAGGGATAAAACTTTTCCGCGAGGGCTAAAGCGTTTCCACAAAAGGGAGAAGACATGCGGCCATTCTCTAAAATTAGAAGAAAAGCGGTTTAACCTTAACCTGCGTAGAGGGTTCTTTACTGTAAGAGCAGTAAGGATGTGGAATTCTCTTGCACAGGCGGTGGTCACAGCGGGGAGCATCGATAATATAAAAAAAATTATTAGATAACCACCTGAGCGACCACAACATACAGGGATATACAATGTAATACTGACATATAATCACACACATAGCTTGGACTTTTTTCAACATCGCCTACTATGTATCTGAAGCCCTGTACACACGATCGGATAACCTATGGATTTTCGTCCGATGGATTTGACCATCGGAAATCCGATGAAACTGTTTTTCATCAGTCTTGGCCACACACCATCAGTCAAAAAATTGACCGTTCCAAACGCGGTGACGTAAAACACTCCGATGAGCCGAGAAAAATGAAGTTTAATGCTTCTGAGCATGCGTCGACTTGATTCTGAGCATGCGTGGGTTTTTTAACCGATGGACTTGCCCATAGACGATCGGAAATTCCCATCGGTTTTTTATCCATCGGAAAAATTTAAAACAAGTTCTATTTTTTCCATCCGATGGAAAAAAGACCGATGGGTACCATACACGATCGGTTTGTCTGATGAAAACCATCCATCGGACGGTTTTCATCAGTTAAACCGATCGTGTGTACGGGGCTTAACTATGTCCTTTTTTCCCACAAATAGAGCTTTCTTTTGGTGGTATTTGATCGCCTCTGCGCTTTTTATTTTTTGTGCTATAAACAATAAAATTTTAAATAAAAAACAAAATTTTTTACTTTCTGCTATAAAACATTCCCAATAAAAAATGTCTTCATAAATTTAGGCCAGTATTTATTCTGCTACATATTTTTTGTAAATAAAATCCCAATAGGCGTATATTGATCGGTTTGCGCAAACATTATAGCGTCTACAAAATAGGAGATAGACTTAGGGAGTTTTTATCTTTTTAACAGTTTTTACTAGTAATGGTGGCGATCTGCGATTTTTAGCGTGACTGTAACAAATTTGACACTGAGTGACACTTTTTGGGGACCAGTGACGCCAATACAGTGATGATCAGTGCAATAAAAATTCACTGAATACTGCATAAATGACACTGGCAGGGAAGGGGCGATCAAAGGGTTACATGTTACCTATGGAGGTGCTTTCTAACTGTGTGGGGCATAGACATGTGCACAACATAAAAATTTGTTTAGTTTGGTTTCGTTTCTGTTAGTTTCCATTGATTCGTAACGATTCGTAATTTCGTAAAACGTGGGTTATCGTATTCGGACTCTTTCGTATTTCCGTAAGGGTTATTTTTACGTTGATTTGTTTTTCCGTTAGTCTAATTTTCGTTGATTTGAAATTCATATTTTTCGTTTTATTTTATATTTGGCCGCGTTCGTATTTTCGTACTAACTATATTTTCGTTGATTTGCAATGATTCGTATTTCCGTGTACTATTTCCGTTGATTTGAAAATTGTACCTTTGTAGATTTAATTACATTCGTACTTTCGTTAGAATACATTTTCCGTTTATTCGAAACACTACTCGTCGTAATTTTGTAATTCGTACTTTCGTGAGATTGACCGGCTTATTTATTTGTACTTTTGTATAATTGTTTTCGTAGATTCGTAATCGGGGCATAATTCGTAATATAGAAACTAGATTCTAGACAGAGTATGCTTAAGAAACAAAGAATTTCTCTCTCACAAGTCACAACTTAACGCACAAATCCACCAAAACAGTGCCACCTACCCAACCACACCCTATCTGGACTGTGGATGGAATGCACTGCAGTCTAACACAGAAAAACACACAAGGGAATAAGAAACAAGCTCATTGGGGGAAGGGACAACCTCTTCAGGGGAAGGGACAAGCTTATTGGCCAACGTCCAGAAATATTTCAGAACTAACAAATTCGTTGTTTTGATTTCCGTTTTCCGAATATTCGTCATTTATTTTTTTATTTTTTTTCGATCATTTTGATTTTCGTTATTTTGAATCTTTGTTCGGTATTTTCGTTGTTTTGATTTCCGTTTTCCGAATATTCGTAATTTCGAGTTTTCGTTAATTTAGATTTTCGTTATTTTGAATCTTTGTTCGGTATTTTCGTTGTTTCTATGTTTTCGTTTTTTCACTCTTTCGTATTTTCGCTGTTTCTAATTTAATAATTTCGTATTTTCGTTGTTTTCCATATTCGTTCTTTTCGATAATTCCTTTTTTGTTGGTAATTTTAGTAAACCGTTCGTTCATTCGTATGTTTACGAATTAACGAATATAACGAATTTTGACGAATAACAAATTCGTAACTAAACAAATTGCACATGTCTAGTGGGGCAGTGTCACACTGTAGGAAAAGAAAGATCCGTGATTCAGCTTAGCTGAATCACAAGATCTCTCTTTCCTTTCCTGACAGATCCGCCGTTTGCCTTGTTTACACAGGCAGACGGTTGATCCGTCTCACCTGTGAACGATCGGCAGGTTGCCAGACCTGCTGATTGGCTCCTGCTGTGTCCAATCACAGCGGAAGCGGCGCTCAGGCGGCGCGCGCGAATGCCGAAGACCGCGTGCACAAAATCACGTACCTGTACGTGATTTTGCGCAGCCGGATCGCCCTGCTGCAGTATATATGCGGTGGGCGGTCTGGAACTGGTTAAACAATGAAGTCCAAAACCACATTAGAAGAAGCTTCCTAAAATTGTCTGCAGCTTGCGATGGCTCCATCCCAAATTATTGTAGGGAAGGAGCACCCGTGGGGACCAGCACCCATTAGTGCCACAGGAAGGAGTGCCGTCCTGTTCTTACGTTCAATACATGCACAGTTTGTACTCTCTTCTGTTGCAGCTTCTGAGCTCATCACACACATGCCAACTAAGAATGGGATTCAAAAATACAGTGGGGCAAAAAAGTATTTAGTCAGCCACCAATTGTACAAGTTCTCCCACTTAAAAAGATGAAAGAGGCCTGTAATTGTCATCATAGGTATACCTCAACTATGAGAGACAAAATGTGGAAACAAATCCAGACAATCACATTTTCTGATTTGGAAAGAATTTTTTTTGCAAATTATGGCGGAAAATAAGTATTTGGTCAATATCAAAAGTTCATCTTAATACTTTGTTATATATCCTTTGTTGGCAATGACAGAGGTCAAACGTTTTCTGTAAGTCTTCACAAGGTTGTCACACACTGTTGCTGGTATGTTGGCCCATTCCCCCATGCAGATCTCCTCTAGAGCAGTGATGTTTTGGGGCTGTCGCTGGGCAACACAGACTTTCAACTCCCTCCAAAGGTTTTCAATGGGGTTGAGATCTGGAGACTGGCTAGGCCACTGCAGGACCTTGAAATGCTTCTTACGAAGCCACTCCTTTGTTGCCCGGGTGGTGTGTTTGGGATCATTGTCATGCTGAAAGACCCAGCCACGTTTCATCTTCAATGCCCTTGCTGATGGGAGGAGGTTTGCACTCAAATCTCACGATACATGGCCCCATTCATTCTTTCATGTACACCGATCAGTCGTCCTGTTCCCTTTCCAGAGAAACAGCCCCAAAGCATGATGTTGCCACCCCCATGCTTCACAGTAGGTATGGTGTTCTTTGGTTGCAACTCAGCATTCTCTCTCCTCCAAACACGACGAGTTGTGTTTCTACCAAACAGTTCTACTTTGGTTTCATCTGACCATATGACATTCTCCCAATCCTCTTCTGGATCATCCAAATGCTCTCTAGCAAACCTCAGACAGGCCCGGACATGTACTGGATAAAGCAGGGGGACACGTCTGGCACTGCAGGATCTGAGTCCCTGGCGGCGTAGTGTATTACTGATGGTAGCCTTTGTTACGTTGGTCCCAGCTCTCTGCAGGTCATTCACTAGGTCCCCCCATGTGGTTCTGGGATTTTTGCTCACCGTTCTTGTGATCATTTTGACCCCACGGGGTTGAGAATTTGCGTGGAGCCCCAGATCGAGGGAGATTATCAGTGGTCTTGTATGTCTTCCATTTTCTAATTATTGTTCCCACAGTTGATTTCTTCACACCAAGCTGCTTGCCTATTGCAGATTCAGTCTTCCCAGCCTGGTGCAGGTCTACAATTTTGTTTCTGGTGTCCTTCAACAGCTATTTGGTCTTCACCATAGTGGAGTTTGGAGTGTGACTGTTTGAGGTTGTGGACAGGTGTCTTTTATACTGATAACAAGTTCAAACAGGTGCCATTAATACAGGTAATGAGTGGAGGACAGAGGAGCCTCTTAAAAAAGAATCTACAGGTCTGTGAGAGACAGAAATCTTGCTGGTTTGTAGGTGACCAAATACTTATTTTCCACCATAATTTACAAAAAAAAATACTTTCAAATCAGACAATGTGATTGTCTGGATTTGTTTCCACATTTTGTCTCTCACAGTTGAGGTATACCCATGATGACAATTACAGGCCTCTCTCATCTTTTTAAGTGGGAGAACTTGCACAATTGGTGGCTGACTAAATACTTTTTTGCCCCACTGTACATAAGAAGAGATTACCTTCAGAGCTTGCTTAGATTGGCAGCAGTTACCGCCACTTTGAAAATTGATCTAGGATGGGTAGCTTTTTAGTGGAGGGTAGACCACTGACTGCCAGGCATTCGTAAGGCGATTCAGCCTAAGGGGGATTTTGAATGGGAATCCTGCATCACAACCATAAGTCAAGAATTTGGCTCGCGATTCTGGCATGGCTCCATGCACCTGAAAGCTTGTCAAATGCTACAGGTGGTAAATATTTTGGCATGCTGCAACCACAATAATGTGTACTAACATGGTTTCTGGGCACATTATTTGCAGCTGGTCTGTCAGGGGCAGTAAAACTGCTGCTTAACCGCCTAATTTTGACCCCCCGACTGCCGATGTAAACAAGGCCCTAGTGAAAATAACAAAATTTCAGCAGGTCCAGAGATCTAGACCGCATGTCAGGGAAGGCATTGCACGGCAGACATGCACATTCACGGCGCGTCGGCGCGCGCACACGCACGTGCCCGCACGCGTGCGCCTGTCACCAACATTGGCGCCAAAGGGGCTATTTAAACTGAGTGCACCAAAGACTCTTTGCTGTTTGGTCTGCAGCTTCTGTGTGTCCTGAAACCCGTTATCTGTGCTGACTTCTGATCTTTGACCCGGCTTGCTCTCACTAACCTTGCCTGCTTGATACCCTGACCTCCGCTTGTTTTGGACTTCTCTTCTGCCTGCTGCTCTGCCTGATCCGCCAGTACGTTTCTGACCTGGCCTGCCTGACTCTGCACCTGTTCCTCCAGCCTGCTGCAATTCTGCTCTGTAAATCGCACCAGATCCTGCTTCCATCTGCGATCCAGACTGCCACCGTTCTGGTCTACCCAGCCGGTAGGTTAGCCTGCTGCATCTCCAGCCACGAGATCCAGCCACACCGATACTGGACTGATCCTAGGCACTCCTGTGTCACTGTGCTTCCGTGGCTGCTGTCTCAACCTCAGGGGCTCGCAAGCCGGTGCAGCAAGAGAGGCTCTCCTCTACACGTCAGGCTCAACGATCCAGGTACGTGACACTGCAAAAGTTTTATGCAAATCAGGGCAACCTATACATTTTTATTAATATGGAGTCTTCAAAGGTAGAAGGGAGTAGGACCAAATTATAACCTTATTAAAACTCCCATAGGCAAAATATTTAATCCCATCACATTAAATATAATCTTTAAAGTCATAATAAACTTTCAGCTTCTGTCACCTTGCCACAGGGTGGATAAAAATCAATAATAATAAAAAAAAAAAAAAATCAAACAAAATCTTTTTTTTTTAAATTTAACTCTGATTTATTTTTTAGTTTTATCAAATTTATTTTAATAAAATGATTTTGGAGTAAAAATCTATCTAAAGATAGTTTTCTATTTAAGATACATTAATCGTTTAATTTATTCAGCATGAAATGGAGCTTAGTTATGTAGCATGAGGCTGTATATTCTGCAATTTTTACATTTTTGGTAAACTCATTCAATGAATCCAAGCTCTGCAATCTGAGATAACATGCACTGCATTGATGCATTCACAGAATTTCACAGTAACCATGAGATAAAACAAGGTTCAGGAATATTCCTTTATCCCATTGTTTTTCAAATCTATGTACACTACAAACTGTATGATTGAATCAGTTCTGATATCACTGTTTTACTAACCTGACAGCTTATTATTCTAAATAGGAAACCTTCATTTTGTTTGCAAATATTAAAGATTCTAACTACCAGCAAGAATAAGTCCTTGTATTTAAAGAGCACCTGTCATTTCAGATCCATCATGGCAGCGCCTGTTAGCGGGCATCCACTCACCTGCTGCTGCCATGTCCCTCACCTTGTTGGGTCACTGCTGCATCACCAGCCGTCCCATTAAAGTGAATAGGACTGTCGGTGAGTCAACAGCGGGTCAGAGGAGAAGCCGCTGCGGGACAGAGATGACAGTTGCTCTTTAAAAATTATGATTTAAATTAAGTTGATTTAAATCAAGCCTTTTTACTAGTGATTTTAAATTAAATCTACCCTGCTTTGCCAACATGTTGTGGAGAAGGACCCGTGGAGAAGGACCCGTGCTCTCTGTATGTCTCTGCAGAGGTCCTACACACTCCCTGCTGAGACCAATCAGCAGGGTGCGTGAGTTTGACTGATTGCATAGATATACTATAGCTATTTTTTTTTACTCTTCCACTTAGGTGTCTAGGAAACCATTGTTTCTAAGGCTTACCAGCAACTGTCTTGCAAGGATCAGCTGAAGGAAACCAAAGGCAAAAGGCCGCCGAACATGCCCTCTTTCTACAATCCTATTCTGTTTAGCATTTTCTGCTTCTGTAAGCTCTACTGAAAGCATGTTGAGTTAAGAATACGTAATTTTGTGCTCGTGGCATCGCTGCAATTGCATTAACCTGGTATGGAGGACAACATTGCAATTTATTTTTATTTTTATCACTAAGGTACATTTATCCGTTAATGAATTGTTTTGTATATATAGCCTAGTTCTCTCACTTGGTCTGAGATTCAAGAGTATAATGAACCAAAGTCAACTTGAAAATGTGTTTTATCTAGAGAAGTGCAGGAAATATGTAATAATTTATTGCTAGAGGGAGGTTAAGCCGTTGAGTTGGATTATTTCTTGGGCTGAGCGTAGTGCATAATTTAAACACATGCACTTGATTAAATGTATTATAATTCCATTTGCTGATAATATTTTCTCTCAGCTTTTTCTGGCACCGCTTATTTACTAGAAATTGAATAACACACATTGCCTGCAATATTTTATTGATTTTCTAAATTTGTTGTGATATCTACAAGCGCGACACAGCTATTCACGACAAGTCCCCACCATAGAGGGATTTCATTACACCCAAATTATAATGTAATTTCAGCCAAACTGCATTTCTGCACATGGAGATTGATCTCCACTTCACATCAAAAGCCTTTGCATGTTAATAAGGGTCGCCTCAAATATTCCTTATATGTTTTCTGAACATTCATACACAGTGTTTGCTAAAACTGATTACTTGCTGGTTATGTTATAATGTTATAGGAAAACTATATTGGTTTTGAGTCAGTTGTACTTTAGTTTCCTTTAGCTTTTTAAGTTTTCAAGCTAACATTATTTCTCTTTAACCACTTAAGCCCCGGACCATTTGGTAGCTAGAGGACCAGAGGTGAATTCAGAATTTTGCACTGCGCTGCTTTAACTGTAAATTGTGCGGACATGCAATGTTGTACCCAAACAAAATTTGCGTCCTTTTCTTCCCACAAATAGAGCTTTCTTTTAATGGTATTTGATTGCCTCTGCGATTTTTATTTTTTGCGATATAAACGGAAAAAGACCGAAAATTTTGAAAAAAAATGATATTTTCTACTTTTTGTTATAAGAAAAATCGAATAAACTCAATTTTAGTCATACATTTAGGCCAAAATGTATTCAGCCACATGTCTTTAGTAAAAAAAATGTCAATAAGCGTATATTTATCGGTTTGCGCAAAAGTTATAGCGTTTACAAACTAGGGTACATTTTCTGGAATTTACACAGCTTTAAATTTATGACTGCCTATCTCATTTCTTGAGGTGCTAAAATGACAGGGCAGTACAAAACCCCCCCAAATGACCCCATTTTAGAAAGTAGACACCCCAAGGAAATTGCTGAGAGGCATGTTGAGCCCATTGAATATTTTTTTTTTGTCCCAAGTGATTGAATAATGACAAAAAAAAAAAAAAAAAAAAAAAAAAAAAAAGTTGTCACTAAATGATATATTGCTCACACATGCCATGGTTATATGTGGAATTGCACCCCAAAATACATTCTGCTGCTTCTCCTGAGTACGGGGATACCACATGTGTGGGACTTTTTAGGAGCCTAGCCGCGTACGGGACCCCGAAAACCAATCACCGCCTTCAGGATTTCTAAGGGCGCAAATTTTTGATTTCACTCCTCACTACCTATCACAGTTTTGAAGGCCATAAAATGCCAAAATAGCACAAAACCCCCCCAAATGACCCCATTTTGGAAAGTAGACACCCCAAGCTGTTTGCTGAGAGGCATGGTGAGTATTTTACAGCTCTCATTTGTTTTTGAAAATGAAGAAAGAACATTTTTTTTTTTTCTTTTTTTTTTCAATTTTCAAAACTTTGTGACAAAAAGCGAGATCTGCAAAATACTCACAATACCTCTCAGCAAATAGCTTGGGGTGTCTACTTTCCAAAATGGGGTCATTTGGGGGGGTTTGTGCCATCTGGGCATTCCATGGCCTCCGAAACTGTGATAGGCAGTGAGAAGTGAAATCAAAAATTGACACCCTTAGAAAGCCTGAAGGCGGGTACTTGGTTTTTGGGGTCCCGTACGCGGCTAGGCTCCCAAAAAGTCTCACACATGTGGTATTCCCGTACTCAGGAGAAGCAACAGAATGTATTTTGGGGTGTAATTCCACATATGCCCATGGCATGTTTGAGCAATATATCATTTAGTGACAACTTTGTGCAAAAAAATAAAAAATAAATAAAATTTTCCGCAACTTGTGTCAACATATAAAATATTCCATGGACTCGACATGCCTCTCAGTATATAGCTTGGGGTGTCTACTTTCCAAAATGGGGTCATCTGGGGGGGTTTTGAACTGTTCTGGCATTTTATACACAACATTAGGAAGCTTACATCCACTCTTCTAACCACTTGAAGACAAAGCCCTTTTTGACACTTTTTGTTTACATGAAAACATTTTTTTTTTTGCAAGAAAATTATGTTGAACCCCCAAACATTATATATATTTTTAAAGCAAAGGCCCTACAGAATAAAATGGTGGGTGTTGCATTTTTTTTTTCTACACAGTATTTGCGCAGCGATTTTTCAAACGCATTTTTTGGGGAAAAAATACACTTTTTTTAATTTTAATGCACTAAAACACACTATATTGCCCAAATGTTTGATGAAATAAAAAAGATGATCTTAGGCCGAGTACATAGATACCAAACACGACATGCTTTAAAATTTCGCACAAACGCGCATTGGCGACAAACTACATACATTTTTAAAAGCCTTTAAAAGCATTTACAGGTTACCCCGTTAGATTTACAGAGGAGGTCTACTGCTAAAATTACTGCCCTCGATCTGACCTTCACGGTGATACCTCACATGCATGGTGCAATTGCTGTTTACATATGACGCCAGATCGACGCTTGCGTTCGCTATTGGGCAAGAGCAGGGCAGGACAGGGGTGCTTTTTTTTTTTTTTTTTTTATTATTAATTTTGCTTTTTTATTTTATTTTTAAACTGTTGCTTCCATATTTATTTATTTTTATCACTTTTATTGTTATCTCAGGGAATGTAAATATCCCCTATGATAGCAATAGGTAATGACAGGTACTCTTTTTTGAAAAAACTGGGGTCTATTGGACCCTAGATCTTTCCTCTACCCTCAAAGCATCTGACCACACCAAGATCGGTGTGATAAAATGCTTTCCCAATTTCCCAATAGCGCTTTTTATATCCGGGGGGGGGGGGCATTCCCTCCCACTGCTTGTAAAAGCAGTCCAGAGGCTAATTAGCCACTAGGATTGCTTTTACATGAAAGCCGGCCGCTGGCTGAAAAGAATGATACCAAGATGATACCTAAACCCACAGGCATCATTCTGGTATAAACATTCAAAGTCCAGCAACATACCAGTACGTTGCTGGTCCTTGTTGGACATGTATTGTAATCTTTTTTTTCATGCAGCCTGTTTGCTGAACGAAAAAAAAAGATTGATCGGTGGGTATGCCCACCATTAGAATACCGCCCTTCATCCACCCACTTCTAATGATGGGCATACATGCACCATTTATATATGCCGAAGCATGGGGGCATCTTCTCGCAAAAGTTATGCCGCGTACACATGGTCAGACTTTTCCACGGGCAAGCCTCCGTCGGAATTTCGACCGTATGTACGCGGCATTAGGAGCAAAATCGCTCCTCCGCCCCTGCTGCCCCAATGCTTCGGCATATATGCTTTTTTTTTTTTAACTGTGGTGGTGAAATCACCTCCTACAGCACTGGAGTCGCAGGGATCAGGCCTGTCTCTGCGAACGCTGCAGTTATGTGTGTTTTTGTTTTGTAAGTGACAGTGATCGATCGATACTGCACTTCGATGGCCTGGGCTGGACGGAGGGGCAAAACGCAGGTGCTAGCAGGTATCTGGGCTGATCCCGCTAACACTGCGTTTTTGGGAACCCTAAACTGCTGGGGACGCTAGTATAGATCTGATCAGATCAGATATTGAGCTGATCAGATACTATACCACTAAGGGGGGTGTATGCTTCACGCGTGGGTGTTAGCGCTACTGGCACTAACCTGACGCTGCCTGGGGTGTGACGCAGACCCTCTCTGACGCTAAAACCTAACTGATATCACCCGCCGGGCGATCAGGGGGTTAAACCTTTATTGGGTTATATACGGCGGGTGCCCTGACACTATAAAAAGCAAACTAACTAACCAGCGTCACCCGTAACACTTATATGATGATCACTGGTGAAAGGGTTAACTAGGGGCAATTAGGGGGTTAAAACCTTTATTAGGGTAATATATGGGGGTACCTGACGCTATATAAAAACCTGACGGCGAACCTAAAAAAAATTTACTGGCTACCTATCGGCATCACCGACACTAAGACAACGATCATAAAAACGATTGCTTAGCGACAGTGGTGATAGGGGGTGAAAGGGTTACCTGGGGGGCGATCAGGGGGTTAAACCTTTATTAGATAATATATGGGGGTACCTGACGCTATAAAAACCTGCGGCGAACCTAAAAAAAATTACTGGCTACCGATCAGCATCACCGACGCTAAGACATCAATCAGAAAAATGATTGCATAGTGACGGCGGTGCTAGGGGGTGAAAGGGTTACCTGGGGGGTGATCAAGGGGGTTACACCTTTATTAGGTAATATATGGGGGTACCCGACGCTATAAAAACCTGCGGCGAACCTAAAAAAAATTACTGGCTACCGATCAGCATCACCGACGCTAAGACATCGATCAGAAAAATTATCGCTTAGTGACAGTGGTGATAGGGGGTGAAAGGGTTACCTGGGGGGGCGATCAAGGGGGTTAAACCTTTATTAGGTAATATATGGGGGTACCCGACGCTATAAAAACCTGCGGCGAACCTAAAAAAAATTACTGGCTACCGATCAGCATCACCGACGCTAAGACATCGATCAGAAAAATGATCGCATAGCCATGGCGGTGCTAGGGGGTGAAAGGGTTACCTGGGGGGTGATCAAGGGGGTTAAACCTTTATTAGGTAATATATGGGGTACCCGACGCTATAAAAACCTGCGGCGAACCTAAAAAAAATTACTGGCTACCGATCAGCATCGCCGACGCTAAGACATTGATCAGAAAAATTATAACTTAGTGACAGTGGTGATAGGGGGTGAAAGGGTTACCTGGGGGGCGATCAAGGGGGTTAAACCTTTATTAGGTAATATATGGGGGTACCCGACGCTATAAAAACCTGCGGCGAACCTAAAAAAAATTACTGGCTACCGATCAGCATCACCGACGCTAAGACATTGATCAGAAAAATGATTGCTTAGTGACAGTGGTGATAGGGGGTGAAAGGGTTATCTGGGGGGTGATCAGGGGGTTAAACCTTTATTAGGGGGGGTTAGGGGGCTACACTGGACCTAAGACTAAACTTTGGTGACACTTTTACAGTCACAAATGTCACTGATTGCAGTGATCACTAAATAAATGGTCACTGCAATCAGTGACACTGTGACTGGGGGCTGGGGGGGGCTGGGGGGTGATCTGGGGGTGTCTGGGGGGGGCCTGGCTGGGCGATTTATGTGCCTATGTGTCCTGGTGTCAGTGTGCTGTTGTGTGTACTAACCTGGCATCTTCTCCTGTACGGCGCTCGGTATATGTGAGCGCCCCAGGAGAGATGACATCACTTCCTCCTTCCTGGCAGGCAGGGGAAGCTCTCTCATTCGCCGGGAGTGATCGAGAGGGGGTGGCCGGAATCGAACGGCCGTCCCCTCATGCCGGATCGCTCCCGAAGGTAAAACGACCGCTCAATGTAAAGAAGGGGGGTCCGATCGGACCCCACAACTATACAAAGGCAATCACGTATATATACGTGATTGTGCCTGTCGGTGCCATTCTGCTGACGTATATTTACAGTGGGCGGTCGTTAAGTGGTTAAAGATATGTAGCGGGGTTCCTTTATAGACTCTTGAACTACTGTTCCCAGAACCCCACTGGTTCCCAGGATGTTTTGCTTCTGCCCTAGAGACTCATGGGTGCGGAGATATAAGGGAGGGGCGAGGCCTGGCTCGCTCTCTTTGGACACGGGACGGCAGAGACTGATACACCTGTGCGGACCTGCGCTGGGTAGGGCCTGAAGCCTGGGGCCTTTCCGGAGCTGACCAAAGAGCCTTCCACACCACTGCGAGCCTGGGTGGCATCCGACATCTCTACTTACAGTAAGGTGACCAGATTTTTAAAATGAAATCCGGGGACATATTTTTTTTTTTCTTACTAGTAATGGCGGCAATCAGCGACTCTCTGCCCGTCACCACCGCCGCCCACCTCACAGCCTGTCAGGTCTTACCCTCCGGGCCCCGGCTACTACTGGGTGGGGAGCGGAGGAAGATCACTCCGCCAGGGAAGGCAAGGAGATAAGCAGGCTGGCGGCTGGCCGGGACTTGAGCCAAGGCAGAAGAACATGCGAGTGGAGCTGAATGGGCATTCACCCGAAACTGAAGAAATATTTCCTCTGCTCCGACCAGCACATGATCATCAGAAAGGGGCACAGATAATGGGGGGAAAAAACATCCCCCTAAGCTAGTAGGAGTGGTGAAATGGGTGTGTAATTCATATTATTTTTTTTAATTCTGCACTGACTGTCTTTGAAATTGCCCCAGCCCCTGTTCAAATTCAATCCGGGGACAAAACCGGGGACAGACTTGGTCTGGGGACAGTGTCTTCAATCTGGGGACTGTCCCCTGAAACCGGGGATGTCTGGTCACCCTAACTTACAGCCTAGATTGGATCGGGGACCCGATCACAGCGACCGCTGTGGGCGAGTGAAGACACAGCCGGTGGAAGTCCCGGACGGAGATCGTGTCCGGCGGGTGAGCGAGCATAAGCTCATTCCATAACCTGTTTGATAGTACTGTGCCTATAGACTGCCGAGGCCTACTACCTCATGTTAAAGACTCTCACTGGAGATCCACAGCAGGACTGATCCAGAGGATCTCCAGTGAAATGTTGCCAGTTATCAACAGTCCCTTTTCCTGGATTACAATTGTTTATTCTTAAGTGCACCACCTCTACAGATTGCCGGTGAAGAATCCATCAATCATACAGGACTGAGTTCTAGAATTAGGAATCAGGCCTGATTCATTAGGGACCTAGTTTAGTTATTGCGCCACAGGGCGCCTAGTTAACAGTCGCCCCACGTGGCGTCTACTTATACACCCCCCCCTTTCTATGGTGTAGTGTGACTGATATTGTGATATTGCAGGTCTCTGATATAAACTAAAGGTCAAGTTGTTATCACTGTTTATTCTCTTTGCATAGCTGGAAGTAAAAGCTGTTATTCTTTTACAACTACTCTGTGTCTGAGTCTCTCATAAAGTATAAGTATTAAATGTGTATACCCCTAGACTAACTGTGCCAGAAAGGGTCGAGTATATTGCCGGAGGTTGGTGGAGCTGTATTCAGGGCCCAAGCCAAATCTGCGGCCCTCTTAGTTGAGGGTAGCGCTACAGATTATATATATATATATATATATATATATATATATATATATATATATATATATATATATATATACACATACATACTGAATACATACAGTCAGGTCCATAAATATTGGGACATTGATACAATTCTAATCTTTTTAGCTCTATACACCACCACAATGGATTTGAAATGAAACGAACAAGATGTCCTTTAACTGCAGACTGTCAGCTTTAATTTGAGGGTATTTACATCCAAATCAGGTGAACGGTGTAGGAATTACAACAGTTTGTATATGTGCCTCCCACTTTTTAAGGGACCAAAAGTAATGGGACAGATTAACAATCATAAATCAAACTTTCACTTTTTAATACTTGGTTGCAAATCCTTTGCAGTCAATTACAGCCTGAAGTGTGGAATGCATAGACATCACCAGACGCTGGGTTTCATCCTTAGTGATGCTCTGCCAGACCTCTACTGCAACTGTCTTCAGTTCCTGCTTGTTCTTGGGGCATTTTCCCTTCAATTTTGTCTTCAGAAAGTGTAATGCATGCTCAATCGGATTCAGGTCAGGTGATTGACTTGGCCATTGCATAACATTCCACTTATTTCCCTTAAAAAACTGTTTGGTTGCTTTCGCAGTATGCTTCGAGTCATTGTCCATCTGCACTGTGAAGCGTCGTCCAATGAGTTCTGAAGCATTTGGCTGAATATGAGCAGATAATATTGCCCGAAACACTTCAGAATTCATCCTGCTGCTTTTGTCAGCAGTCACATCATCAATAAATACAAGAGAACCAGTTCCATTGGCAGCCATACATGTCCACGCCATGACACTACCACCACCATGCTTCACTGGTGAGGTGGTATGCTTTGGATCATGAGCAGTTTCTTTCCTTCTCCATACTCTTCTCTTCCCATCACTCTGGTACAAGTTGATCTTGGTCTCATCTGTCCATAGGATGTTGTTCCAGTATTGTGAAGGCTTTTTTAGATGTTGTTTGGCAAACTCTAATCTGGCCTTCCTGTTTTTGAGGCTCACCAATGGTTTACATCTTGTGGTGAACCCTCTGTATTCACTCTGGTGAAGTCTTCTCTTGATTGTTGACTTTGACACACATACACCTACCTCCTGGAGAGTGTTCTTGATCTGGCCAACTATTGTGAAGGATGTTTTCTTCACCAGGGAAAGAATTCTTCGGTCATCCACAATTTTTTTCCGTGGTCTTCCGGTCTTTTGGTGTTGCTGAGCTCACCGGTGCATTCTTTCTTTTTAAGGATGTTCCAAACAGTTGATTTGGCAACACCTAATGTTTCTGCTATCTCTCTGATTGGTTTGTTTTGTTTTTTCAGCCTAATGATGGCTTGCTTCACTGATAGTGACAGCTCTTTGGATCTCATATTGAGAGTTGACAGCAACCGATTCCAAATGCAAATAGCACGCTTGAAATGAACTCTGGACCTTTTATCTGCTCCTTGTAAATGGGATAATGAGGGAATAACACACACCTGGCCATGGAAAAGTTGAGCAGCCAATTGTCCAATTACTTTTGGTCCCTTAAAATTAAAGCTGAAAGTCTGCAGTTAAAGCACATCTTGTCTGTTTCATTTCAAATCCATTGTGGTGGTGTATAGAGCCAAAAATAGAATTGTGTCGATGTCCCAATATTTATGGACCTGACTGTGTATATATATATAGTAGAGGTGCGCATCTTCACTGGCCTCATGCTTCGATTCGATTACGATTATCAGGTCAACGATTCGATTTGATTCCGCGATGCATCACGATTACAGCGCAAGTGCGCATGGTTTTCAGCAAAAAAATTTAAGCAGTCAGGAGAACTCCATTTTTTTTTATTATATCTGTTCTGTTAAAAAAAAAGGCAACACTCCCTGCATGTAGCAAAGTCTAAACAAAGCAGACAACAACTTGTACATAGTACAGGAGATGGTCAGAGAGTGCAGACCTAGTACAGGAGATGATCAGAGACTGCGGACATGATACAGATGATCAGCTACTGCGGACATGATACAGGAGATGGTCAGACTGAGGACATGCTACAGGAGATGTCAGACTGCGGACACGCTACAGGAGATGGTCAGACTGCGGACACGCTACATGAGATGGTCAGACTGCGGACACGCTACATGAGATGGTCAGACTGCGGACACGCTACATGAGATGGTCAGACTGCGGACACGCTACATGAGATGGTCAGACTGCGGACATGCTACAGGAGATGGTCAGACTGCGGACACGCTACATGAGATGGACAGACTGCGGACATGCTACATGAGATGGTCAGACTGCGGACATGCTACAGGAGATGGTCAGACTGCGGACACGCTACATGAGATGGACAGACTGCGGACATGCTACATGAGATGGTCAGACTGCGGACACGCCACATGAGATGGTCAGACTGCGGACATGCTACAGGAGATGGTCAGACTGCGGACACGCTACATGAGATGGACAGACTGCGGACATGCTACATGAGATGGTCAGACTGCGGACACGCCACATGAGATGGTCAGACTGCGGACACGCTACATGAGATGGACAGACTGCGGACATGCTACATGAGATGGTCAGACTGCGGACACGCTACATGAGATGGTCAGACTGCGGACACGCTACATGAGATGGACAGACTGCGGACATGCTACATGAGATGGTCAGACTGTGGACACGCTACATGAGATGGTCAGACTGCAGACATGCTACAGGAGATGGTCAGACTGCGGACACGCTACATGAGATGGACAGACTGCGGACACGCTACATGAGATGGTCAGACTGCGGACACGCTACATGAGATGGTCAGACTGCGGACACGCTACATGAGATGGACAGACTGCGGACATGCTACATGAGATGGTCAGACTGCGGACACGCTACATGAGATGGTCAGACTGCGGACACGCTACATGAGATGGTCAGACTGCGGACACGCTACATGAGATGGTCAGACTGCGGACACGCTACATGAGATGGTCAGACTGCGGACATGCTACATGAGATGGTCAGACTGCGGACACGCTACATGAGATGGTCAGACTGCGGACACGCTACATGAGATGGTCAGACTGCGGACACGCTACATGAGATGGTCAGACTGCGGACATGCTACATGAGATGGTCAGACTGCGGACATGCTACATGAGATGGTCAGACTGCGGACATAGTACATGAGATGGTCAGACTGCGGACATGCTACAGGAGATGGTCAGACTGCGGACACGCTACATGAGATGGACAGACTGCGGACACGCTACATGAGATGGTCAGACTGCGGACACGCTACATGAGATGGTCAGACTGCGGACACGCTACATGAGATGGACAGACTGCGGACATGCTACATGAGATGGTCAGACTGCGGACACGCTACATGAGATGGTCAGACTGCGGACACGCTACATGAGATGGTCAGACTGCGGACACGCTACATGAGATGGTCAGACTGCGGACACGCTACATGAGATGGTCAGACTGCGGACATGCTACATGAGATGGTCAGACTGCGGACACGCTACATGAGATGGTCAGACTGCGGACACGCTACATGAGATGGTCAGACTGCGGACACGCTACATGAGATGGTCAGACTGCGGACATGCTACATGAGATGGTCAGACTGCGGACATGCTACATGAGATGGTCAGACTGCGGACATAGTACATGAGATGGTCAGACTGCGGACATAGTACATGAGATGGTCAGACTGCACACACGCTACAGGAGATGGTCAGACTGCGGACATGCTACATGAGATGGTCAGACTGCAGACATGCTACATGAGATGGTCAGACTGCGGACATAGTACATGAGATGGTCAGACTGCGGACATAGTACATGAGATGGTCAGACTGCACACACGCTACAGGAGATGGTCAGACTGCGGACATGCTACATGAGATTAGCAGGTAAGTATAAAAAAATAATACCTGTTGTGCCGAGATTTAGAATGGTTCCCCCGCCGGATTCTGTTCCCCCTGTCTCTCGGCTCCTATCGGAACTCCGCCCTCCTCATCGCTGTACATTGCTGCTCCCTCCTACTGTTCCTCACGAATTCAAATGCTCCTAATACCGCCCCGCCTCTCCAGCTCTCTGCTCATTAGCATTCGTGAGGCGTAGGCGTGAGCGGTGCTGGAGAGGCGGGGCGGTATTAGAAGAATTTGCATTCGTGAGTACTAGGAGAGAGCGGCAATGTACAGGGCTGAGGGGGGGGGCGGAGTTCCGATAGCCGAGTGACAGAGGGAACAGAATCCGGCGGGGGAACAGTGCTGTCTACATGACGCGCTCATGTGACTGCCCTCTCTCCTCTCTGCTTTCACGTCTCTGACGCCAGGAGAGACGTGAGACGTGAAAGCGGAGAGGAGAGAGGGCAGTCACATGACCGCGTCATAGGAGAAAAAAAAAAGCCAACAGATCTCCCGGGAGGAGGGGGCGGTGCTAGACAACGCCAGGAATCGATTAATGGGTTTCCCTGCATCGGTGCCGCATCGGGGACGCCCGAATCGCGATGCACCGATGCAACGATTAAATTTGACACCCCTAATTTATATATATATATATATATTGCAAATAAACACTTTAAAGGTACTGCGCCTTTGACCTTAATGGTTTATGTGAAGTGGCCCTGCCGACCCCCACATCTTATCATTGCTCACCTACCTCTCCTTACTTGCTTTAACTTGCTAAATTACATAGTGCTTTCAGTTTTGGGGGAGCATATGACCTCCTCCAACATGACGGTGGTTGGGTCTAGTAGCCAATAGCTACTCCAGAGCACTGTCCCATTAAATGGGGGTTTGTGAAATCAATGATCTTTCTAGCCCCTGACACCAGCCAACACTAGGAATTGTAGTGCAGCTGCAACGGAAGAAGGAGAAGAATGGAAATGCTAGCAAGGGGTGGTGATTGGGGGTGAGGGTTAAATGATTGGGGGGGGGGGGCTTTACACAGATGCATTCAAAGTAAAGTGACAGTGTTTCTTTAAAGCATACAAATATGGGAGCTGTGAGACGTTTTTACCTGTCAAGGTTTTTTATTTTTATTTATGTCCACTGTCTACTGCACACCAGAAATGGAACTAGGTTTTGTCCCTGTCCCTAGTCTGTGATTGGACTGTGAAAGAGAAGTAGAAGACTAATGAGCTCATCTCCGTCACACTACTCATTACTCCTCTCGCCTTATTAGTTAGCACATGAGCACTGCAACACAACTGTCTGGCTTAATGTGATGCCATCTCCCACTCAGTGCTCTGCTATAAAGGGGCTACAAGAGGCTGAAACCAATTCAAACTCAGATACTAGCTGTATAAAAAAATACATGCAATGTTTTTTTTTGTAATGTTTTTTAATGAACACATACAATGGGGAGAACAAGTATTTGATACACTGCCGATTTTGCAGGTTTTCCCACTTACAAAGCATGTAGAGGTCTGTAATTTTTATCATAGGTACTCTTCAACTGTGAGAGACGGAATCTAAAACGAAAATCCAGAAAATCACAGTGTATGATTTTTAAATAATTAATTTGCATTTTATTGCATGACATATGTATTTGATCACCTACCAACCAGTAAGAATTTTGTCTCTCACAGACCTGTTATTTTTTATTTAAGAAGCCCTCCTATTCTCCACTCATTACCTGTATCAACTGCACCTGTTTGAACTTGTTACCTGTATAAAAGACACCTGTCCACACACTCAATCAGACTCCAACCTCTCCACAATGGCCAAGACCAGAGAGCTGTGTAGGAACATTAGGGATAAAATTGTAGACCGGCACAAGGCTGGGATGGGCTGCATGACAATAGGCAAGCAGCTTGGTGAGAAGGCAACAACTGTTGGCGCAATTATTAGAAAATGGAAGAAGTTCAAGATGACGGTCAATCTCCCTCAGTCTGGGGCTCCAGGCAAGATCTCACCTCGTGGGGCATCAATGATCATGAGTAGTGTTGAGCGAACACGAACTGTAAAGTTCGGGTCCGTACCGAACTTTAGCTTTTTCCCGAACCCGAACCCGAACCCGGACTTTCCGCAAAAGTTCGGGTTCGGCAATCTAATTACGCAGTTAGAAATGCTTCAGAGGCCAGCCAATCACCTTTTGATTAGCTGGTGTGCCCTTAGAAGCCATCATAGCCATGCCTACTAATGGCATGGCTGTGATTGGTCAGTGCAACATGTGACCCAGCTTCTATATAAGCTAGAGGCACACAACACACACGTCACTCTGCTTCAGAATAGATAGGGAGAGGATCTTGTCTGCTGCTGCTGCTTTTAGCGAGAGATAGAAAAATACATGAGTTAGTCCTGATTCTGGAATCTGAGGGAAAAGATAGAGAGACAGTGTAGTGTAGGGCCAGGTTCCTGTTTTTTGCTTTTAGGGAGAGAGATATATTATATAGGAATAGGAGTCCAGATTCAGAGATATAACTCAGCGATCTGCATAGGTTTACCTGTTTGTGTTGCAGTGCAGTCTTTTTACACTGCTATGAGCCCAGTGTCAGAGAAAATCTACCTTTTATCTGCAAGCTCAGTGCACCAGCACTGCATATATTACGTTGAGAGATACACCGTTTCCATACTGTGGGTGTATTCTGCTCTTGGAAAAAGATCCATTTAGGACAAAAAAAAAAAAGGCACTTTATTGTGCTTTTTTCCAAAAGACCCATTAAGGGCAAAAAAAATAAAAAAAATTCCATCAAAAAAAGACCCGTTTAGGGCAAAAAAAAAAGAAAAAAAATTTGCACTTTAATGTATGCTTGCAAAAAGACCCATTTAGGGCCACAAAAAATATTTTGCAGTGTGTTATACATATGTGGAGGCGTGTGAAATAAACCATTTCTATATATTTGTCTTCTACTGTGCTATACTAAAAAAACAACATTTTTTTTGAATAGCATTTTCTGCAGTTCTGTAGCTGTGCGATTCAGCGGTTACGTACTGTGGGTGTGTTGTGGTCTTCCAAAAAACGCCATTTAGGGCCACAAAAAATATTTTGCAGTGTGTTATACATATGTGGAGGTGTGTGAAATAAACAATTTATATATAGTTTTCTTCTACTGTGCTATACTAAAAAAACAACATTTTTTTTGAATAGCATTTTCTGCAGTTCTGTAGCTGTGCGATTCAGCGGTTACATACTGTCGGTGTGTTGTGGTCTTCCAAAAAATTCCATTTAGGGCCACAAAAAATATTTTGCAGTGTGTTATACATATGTGGAGGTGTGTGAAATAAACAATTTATATATAGTTTTCTTCTACTGTGCTATACTAAAAAAACAAAATTTTTTTTGAATAGCATTTTCTGCAGTTCTGTAGCTGTGCGATTCAGCGGTTACGTACTGTGGGTGTGTTGTGGTCTTCCAAAAAACGCCATTTAGGGCCACAAAAAATATTTTGCAGTGTGTTATACATATGTGGAGGTGTGTGAAATAAACAATTTATATATCGTTTTCTTCTACTGTGCTATACTAAAAAAAAAACATTTTTTTTTCATAGCATTTTCTGCAGTTCTGTAGCTGTGCGATTCAGCGGTTACGTACTGTGGGTGTATTGTGGTCTTCCAAAAAACGCCATTTAGGGCCACAAAAAATATTTTGCAGTGTGTTATACATATGTGGAGGTGTGTGAAATAAACAATTTCTAAATAGTTTTCTTCTACTGTGCTATACTGAAAAAACAAAATTTTTTTTGAATAGCATTTTCTGCAGTTCTGTAGCTGTGCGATTCAGCGGTTACGTACTGTGGGTGTATTGTGGTCTTCCAAAAAACGCCATTTAGGGCCACAAAAAATATTTTGCAGTGTGTTATACATATGTGGAGGTGTGTGAAATAAACAATTTATATATAGTTTTCTTCTACTGTGCTATACTAAAAAAAAAACATTTTTTTTTAATAGCATTTTCTGCAGTTCTGTAGCCGTGCGATTCAGCGGTTACGTACTGTGGGTGTATTGTGGTCTTCCAAAAAACGCCATTTAGGGCCACAAAAAATATTTTGCAGTGTGTTATACATATGTGGAGGTGTGTGAAATAAAAAATTTCTAAATAGTTTTCTTCTACTGTGCTATACTAAAAAAACATTTTTTTTGAATAGCATTTTCTGCAGTTCTGTAGCTGTGCGATTCAGCGGTTACGTCCTTAATTCCCTCACTGGAGCAGGATCGTAAGATGCGCGAGTACAAGCGCACACTGGTAGATGCGCTGCTGGTGGCATTCCCACCTGACAGCGGGCGTACGGTGGAAGCACAAGGCGAAGGCAGAGGAGGAGGAAGAGGTCGCCAACGCAGTCGGGGCACCGGCAGCACCTCAGAAGGCAGGGTTAGCATGGCTGAAATGTTGAAAAGCTTTGTCAGCACGCCACAACAACCAGCACCACCAGCTGAGATGGAACGTCTTAGCAGGAGGCAGCATTTCACCAACATGGTTGAGCAGTATGTGTCCACAGGCCTACACGTACTGGATGACGGTTCTGCCCCCTTTAACTTCTGGGTCTCCAAATTGGGCACATGGCCTGAGCTTGCCCTTTATGCCTTGGAGGTGCTGGCTTGCCCTGCAGCCAGTGTATTATCTGAACGTGTATTTAGCATGGCAGGGGGCGTTATCACAGACAAGCGCAGCCGCCTGTCCAGAGCCAATGTGGACAAGCTCACGTTCATTAAAATGAACCAGGCATGGATCCCACAGGACTTGTCCGTACCTTCTGCAGAATAGACATGTATACCGGTGTTGTGACAAAAACTGTCCGGCCATCGGATTGTGTCCGGCCCGTACTGCGAAGGCGCAGCGCTTGCGCAGTACAGAGGACAAGGAGATTCACGAAACCTCCGAAGATGAATGGCGCCTGCGCCGTGAGTGCAGGTTCAAGCCCCAACATCCAAGTGGACATACGGTAGCACATAGTAACAGGGCCCCTCACGGGCTCGCTTCGATCGCTACGCTTTGGGCACGGCCTCACTTGGCTCGGCTTGAACCACGGATGGTGTGGCCTTCACCGGAACTCACCACGCAGGCGCCGTTCATCTTGGGAGATTTTCGAAATCCTCTTGTCCTACATACTGAGCAAGCGCAGTACAGGGTGGACACTATTCGACGGGGGACAGAATTCGACACATCACTGGCCTTACCCAGCCATTGTTGTATTTTTGAACCAGTGTTGGCTACCTCGTCCTCCTCCACCGCCGCTTCCACCTACACAGCCACATCCACCGCCACCTCAACCTCCTACTCCATATGGACCTCGTCCTCCTAGGTCAAGATTATAATTTTTATTTTATTTTTTTGTAGCGCACAGATCCTTTTCCCCTTACCTGCCTTTATGTTGTTGGCTCCTCGCAGGAGGGAGAAAGGCACACCGCACTACCAGCCCGTACCCTCCTATATAAAGAGGTTGAGCGGTGTACTTGACGGGCCGTGTCCACAGCCGGAGTCAAAACTCCTCCAGAGGATGATTCTCACCTCTACTGTAGGTAGAGGCAAGTCCTTTAATTCCCAGTAAAGTCAATGTCCACACCAGCTGAAATTACAACTCTTATTCTCTCATGGCAAAATAAACTCTACTCGGATAGAAAAGGTTAGAGCAAAGAAACAGGACAGCTTAAGGTGTGGAGGAGGTCCAGGCACAAACGTAGCACATTCACTTCACTGCTTAGGTTTCTCAAACAGTTTTGGGTGCACGGTCTCTGCCACAGACCTTGAGGTTGGTCTCTGCCACAGACCGGGTGTACAAGGCCCCTGCCACGGACCTGGAGAACTTTGGTCTCTGCCACAGACCAGGGTGTATAAGGCCCCTGCCACGGGCCGGGTGAATAAGGCCTCTGATACAGTCAAGATGACCTTCTCCTTCTACGAACCTAGCCCATATCAAGGGGAAGACATCTCTCCAGGGAGTCAACAGACCCTTCCTTCACCATGACTCCCACATTGGTCCATCAGAATGATCCTCCCTTCCCTGGAACATGGTCCCCTACACGAGGCGGCACCCTAAGACTCCTCGACCCTTAGCGGACCCCAGACGAAGGCTCTGGACTCCAGGCTTTACACCTAGGCCTCCATACCCAGGGCAGCAGGAACTCCAGGATAGTACCTCACCCCGGGCTAAAGGTACCCGAGATGGATCAGGAACACATGCACCCAGGCCGAAGGCACCTGGGCGTGGACCCCACTGGACATCAGCCCCCAGGCCAAAGGTCTGCCCCTTTTATATGCTCTCCCGGCATGCACAGCAGGTTCCCCGCCCCGCTGTACTACTGCCAAGAGGGGACACAAAAGGCACAGCACTGTATCGGTGGTTCAACCCTAGCCTACCATGGCAGCGCCACCTGTAGGCCGCAGGGAGCTGCACACCAATACTGTCCCCCGAGGACAAAATGGTCCATGAATCCTACAGAATTAGGGTGTTTGAGCCTATTTACCACTCAAACACTTCCCTTAAATTTAGCACCCCGCTACATTTTTATTTCAAAGTATTTTATTTTCCCACTAGCTTATCCATTAAATTGAATAAATTATTCCAGAAAGGGCGTATTCTGGGGCATTCCCACCATATGTGTGGCATCGTGCCATTGAGTTTCTGAGGTTCTTAATGACTTCCCGTACCTCTTCTGCTGAAAATGGGGCCTCCAGCATATTTTTTTATTTTTTTATGTTATTTTAAGTTATTTCCCTATCCATATTTGTTTGCAGAGCACTTGCCATGCTCTTAACAACATTTTGCTGCCATTTGCAGCCCTCTAGCCCTTTCCATTACTTTTTTAGAGCCTTTTTAGTCCTTAGAAGTCCGGGTCCCCATTGACTTCAATGAGGTTCGGGTTCGGGTTAAAGTTCGGCCCCGAACCCGTTTTCTTTTCCGAAGTTCGGCCGAACCCCTCGAACCCGAACATCCAGCTGTCCGCTCAACTCTAATCATGAGGAATGTGAGGGATCAGCCCAAAACTACACGGCAGGACCTGGTCAATGACCTGAAGAGATCTGGGACCACAGTCTCAAAGAAAACCATTAGTAACACACTATGCCGTCATGGATTAAAATCCTGCAGTGCATGCAAGTTCCCCCTGCTCAAGCCAGCGCATGTCTAGGCCCGTCTGAAGTCTGCCAATGACCATCTGGATGATCCAGAGGAGGAATGGGAGAAAGTCATGTGGTCTGATGAGACAAAAATAGAGCTTTTTGGTCTAAAGTCCACTTGCCGTGTTTGGAGGAAGAAGAAGGATGAGTACAACCCCAAGAACACCATCCCATCCGTGAAGCATGGAGGTGGAAACATCATTCTTTGGGGATGCTTTTCTGCAAAGGGGACAGGACGACTGCACCATATTGAGAGGAGGATAGATGGGACCATGTATCGCGAGATCTTGGCCAACAACCTCCTTCCCTCAGTAAGAGCATTAAAGATGGGTCGTGGCTGGATCTTCCAGCATGACAACGACCCGAAACACACATCCAGGGCAACTAAGGAGTGGCTCCGTAAGAAGCATCTCAAGGTCCTGGAGTGGCCTAGCCAGTATCCAGACCTGAACCCAATAGAAAATCTTTGGAGGGAGCTGAAAGTCTGTATTGCCCAGTGACAGCCCCGAAACCTGTGGGATCTGGAGAAGCTCTGTATGGAGGAGTGGGCCAAAATTCCTGCTGCAGTGTGTGCAAACCTGGTCAAGAACGACAGGAAACGTATGATTTCTGTAATTGCAAACAAAGGTTTCTGTACCAAATATTAAGTTCTGCTTTTCTGATGTATCAAATACTTATGTCATGCAATAAAATGCAAATTAATTACTTAAAAATCATACAATGTGATTTTCTGTTTTAGATTCTGTCTCTTACAGTTGAAGAGTACCTACAATAAAAATTACAGACCTCTACATGCTTTGTAAGTAGGAAAACCTGCAAAATCGGCAGTGTATCAAATACTTGTTCTCCCCACTGTACCTGCATAAATTATTTCTTTAATCTGCTTAGATCTGCCTAGAGTTCTGCTTTAACACAAAAAATAGAGCACCATAGGTTAACTAAAAAAGTGCGGCAGTGGCTCCTTTCAGGTAACTAGTCTCTTAATGAAACCTCTTATGGAACCCTTAAAAAAGGCAAATTTATTTTGAGCTACTGAGCTTTTTCTGTAGCAGGAGAACAGGAGATACTGTAAAACATGAAAAAACAAAACAAAAAAAGAAACGAAGATGCATAATGTGAGTTCCACCCACTGCCATTAATGTGCATGAAATAAATAAAAAAAACAAAAACATTTGGATATTTTTTTTTTTACTCACCTTTAAATAGCTGTTGCTATGTGGTCCCTCGAAATCTGCCTCCTTCATCACCTCGGTTCCTGTCGTCACTTCTGTCGGCGCCTCTGTTCGCTACTGCTCCTGGGAGATGTGTGTCATCATTTCCCAGGAGTCAGTGGGCAGCGGCGAGGGCTAGGTTGCCATCACAACGGGGCGGGCACTTCCCACGACGCTGCCCGTTGTGATGGCAACCCGAAAAGTTGACGGCGCTGCGGTGAGGTTAGAATACACATGCGCGAGAACGGGGCGGTACGGGATGGTGCATGATGGTCGCAGATCTGTACAGTGTACCGGAAGTAAGTGCTTGTGGGCTTCACATGCCCACAAGCAAAATGAGAACGTCCTTCAACTGGTTTTATAAGTGTATTTCTGCTATTACACGGGAGATCGGCGGAGGAATCCTTATAAAAACGTGAATATTTAAAAACAATGTGATTGACTAATGAAATGTATTTGTTTAAAAAAATTTGTTAATGTAGTTGGAACTCCGCTTTAATTTGTAATATTTCATATTTGTCTGACTTAAAAAAAAAAAGAAAAATAACAAAGCCCAAATGCAGACAAAACTTTTGTTTTGTTTTGTAAAGTGTTGGTAAAAGTTTGAGCCTGTGTGGGGTTTTTATTGCCTTTTGCGTGCCTATTGGGTAGATTTCCCCACACTTCATGTCTGGATTTGATAGAAAATCTCTCAAATAGGGGTACAAACAAAACCACATTTTTAGTTGTGTGGGGAAAGGTTAGAACTTTTAGTGGTGTTTTTATTGTTGCCTCTGCCTTTCTGATACCCCACCCCAATTTTGTAACAAGAACGGAATGAGATGGAAAATCTCCTCAGTAGGGTCACAGACAGGAATATAGGGTCTTCTTGGTTTGTCACCTACATACTGTATGGTGAGGGGCTCCAGGGTTTATGGCTAGGGATGAGCTTCGTGTTCGAGTCGAACTCATGTTCGACTCGAACATCGTTTGTTTGGCCGCTCGCTGAATTTCAAACAATATGGGCCGTTTGCACCAAATTCGAGTGGCGCACCACGGCCCATAATTCACTGCGTCATCGCAGTGCATTGCTGGCTGATGATTGGCCAAGCATGCACTATGACCTGCATGCTTGGCCAATCACAGCGCCGTCAGTACAGAGAGCCGTAATTGGCCAAAGGAAGGGTGCCTTTGGCCAATCATGGCTCAGGGGAGTAGGTACACACCCCACACTATATAAGGCCGCCTGCGTGTCGGCCTTGTGTAGTGTGTTGCGGCGTTGTGACTTGTGAAAGTCTGAGAGAGATAGAGAGAGAGAGTCAGAGTGTCATTTCATTTCAGTTAGATAGAGCAGGCAGGCGATTCAGGTAGCTGCAGTCAGTGTATTTAGTATACCGTATATACTCGAGTATAAGCCGACCTGAGTATAGGCCGAGGTACCTAATATTACCCCAATAAACTGGGAAAACTTATTGACTCGAGTATAAGCCTAGGGGGGGAAATGTGCCCATTGCCACCTCACTGTGCCAATTGCCCAACCTTACTGTGCCCATTGCCACCTCACTGTGCCACCTCACTGTGCCCATTGCCACCTCACTGTGCCACCTTTCTGTGCACATTGCCAGCTTACTGTACCCAACCTCACTGTGTCCATTGCAGCCTCCCTGTGCCCGAGTCAGTGTACCTGAAAATCTTCTTATACTGCGGCCGGCGTCCATTGTTTAAATATCGCGGCTTTCTCATGGTCCCTTCCATGATAGGCATTTCCAGCAAACACTGTGTTGAGTGTTCCAACTATCACGGAGGTCCTCTCATTCTCGGACTCCGTTTCCCAGCAGGCACTGTGTTCAGTGTTCCGCCAATCACGGACGTCTTTTCATCCTCGGACAAGAGAACGTCCATGATAGGTGGAACACTGAACACAGTGTTTGCTGGAAACCCCTATCAAGGAACCAGGAGAAAGCCGCGATATTTAAACAATGGACGCCGGCCGCAGTATAAGAAGATTTTCAGGTACTGACTCGAGTATAAGCCAAGGGGTGTACTTTTAGCCCTAAAGAAAGGGCTGAAAAACTCGGCTTATACTCGAGTATATACGGTATATATGCATCCTAGGAGTTGTGTATGTTTGTGTGTGTGTGTGTATATATATATATATATATATATATATATATATATATATATATATACACACTCTGTATTCAGTTTAGCTAGATCTCACTTCAGAGTGTTCCTGTTATACTCGCTGCAGTATATTAAGTCAGTGTAGTGTATACTGGGCTTAGTGTGCACGTAAAGCTCACTTCATACTATTGCTTTTCTATTACTGATAATACAAGCAGTTGATTGAGCTAACCTGCAGTTTCTTAAGTCAGTGAAGTGTATACTGGCCACAGTGTGCACGTAAAGCTCACTGCAGACTATTGCTTTTCTATTACTGATAATACAAGCAGTTGAGCTATCCTGCAGTATATTAAGTCAGTGTACTGTATACTGGCCACAGGGAGGAGGAGGATCTCCAGGGGCCAGCTTAAAGCGGAGCTCCACCCTAAAGTGGGACTTCCGCTCATTGGAACCCTCCCCCCCTCCGGTGTCACATTTGGCACCTTTCAGGGGGGAGGGGGGTGCAGATACCTGTCTAAGACAGGTATTTGCACCCACTTCCGGAAGTCCTCTCTGCGGGTATTCTGTAGGTAGTACGTCACTTCCCGCAGAATACCCGTTGTGTTCTGGGAAACACTCGGCTCCCAGAACACAAGGGGAACCAGTGATAACGGTGCAGCGCGACTCGCGCATGCGCTGTAGGGAACCGCGCAGTTAAGCCGCAAGGCTTCACTTCCTGGTTCCCTCACTGAGGATGGCGGTGGGGGCAGCAGAGTGACGTCGCTGGACTCCAGGACTGGTAAGTGTCCTAATATTAAAAGTCAGCAGCTGCAGTATTTGTAGCTGCTGGCTTTTAATATTTTTTTTTCAGGGGAGCTCCGCTTTAAGGGCAGCACACCGACTGCATCACAACGCAGAGCTCCGCATGTGCCGGGTGCTGCTGTCTCTGCGCGTTATTCCAAAAGTTCTTTGGTGTGGGCCTTTTTTGAGACATGTGCATCAGATCGCAGCGCTGCTATTTGCAACATATGTCTCAGGCGTATCTCGCGTGGCCAAAACATCACCCGCTTGGGCACCACATGCTTGATCAGACATATGTCGACCTGCCATGCAGTCCGTTGGCAAGCGTACATAAAAGACCCACACCAAAGAACAAAGAGGACCTCTCCTTGCTCCTCATCAGCTGTGATCTCCAACCCCACTAGTGATGAGCCGAACACCCCCGGGTTCGGTTCGCACCAGAACCCGCGAACGGACCGAAAGTTCGCACGAACATTAGAACCCTATTAAATACAATGGATGCGAACGTTCGGATTCTAAAGTGCTAATTATAACGACTATTATCCATGTTATTATCCGAAACAGAGTTTGGGAACCCGGGTTCTGCACCAGGGGACATGTATCAATGCAAAAAGAAGTTTTAAAAACTGACGTTTTCCGGGAGCAGTCATTTTAATGATGCATAAAGTGAAAAAAAAAAAGTCAAATATTCCTTTAAATATTGTACCTGGGGGGTGTCTAAAGTATGCCTGTGAAGTGCCACGTGTTTCCCGTGTTTAGAACTGTCCCTGCACAAAATAGCATTTCTAAAGGAAAAAAAGCCATTTAAAACTGCTTGCGGCTTTAATGCAATGTCTGGTCCCGGTAATATGGATGAAAATCTTTAGGAAAAATGGCATAGCTACCCCATCAACCCCCCCCCCCCCCCTACCCCAGCCCATTACCAGCCCCTTTGGGTCTTGTATGGATATTAAGGGGAACCCCGCACACAAAATAAAAAAGGCCCTATATACTCTGAACAGCCGTATACAGGCGGTGCATACAAGACAGGGACTGTAGGTTTGTTCTTATGTATAATCTGTTTGTAATTTTGAACAGCTGCATTGTTTAAGTGTAGCTCCATGCCAAATTCCTTTTTTTTTAGCTTTTTGGAAAACATAGGGAACGGTTATCACCCCTGTCACATTTTTTTTGCTGTCTGTGCCCCTGTTCAGAACATTTCACCTCACTTTGCGTCCCAATGACAACTGTTTTTGAAATGTGGTGTTTTTATTGAAACAAGGATTGGTGATAAAGCATCAGTAGAGAGGAGACACCTTTCTCCCATATTAATTCTTACAGGAGAGAATTTTCCTTCCAAGGGGTAGATTTCCTCTCACTTCCTGTTGTCTTCTTCCGTTTGCAAGTAGTAGTCGTTTGTAAGTTGGATGTTTGAAAGTAGGGACCTGTCGTATATACTCTGCAGAAATTGGCCCCTTAGGTGTTGGTGTTGGCACAACACAGAAAGCACTCACAGTTATTCTTGGTGGGTGCTGGAACGCCCTGCTGTCAACTATTATATCAGGAATTGTAATAACATATAATTGTTGATCAGTGGTAGTAAAAATTGGGCCTTTGATGGTGGTGCTGGTGCCACAACACTGTAAGGCCTGACAGTTACTCTTGGTGGGCGCAGCAATGGGCCCTGCTGTGAATTATTAGATCAATAATTATAATTGCATGCCCCTGTTGAACAGGGGCTGAAAAATTGGGCCTTTGGTGGTGGTGGTGGTGTTGACACAACACTGTAAGGCCTGACAGTTACTCTTGGTGGGCGCAGCAATGGGCCCTGCTGTGAATTATTAGATCAATAATTATAATTGCATGCCCCTGTTGAACAGGGGCTGAAAAATTGGGCCTTTGGTGGTGGTGGTGGTGTTGACACAACACTGTAAGGCCTGACAGTTACTCTTGGTGGGCGCAGCAATGGGCCCTGCTGTGAATTATTAGATCAATAATTATAATTGCATGCCCCTGTTGAACAGGGGCTGAAAAATTGGGCCTTTGGTGGTGGTGGTGGTGGTGGTGGTGGTGGTGGTGGTGTTGACACAACACTGTAAGGCCTGACAGTTACTCTTGGTGGGCGCAGCAATGGGCCCTGCTGTGAATTATTAGATCAATAATTATAATTGCATGCCCCTGTTGAACAGGGGCTTAAAAATTGGGCCTTAGGCACTGGTGGCACAACACTGCAACCCCTCACAGATACTGTACTTGGAACACAGCAATGAGGCCTGTTGCAAAGTATTGCATCAAAAATTGTAATTGCACGCCCCTGTTAAACAGGGGCTGAAAAATTGGGCCTTAGGCACTGGTGGCACAACACTGCAACCCCTCACAGATACTGTACTTGGAACACAGCAATGAGGCCTGTTGCAAAGTATTGCATCAAAAATTGTAATTACACGCCCCTGTTAGACAGGGGCTGAAAAATTGGGCCTAATGCCCCGTACACACGATCGTTTTTAATGTAATTTTTTAAACCAACGTTTTTCTCCTCGTTTTTTTCATGTTTCCTCTCAAGCCTGCCTTGCGTACACACCATCATTAAAAAAAACGATCAAGCAAAGCGCAGTGACGTTCAACACGTACGACGGCACTATAAAGGGGAAGCTCCGTTCGAATGGCGCCACCCTTCATGTTAGTAAAGTTTGTTGAGCGACGATTCGCGCTTTTCAGTCCGTTACTGTGTAATGAATGTGCTATCTCCATTAGGAACGCTAGTTTTACCAGAACGAGCGCTCCCGTCTCTTACTTGATTCTGAGCATGCGCGTTTTTTTTCACGTCGTTAAAGCATACACACTATCGTTTTTCACGTCGTAAAAAAAAAACGACATGAAAAACGACGTGAAAAAAGAGAGCATGTCCGGAATTTTTAATGGCCGTTTTTCACGTCGTTAAAAATGCTCTGGAGCCTACACACGATCATTTTTAATGGGCATTTTTTAAAATGGCATTTTTAACGGCATGAAAAACGATCGTGTGTACACGGCATTAGCCACTGGTGGCACAACACTGCAACCCCTCACAGATACTGTACTTGGAGCACAGCACTGAGGCCTGTTGCAAAGTATTGCATCAAAAATTGTAATTACACGCCCCTGTTAAACAGGGGCTGAAAAATTGGCCCTTAGGCACTGGTGGCACAACACTGCAACCCCTCACAGATACTGTACTTGGAACATAGCAATGAGGCCTGTTGCAAAGTATTGCATCAAAAATTGTAATTACACGCCCCTGTTAAACAGGGGCTGAAAAATTGGGCCTTAGGCACTGGTGGCACAACACTGCAACCCCTCACAGATACTGTACTTGGAACACAGCAATGAGGCCTGTTGCAAAGTATTGCATCAAAAATTGTAATTACACGCCCCTGTTAAACAGGGGCTGAAAAATTGGGCCTTAGCCACTGGTGGCACAACACTGCAACCCCTCACAGATACTGTACTTGGAGCACAGCAATGAGGCCTGTTGCAAAGTATTGCATCAAAAATTGTAATTACACGCCCCTGTTAAACAGGGGCTGAAAAATTGGGCCTTAGCCACTGGTGGCGGCACCCATAAACCAAAATGATCTTCCAAGCTATCATCATTAATCGGATCATTGAGGAGGAGGAGGAGGATAGCTAGTCAACATAACAGCACAGGAACTCAGCATCAGCATCAGTCTTGAAGGGATGTGACATTTTAAAATCAATTAGTCTGTTATATCAGCATCAGGTGTGTGGTAGCTGGTGGTGATCCAAGACTGGTTCATCTTGATGAAAGTCAGTCGATCAACCGAGTCGGTGGACAGGCGCACCCTGTGATCCGTGACAAATCCTCCAGCAGCACTGAATGTGCGTTCTGAAAGAACGCTGGATGCAGGACAGGCCAGTAGCTCAATTGCATACTGTGCAAGCTCTGGCCAGTGATCCATCCTCAAGACCCAGTAAGCCAGAGGATTTTCGGTGGGGAAAGTGTCCAAGTCTGACCTTGCCCCTAGGTATTCCTGCACCATGTATATCAGACGCTGGCGATGGTTGCTGGAACCGATCATACTTTGGGGCTGCGGACTAAAGAATTGTCTGAACGCATCGGTCAGACGGCCACCTTCCCCACAGCTCCTTCTTTGACTGCCCGAAGCCTCAGCAACTCATTGTCCAGGACCAGGAGTTTGTAACCTCCCAGTCTCTGGGAACGCGTTGCACAGACCTTTCTGCAAGGCCTCCCGGAGTTGTCTCATCCTCTGCTCCCTCTGCGACGGTAAGATAAGGTCCGCAACCTTACCCTTGTACCGTGGATCAAGGAGAGTGGCCAGCCAGTAATGGTCCCTCTCCTTGATCCGAAGAATACGAGGATCCTTCCGCAGACTTTGCAGGATCAGGGAGGCCATGCAGCGTAGGTTAGCTGAGGCATTCAGTCCGGAGTCCTCTGGGTCACTAAGGACGACATGATCCGCAGCCACCTCCTCCCAGCCACGTACAAGTCCACTGGTTTCTTGGGACTGTAAATCATCCCTAAAAGACTGCTGCTGATGATGCTGAGTGCCAGCCTCCACCTCCATGCTGAGACAATCCTCCTCCTCCTCCTCCTCCTCCTCCTCCTCTTCCTGTGCGATGGGAGGGACAGAAGGAACACTGTCTGGGTAAAGGGGGCCTTGAGAGGCAAGGAAGTCCTCCTCTTCCTGCCTCTGTTCTGCCTCAAGTGCCCTGTCCATTATTCCACGCAGCGTGTGCTCCAACAGGTGGACAAGAGGTACAGTGTCACTGATGCATGCACTGTCACTGCTCACCATCCTCGTGGCCTCCTCAAATGGTGCCAGGACAGTGCATGCATCCCTGATCATGCCCCACTGGCGTGGTGAAAAAAACCTGAGCTCCCCTGACCCTGTCCTGGTGCCGTAGTCGCACAGGTACTCATTGATGGCCCTCTGCTGCGTGTGCAGCCGCTGCAGCATGGCCAACGTTGAGTTCCACCTGGTGGGCATGTCACATATAAGGCGGTTCTTGGGCAGGTTCAACTCCTTTTGCAGCTCAGCCAGGCGAGCACTGGCATTATAAGATCTGCGGAAATGCACACAGACTTTCCTGGCCTGCCTCAGGACATCCTGTAAGCCCGGGTACCTGCCCAAGAACCGCTGCACCACCAGGTTAAGGACGTGAGCCATACAGGGCACATGGGTCAGTTGTCCCTGTCGGAGGGAGGAGAGGAGGTTGGTGCCATTGTCGCAAACCACCATTCCTGGCTTAAGCTGGCGTGGCGTCAACCACCTCTCGGCCTGCCCCTGCAGAGCAGACAGGACCTCTGCCCCAGTGTGGCTCCTGTCCCCCAAACACACCAGCGCAAGCACGGCATGGCATCTTTTTGCCTGCATACTTGCGTAGCCCCTTGAACGCCTACGGAGCACCGCTGGTTCCGAGGACAAACCACAGGAAGAGGCCATGGAGGAAGAAGAAGAGGAGGGGGTGGAGGAGAGAGGTGTGTCACAACCAGTAGTAGCATTTTGGAGGCGTGGCGGTGGAACAACCTCCAACACTACTGCACCTTGTCCTGCATCCTTCCCAGCTGCCAAAAGAGTGACCCAATGGGCCGTGAAAGAAAGGTAACGTCCCTGTCCATGCCTGCTGGACCATGAGTCAGCGGTAATATGCACCTTACCGCTGACCGCCCTGTCCAGCGAGGCCAAGACATTGCCTTCCACATGCCTGTAGAGAGCCGGAATCGCCTTCCGTGCGAAAAAGTGGCGTTTGGGAACCTGCCACTGAGGAACCGCACATTGCACAAACTCACGGAAGGGGGCCGAGTCTACCAACTGAAAAGGCAGCAGTTGAAGCGCTAGCAATTTAGCCAAGCTAGTATTCAACCGCTGGGCATGTGGATGGCTGGGAGTGAACTTCTTTTGACGGTCCAGCAGCTGGGGCAGGGAAATTTGCCTGCTAGAATCGGACGTTGGTGTACTGCTAGCAGAGTGCCCGCAAGTACTTGGCTGTGACACACCTAATTCTACACCTTCATTCCTCTCAGAGCAGGTTTCAGAGAGGACTGAAGGTATAGTGGGGTTGGAGATCCCAGCTGATGCGGTGCAAGAAGAGGTCAGCTTTGTTCTTTGGTGTGGGTCTTTAAGGTAGGTTTGCCAACGAGCTGCATGGCAGGTCAACATATGTCTGATCAAGCATGTGGTGCCCAAGCGGCTGATGTTTTGGCCACGCGATATACGCTTGAGACATATGTTGCAAACAGCAGCTGTGCGATCTGATGCACTCGCCTCAAAAAAGGCCCACACCAAAGAACTTTTTGAATGACGGGCAGAGGCAGCGCCCTGCACAGGCGGAGCTCTGCGGTGTGATTCCGTCGGTGTGCTGCCCATACGCTGGCCACTCAAGGGCATCCTGCCTCGTTGGAGATGTGCCTCCTCCTCATCCTCCTCCTCCTCCTCTCTCCTATTAGGCACCCACGTGGAGTCAGTGACCTCATCATCCCCTCCCTCCTCATCACTGGAGCCAATCTGGCAGTATGCTGCAGCTGCTGGAGCATGACTGCCAGATTGGTGTCCTTCTTGAGCATCCCCTCTCTCTGCTCTCACGCTACTGCCTTCCTCTAGCTGGGTATCATCATCAGATCCTTCGAAACGCTGGGCATCCTCCTGGAGCATGTACCCAACACTGTGCACAAACAGTTCGGGGGACTCCTCAGGAGGAGGACATGGTGGGTCTAGGGAAGGATTGACTAATGAAGATAATGATACCAGAGAAGAGGACGCTTTGGCAGCTGCTTTGCCAGTACCCTGAGCCTGGGTGAGAGAGGATGAGGAGGATGAGTTGGGCTTGGTCATCCACTCTACCAAGTCTTCGGCATGATGTGGCTCAACATGTCCAGCTGCCGAAAAGAAGGACAAGCGTGTCCCATGGCCATGTGCTGATGACAATGCACCGCGTCCACGACCAGCACTGTTGCCCCCAGACACAGAGCCTGCTTGCCCTCTTTTTTTGCCTCCTGACTGTCTGCCTCTCCTTGTTTGCCTTCCAGACATTTTAATGGATGGCCTGCAGGGAGATGGGAAAAACAGCAATAAGGGCTACCTTCAGGTGTATACTGTGCAGGAGGCTTAGCAATAATGACACTGACACTGTCCCCTGCCTATCCTTCTCTGTCCCTAAACTCAAGGATTTCAAATATGGAACAGCAAAATTGGTTTAGAACAGAATAGCACACTGACACTTTCCCTCACTGTCCTACTCTGTCCCTCCCTACAAACAAGATTTAGCACAGAATAGCACACTGATAGTTTACACGAGTGTCCTTCTCTGTCCCTAAACTCAAGGATTTCAAATATGGAACAGCAAAATTGGTTTAGAACAGAATAGCACACTGACACTTTCCCTCACTGTCCTACTCTGTCCCTCCCTACAAACAAGATTTAGCACAGAATAGCACACTGATAGTTTACACGAGTGTCCTTCTCTGTCCCTAAACTCAAGGATTTCAAATATGGAACAGCAAAATTGGTTTAGAACAGAATAGCACACTGACACTTTCCCTCACTGTCCTACTCTGTCCCTCCCTACAAACAAGATTTAGCACAGAATAGCACACTGATAGTTTACACAAGTGTCCTTCTCTGTCCCTAAACTCAAGGATTTCAAATATGGAACAGCAAAATTGGTTTAGAACAGAATAGCACACTGACACTTTCCCTCACTGTCCTACTCTGTCCCTCCCTACAAACAAGATTTAGCACAGAATAGCACACTGATAGTTTACACGAGTGTCCTTCTCTGTCCCTAAACTCAAGGATTTCAAATATGGTTCATCAAAATTGGTTTAGAACAGAATAGCACACTGACACTTTCCCTCACTGTCCTACTCTGTCCCTCCCTACAAACAAGATTTAACACAGAATAGCACACTGATAGTTTACACGAGTGTCCTTCTCTGTCCCTAAACTCAAGGATTTCAAATATGGAACAGCAAAATTGGTTTAGAACAGAATAGCACACTGACACTTTCCCTCACTGTCCTACTCTGTCCCTCCCTACAAACAAGATTTAGCACAGAATAGCACACTGATAATTTACACGAGTGTGCTTCTCTGTCCCTAAACTCAAGGATTTCAAATATGGTTCAGCAAAATTGGTTTAGAACAGAATAGCACACTGACACTTTCCCTCACTGTCCTACTCTGTCCCTCCCTACAAACAAGATTTAGCACAGAATAGCACACTGATAGTTTACACGAGTGTCCTTCTCTGTCCCTAAACTCAAGGATTTCAAATATGGAACAGCAAAATTGGTTTAGAACAGAATAGCACACTGACACTTTCCCTCACTGTCCTACTCTGTCCCTCCCTACAAACAAGATTTAGCACAGAATAGCACACTGATAGTTTACACGAGTGTCCTTCTCTGTCCCTAAACTCAAGGATTTCAAATATGGAACAGCAAAATTGGTTTAGAACAGAATAGCACACTGACACTTTCCCTCACTGTCCTACTCTGTCCCTCCCTACAAACAAGATTTAGCACAGAATAGCACACTGATAGTTTACACGAGTGTCCTTCTCTGTCCCTAAACTCAAGGATTTCAAATATGGAACAGCAAAATTGGTTTAGAACAGAATAGCACACTGACACTTTCCCTCACTGTCCTACTCTGTCCCTCCCTACAAACAAGATTTAGCACAGAATAGCACACTGATAGTTTCCACGAGTGTCCCTCTCTGTCCCTAAACTCAAGGATTTCAAATATGGAACAGCAAAATTGGTTTAGAACAGAATAGCACACTGACACTTTCCCGCACTGTCCTACTCTGTCCCTCCCTACAAACAAGATTTAGCACAGAATAACACACTGATAGTTTACACGAGTGTCCTTCTCTGTCCCTAAACTCAAGGATTTCAAATATGGAACAGCAAAATTGGTTTAGAACAGAATAGCACACTGACACTTTCCCTCACTGTCCTACTCTGTCCCTCCCTACAAACAAGATTTAGCACAGAATAGCACACTGATAGTTTACACGAGTGTCCTTCTCTGTCCCTAAACTCAAGGATTTCAAATATGGAACAGCAAAATTGGTTTAGAACAGAATAGCACACTGACACTTTCCCTCACTGTCCTACTCTGTCCCTCCCTACAAACAAGATTTAGCACAGAATAGCACACTGATAGTTTACACGAGTGTCCTTCTCTGTCCCTAAACTCAAGGATTTCAAATATGGAACAGCAAAATTGGTTTAGAACAGAATAGCACACTGACACTTTCCCTCACTGTCCTACTCTGTCCCTCCCTACAAACAAGATTTAGCACAGAATAGCACACTGATAGTTTACACGAGTGTCCTTCTCTGTCCCTAAACTCAAGGATTTCAAATATGGAACAGCAAAATTGGTTTAGAACAGAATAGCACACTGACACTTTCCCTCACTGTCCTACTCTGTCCCTCCCTACAAACAAGATTTAGCACAGAATAGCACACTGATAGTTTCCACGAGTGTCCCTCTCTGTCCCTAAACTCAAGGATTTCAAATATGGAACAGCAAAATTGGTTTAGAACAGAATAGCACACTGACACTTTCCCTCACTGTCCTACTCTGTCCCTCCCTACAAACAAGATTTAGCACAGAATAACACACTGATAGTTTACACGAGTGTCCTTCTCTGTCCCTAAACTCAAGGATTTCAAATATGGAACAGCAAAATTGGTTTAGAACAGAATAGCACACTGACACTTTCCCTCACTGTCCTACTCTGTCCCTCCCTACAAACAAGATTTAGCACAGAATAGCACACTGATAGTTTACACGAGTGTCCTTCTCTGTCCCTAAACTCAAGGATTTCAAATATGGTTCAGCAAAATTGGTTTAGAACAGAATAGCACACTGACACTTTCCCTCACTGTCCTACTCTGTCCCTACAAACAAGATTTAGCACAGAATAGCACACTGACACTTTCCCTCACTGTACCTCTCTGTCCCTAAACTCAAGGATTGAAAATATGGTTCAGCAAGATTGGTTTAGAACAGAATAGCACACTGACACTTTCCCTCACTGTACCTCTCTGTCCCTACAAACAAGGTTTAGCACAGAATAACACACTGACACTCTCCCTACCTATCCTTATTTGTCCCTAAACACAAGGAATCCAGGATTAGTAAAGGAAAAAAAATGACACTGTCCCTGCCTATGCTTCTCTTTCCCTGCTCCGGAACACACTACACAAGGCCGCCGCGCTGGCGGCCTTTTATAGTGTGGGGCGTGTACTAAACCCCCTCAGCAATAATTGGCCACAGGCATCCTGCCTGTGGCCAATCATTGCTCTCCTCGCTGCCGGCGCTGTGATTGGCCAAGCATGCGGGGTCACAGTGCATGGTTGGCCAATCACAGCGCCTGGATGACACTGCGATGGCGTAGTGCATTGTGGGCCGTTCGCGTCACTCGAATTTGGCGCGAACGGCCCAAATCGTTCGATCTTCGTCGAACGATCGAACAGCCGATGTTCGAGTCGAACGTATGTTCGACTCGAACACGAAGCTCATCCCTAAACCCCACTATACCTTCAGTCCTCTCAGAAATCTGCACTGAGAGGAATGAAGGTGTAGAATTAGATGTGTCACTGCCAAGTACTTGCGGGCAATCTGCTATCGGTACACCAACGTCAGATTGTACCAGGCAAATTTCCCTGCCCCAGCTGCTGCACCGCCGAAAGAAGTTCGCTCCCAGCCATCCACATGCCCAGCGGTTGAAAACTAGCTTGGCTAAATTGCTAGCACTTCAACTGCTGCCTTTGCAGTTGGTAGACTCTGCCCCCTTCTGTGGTTCCTCAGTGGCAGGTTCCCAAACGTCACTTTTTTTCACGGAAGGCAATACCGGCTCTCTACCGGCATGTGGAAGGCAATGTCTTGGCCTCGTTGGACAGGGCGGTCAGCGGTAAGGTGCATATTACAACTGACTCATGGTCCAGCAGGCATGGACAGGGACGTTACCTATCTTTCACAGCGCATTGGGTGACTCTGCTGGCAGCTGGGAAGGATGCAGGACAGGGTGCAGTAGTGTTGGAGGTTGTTCCGCCACCACGCCTCCAAAATGCTACTAGTGGTGATTCTGACACACCTCTCTCCTCCACCCCCTCCTCTTCTTCCTCCATGGCCTCTTCCTGTGCTGATTTGTCCTCGGAACCAGCGGTGCTCCGTAGGCGTTCAAGGGGCTACGCAAGTACCCAGGCAAAAAGATGCCATGCGGTGCTTGAGCTGGTGTGCTTGGGGGACAGGAGCCACACTGGGGCAGAGATTCTGTCAGCTTTGCAGAGGCAGGCCAAGAGGTGGTTGACGCCACGCCAGCTTAAGCCAGGAATGGTGGTTTGCGACAATGGCACCAACCTCCTCTCCGCCCTCCGACAGGGACAACTGACCCATGTGCCCTGTTTGGCTCATGTCCTTAACTTGGTGGTGCAGTGGTTCTTGGGCAGGTACCCAGGCTTACAGGATGTCCTGAGGCAGGCCATGAAAGTCTGTGTGCATTTTTGCCGGTCATATAATGCCAGTGCTGGGCTGGCTGACCTCCAAAAGGAATTTAACCTGATCAAGAACCGCCTAATCTGTGACATGCCCATCAGGTGGAACTCAACGTTGGCCATGCTGCAGCGGCTGCACACACAGCAGAGGGCCATCAATGAGTATCTGTGCCAATATGGCACGAGGACAGGGTCAGGGGAGCTTGTTTTTTTTGCCACGCCAGTGCGTCATGATCAGGGATGCATGCACTGTCCTGTCACCATTTGAGGAGGTCACGAGGATGGTGAGCAGTGACAGTGCATGCATCAGTGACACTGTCCCTCTTGTCCACCTGTTGGAGCACACGCTGCGTGGAATAATGGACAGGGCACTTGAGGCAGAACAGAGGGAGGAAGAGGAGGACTTCCTTACCTCTCAAGGCCCCCTTTATCCAGACAGTGTTCCTGCTGGCCCGCCTATCACACAGGAAGAGGACGAGGAGGAGGAGGAGGAGGAGGATTATGTCAGCATGGAGGTGGAGCCTAGCACTCAGCATCAGCAGCAGTCTTCAAGGGATCAATTACAGTCCCAAGAAACCCATGGACTTGTACGTGACTGGGAGGAGGTGGCTGCGGATCATGTCGCCCTTAGTGACCCAGAGGACTCCAGACTGAATGCCTCAGCAAACCTACACTGCATGGCCTCCCTGATCCTGCAAAGCCTGCGGAAGGATCCTCGTATTCGTGGTATCAAGGAGAGGGATCATTACTGGCTGGCAACCTTCCTTGATCCACGTCACAAGGGTAAGGTTGCGGACCTTATCTTGCCGTCGCAGAGGATGAAACATCTTCGGGAGGCCTTGCAGAAAGGTTTGTGCAACGCATTCCCAGAGCCTGGGAGGTTACAAATTCCTGGTCCTGGACAACGTGTTGCTGAGGCTTCGGTCAGTCACAGAAGGAGCAGTGGAGAAGGTGGCCTTCTGGCAAATGCGTTCAGACAATTTTTTATTCCGCAGCCTCAAGGTATGATCGGTTCCAGCAACCATCGCCAGCATCTGATTTACATGGTGCAGGAATACCTAGGGATCAGACTTGGACACCTTTCCCACCAAAAATCCTCTGGGTTACTGGGTCTTGAGGATGGATCACTGGCCAGAGCTTGCACAGTATGCAATTGATCTACTGGCCTGTCCTGCATCCAGCGTTCTTTCGGGAACACACATTCAGTGCTGCTGGAGGCTTTGTAACCGATCACAGGGTGCGCCTGTCCACCGACTCGTTCGATCAGCTGACCTTCATAAAAATTAATCAGTGTTGGATCACCACCAGCTACCAAGCACCTGATGCTGATGTAACCGAATAATTTTTTTTTGAATGTCAGATCCCTTCAAGACTGCCTATGCTGATGCTGAGTGACTATCCTGTTATGCTGAGTGACTATCCTCTTCCTCCTCAATGATCATGCTGATAGCTTGTAAGAACATTTTTGGTTCTGGGCACCGCCACCAGTGGCTAAGGCCCAATTTTTCTGCCTCTGTTTAACAGGGGCATGTAATTACAATTTTTGCTGTAATACTTTGCAGCAGGGCTCTTTTCTGCGCTCCAACTAGAGTATCTGCGAGGGGTTGCAGTGTTGTGGCACCAGTGCCTAAGGCCCAATTTTTCAGCTCCTGTTTAACAGGGGCATGTAATTACAATTCTTGATCTAATATTTCACAGCAGGGCCCGTTCCTGCACCCACCAAGAATAACTGTGAGGCCTTACAGTGTTGTGGCAACACCACCACACCGTCCACCACCAAAGGCCCAATTTTTCTGCCCCTGTTCAACAGGGGCATGCAATTACAATTCTTGATCTAATATTTCACAGCAGGGCCCGTTCCTGCGCCTACCAAGTGTAACTGTGAGGGCTTACAGTGTTGTGGCAACACCAACACCTAAGGCCCAAATTTCTGCAGAGTACATAGGGCAGGCCCCTACTTTCAAGCATCCAACTTACAAACGACTGCTGCTTGCAAACGGAAGGAGACAACAGGAAGTGAAAGGAAATCTACCCCTAGGAAGGAAAATTCTCTCCTGTAAGAGTTCCTTGTTTCACTAAAAACCCCAAATTTTCTAAATCCAATTGTCATTGGGACAGAAAGTGAGATGAAATCTTCTGAACAGGTGCACAGACAGCAAAACAAATGTCACAGAGGTGATAACCCTTCCCTATGTTTTCCAAAAAGCTTAAAAATAGATTTTTTGGCTGGAGCTACACTTTAAAAATGTACCAGTTCAAAATTACAAATGGATTCTACTTAAGAACAAACCTACAGTCCCTGTCTTGTTTGCACCGCCTGTATACTGCTGTTCAGAGTATATAGGGCCTGGGGGCCCCACGCCTTTCCTTTTTTTAATTTGGGTGCGGGGTTCCCCTTAATATCCATTAATATCCATACAAGACCCAAAGGGGCAAGCAGTTTTAAATGACTTTTATTCCTTTAGAATTGTCATTTTGTGCAGGGACTGTTCTAAACACGGGAAACATGCGCCACTTCACAGGCATACTATAGACACCCCCCAGGTACGATATTGAAAGGAACATTTCACTTTTATTTTTTCACTTTAAGCATCATTAAAATCACTGCTCCCGAAAAAACATACATTTTTAAAACTTTTTTTTGCATTGATACATGTACCCTGGGGCAGGACCCGGGTCCCCAAACCCTTTTAAGGACAATAACTTGCATATTAGCCTTTAAAATTCGCATTTTTGATTTCTCACATTTGAGTCCCATAGACTTTAACAGGGTTTGAAAGTTTGCGCAAACTTTCGGTCCGTTCGCATGTTCTGGTGCGAATTGAACCGGGGGTGTTTGGCTCATCCCTATTCATGGCTGATGTGGATGATACATACTTTGTTGTTTCTCAGAATTTTGGTCCCTTTCTGGGTTCTGGAGCCCAGAGACGTCGTAGTCTGTTTTGCCAATCAGTCCAGGAGTACTGAAAACTTAGGTTCCATGTTGACACCTCTAGGGGGTGCATCCCTGACAGTCTGGGCCCACACAAAGTGCATTGGATGATGCTCGCTGTCAGCCAACCTGAAGTGTGAGCGGCACTGGACCTTGAAAAAAAAATTGAGTTCTGCTTTTAGGAGAGAATACTCTACTGAGAGAATACACTGATTGCCATTGGTTGCCTCTGACAATGCTACTTGATTTCTGTGTTTTTCACACCAGGAGACCTGGAACATGCATGTAGATCAAGAAAGAGTGAGGTAATCTGCATACTTCTGGCTCTGTGATTTAGAAAGGACTGAAGCCAACGGATCAAATTTTTACTGAGTGCTGCAGTTTGACCCACCAGCCACTAGGTTACTAATGTGTTGCTGCAGCTTTGAAGGGACACACTAGTGATTTGTTCTCCCCAGTAGATGACACAGAACTCTCAGATAGGACTTTACATAGTTAAATAGTTAGTCTGGTTGAAAAAAGACACAAGTCCATTCAGTTCAGCCAGTAAAAAGGGGGGGGGGAGGGGGAAATTATACAATCCTATATAACCAATCCTATACCCCCAGTTGAGCCAAAGGAAGGCAAACCCCCCCTCCAGCAAAGCATAATCCAATTTGGTCCAGCAGGGGAAAAAAAAATCCTTCCTGATCCCCCAATTGGATATTCCATGGATCAACTTTACCTGTAAATGTTATCCAGTTATGTTATGCCCAGTTATGTTATGTCCTCTAATCTTTCCTCATATCTGAGCTCCTCCATGCCTCTTATCAGTTTGGTTGCCCTTCTCTGCACTTTCTTCAGTCCCCAGATATTATTTTTGTTAACTGGTGCCCAAAACTGAACTGCATATTCCAGATAAGGTCTTACTAATGATTTTAACAGGGGCAAAACAATATCTCTCTCTCTGGAGTCCATCCCTCTCTTCATACAGAAAAGGATTTTGGTTGCTTTGAAAACCAAAGCTTGGCATTGCATGCCATTATTAAGCTTATGATCTACCAAAACCATTGACTCCCCCAGCAAATGTAGTGAGTGGAACCTCAGTGTGCAATCAGGAGATGCAGACGCCTACACACCGACCCAGAGGTGTCAGATGCTGAAAACTCTACCAGCAGGTATAGCTCTTCAAAAAAGCAAAGACTCCCTTCCAGGTCGCAGGATTGGTAAGTGTAGCCACCCTGTCATAAACAGAGGTGACTAGTAAATAATAGTCTTCTGGGTATTAATTTTACCCAGGTCAATTTGTAGTCTTTTCACTTGACTCTCCTCCAGGTTCCGGGTTGCCGCTGTTCCCAGCTGCTGCCACTGGCACTTAGGGTAATAGTCATGGGGGCATTTACAATCTTGGGCTTATGAGGTTTTTACCCCTCTGAAAACCACAAGGAGGATCATGGCCGTTAGTGTTCACTAGAGGGGGATATAAATGTTTGATTAGTGGCCGGATGAGCTCTCTTCTCCCAAGGCTGCAACTTGGAAGGTGTGTGCAGTAGGCCAGAATCCCTAAGTTGCCCTGCCAGGTCAAGGAGGGTACAGCACCCAAAGTGGAGAGCCAAAAAGATGAAAGTCCTGCTAGAGGGGGAATAGAGTCTGCCCTCTGAGGATCATGACACTTCATTGGATGGAGGAGATGTGAGGAGTCTGAAACACATCTGCTGGAGGTATCTAAAGCCCTAACCCTCTCTTTGTGTAAGCTGTAGCAATAGGACTTGAAAAGGACTAAAGTGATTGGCACCCATCATCTCTTCATTGCAGCCATGGATCCACCCTGGGGTAACGTTAGACCATCTCTGTGTTGTGTGGGTTTTCCCTTCTCCCAGCCAGGGGGATTGCTACATAATTAGTACTAATATACTTTATAACTGTATCTTTTAAATGTATTTTTAACAAAAGGGTCACTTTTAAAAAGAATAAAAAGATTATTTCCATGAAGCTGATTACTTTTATTTGCATGTCTTAAAAAACCCATTTTCAAAGCTGTTATTTTCTTTTAGTTGTATTTGATCCCTGTATTGTTTAGCTCAGAGGGACTCTGAGCTAAATCTCAATAAATGGTCCCCTGAGGAAATATTTCCTTTATTACCTGTTTATTTCAATGAAAAAAAAAAAAAGCCCACAGTCGGTGTGTTTTATTTACACGACTGCCTCATATTCGGCTTTACAGTCTGTTCTCTTTTTATTGTCTCCATGAAATACATTTCACAGCAAATTAGATCTGATACAGTCTGCAACCAGAATCCTTTAATGCTTTGCAGGATGTCTTCATTAATCCAGCTTTGCATGTTCCTTCATTTACTCATTACAGAAGAAATACATATTTATTGTGAACTTGATTTAATCTTAGAAGTCTAACAGTTACGCATTTTTAAGAAATTGCAGTTTCTTGTTAATCTTCTTATCCAATTTTCTCTTGTTGTAAAAGCCCGCTCATTGTAGAGTCTGGGTTTTCGTAAGCTTCATACTAAGCAATATATGTTAACCCAACCCAAATATATTCCAGTCTTGCATGATTGCTGCCAAATTGAATTGCATTTTGAATTTAATATCTCCCAATGGTTCCTCACCAGAGTTCCCAGGTCCACGTATGTTCTGTAGGGGTTACATTGCCAAATGATGGTGTCACCCAGTGGTGGAGTCACCAACGGGGCCCTGTGTGCAACCAATTTTTGCACCCCCCCCATAAATCAACTGTCCAAGTTAAAACAATTATTCACTGTGTATCTATGGAAGTAAGCTGTGTCCAGGTCTACGTGATAGTGAAAGGAATCCCAGCACTCATCTCATGGACATCTAGAATAAATGGTCTGCTAAGTTCCAGAAGGCCCTTGTGCAGGCGCAAAGTTCATGTGCATGTAAAGGCAGGCGTCCCAATACTTTTGGTAATATAGTGTAAGTATGATTCTTGAAAAAAAAAAAGCTGAACTTCTCTTTTCATAAAACATTTTTTTACCCGATGAACATTTAGGGATAAAACACTCACCAGACCAATATGACTTATTTTAAACAAAAAGAGGGTCAATTGCACTTTTGCTTTAAGGTCCTTTGCGATCCTCACGATAGTCAGATCTCTGTTTTAGCTGTTAACTCCACTCCACCATATCATCATAAAAACCAGTGGAGTGGAGAAGTAAACAAATGATACAAAGATCCACTGATGATCGCAAAAAGAGTTTTATGTTTTGAATGGTACAGTATATAGTGATAGACACACATTACGATTGGAATTGTGTAATATTGAGTATAGTGCCTTTCTTTATTATTTTTTTGTCACAGTGTATTTTTACACAATAGGCAGCTTTAATGTATTTGTCAAATAACACATTTATTTTTTTCACATTCATTTATTATTTATTAGTCTATATTTTTTTCACATATTTCATTTTTCATATATATATATGATTTAGATACCTTCTTGGAGTCACGTTCTGATAACTTTTTATCAAAATACCTGAACAGTGCCTGCATTCTGATTGGATGTAAGTGTTGTTCAGCCAACAATTTTCTGCTCATCTCCTTTAGTTTTTCAGTTGAAGAATGTAGGGTAGGGGGATGCTGACATGGCCACTCACAAATTTTGGCTGGGTTCATTAGGAACTGGCCAAAATTCGATCATTGTAAGGCCAGCTTAACCATACCGTAGATGTACTGCGGCAGGTCGGCTCTATTGCAAGAAATTACGTACCTGTACATCATTTCGTGCAATAGCCACTGCCGGAGGCGTGATCGTGCGCTGATTGGACACAGGGGATGCCAATCAGCGGGTCCAGCAGACCCGATGCCCGCCGGCCACCTGCGATCGCCCCCCCAGAGAGGCAGAACAGTGATTTGCCTATGTAAGCAAGGCAGATCGCCGTTCTGACAGGGGAGAAAATAGAGATCTTGTGTTCCTGCTAAGCAGGAACATGGATCTCCATCTTCATCCAGTCAGAGCAACCCCCACACAGTTAGCAAGCACCAGCTAGGCCCACAGTTAACCCTTTGATCGCCCCTGATGTTAACCCCTTCCCTGTCAGTGTCATTAGTACAGTAACAGTGCATATTTTTAGCACTGATTACTATAATAATGTCACTGGTTACCCCAAAAAAGTGTTAAAAATGTCAGTTAGGTGTCCAGTTTGTCCGCCGCAATGTCGCAGTCCCGCTAAAAATCGCTGATCACCACCATTACTAGTAAAAAAAAAAAAAACGCCACAAAAATATATAGTTTGTAGACACGATAACTTTTTTTTACCACAAAAATGTAGCAAAATACATATTCGCCTAAATCGATGAAGAGACTAGATTAAAAAAAATAAATATTGGATATGTTTTATAGCAGAAAGTAAAAAATATATATATATTTTTTCCAAATTTTCAGTCTTTTTTTGTTTCTAGCGCAAAAAATAAAAACCACAGAGGTGATCAAAAACTCTTTCATTGGTGTATGGGTTTTTCAAATTCTCATCAATAATATTATAAATTTTATATATATGTAGCGGCCTCACCCCGTCTCCTTTGTCTAGGGGTATGTCACACGACAGGGTGAGATGCGCTACGGCCCATGTCCTCCCCATAGCTGTGGGTGAGGTGAAGGTCAGCACCAGATATTTCCTCGGGCCTATGTTCTTTGTTCTAGAATACAGTCCTGCTGTGTCAACACTTCCCTCTGCTCCCATTAACCAGAGTTCCACACACCGATCACAGTCCAACTCTTGTTTTATTGTACATCTCACAATAAACAGTGCTTCATTAGCCAACTGGTTGCGACTTGATAACATTTTGATATGGGGGTGAGCAGGTCGAGGCATTATCCTGGTTATCAACGAAACCACTGCGATTTCGCCAGCGGTTACTATAGCATTCAGCTAGAAAGGACTTAGAATCTGAGAGTCTCTACCAGTGACTCAAGAGAACGTAGATAGGAGTACCTTCGCTGCGCTGCGGCCCCTATCAGGGGAAGATGTCCCTCCAAGGGATTTACCAGAGGCCCATCCGTCACTGGGTTGATGCTGCTCCAGACTCTCCGGACGGGTAACCTCCCCGGCCTCCTCACCTCAGACATGGGCCCCATCCACCTCAGGGACCCTCGGACGTCTCCACCCTCACGGGATCCAGTCGAAGTCACTGGACCCCAGGCCTCCTAGTTCAGTACCTCACCCCAGGCTGAAGGTGCCTGGGATGGACTCCAACTCCATTCCGGTCAGGCCTAGGGCACCTGAGCCGGAATCCAGAACCCGCCCGCACCCAGGCCTAAGGTGCCTGGGCGCGTGAAGAACTTCCTCCCGAAGACCTCGTGGTTATGGCGTCTCCCCCTTTTATCTCCTCCCATCGACACCACAACAGGTTCCCCGCCCTTGCCGTACCATCTCCGGAAAGGGACAAAAAGGGTAGCACTGTAATGGCAAATCTACCTTGAGCCTTCAGGTACCCTGCCACCCAGAGGCCAAGGAGATTATTACACCATCCAATCCTCCACGAACACAAGGGGTCCACTATCCCTATACTTCCACACCTGGGTGTCCCACATAAATTTAGAGACCCCCGCTACATACTCCCCCCTGTGATTTGACGCTGGTCCCCAGCGTCTGGTGCGAACCCATGTCTCCCATGGAGTGAGGACACAAGCTTAGCCCCAGAGGCTATCCCTAAAATTGTAAACCTCAACCATACCAAGACCTGCTCAAAGGGAAAGGGAATATAAAACAATAAAACTTTTCCTTAAAACAACTATCATATACACATATACAATCCCTCCCTCCACTGTCTAAGAACCACCCCATACTCAGCAGTCTTGACAGACGAATCTCCTGCAGAGGGAAAAAAAAACACAACACACAAAAAAAATCACATCCTGACATTTGGTGTTATTTTGGAATGAATGGGTCTATCAGCCGAGAGACCCACTCGCTCCAATGAGTAAAGTGATGCGCGTGTGAGAAAAAAAACAAACAGCCGTTGCACAACACTGCCACCTGGTGACAGTGCCGCGGTAATGACACTTGGTGCAATCTTCATTCTTCCTGCGTCCCTACACTAATTCTACCCCAAAGTCTGTCTTTTGAACTGTGAGGAAGAGAGAACAACAACAAAAAAAAAACTTCTCTCAGTCCTCCGGAAGAGTAGAAATCAAAAGCCCAAATAAAAAACTAGGGCACAGTTCGGATGCTCCGGCAGGAACACTTCTAGAAGATTGTAGGAAAGGAACAACAAGTGAGTCTCTTCTCACAAGTAGAACTTCGGGTCAGGCAAGAACAAGGGCTTCAGATGTTTATCAAAAACCTCAATTGAATAGTCAGCATCCTCTCCATCTTTCCTGCAGATGCGCACCTTGTCTGCGTGGATATGGCGGCCCCACATCCAGTCTGCTCTGCAGTCCCGAAACTTTTTCGACACTGTTGATGAACAGGAGAAGTATCGTCGTGCATGGGGCACTTTGAGTTTCTCCCAAACAAATTTGTCATACCATCTCTGGCGTATGACCTCAACTTCAAAAAGCAAGTCCCGAGGCAAGTAGGGATATTCCCACCCATACTCACGGACGACTCTCTGCGAGAAAAGTCTTTGCAATCTGGCCAAAGGAGGCATGGCTTCCCGCTCACCTTCTCCGGGTTGAACGATGGCCTCCGGGTGCCGAAGTACTTTCACTACCTCTGATGGCTTTTCTCTCGGTTCTCGTAGTGAGGCTCGCTGCATCCCCGCCACCAAGACGGGCGATGTTGTAGATTGTGGGAAGGCACTCTGAGGACTAGACTTCCTCGTAGAATCTGGGGCTTGTACCCGGTCCGTGCTGTCTCCTATTGACATAGGGGAATCCTGCGGTACTCGTAACACAGGCAATGGGCATTTGTCCCAGCCCTTCCGATGAAACAGTTCACCAATCTCCCCGTCATCTCCACAATCTGACAGCGACTCTAGGTCGGAAGTGTCATACATCTCAGCGGGAAGGTAGTCTCTGGTAGACGTGGTACTACCCTCCCTTGTGGGCTCCACCGACTGTGGACCCCCGACACCTCCAACCACCACCACAGTCCCAGCCCCTGGCTCACCTTGACCTTTTGTAGAACTGGGATGTCCAGGACTCTTCCAACCGGATCCATCCAGGCCAGGCAAACAACGGGGAGAAGCTCAACCACGACCACAGGAGGCCTGCACCAGGCCAACTTTCCTCTTCGGAGGTGGGAGCAGAGAATCTGTGGTGACCGAAGCAGCATCCTCGGATTTTTCTCTCTCAGTCTCTGATTGGGCAGTCACGTCGCCCTGGTCAGTGCGTACGGGAACCTCCTCAAAGGCTTGGATCTCTCCTTCTAGAGTAGCGGTACCTGTGAGGCTGTTGAGGCGAAGGGCCCGGGGGCCTTACTGTGGATGGCTCCACCTCGAATAAGAATTCTTTGCATGCCTCGCAACGCCCGAATGGCTTCAGGTGGACCACCAATCCCGAGCATCCGGGACAGATCACGCCGAGGGCCTCCGTGTCTCTGCATGAGTACAAAGCCAACTGCCCTCGGGGCCTTAGTCTTATCCCCGTGTCTGTAAGGGGAGCAGCGAATGTAGTCATCTTCGTGGGGTAGGGAACCGGAATCCACGGGGAGCTTGAGGCCATCCCGACTATCTGCTGCTCCATCACGCACTGACCACGCGCCGAAGTCTCCACGTGAGTTCCTCCACATGGCCAGACTCCTCCCACGACTTGCATGTTTTCGCGGGCTTCCTTCAAGCTCCGCCCACGAATTGCGCAGTCACGGGGTGCCTCGTGGCGCAGTGCAATAAAAGCCCCCACATGTAGTACTTCACACGGCTGGACTCTTCCCTCTTCTCGCTCCTCTGCATGGGTCTTTCCCGTCCTAGGGTAATTTCCAGGACTTTGAGCAGGGATGCACTTTGGCCAATCACATGGCCGACCTGCTCGGAACTCCTCCGGGCAGCAAAGTCCAGACACAGCCATTCTTTCTTCCAAAGTTAAAACACATATCATCCCGGACTCACGAGCCCCCACGTGTAGCGGCCTCACCCCCTCTCGTTTGTCATGGGGTATGTCACACGACAGGGTGAGATGCGCTATGGCCCATGTCCTCCCCATAGCTGTGGGTGAGGTGAAGGCCAGCACCAGATATTTCCTTGGGCCTATGTGCTTTGTTCTAGAATACAGTTCTGCTGTGTCAACACTTCCCTCTGCTCCCATTAACCAGAGTTCCACACACCGATCACAGTCCAACTCTTGTTTTATTGTACATCTCACAATAAACAGTGCTTCATTAGCCAACTGGTTGCGGCTTGATAACATTTTGATACGGGGGTGAGCAGGTCGAGGCACTATCCTGGTTATCAACTAAACCACTGCAATTTCGCCAGCGGTTACTATAGCATTCAGCTAGAAAGGACTTAGAATCTGAGAGTCTCTACCAGCGACTCAAGAGAACGTAGATAGGAGTACCTTCGCTGCGCTGCGGCCCTTATCAGGGGAAGATGTCCCTCCAAGGGAGTTACCAGAGGCCCATCTGTCACTGGGTTGATGCTGCTCCAGACTCTCTGGAAGGGTAACCTCCCCGGCCTCCTCACCTCAGACATGGGCCCCATCCACCTCAGGGACCCTTGGACGTCTCCACCCTCGCGGGATCCAGTCGAAGTCACTGGACCCCAGGCCTCCTAGTTCAGTACCTCACCCCAAGCTGAAGGTGCCTGGGATGGACTCCAACTCCATTCCGGTCAGGCCTAGGGCACCTGAGCCGGAATCCAGAACCCGCTCGCACCCAGGCCTAAGGTGCCTGGGTGCGTGAAGAACTTCCTCCCGAAGACCTCGTGGTTAGGGCGTCTCCCCCTTTTATCTCCTCCCATCGACACCACAGCAGGTTCCCCGCCCTTGCCGTACCATCTCCGGAAAGGGACAAAAAGGGTAGCACTGTAATGGCAAATCTACCTTGAGCCTCCAGGTACCCCGCCACCCAGAGGCCAAGGAGATTATTACACCATCCAATCCTCCACGAACACAAGGGGTCCACTATCCCTATACTTCCACACCTGGGTGTCCCACATAAATTTAGAGACCCCGCTACATATACTACTGATTTTAATCCACAGAAGTGTTAACTCACTGTCACCTATACTTGCACATTGTCTTTGGGGAATCCACAGTGCTCCTGACCTGTCCACGTGTCTCTAACTTGAAATCCAAGAAAATCCATTATCAAGCGGTATCAAAGTTCAGTCTTATATTTCCAATTCTATTTGTTTATCAGGGCTTCTAAACATCCGCTTGTGCATGCTGTTTATTACTGAATGGTCATTGACCCTAAAATTAATTAACCCTAATCAATTCACTGTAATCAGCCCAAAGCTGGTATTGATTCCTCTTCATATGAGCTGCATTTTGAAAAGGCTTCCTATTGACAGATGATAAACGGTTTGACTTTTGGAGAAATCTGCTGCGCAGGGAGGTTTTTTTTTGTTTTAGCTTTCCCTCAATCTAGCCAGGTGCAGCTATAATAAATTCTGAATATTTAACATGTTTAAAGCATTTCAATTGATATTTAAAGGGAACCTGTCATGAGAGAAATGTACTGCCATTATCAACTGCCTTTTCAATATGAGGGTTAATTTGGACTTTTCTGTTGCGGTAACACATTGTTAAAACAATATGCTACTGAGCACTTTTGCAATGCAGGTTCCAGTCACTGTACAGGGGGTCCCTGGGTTCCGAACCCGTTAGGGACTTTCCTCCTGTTTGTAAATCGGAAATGTTCGTAAGTCGGCCGCGCATGCGCAGACCGGCAATTACAGACATTTCCGATGTTTTCTGATGTTCTGTCGAATGCCGTTCTGCGCATGCGCGGCCAATTATGGACATTTCCGACATTTCCCAAGGCTCCGTCTGGCCGCGCATGCGCAGAACAGCAGACGGTCCGCCCAAAATGGCAGAGGGTCCCCGCAGCGCCTGGTTCGTAAGTAGGAGAAGTTCGGAACTCGGGCGTTCGTAAGTCGGGGACCCCCTGTACAGTAGAAAGCAACACACAGCGCACATACCATGTGTTGTAGTACTTTGGGGGTTATTTACGAAAGGCAAATCCACTTTGCACTACAAGTGCACAGGAAGTGCAGTCGCTGTAAATCTGAGGGGAAGATCTGACATGAGGGGAAGGTCTGCTGATTTTATCATCCAATCATGTGCAAGCTAAAATGCTGTTTTTTATATTCCTTGCATGTCCCCCTCAGATCTACAGCGACTGCATTTCCAAGTGCACTTTCAGTGCACTTGTAGTGCAAAGTGGATTTGCCTTTCGTAAATAACCCCCTTTGTGTTGCTAAAAGAAAAAGGTCATGTGCATTTTTCGATCTGTTGCGGTATGTTGGCAGTACATTCACAATCAAACCGCCTTAACATAACCCACGGCAAGAGATCGCAAAAGTGTAAATCTGTTTACAAGGCAAAGCAGCTCTTACAAGACACCATCAAGGGGAAGCTGCATGTTATAAAATACCTCTGTAGCGACACAACCCCTTTTTCCTGCCTTTGGCTCCTTAGCAAAAAAAAAAAAGAGGGCCATCGTGCTACATGCCCGTACCCTCCCGTAGAAAGAGGTTGAGCGGTGTAATGTACCTGGGTCTCCGTGATCAGGCTCCCCCAGAGAAATGGCTCCTGTCTTCACTGTAACAAAGACAAGTCTCTATTCCCCAATAACTTCAAAGTCCACACCGATTGCAACTCCAACTTAGAGTTTATATATTTCCTGTTATGCACAATAACTGGACAGGAGAAGGTTGGAAGAAGAGCAGGACAGCAAAAGGTGTGGGAATAGGTCCAGGCACAAACAAATTCTTATTCACTACCCATATCTTTAGGTAGACTCAGCTCATCCATATAGTCTCCCACGGAACGGGCCCTAGCAGCCAGAATGATGCTCGAACTAGATAGACTTGGGTCTCTGCCACAGACCTGGCGAACTTGGTTGCAACATTAAGCCTCTTTCAGGGAGATGACATCCCTCCAGAGAGTTACCCGGCCCCTTCCTTCACTGTGAGTTCCTCACCAGTCCCTCGGAACGGTCCTCCCCCGGCCTCCTCATCTAAGATACGGGTCTCCTCGCAAGGCAGCACCCTGGGATTCCTCGATCCTCTGTGGGCCTCAGCCAAAGGTGCTGAGCCCAAGGCCTCCAGTTGCAGCCCCAGGGCTAAAGGTGCCTGGGACTGATCCGCCAGTGTACCGAATCAGGAACTCCACCCCAGAGCTAAAGGTGCCTGGGGTGGCCATGAACAGAAAACACACACTCCCGGGGTCGGGCCCCCCGGGAACTCGCCCCGGCAGCCAGGGTCTGCCCCTTTTATATCCCCTTCTGGGATGCACAGCGGGCAAACACGCCCACCATACCACCGCCGACAAGGGACATCCAAGACACAGCACTGTACCGGCGGTTAAACCCTGGCCTCCGATGGCAGCGCCACCAACAGGCCACGGGGAACTACACACCAGTATCCCGCCTGCAGCTAAAATTGGGTTTGCTGAATCCCTATCAAATAATGTGTTTGAGCACAACTACCACTCAAACATCCCCCTAAATTTCAAAGCCCCGCTACACCTATACTGTATCACAAGAGACAGAAAGCTACAAAAGACTTGACTGATGGATGTGCAGATTGCTGAGGCTCCTGCTACCTATAAATTTAAACAATTTCCCGTCCCACATTGATGGAGTCGAATGGCCATAGCAGCCTTTTATTATTCTCTCAAACAATTGAAATACAAAAAACTTCATAAACATTCGAAATGCATAAATACATTCAATACATAACCCATTAACAAAAAACCTCAGCCTAATCCTACCCGGTCTAAAGATCTTTGAAGGCCTATTTACTTTTAAACAACCGGTTGTATCTGTCACCCAATTAAAGGTCCCCAGCCGCAACTTACACCGGCTCAGGGACAATTACCACTTACTTACTACCAGAAACAACCAATTTAAAACCCAGATGTTACCATTGTATTATCAGGAAGGGAAGGGACACCCATACCTCCAGATGAGCCCAACCCAGCTAATTCTCCAGTATTTTCTCCAGCACCGCCTTCCAGTGGCGTATCCAAGGTATGGCAGGCATGGCAAGAACCATGGGCGCCGTAGGGGGGGGGCGCCAAAAAAAACGTTCCCTGCACGACAAAAAATTCCCACCCGTTCTCCTGCGGCCCCATCCTGCACTATAGTCCCGGTGCCGACGGCGGCACGGCAATTCACTTATAAGTAATGTTTCCTGGCTGGCATGTAGGAGAGTGACAGGCGCGGGCCGTGGGCGCCCCCATGCTTGTCTATGAGTGGTATCGCCCACTGCTCAGACCGTCATTCAGCTAACTTGCGGAGGCTCCGCCTAAAGCTCCGCCTACCCTCCAGTCCTCTTCGCATCGCAGCTTCATCTTCTCCCCGAGCGCCGAGCACGAGCGGGTCGGTGACGTCACCGTCGTCACTTGTGAGGTCAGGTCACTGAGGAGAAGAACTGGCTAGTCTGAGTCTGACAGAGAAGAGACTAGTCCCTGGAACCCCCAGCCAGGCAGGCAGCACTGCAGCAGGTACGGACGGTACTATATTCTATAGTCACACGTGTACTGTGTTATGTTATCATCGTGTACAGCAGGGGTCTCAAAGTACCGGCCCGCGGGCCATTTACGGCCCGCGGAGCGGTTACAATTGGCCCGCAGGTCTGATTGATATTGATACATTTCCTGGTAAGCAATGGCCGCCTGCTTACAAATTTTTTTTTTCTCTTCCTGGTTTACTCGGAGGAAGTCGGGCTAGCTGACGTCAGTGACATCACGTGACGTCCGCCGCTGTTGCTTCTGGGAATTGTAGTCTACGGCTGTGCGCTCAAGCTCCCTGCACCCGGCGGGTGGAGTCTGGAGAGCAGTGAGCGCAGCCAGCCTAACTACAGCCATTGGCATTGCTATAGGGGTGCAGGAGGGGCTGGGGGTGTGGCTGCCTCCTCCACTCCTCCCACAGACTCAATCCTCTCAACCAATAGGAAGCTGCGCTGTGAGCAGCTGATCCTCCCACCCAATAGGCTGCTGCGCTGTGAGCAGCTGAGCCTCCCATCCATTAGGCTGTCGTGCTGTGAGTGGCCGAGCCTCCCATCCAATAGGCTGCGGCGCTATCAGTTGCGGAGTCTCCCACTCAATTGGCTGCCGTGCTATGAGTGGCTGTGCCGCCCTCCCCCAACACGCTGCTGTGCAGTGAGTGGCTGAACCTCCCACCCAGTAGGCTACCGTGTTGTATCTGCAGATTTCATTGGCTGATTCCGATGACACGAGCAGCTGTCATCCCCATTGATGCTGCAGCTGAAGCAGATAGAGGCAAGGACAGACACAGCAGCCCCGCCCACCCGCCCGGGTTAGGGTTCATCTGCAGGCATGAGGCATACTATGTAAGTTACTCTGCACACTGTCACTACATAGAGTTCTAAGATGCTCTGTACCACCCCAACCTGCCCTGTGCCACCCCAACCTACCCTGTGCCGCCCCAACCTACCTTGTGCTGCCCTGTGCCACCCCAACCTACCCTGTGCTGCCCTGTGCCACCCCAACCTACCCTGTGCCACCCCAACTTACCCTGTGCTACCCCAGCCTGCCCTGGGCCACCCCAACCTGCTCTGTGCCACCCCAACCTACCCTGTGCTGCCCTGTGCCACCCCAACCTACCCTGTGCTACCCCAGCCTGCCCTGTGCCACCCCAGCCTTCCCTGTGCCACCCCAGCCTTCCCTGTACCACCCCAGCCTGCCCTGTACCACCCCAACCTACCATGTACCACCCCAACCTACCCTGTGCCACCCCAACCTACCCTGTGCTACCCCAGCCTGCCCTGTGCCACCCCAACCTACCATGTGCTGCCCTGTGCCACCCCAACCTACCCTGTGCCACCCCAGCCTGCCCTGTGCCACCCCAACCTACCCTGTGCTACCCCAGCCTGCCCTGTGCCACCCCAACCTACCCTGTGCCACCCCAGCCTTCCCTGTACCACCCCAGCCTGCCCTGTACCACCCCAGCCTGCCCTGTACCACCCCAACCTACCCTGTGCCACCCCAATCTGCCCTGTGCCACCCCAACCTGCCCTGTGCCGCCCCAGCCTACCCTGTGTCACCCTAGCCTGCCCTGTACCACCCTAGCCTGCCCTGTACTACCCCAACCTGCCCTGTGCCACCCCAACCTGCCCTATGCCACCCTAACTTTCCCCATACCACCCCAACCTGCCCTGTGCCACCCTAACTTGCCCTAAACCACCACAACCTGCCCTATACCACCATAACCTGCCCTATACCACCCCAACCTGCCACTATACCACCCTAACCTGCCACTATACCACCCTATACTATCATTTACAGGGGCTGGTATGGGGTGCACCCCATGACCGTGCACTGTCTGCATGGTGCTGTGCAGCCTAGACGGGGGGGTGACACCATGTTTTACCACACCAGGTGACACCAACCCTAGTGACGCCACTGACTACAGCCAAACTACAACTCCCAGTGGGATCTTCTTGGACACCGTCGTGGCTGAGTCTGACTCATTGGCTCGGCGTGCAAGGAGGAGGACCTGTCCTGCTGAGCCTGAGCTGGCAGCTGCCATTGGCCTATCGCCGAGGTCACAGTGAGAGACCCTGACACCCCCAGCTGACCCTCACATGATCATCCCATCTATCCCCCATACACCTCATTTACCCTGCCCCAATGCACATCCAGGAACCTCAAAATAGCCCTCAACACTGGGAGCTGCCCAAGTGCTCATGGCCTGTGGATCCTGCTAAGAGCTGGCCTCTGACCCGTGGGGTCCTGCTGGCCTCTGACCTGTGGGGTCCTGCTGGCCGCTGACCTGTGGGGTCCTGCTGGCAGCTGACCTGTGGGGTCCTGCTGGCAGCTGACCTGTGGGGTCCTGCTGGCCGCTGACCTGTGGGGTCCTGCTGGCCTATGGGTCCGGCTGACCTGCGGTTCCTGCTGGCTATGGCATACAGGCCAGAAGGACCCACAGGTCCACAGCCAGCTCCCAGCAAGACCCACAAGCTGTAGGTCCTGCTGGGAGCTGGCTGCAGAACTGTGGGTCCTGCTGTCTGCTGACCTGTGGGGTCCTGCTGGCCGCTGACCTGTGAGGTCCTGATGGCCTCTGGCCATGGCCTATGGGACCTGCGGGTCCTTCTGGCCATGGCCTACAGGCCAGCAGCCAGCAGGACCCATAGGCCATGGCCATCAGGATCCACAGGCGGATCCCGCTAGGAGCTGGTCGCTGACCTGTGGGGTCCTGCTGGTTGCTGACCTGTGGGGTCCTGCTGGTTGCTGACCTGTGGGGTCCTGCTGGTTGCTGACCTGTGGGGTCCTGCTGGTTGCTGACCTGTGGGGTCCTGCTGGATGCTGACCTGTGGGGTCCTGCTGGATGCTGACCTGTGGGGTCCTGCTGGATGCTGACCTGTGGGGTCCTGCTGGACGCTGACCTGTGGGATCCCATAGGTCAGTGGCCAACAGGACCCACAGGTCCACAGCCAGCTCCTAGCAGTACCCACAGGTCCACAGCCAGCTCCCAGAAGGACCCACAAGCTGTGGGTCCTGCTGGGAGCTGGCTACAGAACTGTGGGTCCTGTTAGACGCTGCAGAGCAAACACTGCCAAGCATCTGGCAGTAAGCAGTGACTGGTAGCAAGCAGTAACTACCACTATATATACTAGTTTAATGTTCTTTTTGAAGCTTGAAAGTTTGAATGCGGCCCCCTTGGGATATGAAAACTCGTCCTGTGGCCCTCAGGTAATTTGAGTTTGAGACCCCTGGTGTACAGTATGATGATGTGTGCCAACTGCCAAATATAGTGCTTAATATATGGAATAAAAAAATATAATTATGCATAGCCATAGATATCATAAATAAAGTGATTTGTGCAAGTAGTACCTGCTGTTGCACGAATCACTTTATTTATGATATCTATGGCTATGAATAATTCAATTTATTTAATCCATATTGAGCACTATATTTGATTGGCTGCTTGCTTATGTTTGGGTCTGTGCCTGGCACATGATGACTTAGGCTACTTTCACACTGGGGCGTTGCGCCGTCGGCGGTAAAGCGCCGATATTTTTGCGGCGCTTTACTGATGGTTTTCGCGGCGCTAGCAGGGCGCCTCAAAGATGTGGCTGGCAGGACTTTTTTGAGCATCCTGCTAGCGCACCACTAGCAGCCCAAAAAGGGTTAAAACCGCCCACAAAGCGCCGCTGCAGCAGTGCTTTGCTGGCGGTTCGGTTGCACTGCCCATTGATTTCAATGGGCAGGGGCACTTTAGAAGCAGTGTGTACACCGCTCCTACAGTACCTCAAAGTTGCCGCTAGCAGGACTTTTTTGAGCGTCCTGCCAGCGCACCGCTCCAGTCTGAAAGCCCTCGGGCTTTCACATTGGAGTGAGAAAAGAGGCTCTTTCAGGGCACTTTGCAGGCGCTATTTTGTAGCGATGTAGCACCTGCAAAAGCGCCTCAGTGTGAAAGTAGCCTAAGACCCCTTTCACACTGAGGCGCTTTGCAGGCGCTATAACGCAAAGCGCCCTGAAAAAAAGCAGCATCTTTGAGGCGCTGTAGGAGTGGCTCCTAAAGCGCCCCTGCCCATTGAAATCAAAGCAGCACTTTGCAGTGTGAAAGAGGCCTTAAAGTCCTCATCATGTGCGATTGTGCGTGTGTGCTAAGCAAACAGGGCCGCTGGTGATCCTACTCCCTCTGTACAGTGTCAGAGGTGCTGGATCAGCAGTGGCGGAGGACTGTATCCATTATGAGGAAACATCCCCTGCACCGCTGTGTGTCCTTGATCATCACCGTGCCACTGCCAGTGAGTGTGACCTGTCTGTGTACCACTGCGCGCAGTCACTGTCTCTGATGTTCCTTTCCACTCTGCCTTTCTGCCCAGTTCTGTGCCCGTCCACCGCATGATCCGCCCCCATGGAGGCCGCTCTCTCTTCCTCCTGCTAAGCGCCCATACACTGCACGATTCCTCCGCATTTATAGGTGCTGATATCACTGCATTTATGGCTTCTCGTAAGGCTTAATTTTTATAGGTGCTGGTAAGGCCGCATTTATAGGTGCTGGTAAGGCCGCATTTATAGGTGCTGGTAAGGCCGCATTTATGGGTGCTGGTAAGGCTGCATTTATAGGTGCTGATATTACTGCATTTATGGGTTCTCGTAAGGCTTCATTTTTATAGGTGCTGGTAAGGCCGCATTTATGGGTGCTGATATTACTGCAATTATGGGTGCTGATATTACTGCATTTATGGGTTCTCGTAAGGCTTCATTTTTATAGGTGCTGGTAAAGCCGCTTTTATGGGTGCTGATATTATTGCATTTATGGGTGCTGTTACCGCATTTATGGGTGCTGATATTACTGAATTTATGGGTTTTGGTAAGGCCGCTTTTATGGGTGCTGATATTACTGCAATTATGAGTGCTGATGTTACTGCATTTATGGGTTCTGGCAAGGCCGTTTTATGGGTGCTGATGTTACTGCATTTATGGGTTCTGGTGCTTTTTTTTTTGTTAAGGTTATCTGAAAGATGGGTTTCAAATGTTTTGACAGGGGCGCAGTTTCAGTGCTTGCCATTGGCGCAATTTTCACTAGATACGCCTCTGCCGCCTTCAAAGACCCAATAAACCTCCCGCCGCTGCTATGACTAGTAATAAAAGGACCCATAATTGAACAGTCAGGCAAAACTCCCCAGGGAGGGTGGGCAGGAGAAACCTTCCTGACACTGTGAGAAGCTCTGACTGATCTCCGAAAGAAAACTCCCCTCCCCTCCACACCCTACCCGACACCCCCCCATCACTCCAGGGTCCAATCATGTAAGAGAATAACCCCTTTTCATATCATACCACTATTCACTCCGCCTCACTGCCCACCCCAGTCATGCTGGCCCTCCTCCCAGTTTCACTTTGCTCCAGGCCATATACTAAACTGAAGTAACTGAGAAAGGGCATACAGTAGCATCTAGAACAAGAATATTCCTTGATCGGATGCTTGTATAGTGTTGTCAACAACATTGGTTCTCAACCTTTTTAAGACCAGGGCATGGTAAATTCTTCAAGAACCTGCCATGTCCCAACAGTAAAGAATACAGTTTATTCTCACACAATAAAAGTATGGGAATGCAAAACATGTACTGAAAGGCCATACTTGCCTGTTCTGCAGCTGCTCCAGCGGTGCCCTCTGTGTTTCAGGAGAAAGCCGACAATGGCTGGGAAGTGTCAGCTGCCTCTCCTGCACACTCCTACACAGTGAAGCCGCCACTGACAGCTCAGCGTGGCACCGGTGTAGCATCCATATCACTACCCCGTCCATATCGCTACCCCCTGACGCTACTGCGCATGCGCCGCTTTAAGAACAAAAAAAACAGAGCTTACTAACTACGTCTACAGCTGACTCCAATTAACACCTCACATGCTGAGCGATTGGCAACACAGAGGAAGACACGACCTCCATCTACAGACAGCAACTGCAGGACATGGCGAGGGCTCACGGCAGACACACAGCCTGCTTGCGAGGAGGGGACAGCAACAAGCTTTATCACATACACACAGGCTGGGAAGGGGCCACACTATGCATGCCTATGTGTCCGCCGTGAGCTGCTGTCATGTAGATGGAGTTCATGTCTTCCTCTGTGTCCCCTCCTCGCAAGCAGGCTGTGTGTCCGCCGTGAGCCCATCGCAATTGTCCTGCAGCTGGCATGTGAGGTGTTAATAGGAGTCAGCTGTAGACGTAGTTAGTAAGCTCTGCGCTCGTTTTCTTTGTTCTTAAAGCGGGGCATGCGCAGTAGTGTCAGGGGGTAGCGATATGGACGGGGTAGTGATATGGATGCTACACCGGACCGGAGCGACTGCAATACAGACAGTTAGATTTTGCATTTACTTACACTTTAAAGTGGAAGTAAACCCTCCTATCATTTTCAGGCAAGGAAGCTGCCATCTTGGCCTCTGTTTAATCTTCAACTGCCATGATGTTGCACATGTGATCAGTTATGAAACCAGCCATTGGATGGTTTGACAGTTTGGTTGAGAGTACAACCAATGTGACAGTTGGCATTCCCGGCATGCCGGGAATGTAACTGCTTTTTGAAACTGTTAAAGTGGAAGTAAACTCATTGATTTAACAGTTTAAAAAAACAGTTAAATTCCCGGCATGCCGGAAATGCTAACTGCCACATTGGTGGTGCTCTCAACCAAACTGTCAAACCATCCAATGGCTGGTGTCATAACTGATCACATGTGCAGCATCATGGCAGTTGAAGATTAAAAAAAGGTCAAGATGGCAGCTTCCTTGGCTGAAAACGATAGGAGGGTTTACTTCCACTTTAAATCGATGGGTTTACTTCCGCTTTAAAGGTACTGTAAATAAACGATTGTTATTAGGTATAGTAAATTACTTTTTTTGGATGTGATAAATGTATGGCAAAACATCAAATGCTCAAATACTGAACAAAAAAAAAGAATGTTTTTGGAGCATGCTTGGTGATAAAATGATATGTGATAAAATAATTGACATCACTACTCCAATGTTAAAAACAATGCAAACTTTTAAAATCTGTACTACAGATTCTGTATTACATTTGCTACCGGGTGTTGTGGCAATCTGCGACACTGGGTAGTGACATTGGCTGTAACAGAAAACAGCTGTCTTGACAGGTTCTCTTTAAGCATTAGCTAAACTATTATGAAATTGAAAGATGTTACACAGCAGGTGGGCTTACATAGCATATGTAGTGATTTATAATAGTACACCGCATTCTGGATTTGCTTTGAATTTTTAAAACTACGCCTGCAGATTCATGACAAGTATAAAAATACACACGGTACATTTGGTGCTTTCTGTCAGGAAAGGTTACTTTAAAGGGAACATGTAAAACTGGAAATATAGAAATTTCCATTGCTGATTGTTTTTTAACAATATAGTATCCAGATCACTATCACCATTGTCTTGGCTTCATTATGGGGTGTGTGACCGACCTGGAGCAAGCTTGCACCCTGTGAAGTTTGACAAATCTGAACTACTAAATTATTGTTTCAAGTCAGACATTCATTAGATTTCAATTCTGAAATCTGTGTGTTTGACAAGCACTCATTTGCCAGACATTCACCTGACCATTGTGGCAAAAGGTTAATGGGTTGTGGATGAATCATATTTACAGCAAGGTATAAAAACAGCAAATTTGCCTGCCTGAGCTTTCTCAGTGCTACTGTGATTTTACACAGTTTTTAGCACTATGAGGATAATTTCAGTTTATAAAAAAAAATAAAAAAATTGAGTGCCCCCTCCACAGTGGAAAGTACCCAGATCGTTATCCCCCCATCCAATGGCAAGGGTTAGTGAACAGCCTCCCACTATGTTAATGCATACCACCCAGCAAAGGGGTCCCTCAAAGCATAAGGATACCCCTCACAAAACAGAGCAATGTGGGAGAGACTAATGTTGGGGCAAAGGTTTTGCCAGGGCAGGGTGGTATGGAGGAAAGCATTTTGGCCTTAAACTACGAAAAAGCAGAGTGGTGTCAGATTGAGCAGGGAAGAGCGATGTTGAGAAAGATGTCAGTGCAGCACAGAGGTCAGAAGAGGGTTGGAGAATGTTATATATGATGACCAGGGAAATACTGTAATAGTGACTTTGTAGGTGTAGTACTGTCCCCTGAATAAGTTGTTGGATTTTTTTGGCCATCCTAACTAGGGCAGTACAGTGGTGTAGCGGTTAGCACTTTCACCTAGCAGCAAAAGGGTCGCTGGTTTGAATCCCGACCATGACACCATCTGCCTGGAGTTTGCATGTTCTTGTGTCTGCGCGGGTTTCCTCCCACACTCCAAAGACATGCTGGTAGGTAAATTGGCCCAGTATATATGTGTGTACGACTGTGTGTCCCTAGCGTGTCGAGATCTTACGGGGTAAAACGACCGCAGCAGCCAGGCAGACACTGGCTGCATAAAGCGCCTATAGGCGATTCAGTTCGCATGTGTAGCGCTATACAAGTCATTTATTCATTCAACCACTCTTTTGGTTATTGGGCTAGGAGGGACTACTTTTTAATACAGTTGCATAGAAAGGACTGAGGAAGTAAAAACTTGCCAAGAGTTATAGAACAGTCAATTGTGGAGAAGTTTGTACATACAGTATATCAAGAAGTGGGGTCAAGCTTGTTAGTGACTAACAAGCTTTGAGGAGTTCATGGACCCCGCTTCTTGATCTATGTACAAACTTTTCCACACTTGACTGTTCTATAACCCTTTGACAAGAATCCATGCCTCCTGGTTTGGTATCTGTTGACCTTGTCCAGTTGAGGGTGTTGTTGTTCGTAATTTTTAGTGCTTATTTGTCTATATGTATTTATGTATTTTTTGTAATAAAGACATATACTTTTTATATATATCCTTTCTGCCTCATGTTGTGCCCATAAGGTCCTTTTTTTCTTTGAGCAAGTTTTTACTTCCTCAATCCTTTCTATGTAAATATGGATGTTGGCATGGTGAGGGTCCTCCCTTCGTCTTAATACCACTGTACTCAAACACTCACTGACCCACCGACAGCAACCAGAAGACAGACTACCACTCTGTCATTGTTCTTTACTGGCTCAAACATCTAAGGGATAGAGTGTTGGGGAACAGGATACCCAAAAAACAGCGGTAAAAAAAATCCCTTCGCTCTGTAGTGGACTCTTATGCCGCATACACACATTCCGACAACAAAACTGTGGATTTTTTTCCGACGGATGTTCGCTCAAACTTGTCTTGCATACACACGGCCACACAAATGTTGTCGGAAATTGCGAACGTCGAGAACGCAGTGACGTACAACACTACGACGAGCCAAAAAAAATTAAGTTTAATGATTCCGAGCATGCGTAGAATTTTTGTGCGTTGAATTGTGTACACACGGTCGGAATTTCCGACAACAACTTTTGTTGTCGAAAAATTTGAGAACCAGCTCTCAAATTTTTGTTGTCGGAAATTCCAACAACAAATATCCGATGGAGCATACACACGGTCGGATTTTCCGACAACAAGCTCACATCGAACATTTGTTGTCGGAAATTCCGACCGTGTGTATGCGGCATTCGTTTCTATATGCCTCTGCTACATGCTAATGCAAACTAGGTAGGTCAGATGGACAGCTACCTTTTAGGTGTAGGGATAACCCCCAAAAGGGCCAATGGATATAAACAGGGTCCTCCTTACTTGTATAGAGGCTGCCTGTCTTGTTTTTAGTCCCAGAAGCACAAACTTTAGGCCCCAGTCTAGAGGTCTTTTTTAAGATTAATTGCAAACACAAGTCTTGTGGGGCAGCTTCCTGAAAATCTTGTCCCAGCAGTATTAGGCCCTGTAATAGTAGTGTCAAAAATAATGCTGAAAAAGAGGGGTCACATTCACAGTCCTTAAGCAGCAACTTCTGGCCTCTCACACTCAATAAGTACTTTCATACCTGGAGCTACAGGTGAAGTGTCCCACCTCTCCAGCCAAACTTCCACAGGCAAGTTTCCTTTAGGCCTTCAGCCCATAGCACCTGCTCTAGTAGCAGTAGCTTCTCTGGAACACACACACCTTTCCCTTCCCAGGGGAGAAGTCCCAGGGAAGAAAGAGACTGATCAGAAATGTTCCCAAATAATGGTATTTATTGTCTCCTCAGCTTCTCATGGATTGGCAAAGGTCAGATAATGTTCATAACTCTAGTGGCTGGCCCTCCTACATTATTTTTGGAATATTCTTCCATCAGCAGACAGAAGAAATCAGCCACCAGGTTTAGGGAAAAACCTGAGCAGATCTTAAAAGTAAATTGCGGCTTAGTTGGTTACAGAAAAGCCATATATTAAATTTAGCCAGCCCAGGGCAGGGGCGATACGTAGGCTAGTTGGATCTTTAAATCAAGACCAGCAACTGACTAAGCAGGATACCTTAATGCGGCGTACACACAATCGTTTTTCATGCCATTTTTTTAACCAACGTTTTTCTCGTCGTTTTTTTTCATGTTTCCTCTCAAGCCTGTCTTGCATCCACACGATCATTAAAAAAAACGCTTGAGCAAAGCGCAGTGACGTACAACACGTACGACCGCACTATAAAGGGGAAGTTCCATTCGAATGGCGCCACCCTTCATGTTAGTAAACTTTGTTGAGCGGCGATTCGCGCTTTTCAGCCTTGTGCTTTTCAGTCCGTTACAGCGTGACGAATGTGCTATCTCCAATTACGAACGCTAGTTTTACCAGAACGAACGCTCCCGTCTCATACTTGATTCTGAGCATGCACGTTTTTTTTCCCCTCGTAAAAGCGTACACACTATCGTTTTTCACGTCGTTAAAAAAAACGACATGAAAAACGACGTGAAAAAATAGAGCATGTTCGAAATTTTTAATGCCCGTTTTTCACGCCGGTAAAAATGCTCTGGAGCATACACACTTTTGGTTTTAATGGCCATTTAAAAAAATGGCATTTTTAACGGCATGAAAAACGATCGTGTGTATGGGGCATTAATCTTATGCCCCATACACACGATCGTTTTTTATGCCGTTAAAAATTCCATTTTTAAAAATGGGCATTAAAACCGATCGTATTTTTTCACGTCGTTTTTCATGTCGTTTTTTTTAACGACGTGAAAAACGATAGTGTGTATGCTTTAACGACGTGAAAAAAAAAGCGCATGCTCAGAATCAAGTATGAGACGGGAGCGCTCGTTCTGGTAAAACTAGCGTTCGTAATGGAGATAGCACATTCGTCACGCTGTAACGGACTGAAAAGCACGAGGCTGAAAAGCGCGAATCGTCGCTCAACAAACTTTACTAACATGAAGGGTGGCGCCATTCGAACGGAACTTCCCCTTTATAGTGCCGTCGTACGTGGTGTACGTCACTGCGCTTTGCTCGAGCGGTTTTTTAATGATCGTGTGTACGCAAGACAGGCTTGAGAGGAAACATGAAAAAAAAACGACAAGAAAAACGTCGGTTTAAAAAATGGCATGAAAAATGATCGTGTGTATGGGGCATTAGGACTAAAATGGCATTTTAGTTTTAGTCTCATTTTAGTCTTCTTTCAATTGTTTTAGTTTTAGTTGTATTTAGTCAACTAAATCTCAAGACATTTTAGTTATTTTATATTTTTAGTTATATGTTATTTTTTATGGTATTGAGGTATGAACATGCACTACAGACTAGTGTTAATTTTGACGTCGAATTTCAATTTAGTTTTAGTGTTAGTCTTTTGACTAAAATGCCGTTTTAGTTTTAGTCACATTTTAGTCTTTTGACTAAAATGCCATTTTAGTTTTAGTCCTATTTTAGTCATCTCCATTGTTTTAGTTTTAATCATATTTTAGGCGACTAAAATGGTATTAAGTTAGTCGACTAAAATGTTTTAGTCGGTTTTAGTCGACTAAACTAACACTGATGCAATGTCCATCAAGCAGCAACTTCTCCTAAGCTCTCATGCACACTCTGGGTAGCCACCTTCTCGTTTCTCCTGCTCCAGCCTCCTCCTTCAGGCAAAGGGCCTAGGAGGCACAGACCTCTCCTCACAAGGACTACCTCCCCAGGCAGCAGGCAAAGACAGGACCTCTCTATACTCACATCCTCTCCAGGCAAAACCTGGGGGTTAAGCACAAGCATCCCTTAAACTGACATACTCTCCAGGTAAAGCCTGGGAAGCAGGGATCCTTCCAGAAGATCACCTCGAATAGTTATCTCCTTCCCCAGACTGTCACAGAAATAAACTCCACAGTGACTGGCTAAGGCGGAATAAATATCCATAACCCCTAGACATTGTAACATCTCACTCTATTTGAAAAAGAAAATAAGGATATGGACAGCCGCACTCCAAAAAACCTTGACGGTCGCCTTTATTGTAAAGGATCGGATAAAATACACCAAAAAAATCACAGCATAACCGGGGTAACAGCTGACATGTCTCACTCTATTTGCTGGGGAACAATGCCCAGCAGCAAGCAGAGGCAAACAACTTCACGACCTTAGGGAAAACCCAACAAATTCATATAATAACAATCAGAGCTCAGGCTACAGCCTAGTTGAAAAGACTATATTTAAACTAGGGACAATCCGTCTTAGAGGGGAACTCAACTCAAAAGGGGAAGCTCCGCTTGTTCGCACCCCCCCTCACTACCACAGTTGCCACTTTTCGGGGGGAGGAGGGAGCAGGAACCTGGTTTTGACAGGTACCCGCTCATACTTCCGGGTACGATGGCCGCACGACGATCTACAACATTTCCAGCCCCTCCGCCTTCCCACACAAGTACATTTGTTTTTAATCAATGTCATTTTAATTTACCTTTAAAGTTTGAAATACTTTTTATAAAGGTAGTAAGGACATGAAAAACCCTGTCTGCTTCCTTGTCTTTAAAGAGGAACTGCAGTCTGCTCACATAAATTGTAATAAAAACATCTTTGCCATTCTGAAGCTTCCCTTCAACAACTTTGCATATTATTTTATATATACTGTGATTCTGTACTTGCCAAATATGCTGCAAACATTTCCCTCCGCTAACTATTTAACTGTGGGCAGCTGAAGCTGCTGCCTGTTCACTTCCTGGATTTACACAGACACACCGAGGCACACCTCCAGCTCTGCAGCTCTGATTGGACCTCTTATGACTCATCCCCCCTCCCTTCCTGGCAAACTCTCACGAGAGTGAGAGAGAGAGCTGTGCATGATGTCATAAGCCTAGGCTTTTTACCAGACAAGAAACAGGAAGTGGGCTGTATAAGGTATTTACTGGCAGAAAAAAAATGTTTTACTATCCAAAGTTAAAGCGGTGCTCCGGTCATACATTTTTTATTTATTTTTTTGCAAGATAGTACTTGTCACATTAAATAGTCCCTAAAACATAGCAATAGCTTCCCCGTTCCTAAAAGAAATCTTTGTATACACTTGCCTTATCTTCTCCCTCTCCTGATGTGGCCGTATCCATCATATGTGTGGGCATTTGAAGCCCAGTTCGTTTTCCTTCCTGGTTTTCACGCTGAGGTGCATGCTGGGTAACCAGCATGCACCTCTCGATATCGCGCGTGCGCAGTAGAACAGCGCTCATAGCACAGTTTGTTTATTTTGTTGTCATGACAACAGGCGGCGTCGGAGGAACATCCCGCCCCGTTGTTATGACAACACTGATGACACAATCCAAATCCCGTGATTTTTCGGCAGAGAAAAGCACACAGTCTCCTGGGAAATGATGACACTCAGGAGTCTGTGAGGCTTAGGTAGGAAAGAAGAACCCACGCGGTCCAGAAAGAAGGCAGATTAGCAATTCTGCCTAGTAACAGGGTGTTGAAGGCAAGTAAAAAAAAAATTTTGCACGCAACTTTTTTAATCACATTAAAAGAAAGGCTAGTGCAATACAGTTTAATTTTAGGGTGGAGCTCCACTTTAAAACAACAAGGACAGAAGATTTAATAGACGGAAAGTTGAAAAAATTAACGAAGTTCCGCTTTAACTAAAACCAACATTTCCTGGATTTTGATGCATGAGAAATTAGCCAGCATCATTAATAATAAACAACACCGCTATGAGGGAGTCTGGAACCCCTGGATCAAACATGTTAGCACTCATCAATTCTGCTGATCAACCATCGCCGTATGCAAACAACCCTTTAATGTTGCTGAATCGCAACATTATTTATTTCCTTTTTCTATCTCCCTTGCTCTTCCTTTTTGTACTGTCTACCTCATTAGACGTTTATGTCTAAAGCATGAACCTCATCTCACAGAATATTATTAAAAAGGTCATGATATCATCATTGATGGTCAATAATGTATGGCATGACCTTAATGTATCTTTTTATATTAAAAACGTAATAAACATTTTGAAAGTAAAATATATTTTAGACATTTTATAAACTAAGATATTATATGTTTTTCAGATTATTTAAAGTGATTACAAAGAAAATAAATAAATAACAAACATGTCTATACTTAATAATGGAATTGCACAGAATGGCCCTCCTCTCTGTCCAGTGCCCCCCCCCCCCCCCCGTGGGAAGCAGAACTTAGGTAGGGTTGCCACCTTTTCTTCAAGTCAAACTCGAACACTTTAGCGGTGTACAGCAATTTTTTTTTATAGTAGACTTTACATATATTTTGCAATTAAATAACATTTCTAATCATATGAAGTTAATCACAAGTGTCCCCCTTTACATCAGAATCCACAGAGTTCCCCTTTTACATCTGAACTAGCAGTTCCTCTTTCACTGTAAGGCAGGACTCTGCAGACTCTGATGTAAGGGATGCTCTGGGAACCCTGATTTAAGGGGGAACACTGAGAACTCAGATGTATGGAGAGGACTCTGATGTAAGGGGGAACTGTGATATTTAATTAAATTTTATTTATTTTATTAATTTTGGTCTATGAGCTGCTTAATTCAAATTGAATTCCTTTTTTTAACAATTTAAACCTATAAGTACCGCTGGATTAACGTCCTAACGGTTTACAATAGGTATCCACGCTCATAAGTAATATGGCAGTTCTAGCCAGATTCTTGCGCTTCAGAACGAGGTCTGGCCTATTTAAGCGGTGAGTCAATACGTTGCCTTATCCCCATTGAAAACGTCAGACTGCGACGAAACGCATCTGGGTGCGACGTATTGACGTCACCACGCTGCTTCAGAGGAGGACAGGCTTCTGTATTTGCCGGCTGGCAACTTTTTATGCGATAATTCATTCATTTTATGTAAGTGCAATACTTTTATTTATTAAAACATCTAGACGGTATCACACTATGGTCCGTATTCTTCTTTTTTCCTTGAGCTATCCAACTTATTGTCACGGACGTCTATGACATGGTGAGGGATATCCAGCTGGTCATTCCGCTTTCTGGTTCAATCGTGGTGTTTTCCACTCTGCGTGCAAGCCAAAGGCCGTGGCTGGGTCACAGCCAAATGCTCTTTGTGCTTGCCTTTTGGTAAGCGGCCATTTATTACGGTGGTGGGCACTTGCAATTGTGTGAATCGCTTGGGTGTCGCTCAGGGAGATTTTATTGAATATAAGGACTCTACTTTGCTTCGCCTAGTATATAGTCTATGGACCTTTTTGATTGGACATTATTGATTTACGATATGGGTTCATGTGGAAATTAATCAATATCATTTTTTGTGTAATATCATTTCATGGGCCGATGTCAATTATACCTTTCACCATGTCTTTTTTTAATATGCCATTTTTATGTCTAATGTGGTTTATTGGTGCAGTTTTCTACCTTTGTTTTTAATTGTTATGTGATATTAGGGGTGCTCTGAGAGCCCTGATTTACCTTTGTGTACTCACTCAGAGGCAGGAGAGAGAAGGGGGAAGACTTCAGTCAGAGACAGGGATGGGTGGTGAGCTCACTCACCCCTTGGCAGTCAGCACCTCTCAACCAGACGTATCTGAGGCTGCTGGACTTCAAATTTCCGGCCCCCACCTTTCTTTTCTGGGGCACAGTGCTGGGGATTGGAGTGTGGGCAGACACAGAGGGGTAGGGGTGGGAGAAAGAGGAGCAGATCAAGCCCTCTCTCCTCTTTCATTTGTATGTGGGGGGATTGTTAGTGATGGCTTTGGGCAGTGTGAAAGAGAGTGTAACAGACACTCTCAGCTTAGACAGCTGGAGCCAGCAACCCTGCTGGGAGGCCATAGTCCAGTCTAAATAATGTGTCCAGGTTTCAGGCAGTTGGGAAAACCGGACACATGATTCCAAACCCGAACTGTCAAGGTGAATCCCGGATAGGTGGCAACCCTAGACTTAGGCCCACCCTCCGCTCCACCTTCCACACTGGCTTTGATTGACAGCAGCAGGAGCCAGTGGCTCCCGGCAGGGCAGTTGTAAGGGGCCCCGGTGTCCTGAGGGGCCCAGACCCCCAACCAATGAGTTGTTGCTGCTGTAGTAACTAGGAATTGCTAAAGCAGGGCGGCCACCGAGTGAGCCGATGCAGCTCACTTAGGTCCAGCTGCAGGGGGAAGGTGAAGTGATATCTGCACTCCGCCTCTCCCTGCAGACAAGATCCTTGTTTGGGCGCCAAGCCAGTTGTAGTTCAGCCACGTTAAAGAGATGCACTGCGTGTAGCCTGCAGGACTGCTCAGTGCTCACTGTGGACTGGTCTGGAGACAAGTTGTTAGATATCACAATGATAATTTGATTGACAATGTTGCTGGATGTGGGCCTGTGCTGCAACTGTCTCTTTGTTGGATTGGGGTGTCTCTTTTCTATATGGGGAGTCTCCTTGCTATATGGGGATGTCTCTGTTGGATTGGGCCATATCTTAGCTGGATTGGGATGTCCCTTTTCTGAACATATGAGGGATGTCTCTTTGCTGGATGGGGATGTCTAATTTCTGAATATATGGGGGTGTCTCTTTGCTGGATGGGGATGTCTAATTTCTGAATATATGGGGATGTCTAATTTCTGAATATATGGGGGTGTCACCTTGCTGAATATATGGAACTCTCCCCTTTGCTGGATTAGGATGTCTCTTTCCTGGGTTGGGCCATCTCTTTGCTGAATATATGGGGATGTCTCTTTTAATGGATTGGTTTCATTTTCATATAGTAATTTTTAAGAGTTTTAAAACAAAAGTGGGTGCACTGAAGGACTCGGTGGGATGGCCAGTGGGCGGATTCAGTGGGACGGCCAGTGGGTGGGCTCTGGGGAATGTTAGTGGTCAGACCTGGGGGGCCCAGGCCTAAAGCTGTGTAAGGGGCCCAAAAAATTCTGGCAGCTGCCCTGGCTCCCGGTGCCCCAGCAAAGCCAACGAGCCCTGAGGTGAGGGGAGAGAAGAGCTGCAGATGAGCACAGCACTGGATTGAATGAATGCTCAGGTAAGTAAAAGGGGGGGTTGGGGGGTGTGAGAAGCCAAAACCCATGCCTAAACATTTTTTACCTTAATACAAGGAGTGCATTAATGCGGAGTTCCACCCAAAGGTGGAACATCTGCTCATCTGATCCCTTCCCCCCTCTGGTGCCACAATTGGCCAGTAGGTGAGAGGAGAGGAGCCTCGCGCATGCGCAGTAGGGTTCCCAGCGTGAACTAGAAAGGCTACACTGCCAGGTACCCTTACCCGCAATGGCGGCGATGGAAACATCAGCTGCTGTGCCGACATCGCTGGACTCCAGGACAGGTAAGTGTCCTACTATTAAAAGCCAGCAGCTGCTGTATGTCTAGCTTCTGGTTTTACTTTTTTTTTTGGGCAGACCTCCGTTTTAAGGTAAAAAGGTGTTTAGGCTTTTAAAACCAATTTAAATAAATTAAATAATTTTTTCTTACAAGTAAGCATTTAATACAGGGTGTATCTATGTTCTAATAACAAAAGAACTCTGTGTATAACTAACTAAGCTACATAGTTCCTGATAGGGAAGGACAAGGTGTTTCCTAATTACGTGAGCCCATGATCACATTGGGCCAATTTGACATGCGATTTGACATGTCAAATCGGAGCCTATTGCCGGCAATGGCACCATCCAAATCGGTGCAGCGCCAGCTTTGTGGCACTGCACCTGTTCCCAAAAGTTGTTTCTGCCCTAGTTTTGGCGACTTCAGGTGTGATTTTAATAGACATCTGTGCATGAACCCTCGAAGTCGGACTGAAATGTCGGTTTGAAATCGTGCAAATTCAGCTGAACGATTTCAAAGCCGCCCTCAGTGTGAACGTGGGCTAACTCACTCTACAGCCAGTGTAATCTCATCTCTTTACCATTTAGGTCTATTTCACAGAAACACTAGACTACGTGTTTCTTTTTCCCTTTTTTTTTTTAACAATTTATTTTTAAAGTTGAATTCCAGGCAACCAGCCTAAAACATTGCTGAAACACATTTGTACGAGCTGTTTAACCTTCCGAAGGATTTGTATTCTTATCTATTCAATCCTAAAATGTACACAGCTCTCCCACACAGCACTGCCAGGCAGATTACATCATTTACTATGTTAAGAATACATGGGTTTCTTCTCCCCGACCATAGTCTGTGATTGGATCATTTAAATCTGAACTCTAGGAATTCAACTACTTTGTAAAATGTGCTGGATTAGTAGGGGTTTAAGTGATACTAAACACACTGTTTAATTGACATTGTCCCTTCTATTTCTGTATGTGGTTGATGGCACTGTAATTATTTTAATAAAATAAAAAAACATCTAAGTACCCTTTTTCCGAATCGATATATAGCTGTCACATGACCCAGATCTTTCCCAGCATGTCTGCAGGGAAACATAAGCAGGAGGAGCTTCTAGTCCTCTGCTGCTGATCACAAAAAAGAAATGTAGCGGGGTGCTAAATTTAGGGGAAGTGTTTGGGTGGTAGTTGTGCCCAAACACCCTAATTGATAGAGTTCTTGAAACCATTTTTTGTCCACAGGTGGAGTATTGGTGTGCAGTTCCCTGGGGCCTGCAGGTGGCGCTGCCATGGTAGGCCAGGGTTGAACCACTGATACAGTGCTGTGCCTTGTGTTTCCCCTCTCGGCAACCATACAGTGGGTGTGGTCTACATGCTGGGCATGCTGGGAGAGGATATAAAAGGGGCAGACACTCATTTCTGTCCGCCCTGGGCACCTTTAGCCCAGGGGCGGGTCTGCGGTTCATCGTCAAGGGTCCCAGGCACCTTCAGCCCTGGGACTGCAACAAAAGTCTGGGCCCAGCATCTTTGGCTGGAGCCCACCGGGGATCGAGGAATCTCAGGGTGCCGCCTTGCGAGGGGATCCGTATCCTAGATGAGGAGGCCGGGGGAGGAACCGTTCCGAGGGACTGGTGAGAAGTCACAGTGAAGGAAGGGTCCCTGTAACTCTCTGGAGGGATGTCTTCTCCTTGAACAGAGACCAAGTTCACTGGTAGGGATGAGCTCGGTGTTCGAGTCGAACATAGGTTCGACTCGAACATCGGCTGTTCGCGCGTTCGGCGAACAACGAACGATTTGAGTGACGCGAACGGCCCACAATACACTGCGCCATCGCAGTGTAATCCCGGCGCTGTGATTGGCCAAGCATGCACTGTGACCCTGCATGCTTGGCCAATCACAGCGCCGGCAGCGAGGAGAGCAATGATTGGCCACAGGCAGGATGCCTGTGGCCAATTATAGCTGAGGGGGTTTAGTACACGCCCCACACTATAAAAGGCCGCCAGCGCGGCGGCCTCGTGTAGTGTGTTCCGGAGCAGGGAAAGTGAAGGATAGGCAGGGACAGTGTCAAATCCATTCTTTGCTAAACCTTGTGTGTAGGGACAGAGAAGGATAGGCAGGGAGAGTGTCAGTGTCATATTCTTTGCTAAACCTTGTGTGTAGGGAGAGAGAAGGATAGGCAGGGAGAGTGTCAGTGTCACATACTTTGATAAACCTTGTGTGCAGGGAGAGAGAAGGATAGGCAGGGGACAGTGTCAGTGTCATATTCTTTGCTTAACCTTGTGTGCAGGGAGAGAGAAGGATAGGCAGGGAGAGTGTCAGTGTCATATACTTTGATAAACCTTGTGTGCAGGGAGAGAGAAGGATAGGCAGGGGACAGTGTCAGTGTCATTGTTGCTAAGCCTCCAGCACATTATACACCTGAAGTTAGCCCGTATTGCTGCTTTTTCCTGGTGTGTTACACCAACAGGATTTTGCAGCACTTACAGCGGGCGAAGTGTGCCTCCTGACCATATTACACCTGAACTTAGCCTGTATTGCTGCTTTTTCCTGGTGTGTTACACCAACAGGATTTTGCGGCACTTACAGCGAGCGGAGTGTGCCTCCTGACCATATTACACCTGAACTTAGCCTGTATTGCTGCTTTTTCCTGGTGTGTTACACCAACAGGATTTTGCGGCACTTACAGCGGGCGGAGTGTGCCTCCTGACCATATTACACCTGAACTTAGCCTGTATTGCTGCTTTTTCCTGGTGTGTTACACCAACAGGATTTTGCGTCACTTACAGCGGGCGGAGTGTGCCTCCTGACCATATTACACCTGAACTTAGCCTGTATTGCTGCTTTTTCCTGGTGTGTTACACCAACAGGATTTTGCGGCACTTACAGCGGGCGGAGTGTGCCTCCTGACCATATTACACCTGAACTTAGCCTGTATTGCTGGTTTTCCCACCCTGCAGGCAATTAGAATGTCTGGAAGGCAAACAAGGAGAGGCAGACAGTCAGGAGCCAATAAAAGAGGGCAAGCAGGCTCTGTGTCTAGAGACAACAGTGCTGGTCGTGGACGTGGTGCATCGCCATCAGCACGGGGCCATGGGACACGCTTGTCCTTCTTTTCGGCACCTGGACGTGTTGAGCCGCATCATGCCGAAGACTTGGTAGAGTGGATGACCAAGCCCTCCTCATCCTCTCTCACCCAGGCTCAGGGTACTGGCAAAGCAGCTGCCAAAGCGTCCTCTTCCTTGGTATCAATGTCATCATCAGTCACTCCTTCCCTAGACCAACCATGTCCTCCTGAGGAGTCCCCCGAACTGTTTGAGCACAGTGTTGGGTACATGCTCCAGGAGGATGCCCAGCGTTTCAAAGGGTCTGATGATGATACCCAGCTAGAGGAAGGCAGTAGCGTGAGAGCAGAGAGAGGGGATGCTCAAGAAGGACACCAATCTGGCAGTCATGTTCCAGCAGCTGCAGCATACTGCCAGATTGGCTCCAGTGATGAGGAGGGAGGGGATGATGAGGTCACTGACTCCATGTGGGTGCCTAATAGGAGAGAGGAGGAGGAGGAGGATGAGGAGGAGGCACATCTCCAACGAGGCAGGATGCCCTCGGGGGGCCAGCGTAAGGGCAGCACACCGACGGAATCACACCGCAGAGCTCCGCCTGTGCAGGGCGCTGCCTCTGCCCTTTATTCAAAAAGTTCTTTGGTGTGGGCCTTTTTTAAGTCGAGTGCATCAGATTGCACAGCTGCTGTTTGCAACATATGTCTCAAGCGTATATCGCGTGGCCAAAACATCACCCGCTTGGGCACCACATGCTTGACCAGACATATGTTGACCTGCCATGCAGCTCGTTGGCAAGCCTACCTTAAAGACCCACACCAAAGAACAAACCTGACCTCTTCTTGCACCGCATCAGCTGGGATCTCCAACCCCACTATACCTTCAGTCCTCTCTGAAACCTGCTCTGAGAGGAATGAAGGTGTAGAATTAGGTGTGTCACAGCCAAGTACTTGCGGGCACTCTGCTAGCAGTACACCGACGTCCGATTCTAGCAGGCAAATTTCCCTGCCCCAGCTGCTGGACCGTCGAAAGAAGTTCACTCCCAGCCATCCACATGCCCAGCGGTTGAATGCTAGCTTGGCTAAATTGCTAGCGCTTCAACTGCTGCCTTTTCAGTTGGTAGACTCGGCCCCCTTCCGTGAGTTTGTGCAATGTGCGGTTCCTCAGTGGCAGGTTCCCAAACGCCACTTTTTCTCACGGAAGGCGATTCCAGCTCTCTACCGGCATGTGGAAGGAAATGTCTTGGCCTCGCTGGACAGGGCGGTCAGCGGTAAGGTGCATATTACCGCTGACTCATGGTCCAGCAGGCATGGACAGGGACGTTACCTTTCTTTCACGGCCCATTGGGTCACTCTTTTGGCAGCTGGGAAGGATGCAGGACAAGGTGCAGTAGTGTTGGAGGTTGTTCCACCGCCACGCCTCCAAAATGCTACCACTGGTTGTGACACACCTCTGTCCTCCGCCCCCTCCTCTTCTTCCTCCGTGGCCTCTTCCTGTGCTTTGTCCTCGGAACCAGTGGTGCTCCGTAGGCGTTCAAGGGGCTACACAAGTACGCAGGCAAAAAGATGCCATGCCGTGCTTGCGCTGGTGTGTTTGGGGGACAGGAGCCACACTGGGGCAGAGGTTCTGTCTGCTCTGCAGGGGCAGGCCGAGAGGTGGTTGACGCCACACCAGCTTAAGCCAGGAATGGTAGTTTGCGACAATGGCACCAACCTCCTCTCCGCTCTCCGACAGGGACAACTGACCCATGTGCCCTGTGTGGCTCACGTCCTTAACCTGGTGGTGCAGCGGTTCTTGGGCAGGTAACTGGGCTTACAGGATGTCCTGAGGCAGGCCAGGAAAGTCTGTGTGCATTTCCGCAGATCTTATAATGCCAGTGCTCGCCTGGCTGAGCTGCAAAAGGAGTTGAACCTGCCCAAGAACCGCCTTATATGTGACATGCCCACCAGGTGGAACTCAACGTTGGCCATGCTGCAGCGGCTGCACACGCAGCAGAGGGCCATCAATGAGTACCTGTGCGACTACGGCACCAAGACAGGGTCAGGGGAGCTCGGGTTTTTTTCACCACGCCAGTGGGGCATGATCTGGGATGCATGCACTGTCCTGGCACCATTTGAGGAGGCCACAAGGATGGTGAGCAGTGACAGTGCATGCATCAGTGACACTGTACCTCTTGTCCACCTGTTGGAACATACACTGCGTGGAATAATGGACAGGGCACTTGAGGCAGAACAGAGGCAGGAAGAGGAGGACTTCCTTGCCTCTCAAGGCCCCCTTTACCCAGACAGTGTTCCTTCTGTCTCACCCATCGCACAGGAAGAAGAGGAGGAGGAGGAGGAGGAGGATTGTGTCAGCATGGAGGTGGAGCCTGGCACTCAGCATCATCAGCAGCAGTCTTTTAGGGATGATTTACAGTCCCAAGAAACCAGTGGACTTGTACGTGGCTGGGAGGAGGTGGCTGCGGATCATGTCGTCCTTAGTGACCCAGAGGACTCCGGACCGAATGCCTCAGCTAACCTACGCTGCATGGCCTCCCTGATCCTGCAAAGTCTGCGGAAGGATCCTCGTATTCTTCGGATCAAGGAGAGGGACCATTACTGGCTGGCCACTCTCCTTGATCCACGGTACAAGGGTAAGGTTGCGGACCTTATCTTACCGTCGCAGAGGGAGCAGAGGATGAGACAACTCCGGGAGGCCTTGCAGAAAGGTCTGTGCAACGCGTTCCCAGAGACTGGGAGGTTACAAACTCCTGGTCCTGGACAACGAGTTGCTGAGGCTTCGGTCAGTCAAAGAAGGAGCGGTGGGGAAGGTGGCCGTCTGACCGATGCGTTCAGACAATTCTTTAGTCCGCAGCCCCAAGGTATGATCGGTTCCAGCAACCATCGCCAGCGTCTGATATACATGGTGCAGGAATACCTAGGGGCAAGGTCAGACTTGGACACCTTCCCCACCGAAAATCCTCTGGCTTACTGGGTCTTGAGGATGGATCACTGGCCAGAGCTTGCACAGTATGCAATTGAGCTACTGGCCTGTCCTGCATCCAGCGTTCTTTCAGAACGCACATTCAGTGCTGCTGGAGGATTTGTCACGGATCACAGGGTGCGCCTGTCCACCGACTCTGTTGATCGACTGACCTTCATAAAGATTAACCAGTCTTGGATCACCACCAGCTACCAAACACCTGAAGCTGATATAACAGACTAATTTATTTTCAAATGTCACATCCCTTCAAGACTGATGCTGATGCTGAGAGTTTGTCCTGTTATGATGACTGACTATCCTCCTCCTCCTCAATGATCCGATTGATGATGATAGCTTGGAAGAACATTTTTGTTTCTGGGTGCCGCCACCAGTGGCTAAGGCCCAATTAACAGGGGCGTGTTATTAAAAAATTTTATGCAATGCTTTGCAGCAGGGCTCATTCCTGCACTCCAACTAGAGTATCTGGGAGTGGTTGACTAACTGTGAGGCCTTACAGTGTTGTGTCAACACCACCACCACCACCAAAGGCCCAATTTTTCAGCCCCTGTTCAACAGGGGCATGCAATTACAATTCTTGATCTAATAATTCACAGCAGGGCCCATTCATGCGCCCACCAAGAGTAACTGTGAGGGCTCACAGTGTTGTGGCAACACCAACATGTAAGGGGCAAATTTCAGCTGAGTATATACGGCAGGCCCCTACTTTCAAACATCCAACTTACAAACGACTCCTCCTTGCAAACGGAAGGATACAACAGGAAGTGAGAGGAAATCTACCCCTAGGAAGGCAAATTCTCTCCTGTAAGAGTTAATATGGGAAAAAAAGTGTCTCCTCTCCACTGATGCTTTATCACCAATTCTTGTTTCAATAAAAACCCCAAATTTTCAAAAAACATTTGTCATTAGGACGGAAAGTGAGGTGAACTGTTCTGAACAGGTGCACACTGCACAGACAGCAAAACAAATGTTACAGGGGTGATAACCCTTCCCTATGTTTTCCAAAAAGCTTAAAAATAGATTTTTTGGCTGGAGCTACACTTAAACAATGTACCTGTTCAAAATTACAAACAGATTCTACATAAGAACAAACCTACAGTCCCTGTCTTGTATGCACCGCCTGTATACGGCTGTTCAGAGTATATAGGGCCTTTTTTATTTTGTGTGCGGGGTTCCCCTTAATATCCATACAAGACCCAAAGGGGCTGGTAATGGGCTGGGGTGGGGGGGGGGGGGGTGTGATGGGGTAGCTATGCCATTTTTCTTAAAGATTTACATCCTTATTACCGGGACCAGACATTACATTAAAGCCGCAAGCAGTTTTAAATGGCTTTTTTTCCTTTAGAAATCTAATTTTGTGCAGGGACAGTTCTAACCACGGGAAACACGTGGCACTTCACAGGCATACTTTAGACACCCCCCAGGTACGATATTTAAAGGAATATTTGATTTTTTTTTTCACTTTATGCATCATTAACCACTTAACGACCGCTCACTGTATATATACGTCGGCAGAATGGCACCGACAGGCACAATCACGTACAGTGTACGTGATTGCCATTGTACAGTTGGGGGGTCCGATCGGACCCCCCTCCTATACAGTGAGCGTCCGTTTATCGTTGGGGAGGGATCAGAGATGAGGGGGTGACCATTCGATTTCGGCCACCCCCTCGCGATCGCTCCCGGCGAATGAAAATGCTTCCTCCGCCATGTGATGTAAACACAGGCAGGAGGAAGTGATGTCATCTCCCTCGCGGCGGTCTTTTCAATTCCGGCGCCGAGGAGAGAAGAAGCAGGTTAGTGCACCAACAGTCCACTGACACTTAGGTACACATAGGCACACATTTCACCCCCCAGTCACCCCCAGATCACCCCCCAGGTCACCCCCCAGCCCCCAATCACAGTATCACTGATTGCAGTGATCATTTATTTTACTGATCACTGCATTTAGTTTCATCTGTGATAGTAAAGAGTTGCAGGGCAGTTAGGTTTAGGCCCCTTTAGGTCCAGGGTAGCCTCCTAACCCCCCCTAATAAAGGTTTAACCCCTTGATCGCCCCCCAGGTAACCCTTTCACCCCCTAACGCCAGCGTCACTAAGCGATCGTATTTTCGATCGCTGTATTTAGTGCCGGTGGTGCCCTAGATAGCCAGTTATTTATTTTTAGTTTTGCGGCAGGTTTTTAGAGCGTCAGGTACCCCCATATATTATTTTAACCCCCTGATTGCCCCTAGAGTTAACCCTTTCACCAGTGATCACCGTATAAGCGTCACTGGTGACACTGGTTACCCAGTTAGTTATTTAGGTAACCCGTCAGGTTTTTATATAGCGTCGGGTACCCCCATATTTAACCTAATAAAGGTTTTAACCCCCTGATTGCCCCTAGTTAACCCTTTCACCAGTGATCACCATATAAAGGTTACGGGTGACGCTGGTTGGTTAGTTTGCTTTTTATAGCATCAGGGCACCCGCCGTATATAACCCAATAAAGGTTTAACCCCCTGATCGCCCGGCGGGTGAGATCAATTAGGTTTTAGCGCCAGAGAGGGTCTGCGTCACCCCAGGCAGCGTTAGGTTAGTGCCAGTAACGCGAACACCCACGCACAAAGCATACACCTCCCTTAGTGGTATAGTATCTGATCAGATCTATACTAGCGTCCCCAGTGGTTTAGGGTTCCCAAAAACGCAGTGTTAGCGGGATCAGCCCAGATACCTGCTAGCGCCTGCGTTTAGCCCATCCGCCCAGCCCAGCCCAGCCCAGCCCACCCAAGTGCAGTATCGATCGATCACTGTCACTTACCAAACACAAAACACATAACTGCAGCGTTCGCAGAGACAGTCCTGATCCCTGTGACCGCTAACAGTTTCTTTTGTAGCGTTTGATACATTTGCTGATGACAGTCGGGTGCTTTTTTTCCTGTGAATCTTACTAGTGTACCCCTAAATTTAGAGCCCAAAATGGCAAGACGAAGGTACACTAGTAAAGAGGCCTACGAGATTCTGAGCATGACAGATAGTGAAGAGGAGGTCACGTATCTGTCAGATTCAGGCTCAGAATATCTTCCCGTAGAAGACAGTGATGTCAGCGGCCCCACGTCAGATAGCTCTGACGACGAAGTTGAGGTCCCTGCTAAGGTCAGGCGTACCCGATCCCGATCTTCTGAGGTTGTTGAGGAGCAAGAACCGCAGGGCTCTCGTATCATGGAGCAGAGGAGTACTAGCGCCGCCATTCCTTCTGGTGAATTGGCAAGCACCAGCGGCCTAGTACAGCCTGGGCGTACATCCAGCACTGCAGTATCACTTGGTGATGTGGCGAGTCCCATAAGTGCAGTTCAAGCTGGCGAGGTGGCAAGCACAAGTAGTGTCCCGCTGCCACCAATAAGAAGACAAAGGCAGGCCCGTCGTACCCATAGTGCTCTTCCTGCAGAATTCGCCTATCCTGATTGGGTCCCCACCACTTCTGCAGAACCCGTACTTCCCCCATTCACTGCCCAACCCGGTATTCAGGTGGAAACAGCTGATTTTATGCCAATTGATTATTATTCGCTGTTTTTCACGGAAGATCTCTATAGATCTATTGTGGACCAGAGTAATTTATATGCTGGTCAATTCATCGCCGCTAATCCCCAGTTGCCTTCCATTGCCAAAGATTGGAAACCAATTACGGTTTCCGAATTTAAGACCTTTCTGGGCCTTTCCCTCAACATGGGCACACATAAATTCCCGTCATTGCGTGCTTATTGGTCCACGCACCCAATTGACCACATGCCCGTGTTCTCTGCCTCCATGCCCAGGAAACGATACAAGCAGATTTTGCGGTTCATGCACTTCAACGACAATGAACTTTGTCGTCCACGTGGGGACCCTGAATACGACCGGCTCTATAAAATTCGGCCCCTAATAAACCACTTCAACAAACGTTTTGCAGCCTTGTTTATTCCCGATCAAGCTGTCTGCGTTGATGAGTCCCTGATTAAATTTTCTGGCCGCTTGGCTTTCAAGCAGTACCTTCCCAGCAAGCGTGCCAGATACGGGGTCAAGCTCTATAAGTGCTGGGACAGGGCAAAAGGCTATGTATGGAGCTTTATGGTTTATGAGGGAAAAGATAGTCAGGTTGAGCCGGTCAACTGCCCGGATTACATAGGGAGCGCTGGCAAGATAGTGTGGAAATTGGTGTCACCGTTATTCGGAAAGGGGTACCACTTGTATGTGGACAATTATTACACGAGCGTGCCACTGTTTAGTCACTTGTTTGATCATCAGATTGGAGCATGTGGCACCGTGCGACCTAATCGCCGGGGCTTTCCCCAGCGGCTTGTAGATGCCCGTCTTAGGCTGGGGGAGAGAGCCTGCGTAAAGTGTAATAACTTGCTCGCTATGAAGTGGAGGGACAATAAGAATGTTTTCCTTCTTACCTCCCTTCATGCAGACACGACAGTCCAAATTCGTACGGCGACTGGTGTTGTGGAGAAACCCCTCTGTGTCCACGAATATAACAAAAACATGGGAGGGGTGGACCTCAACGACCAGTTCTTGGCGCCGTATCTAATTGACCGTAAGGCGAGACGCTGGTACAAAAAAGTGTCTCTATCCTTATTTCAATTGGCTTTGCTGAACGCTCATGTGCTATACAGAGCTTCAGGCGGGACTTTATCTCTTCTAAAATTCCAGAATGAGATTGTCACAGAACTCCTGTATCCAGGCGGTTCTGCACCTCACCATCCCCTACCAAATGCAGTAAGCCGGCTGCATGAGAGGCATTATACGCATGTCCTCCCGAGTACCCCTACCCAACGAGCCCCCCAAAAAAGATGTCGTGTCTGTAGCAAGCGCGGATTTAGACGTGACACCCGTCATTATCGTCCACTCTGTCCTGACAAACCTGGTCTTTGCCTTGGTGAATGTTTTGAACGTTACCACTCAAAAGTGAAGTTTTAGCGTAGGGTACAGCATTTCACAGACTAGGACACACTTACACAGGGTCTCCCAAGATGCCATTACATTTTTGAGAGACCCGAACCATTACAGTTGTTAAAGTTACAAAAAAAAAAGTGTAAAAAAGAAAAAAAAAAAACGTAAAAAACAAAAACACAAAAAAAAAAAAAAAAAAAAATAGTTGTCGTTTTATTGTTCTCTCTCTCTCTCTCTATTTTCTCTCTATTGTTCTGCTCTTTTTTTACTGTATTCCATTCTGCAATGTTTTATCATGCTTGCTTTTCAGGTATGTAATTTTTTGTTTTCAGGTGCGCCATTCAACTGCAGCGCGGATTTATTTATCTTGACAGCAACAGCGTTTGCTCCCACGATACATAAAGCCGTGACTCCAACGCTGTAGGAGGTGATTTCACCACCACAGTTAAAAAAAGAGCATATATGCCGAAGCATGGGGGCAGCAGGGGCGGAGGAGCGATTTTGCTCCTAATGCCGCGTATATACGGTCGAAATTCCGACGGAGGCTTGCCCGTGGAAAAGTTTAGAAGAGTGTGTACGCGGCATAACCTTTTATGCCGCGTACATACGGTCGAAATTCCGACGAAGGCTTGCCCGTGGAAAAGTCCGACCGTGTGTACGCGGCATAACTTTTTTGCGGGAGGATGCCCCCATGCTTCGGCATATATGCCCATCATTAGAAGTGGGTGGATGAAGGGAGGTATTCTAATGGTGGGCATACCCACCGATCAATCTCTTTTTTTCGTTCAGCCAACAGGCTGCATGAAAAAAAAGATTACAATACATGTCCAACAAGGACCAGCAACGTACTGGTATGTTGCTGGACTTTGAATGTTTATACCAGAATGATGCCTGCAGGTTTAGGTATCATCTTGGTATCATTCTTTTCAGCCAGTGGCCGGCTTTCATGTAAAAGCAATTCTAGCAGATAATTAGCCTCTAGACTGCTTTTACAAGCAGTGGGAGGGAATATCCCGTCCCCCCCCCGGATATAAACAGCGCCATTGGGAAATTGGGAAAGCTTTTTATCACACCGATCTTGGTGTGGTCAGATGCTTTGAGGGCAGAGGAAAGATCTAGGGTCTAACCCCCCAATTTTTTTCAAAAAAAGAGTACCTGTCACTACTTATTGCTATCATAGGGGATATTTACATTCCCTGAGATAACAATAAAAATGATAAAAAAAAAAAAATATATGGAAGAAACAGTTTAAAAATAAACTAAAAAAGCAAAATAAATAATAAAAAAAAAAAAAAAAAAAAGCACCGCTGTCCCCCCCTGCTCTTGCGCAAAGGCGAACGCAAGCGTCGGTCTAGCGTCATATGTAAACAGCAATTGCATCATGCATGTGAGGTATCACCGCGAAGGTCAGATCGAGGGCAGTAATTTTAGCAGTAGACCTCCTCTGTAAATCTAACGTGGTAACCTGTAAAGGCTTTTAAATGCTTTTAAAAATGAATGTAGTTTCTCGCCGCTGCGCGTTTGTGCGCAATTTTAAAGCATGTCGTGTTTGGTATCCATGTACTCGGCCTAAGATCATCTTTTTTATTTCATCAAACATTTGGGCAATATAGTGTTTTTTAGTGCATTAAAAATAAAAAAAGTGTGTTTTTCCCCCAAAAAATGCGTTTGAAAAATCGCTGCGCAAATACTGTGTGGAAAAAAAAAATGCAACACCCACTATTTTAATCTGTAGGGCCTTTGCTTTAAAAAAATATATAATGTTTGGGGGTTCAACATAATTTTCTTGCAAAAAAAATAAATAAATGTTTTCATGTAAACAAAAAGTGTCAGAAAGGGCTTTGTCTTCAAGTGGTTAGAAGAGTGGATGATGTGTGACATAAGCTTCCTAATGTTGTGCATAAAATGCCAGAACAGTTCAAAACCCCCCCAAATGACCCCATTTTGGAAAGTAGACACCTCAAGCTATTTGCTGAGAGGCATGTTGAGCCCATTGAATTTTTTTTTTTTTTTGTCCCAAGTGATTGAATAATGACAAAAAGAAAAAAAAAATGTACAAAAAGTTGTCACTAAATTATATATTGCTCAAACATGCCATGGTTATATGTGGAATTGCACCCCAAAATACATTCTGTTGCTTCTCCTGAGTACAGGGATACCACATGTGTGAGACATTTTGGGAGCCTAGCCACGTACAGGATCCCGAAAACCAAGCACCGCCTTCAGGATTTCTATTGGTGTAAATTTTTGATTTCACTCCTCACTGCCTATCACAGTTTCGGAGGCCATGGAATGCCCAGATGGCACAAAACCCCCCCAAATGACCCCATTTTGGAAAGTAGACACCCCAAGCTATTTGCTGAAAGGTATGTTGAGTATTTTGCAGATCTCGCTTTTTGTCACAAAGTTTTAAAAATTGAAAAAAGAAAAAAAAAAAAAAATGTCTTTCTTCATTTTCAAAAACAAATGAGAGCTGTAAAATACTCACCATGCCTCTCGGCAAATAGCTTGGGGTGTCTACTTTCCAAAATGGGGTCATTTGTGGGGGTTTTGGGCTATCTTGGCATTTTATGGCCTTCAAAACTGTGATAGGTAGTGAGGAGTGAAATCAAAAATTTGTGCCCTTAGAAATCCTGAAGGCGGTGCTTGGTTTTCGGGGGCCCGTACGAGGCTAGGCTCTCAAAAAGTCCCACACATGTGGTATTCCCGTACTCAGGAGAAGTAGCCAAATGTATTTTGGGGTGCAATTCCGCATATAACCATGGCATGTTTGAGCAATATATCATTTAGTGACAACTTTTTGTACATTTTTTTTTCTTTTTGTCATTATTCAATCACTTGGAACAAAAAAAAAAAAATTCAATGGGCTCAACATGCCTCTCAGCAAATAGCTTGGGGTGTCTACTTTCCAAAATGGGGTCATTTGGGGGGGTTTTGTGCTATTTTGGCATTTTATGGCCTTCGAAACTGTGATAGGTAGTGAGGAGTGAAATCAAAAATTTACGCCCTTAGAAATCCTGAAGGCGGTGCTTGGTTTTTCGGGCCCCGTACATGGCTAGGCTCCCAAAAATTCCCACACATGTGGTATCCCCGTACTCAGGAGAAGCAGCAGAATGTATTTTGGGGTTTAATTCCACATATAACCATGGCATTTGTGAGCAATATATCATTTAGTGACAACTTTTTGTACATTTTTTCTTTTTTTTTTCTTTTTGTCATTATTCAATCATTTGGGACAAAAAAAAAATATTCAATGGGCTCAACATGCCTCTCAGCAAATAGCTTGGGGTGTCTACTTTCCAAAATGGGGTCATTTGGGGGGGTTTTGTGCCATCTTGGCATTTTATGGCCTTCAAAACTGTGATAGGTAGTGAGGAGTGAAATCAAAAATTTATGCCCTTATGCCCCATACACACGATCGTTTTTCATGCCGTTAAAAATGCCATTAAAAAAAATGGCCATTAAAAATGATCGTGTGTAGGCTCCAGAGCATTTTTAACGACGTGAAAAACGGCCATTAAAAATTTCGAACATGCTCTCTTTTTTCACGTCGTTTTTCATGTCGTTTTTTTTAACGACGTGAAAAACGATAGTGTGTATGCTTTAACGACGTGAAAAAAACGCGCATGCTCAGAATCAAGTATGAGACAGGAGCGCTCGTTCTGGTAAAACTAGCGTTCGTAATGGAGATAGCACATTCGTCACGCAGTCACGGACTGAAAAGCACGAGACTGAAAAGAGCGAATCGTCGCTCAACAAACTTTACTAACATGAAGGGTGGCGCCATTCGAACGGAACTTCCCCTTTATAGTGCCGTCGTACGTGTTGTACGTCACTGCGCTTTGCTTGATCGTTTTTTTAAATGATCGTGTGTACGCAAGACAGGCTTGAGAGGAAACATGAAAAAAACGACGTAAAAACGGCAAGAAAAAAAATGGCAAGAAAAACGATCGTGTGTATGGGGCATTAGAAACCTTGAAGGCGGTGCTTGGTTTTTGGGGTCCCGTAGGCGAATAGGCTCCCAAAAAGTCCCACACATGTGGTATCCCCATACTCAGGAGAAGCAGCAGAATGTATTTTGGGGTGTAATTTCACATATGCCCATGGCATGTGTGAGCAATGTATCATTTAGTGACAACATTGTGCAAAAAAAATAAAGTTTGTCATATTCCCGCAACTTGTGGCAAAATATAAAATATTCAATGGACTAATCATGCCTCTCAGTAAATAGCTTGGGGTGTCTACTTTCCAAAATGGGGTCATTTGGGGGGGTTTTGTGCTATTTTGGCATTTTATGGCCTTCAAAACTGTGATAGGTAGTGAGGAGTGAAATCAAAAATTTGCGCCCTTAGAAATCCTGAAGGCGGTGATTGGTTTCCGGGGTCCCGTACGTGGCTAGGCTCCTAAAAAGTCCCACATATGTGGTATCCCCGTACTCAGGAGAAGTAGCAGAATGTATTTTGGGGGTGCAATTCCACATATAACCATGGCATGTGTGAGCAATATATCATTTAGTGACAACTTTTTGTAATTTTTTTTTTTTTTGTCATTATTCAATCACTTGGGACAAAAAATAAAAATATTCAATGGGCTCAACATGCCTCTCAGCAATTTCCTTGGGGTGTCTACTTTCCAAAATGGGGTCATTTGGGGGGGGGGTTTGTACTGCCCTGCCATTTTAGCACCTCAAGAAATGAGATAGGCAGTCATAAATTAAAAGCTGTGTAAATTCCAGAAAATGTACCCTAGTTTGTAGACGCTATAACTTTTGCGCAAACCAATAAATATACGCTTATTGACATTTTTTTTACTAAAGACATGTGGCTGAATACATTTTGGCCTAAATGTATGACTACAATTGAGTTTATTCGATTTTTCTTAGAACAAAAAGTAGAAAATATCATTTTTTTTCAAAATTTTCGGTCTTTTTCCGTTTATATTGCAAAAAATAAAAATCGCAGAGGCAATCAAATACCATTAAAAGAAAGCTCTATTTGTGGGAAGAAAAGGACGCAAATTTCATTTGGGTACAACATTGCATGTCCGCACAATTTACAGTTAAAGCAGCGCAGTGCAAAATTCTGAAATCACCTCTGGTCCTTTAGCTACCAAATGGTCCGGGGCTTAAGTGGTTAAAATGACTGCTCCAGAAAAACGGCCGTTTTTAAAACTTCTTTTTGCATTGATACATGTCCCCTGGTGCAGAACCCGGGTTCCCAAACCCTTTTTAGGACAATAACATGCATAATAGTCGTTATAATTAGCACTTTAGATTTCGAACGTTCGCATCCATTGTATTTAATAGGGTTCTAAAGTTCGTGCGAACTTTCGGTCCGTTCGCGGGTTCCGGTGCGAACCGAACCCGGGGGTGTTCGGCTCATCACTATTCACCAGGTCTGTGGCAGAGACTGAAGGGTAAAGTACGAGCATCATTTCGGCTGCTAGTCCCAAGTTAGGGGGACTATCCAAATGGGCTGAGTCTGCTTGAGAATCGGGGCAGTGAATTGTGTAACGTTTGTGCCTGGACCTCATCCACATCTTAAGCTGTCCTGTTCTCCCTCCAAGCCTTTCTGTCAGAGACTGTGTTTTATAAGAAATAAACCTCTACGTTGGAGTGCAGCTGGTGTGGACATTCAAGTTACTGTGGGGATACAAGGACTTGTCTTTATTCAAAATAGAGGTGAGAGACATTCTCTGGTTGTCTAGCTGTGGAAGACCCATCAACAACACCGCTCAACCTCTTCACATAGGAGGGTACGGGCTTGTGGTGCGGTGTGCCTCTCTCTTCCTGCGAGGAGCCAAAGTTAATGCAGCTAAAGAAAGGGGTCTGTGCGCTACAAAAAAACAGCCTTTGGAATACGGAGTAAAAATAAATCAATAAACTGTTTTAAATTGTCATACAAATATACACTATATTACCAAAAGTATTGGGACGCCTGCCTTTAATGGCATCCCAGTCTCAGTCCGTAGGGTTCAATATTGAGTTGGCCCACCCTTTGCAGCTATAACAGCTTCAACTCTTCTGGGAAGGCTGTCCAAAAGGTTTAGGAGTGTATCTATGGGAATGTTTGACCATTCTTCCAGAAGCGCATTTGTGAGTTCAGTCACTGATGTTGGAGAGAAGGCCTGGCTCTCAGTCTCCACTCTAATTCATCCCAAGGTGTTCTATCGGGTTGAGGTCAGAACTCTGTGCAGGCCAGTCAAGTTTCTTCAGCCCAAACTCGCTCATCCATGTCTTTATAGACCTTGCTTTGTGCACTGGTCCAAATCATTTGGTGGAGGGGGGGTTATGGTGTAGGGTTGTTTTTCAGGGGTTGGGCTTGGCCCCTTAGGTACAGTGAAGGGAAGTCCTAAGGCATCAGCATTCTAAGACATTTTGGACAATTTCATGCTCCCAACTTTGTGGGAACAGTTTGGGGTTGGCCCTTCCTGTTCCAACATGACTGCGCACCAGTGCACAAAGCAAGTTCCATAAAGACATGGATGAGCGAGTTTGGGGTGGAGGAACTTGACTGGCCTGCACAGAGTCCTGACCTCAACCCGATAGAAGACCTTTGGGATGAATTAGCGTGCAGACTACAAGCCAGGCCTTCTCGTCCACCATCAGTGCCTGACCTCACAAATGTGCTTCTGTAAGAATGGTCAAACATTCCCATAGACACACTCCTAAATCTTGTGGACAGCTTTCCCAGAAGAGTTGAAGCTGTTAAAGCTGAAAAAGGTGGGCCAACTCAATATTGAACCCTATGAACTAAGACTGGGATGCCATTAAATTTCATGCACGTGTAAAGGCAGGCGTCCCAATACTTTTGGTAATATAAATCTTTATTATTTTGTAGAAATAACATGGTGTGGGCGGATTTCTGCCAGCCACAGGCTGTGTCACGCCCCTCCAGCCTGTGTCTTAGAATAAGAAGGAGGTGAAGCCCCCATTAATCTACATGTAATATCCCGCCCCCATTGTGTTTAGCTGGTTAGTGGAGATGAAGGAGGAGGGAGGAGTGGGCTGTCTTTACCACTGTGTATACGCCCACATGTGTGAATCTATAGTCACATGGGCTGCTCAGATGTGATAGGGAGGAAATGCTTAGCATAGAAACGCACTGAAAACTGAGCATGTGCAGAGTTGCCACCACAGCTGCAAAACCCCTAGCTGGCATGGGGACATGAATAGAAGGTGGAGATAGAGAGCAGCAGGACCAACCGGGTTTTTTGTAGAATACAGAAAACAAATCTCATAGTGACTGAGTGAGTATAGATAGTAGTGATGAGCCGAACACCCCCGGGTTCGGTTCGCACCAGAACCCGCGAACGGACCGAAAGTTCGAACGAACATTAGAACCCTATTAAATACAATGGATGCGAACGTTCGAATTCTAAAGTGCTAATTATAAAAACTATTATGCATGTTATTGTCCTAAAAAGGGTTTGGGAACCCGGGTTCTGCACCAGGGGACATGTATCAATGCAAAAATAAGTTTTAAAAACGGTCGTTTTCCGGGAGCAGTCATTTTAATGATGCATAAAGTGAAAAAAAAAAAGTCAAATATTCCTTTAAATATCGTACCTGGGGGGTGTCTAAAGTATGCCTGTGAAGTGCCACGTGTTTCCCGTGTTTAGAACTGTCCCTGCACAAAATGACACTTCTAAAGGAAAAAAAAGCCATTTAAAACTGCTTGCGGCTTTAATGTAATGTCTGGTCCCGGTAATATGGATGAAAATCTTTAAGAAAAATGGCATAGCTACCCCATGACCCCCCCCCTACCCCAGCCCATTACCAGCCCCTTTGGGTCTTGTATGGATATTAAGGGGAACCCCGCACATAAAATAAAAAAGGCCCTATATACTCAGAACAGCCGTATACAGGCGGTGCATACAAGACAGGGACTGTAGGTTTGTTCTTATGTAGAATCTGTTTGTAATTTTGAACAGGTACATTGTTGAAGTGTAGCTCCAGACCAAAAATCTATTTTTAAACTTTTTGGAAAACATAGGTAAGGGTTATCACCCCTGTAACATTTGTTTTGCTGTCTGTGCCCCTGTTCAGAACATTTCACCTCACTTTCCGTCCTAATGACAACTGTTTTTGAAATGTGGTGTTTTTCTTGAAACAAGGATTGCTGATAAAGCATCAGTACAGAGGAGACACCTTTCTCCCATATTTATTCTTACAGGAGAGAATTTTCCTTCCTAGTGGTAGATTTCCTCTCACTTCCTGTTGTCTTCTTGCGTTTGCAAGTAGGAGTCGTTTGTAAGTTGGATGTTTGAAAGTAGGGACCTGCCGTATATACTCTGCAGAAATAGGCCCCTTAGTTGTTGGTGTTGGCACAACACTGTAAGCACTCACAGTTACTCTTGGTTGGTGCTGGAACGCCCTGCTGTCAACTATTATATCAGGAATTTTAATTACATATAATTGTTGAACAGTGGTAGTAAAAATTGGGCCTTTGATGGTGGTGCTGGTGCCACAACACTGTAAGCCCTGACAGTTACTCTTGGTGGGTGCAGCAATGGGCCCTGCTGTGAATTATTAGATCAAGAATTGTAATTACATGCCCCTGTTGAACAGGGGCTGAAAAATTGGGCCTTAGGCACTGGTGGCACAACACTGCAACCCTTCACAGATACTGTACTTGGAGCACAGCAATGAGCCCTGTTGCAAAGTATTGCTTCAAAAATTGTAATGACACGCCCCTGTTAAACAGGGGCTGAAAAATTGGGCCTTAGGCACTGGTGGCACAACACTGCAACTCCTCACAGATACTGTACTTGGAGCACAGCAATGAGCCCTGTTGCAAAGTATTGCTTAAAAAATTGTAATTACACGCCCCTGTTAAACAGGGGCTGAAAAATTGGGCGTTAGGCACTGGTGGCGGCACCCATAAACAAAAATGATCTTCCAAGCTATCATCATCAATCGTATCATTGAGGACTCGGAGGAGGAGGATAGCCAGTCAACATAACAGCACAGGCACTCAGCATCAGCATCAGTCTTGAAGGGATGTGACATTTTAAAATCAATTAGTCTGTTATATCAGCATCAGGTGTGTGGTAGCTGGTGGTGATCCAAGACTGGTTCATCTTGATGAAAGTCAGTCGATCAACCGAGTCGGTGGACAGGCGCACCCTGTGATCCGTGACAAATCCTCCAGCAGCACTGAATGTGCGTTCCGAAAGAACGCTGGATGCAGGACAGGCCAGTAGCTCAATTGCATACTGTGCAAGCTCTGGCCAGTGATCCATCCTCAAGACCCAGTAAGCCAGAGGATTTTCGGTGGGGAAGGTGTCCAAGTCTGACCTTGCCCCTAGATATTCCTGCACCATGTTTATCAGACGCTGGCGATGGTTGCTGGAACCGATCATACTTTGGGGCTGCGGACTAAAGAATTGTCTGAACGCATCGGTCAGACGGCCACCTTCCCCACCGCTCCTTCTTTGACTGGCCGAAGCCTCAGCAACTCGTTGTCCAGGACCAGGAGTTTGCAACCTCCCAGTCTCTGGGAACGCGTTGCACAGACCTTTCTGCAAGGCCTCCCGGAGTTGTCTCATCCTCTGCTCCCTCTGCGACGGTAACATAAGGTCCGCAACCTTACCCTTGTACCGTGGATCAAGGAGAGTGGCCAGCCAGTAATGGTCCCTCTCCTTGATCCGAAGAATACGAGGATCCTTCCGCAGACTTTGCAGGATCAGGGAGGCCATGCAGCGTAGGTTTGCTGAGGCATTCGCTCCGGAGTCCTCTGGGTCACTAAGGACGACATGATCCGCAGCCACCTCCTCCCAGCCACGTACAAGTCCACTGGTTTCTTGGGACTGTAAATCATCCCTAAAAGACTGCTGCTGATGATGCTGAGTGCCAGCCTCCACCTCCATGCTGACACAATCCTCCTCCTCCTCCTCCTCCTCCTCCTCCTCCTCTTCCTGTGCGATGGGTGGGACAGAAGGAACACTGTCTGGGTAAAGGGGGCCTTGAGAGGCAAGGAAGTCCTCCTCTTCCTGCCTCTGTTCTGCCTCAAGTGCCCTGTCCATTATTCCACGCAGCGTGTGCTCCAACAGGTGGACAAGAGGTACAGTGTCACTGATGCATGCACTGTCACTGCTCACCATCCTCGTGGCCTCCTCAAATGGTGCCAGGACAGTGCATGCATCCCTGATCATGCCCCACTGGCGTGGAGAAAAAAAACCAAGCTCCCCTGACCCTGTCCTGGTGCCGTAGTCGCACAGGTACTCATTGATGGCCCTCTGCTGCGTGTGCAGCCGCTGCAGCATGGCCAACGTTGAGTTCCACCTGGTGGGCATGTCACATATAAGGCGGTTCTTGGGCAGGTTCAACTCCTTTTGCAGCTCAGCCAGGCGAGCACTGGCATTATAAGATCTGCGGAAATGCACACAGACTTTCCTGGCCTGCCTCAGGACATCCTGTAAGCCCGGGTACCTGCCCAAGAAGCGCTGCACCACCAGGTTAAGGACGTGAGCCACACAGGGCACATGGGTCAGTTGTCCCTGTCGGAGGGCGGAGAGGAGGTTGGTGCCATTGTCGCAAACCACCATTCCTGGCTTAAGCTGGCGTGGCGTCAACCACCTCTCGGCCTGGCCCTGCAGAGCAGACAGGACCTCTGCCCCAGTGTGGCTTCTGTCCCCCAAACACACCAGCGCAAGCACGGCATGGCATCTTTTTGCCTGCGTACTTGCGTAGCCCCGTGAACGGCTACGGAGCACCGCTGGTTCATAGGACAAACCACAGGAAGAGGCCATGGAGGAAGAAGAAGAGGAGGGGGTGGAGGAGAGAGGTGTGTCACAACCAGTAGTAGCATTTTGGAGGCGTGGCGGTGGGACAACCTCCAACACTACTGCACCTTGTCCTGAATCCTTCCCAGCTGCCAAAAGAGTGACCCAATGGGCCGTGAAAGAAAGGTAACGTCCCTGTCCATGCCTGCTGGACCATGAGTCAGCGGTAATATGCACCTTACCGCTGACCGCCCTGTCCAGCGAGGCCAAGACATTGCCTTCCACATGCCGGTAGAGAGCCGGAATAGCCTTCCGTGAGAAAAAGTGGCGTTTGGGAACCTGCCACTGAGGAACCGCACATTGCACAAACTCACGGAAGGGGGCCGAGTCTACCAACTGAAAAGGCAGCAGTTGAAGCGCTAGCAATTTAGCCAAGCTAGCATTCAACCGCTGGGCATGTGGATGGCTGGGAGTGAACTTCTTTCGACGGTCCAGCAGCTGGGGCAGGGAAATTTGCCTGCTAGAATCGGACGTCGGTGTACTGCTAGCAGAGTGGGCGCAAGTACTTGGCTGTGACACACCTAATTCTACACCTTCATTCCTCTCAGTGCATGTTTCAGAGAGGACTGAAGTTATAGTGGGGTTGGAGATCCCAGCTGATGCGGTGCAAGGAGAGGTCCGCTTGGTTCTTTGGTGTGGGTCTTTGAGGTAGGCTTGCCAACGAGCTGCATGGCAGGTCAACATATGTCTGGTCAGGCATGTGGTACCCAAGCGGCTGATGTTTTGGCCACGCGATATACGCTTGAGACATATGTTGCAAACAGCAGCTGTGCGATCTGATGCACTAGCCTCAAAAAAGGCCCACACCAAAGAACTTTTTGAATGACGGGCAGAGGCAGCGCCCTGCACAGACGGAGCTCTGCGGTGTGATTCCGTCGGTGTACTGCCCTTACGCTGGCCACCAAAGGGCATCCTGCCTCGTTGGAGATGTGCCTCCTCCTCATCCTCCTCCTCCTCCTCTCTCCTATTAGGCACCCACGTGGAGTCATTGACCTCATCATCCCCTCCCTCCTCATCACTGGAGCCAATCTGGCAGTATGCTGCAGCTGCTGGAACATGACTGCCAGATTGGTGTCCTTCTTGAGCATCCCCTCTGTCTGCTCTCACGCTACTGCCTTCCTCTAGCTGGGTTTCATCATCAGACCCTTCGAAACGCTGGGCATCCTCCTGGAGCATGTACCCAACACTGTGCTGAAACAGTTCGGGGGACTCCTCAGGAGGAGGACATGGTGGGTCTAGGGAAGGAGTGACTGATGATTTGTCTGACATTGATACCAGGGAAGACGACGCTTTGGCAGCTGCTTTTCCAGTACCCTGAGCCTGGGTGAGAGAGGATGAGGAGGAGGAGGAGGGCTTGGTCATCCACTCTACCAAGTCTTCGGCATGATGTGGCTCAACATGTCCAGCTGCCGAAAAGAAGGACAAGCGTGTCCCATGGCCATGTGCTGATGACAATGCACCGCGTCCACGACCAGCACTGTTGCCCCCAGACACAGAGCCTGCTTGCCCTCTTTTATTGCCTCCTGACTGTCTGCCTCTCCTTGTTTGCCTTCCAGACATTCTAATAGATGGCCTGCAGGGAGATGGGAAAAAAGCAATAAGGGCTACCTTCAGGTGTCCTTCTCTGTCCCTTGAAACAAGGACTTTCACAGTGAAAGAAACTGACACTGTCCCTACCTAGAGTTTTCTGTCCCTAGAATAAATGTTTTTTTTAATCACAATATAGCACAAGGACAATTCACTCAATGTCTCTCCAGGTCCCTGGAAACAAGGACTTGCAGAGTGAAAGAAACTGACACTGTCCCTACCTAGAGTTTTCTGTCCCTAGAATAAATGTTTTTTTTAAGCACAATATAGCACAAGGACAATTAACTCACTGTCCTTACAGGTCCCTGGAAACAAGGACTTGCAGAGTGAAAAAAAAAAAACACTCTCCCTACCTACAGTTTTCTGTCCCTAGAAAAAATGTTTTTTTTAATCACAATATAGCACAAGGAAAATTAACTCACTGTCCTTACAGGTCCCTGGAAACAAGGACTTGCAGAGTGAAAGAAACTGACACTGTCCCTACCTAGAGTTTTCTGTCCCTAGAATAAATGTTTTTTTTAATCACAATATAGCACAAGGACAATTAACTCACTGTCCTTACAGGTCCCTGGAAACAAGGACTTGCAGAGTGAAAGAAACTGACACTGTCCCTACCTAGAGTTTTCTGTCCCTAGAATAAATGTTTTTTTTAAGCACAATATAGCACAAGGACAATTAACTCACTGTCCTTACAGGTCCCTGGAAACAAGGACTTGCAGAGTGAAAGAAAAAAAACACTCTCCCTACCTACAGTTTTCTGTCCCTAGAAAAAATGTTTTTTTTAATCACAATATAGCACAAGGAAAATTAACTCACTGTCCTTACAGGTCCCTGGAAACAAGGACTTGCAGAGTGAAAGAAACTGACACTGTCCCTACCTAGAGTTTTCTGTCCCTAGAATAAATGTTTTTTTTAATCACAATATAGCACAAGGACAATTAACTCACTGTCCTTACAGGTCCCTGGAAACAAGGACTTGCAGAGTGAAAGAAACTGACACTGTCCCTACCTAGAGTTTTCTGTCCCTAGAATAAATGTTTTTTTTAAGCACAATATAGCACAAGGACAATTAACTCACTGTCCTTACAGGTCCCTGGAAACAAGGACTTGCAGAGTGAAAGAAAAAAAACACTCTCCCTACCTACAGTTTTCTGTCCCTAGAAAAAATGTTTTTTTTAATCACAATATAGCACAAGGAAAATTAACTCACTGTCCTTACAGGTCCCTGGAAACAAGGACTTGCAGAGTGAAAGAAACTGACACTGTCCCTACCTAGAGTTTTCTGTCCCTAGAATAAATGTTTTTTTTAATCACAATATAGCACAAGGACAATTAACTCACTGTCCTTACAGGTCCCTGGAAACAAGGACTTGCAGAGTGAAAGAAACTGACACTGTCCCTACCTAGAGTTTTCTGTCCCTAGAATAAATGTTTTTTTTAAGCACAATATAGCACAAGGACAATTAACTCACTGTCCTTACAGGTCCCTGGAAACAAGGACTTGCAGAGTGAAAGAAACTGACACTGTCCCTACCTAGAGTTTTCTGTCCCTAGAATAAATGTTTTTTTTAAGCACACTATAGCAGAAGCACAAAACACACTGACACTCTCCCTACCTATCCTTCTCTTTCCCTAAACTAAAGGAATCCAGGTTAAGCAAGAAAGAAATAACAGTCACTGTCCCTGCCTATGCTACTCTATCCCTGCTCCGGAACACACTACACTAGGCCGCCGTGCTGGCGGCCTTTTATAGTGTGGGGCGTGTACTAAACACCCTCAGCAATAATTGGCCACAGGCATCCTGCCTGTGGCCAATCATTGCTCTCCTCGCTGCCGGCGCTGTGATTGGCCAAGCATGCGGGGTCACAGTGCATGCTTGGCCAATCACAGCGCCTGGATGACACTGCGATGGCGTAGTGCATTGTGGGCCGTTCGCGTCACTCGAATTTGGCGCGAACGGCCCAAATCGTTCGATCTTCGTCGAACGATCGAACAGCCAATGTTCGAGTCGAACGTATGTTCGACTCGAACACGAAGCTCATCCCTAATAGATAGCATGTAATATACCATTTATTGATAGTTTTTTTATGATGTGGGTTTAGTGACACTTTAAGTTCAATGAGGTACATGCCACCTCGCTGACTTTTCTCTTTAACCACTTCACGCCCGGGCTATAAGCAAAAGACGTCCGCAAAGCGGTCGTCAATTGCTGATAGGACGTCTATGGACATCCTCTTATTTACTTCCGCGATGCGCGCCACCGCGGGCGCGCGTCGGGGAAAAACTGTGCCCGCCGTGTCAGGCGAGTGCCGATGCGCGTGCCTGGTGGCCGCGATGTCCGCCAGGTACGAGCGATCGGCTGTCACAGAGCCAGGGACGTGGATCTCTGTGTGTAAACACAGAGATCCACGTCCTGTCAGGGAGAGGAGACGGATGGTGTGTCCCTTGTACATAGGGACAACCATCAGTCACCTCCCCCAGTCAGTCCCCTCCCCCCCACATCTAGCAGGGAACATATTAACCCCTTGATCGCCCCCTAGTGGTTAACCCCTTCCCTGCCAGTAACATTTATACAGTATTCAGTGCATATTTTTAGCACTGTTCGCTGTATAAATGTGAATGGTCCCAAAAATGTGTCAAAAGTGTCCGATGTGTCCGCCGTAATGTCACAGTCACAAAAAAAAAAATCGCAGATCGACGCCATTACTAGTAAAAAAATAAATAAAAAAATAATTTTAAAAAAATCATAATTCTATTCCCTATTTTGTAGGCGCTAAAACTTTTGCGCAAACCAATCACTATATGCTTATTGCGATTTTTTTTTTTACCTAAAATATGTAGAATACGTATCGGCCTACACTGAGGAAAAAAATAGTTTTTTTTTTAAAAATGTGATATTAATTATAGCAAAAATTAAAAAATATTGTGTTTTTTTTCAAAATTGTCGCTCTATTTTTGTTTATAGCGCAAAAAATAAAAACCGCAGAAATGATCAAAGACCACCAAAAGAAAGCTCTATTTGTGGGAAAAAAAGGACGTCAATTTTGTTTGGGAGCCACGTCGCACGACCGCGCAATTGTCATTCAAAGCGTGACGGCGCTGAAACCTGAAATTTCGCCTGGGCAGGAAGGGGGTTATGTGCCCAGTTGTCAAGTGGTTAATTTACAATTTACATTTATATATATATATATTGTGAGGGGGTTAGCTCGGCAGCGGGTGTGTGTGACCCCCGGAATGGGCTCCCCACACAAAACAGGCCCAGCAAACGGAGGTTGTGGTTTTCAAAATCAAAAAGGTGCGGTTTATTTTCTATTTACAGTGACAAAACACAGCAAAGCAAAAGAAACATAAACAAAATAAATCCTGGTCAACTTGACCTCTGACTAAACATACAGGTTTCCTAACTAACAACTGGGATCAGCCTAGTGCTGTCCTAGTCCCTAAGTCCCTGGTTTTAAATGTCCAAGCAAATAGCCACACAGGCTTTGTCTCACCGCACAGGGGTTCACTCTCCCTAGACAGTCCACACAGGTCTGGTTCCAGGCATGAGCAAACACCTAATGAATCTGGGAGTTCTTATAGAGGCCTAAATGAGCTGACAAGCTTCAGCTGGTCTCATCAACTCCCTGTCTGCACGACGCCCCACACTCTCCCTAGAGGTATGAGTCATCCATGAGCCCACTAGCCTCAGCTGGGCTTATACAACTCTCCACCTAGTTGTATAAGTCGGCGTAAAGCCTGAATCTGGGCGAAATATATCTACCCCCCTGGATGCAACCAGGTGACTTTACCTTCCTGCTGTCACAAAATATATATATATATATATATATATATATATATATAATTTTGTTTTAATGTGTGAGGTGCTTGAGAAGTGTGACCACCTGTGAACCTTTGAAGTACAGTGGAACCTCGGATTACGAGCATAATCTGTTCCAGGAGAATGCTCGTAATCCAAAGTACTCGCATATTAAAGCGAGTTTCCCCATTGAAGTCAATGGGAAGGAAAATAATTTGTTCCGCATGGACTTCAATGGTATGCAATACCCCATGCGGCCAGAGCCTCGGAAACGGCCAGAAAGGCCCGAGGACAGTTCGGCTGACCTCAGCAAACCTCAGAAAGACTTTGTTCATGAGCCTTTCCGAGGTTTGCCGAGGTCAGACGAACTGTCCTCGGGCCTTTTCGGCCATTTCCGATCGCCGCCGATCGGCGCTATTCGGCTCCAGTGCCCCCCCACCTCAGGCCAAACGCGGTACTGCACCCGCTTTGACCTGAATCCTGCTCATTTTGCGAGACAACACTCACAAACCGAGTTAGGATTTTAGCAAATACAGTGCTCATTAACTGCGTTACTCGCAATCCGAGGTTCCACTGTATATGTGAATCCTGACAATGAACTTCTCTTAGCTGCTCCTGTTTGGCCTGCTAAATATATCATTAGGGACATTTTGTTTATATCTGTTTGATAATTGCAAAAAAAAAGTTGATCCTGCCAGGAATCTTGTGGCCTGATAACTTTCTTTGCTCTGTGCCTCTGCTGGCTGTTATAAGTGAGTATTGTTTCCAGCTTTCTCTGTTCATTACAGAACACATCTACCTAATATTATGGAGATGAAAATGGGGAGGTGATCTGTTGCCCCAAAACACTTCCTGTCGTAGGGTGACAATGCTTCTTCTATATAGATACAGTTAGAGATGGGCCTGATGTTTGAGTGGAATGTAAGTTCCACTCGAACATCGAGTGTTCGCTTGTTCGCCGAACAAACGAACAAATGAGGCGCTCAGGGGAAGTTCGCCCACCGCCGAGCTCCCTATAATGCACTGCGGTCTCGCAGTGCATTGTTTGCTGCTGATTGGCCAACGCATGCACCTGACCTGTATGCTTTGGCCAATCACAGCGTGATGTACTGTGACAGCCATAATTGGCCAAAGCCAGGATGCCTTTGGCCAATCATGGCTCAGGGGCTAAGGCCACTCCCCACACTATACAAGGCTTCTTACACGGCCCTTTAAAAGTGTGATAGGTAGGAATAAAATTAGATGGGTAATTTATGCTCCTAGAACACCTGAAGGTGCTGAAGGTGCTCCCTGCATGTTGGGCCTCTCTATGTAGCCAGGCTGTGAAAAAGTGTCACACATGTGGTATCGCCATACACAGGAGGAGTAGCAGAATATATTTTGGGGTTTAATTGGAAGTATACATATGCTGTGTGTGAGAAATAATACCCCTATCCATTCACCAAAAAAGTGTCAAAAGGTAATAACCACATGAAACAGTTTTTTTACAAGTCCTTTATTAAAAAAGAAAAAAAAAAATATAGTGTCCCTCGATCGTAATCCATCGTCAATCGCGTCGCCTGCAAAAATAGAAAAAAATAAAACCTGATGCCACCTCTTGGGAGGCCTCCCGTCGTCTGCCTCCTCCCTGCTTTGACAGCTCTTATATAGGCAAGGGGTGGGCCACCTGACTACTTCACCCGGTAGCACCACCCCCTTCTGACATCACATCATTACTGTCAAAGCAGAGAGGAGGCAGACGGCCGGTGTCCTCCCAGGAGGCGGAGCATTTTGTTTTCCTATTTTCTGGATCCAGCCGGCGACGTGATTGGCAATGGATTACATCAAGAGACATTATTTATTTATTTTTAACCACTTCGGCCCCGGAAGATTTGGCTGCTCAAGGACCAGGCCATTTTTTGCGATACGGCACTGCGTCGCTTTAACAATTGCTCAATCGTGTGACGCTGTACCCCAACAAAATTGACGTCCCTTTTTTCCCACAAATAGAGCTTTCTTTTGCTGGTATAGAAAAGGGGGGAATTTGGGACTTGGAGTGAGATGTGTTGTGACAGGGGTCACTTTGGGCACAGGGTGAGCAAGAGAGAGAACTAGAGCGGCAACATGAGTGGAGAATGGCGGAAATACGGCAATCGGAGACAACACCTAAAGATGCAGCGCCTGTCCGTAAGTTGCCTTTCGGGCGTTCAAACTATTTAAGGAAGGAGAGGAGGAAATTGAAGCGTTCCTGCAGGACTTTGAGAGACTATGCCAGATACATGAAGATACATGAAGTACTGCCCCAAGATTGGGTCGCCTTACTGGCAAGTAATTTAACTGGCAGAGCGGCGGATGCGTATCGGGCCCTGGAGGATGAGGATGCTAAAGACTATGACCGGGTAAAAGAAGCTCTGCTAGCCCGATTTGCCATTACACCCGAAGCCAGCCGGATTAAGTTTAGAGAATCCCGGAAACAAACCCACATAACATGGAGTGGGCACATCGTCTGCAGCGAAACCTTAAGAGCTGGTTCCAGGGAAGCCACGCTCATACCATAGAGGACATCACCCAGCTAGTACTCTTAGAACAGTTCTTGAACCACACCCCTCCGGTATTACGGGATTGGGTGCAAGATAAGCGACCACGGACTGTACAGCAAGCGGCTACTTTGGCCGATGAATATCTGGACTCTCGAAGGTCAGGCGGAAGCGAGCGCTATCCACTATCTCGGCCCAGTTTACCAGCCTCTAACCCAACTTCAGCACCACCTCCAGCGGCCACTTATCCTCAGCAGCCCAGGTTCAACTCCCAGGACTACTCACAACCCATCAGGTGTTTCGGATGTAAACAGCTAGGGCACAAAAAGCCAGACTGTCCGTTGAATCCAGCCATCCAGTCCCAGTCATGGAGACAGCCAGCAAGGGGGAGCCCCCGCACATCCATGCCTGCGGCCCACTGCGTTGAGGAGGAGGAACATTGGGGCGGCCTGCACGAGGCTGATCCAATACAAGCAGCTAACCGGGGCAACAGGCGACAACACAGGCAGACTGTCCGGGTTAATGGAACGGTAGCCAATGGCCTACGTGATAGTGGCGCTACCATGACCCTACTACAGAAGAACCTCATCCCAGAGAGCCAACATACCGGAAACACTGTAGCCGTAAGAGTAGCGGGAGGCACCGTCTTCCGGCTACCCGTTGCCCGTGTTCACCTGGATTGGGGGGTTGGTTCGGGACACGTGAATGTGGGGGTGATGAAGGATTTGCCAGTGGATGTACTGCTGGGGAATGATTTGTCCCCCCTTGTTTCTGCTTACGCCCCGATGGGCCCCGCTGAAGCCAACCCAGTGACTACCTGTGCCCAGACCCATGCTAATGGAAGCGGCCCGATTGCGGCTGAGAACTGGGTAAGACTATCTTCCCCGACATGTACCTTAGATCAGGCAAAATATCAGTCTAGAATTGGAATGTGACAAGTTGGCCAGGGAGAAATCGGAGATGCAACGACACTACGTCATGTATTATGAGATGTCCCATGGCTTGAACATTGAAATGCACAAACAGGCTGAAATTGTCAAAAGGTTAAATGGATTTGCCGTACCTCTCCCAAGAGCAGCAGCAACAAGTTTTGGGAGCCATTGAGAGAGCAAAGCAAGTGACTGTTCCAGAACTGAATTCCATCATTCGCCCTACATTCATTGTGATAATTACAACGTCACCATCAGCTACTGACCCGGTAAGCAAAATGGCCATGCTGCTGGGTTGTCCAGGCATTAGAGGAATGGAACTATGGACTAACTTCGGAGTCAACCCGTCTGGGGTCTCCTCCTGTGTTAGTCTCCTGCCGAAAGGGGAGATGTGTGACAGGGGTCACTTTGGGCACAGGGTGAGCAAGAAAATAATGGACATTAAGAATATGTCTTGGGTTGCTTTAAAATGGGACAGTGATATTTTTCCACAATATTCCCCAGGATATCTGTAAAGAACTATTTACTGTTTGATTATGAACTCAACAGGTTAACTGAAAAGTGACTCCTTCATGATGTAGGGACACATACTGTTAGATGCTAATGTCATCACCTCCAGCCCCTGCCTGTGTGATGTAAATTAATCTAGGATGGCTTCTGAGGCCCTTTCATTGTGATAATTAACTCTGTACTTGTGTGTATTGTAAACAGACAGTCTGGGGAACATAAAGGTTATGCATAGTCATTTAAACTGAAAAGGGATTAGCTAACGAACCCACCTATTGTCTCTTAAGAGATGTCAAAATAATGTGTATTGTAGGAGACAGTAAGGCTAGCCTAAAGGTCATGTGTCTGAGTCATCAGCTGTAGTTAATTAGCTCATGTAAATTAGGTCTGGTCAGAAGTGCTTTGTGAGAGAAAAGTAAGAAACTCCCCTCTGTGTGTACATAACTTGCAGTGTTTCAATAAAAAGTGTCAGTCCAGTTGGAAAGATACAGAGCGTTTGTCTCGTATGTTTGGAAGGATTAATCCTATGGGAAGCGGTCGCCTGACTGTGGAGGATCGGCAGTGGATGTGTGTCCAGAGAGGGAATATCCTAAACGGCGTTAACCCCTTTCATACTTGGGGTGCCGTTACATGTGTGTTAGACAAAAACAAACAAATTGCATGATAAAGAGAAAATGTATTCATATAAATGCACATGGGACATGATACATAGCAGATATGACGAGCTGATGGGCATATAATAGACAAATGTGAAAATTCCATTATTGCACCCGATACATAAAATTAAAGAAACGGGTATAATATAAACGCATGATTGAATAAAAAATAAAAGCTGTTAAATGCAGTTTTTTATTCAATCATGCTTGCTCGCCCCCCCCCCCTTTTTTCCTGACCTACCAGGCTGCATGCTTGGATAAGGGTCTGGTATGGATTTTGGGGGGGACCCCACGCCATTTAAAAATAAATAAATTTGGCCTGTTTTTTTTCTTCATTTTTTTAAATCTGTATTGCCTTGAGCCGGCAATACATTACAGCTGCGAGCAAGTTTAAATTACATTTTTTCCTTTAGAAATGTCATTATTGCTGCAGCATGTTCTATACATCGTACATATGCGCCACTTTACAGGAAGACTAAGGCCCCTTTCACACTGGGGCGGGCAGGTGCGGTGGCGGTATAGCGGCGTGATTTTCAGCACCGCTATACCGTCGTTATCACCGCGGTATGCGGCCGCTAGCGGGGTGAATTTAACCCCCGCTAGCGGCCGAAAAAGGGTTAATACCACCCGCAAACTGCGGCTATTGCCGCGGTTTGCGGGCAGTATTACCGCGGTGTCCCATTGATTTCAATGGGCAGCCGCGGTAAAGGAGCGATGAACACACCGCTCCTTCACCGCTGTAAAGATACGGCTAGCAGGACTTTTGGAGCGGTCCTGCTAGCTCACCGCTTCAGTGTAAAAGCCTTCGGGCTTTCACATTGAAGAATACAGGGCATGATTTTTCAGGCGGTATAACAGCGCTAATATTAGCGCTAAACCGCCTGAAAAACGTGCCAGTGTGAAAGGGGCCTAAGGGGACTCCACCAGGCACGATATTTAAAGTGGATGTAAACCCACTCTCATCCTTTCTAAACTACTGCCATAGTGCTGATCTATAAGGTTATAGATTCCTCCTGCATGTATCCTTACCTGTCAAATGTCTCCCCTCTGTCTGTTATAAGAACTGAAAAACGGCAGATTCTGTGGGTGGATCTGTTGTCTGGAGCTCGGTGGGTGGAGTCGTGATGTCAGTAGACTCCCCGCCCACCTCTACACTCCCCTTGTCAACATGCATTTTCTCCTGTGAATTCCTTCTGCTATGATCACTAACATCCAGTCAAAATCCAGAAAAGTAACCACATGACTTCAGAAAAGGAGTGGGGGTGGGAATTAAAAAATAATGCCTGTCTAAAGCTAGTGCACGAGATATGTAAATAACCTGTCACTCAAAGCAAGGGGGCGGAACGGACTTTATCTCACTGAACAATAAAAGAGGATTGCTCAGAGCTGGATTAACTCTGTGTAGCAAGACCAGGCACACATGATAGGAAATCTTATACTCTACATTGTGACAGTAATTTTTTTTTTAGGGTTTACATCCACTTTAACCACTACATTACCAAGCCTATTTCTGAGATTTGGTGATTATAAGTTAAAAAATGTTTTTTTTGCTTGAAAATTACTTTGAACCCCCAAACATTATATATATTTTTTTCTAACACCCTAGAAAATAAAATGACGGTTGTTTCAATACTTTCTGTCACACAGTATTTGCGCAGCGGCCTTACAAGCGCACTTTTTTTGGAAAAAATACACTTTTTTTTATAAAAAAATAAGAAAAAACAGTAAAGTTAGCCCAATTTTTTTTATATTGTGAAATATAATGTTACGCATAGTAAATTTATACCCAACAAGTCACGCTTCAAAATTGCGCCTGCTCGTGGAATGGCGACACACTTTTACCCTTTAAAATCTCCATAGGCGACGTTTAAAAAATTCTACAGGTTTCATGTTTTGAGTTACAGAGGAGGTCTAGGGCTAGAATTATTGCTCTCGCTCGACCGATCGCGGCGATACCTCACATGTGTGGTTTTAACACCATTTTCGTATGCGGGCGCTACTCATGTATGCGTTCACTTCTGCACGCGAGCTCGGCGAGGCGGGGTGCGTTAAAATTTTTATTTATTTTTTTCTTATTTATTTTACCTTTTATTTAAAATTTTTTCACTGTTCTTTAAAAAAATTTAATTGTGTCACTTTTATTCCTATTACAAGGAATGTAAATATCCCTTGTAATAGAAAAAAGCACGACAGGTCCTCTTAAATATAAGATCTGGGGTCCATAAGACCTCAGATCTCATATTTACACTAAAACGCAATAATAATAAAAAAATAATAATAATTTGTCATTTGAAAAACATAAATAATAAAATGTCCCTTTAAGAGCTATGGGCGGAATTGACGTTTTGACGTTGCTTACGCCCTGCAATGACTTGGAGACAGGTGGGGGCCATCTTTCCCTCACTCATATCCATGTCAGGCCAGGGACAGGTCCGGATCGCCTCCGCCATTACCGACAGCCACGGTAAGCGGCGGAGGGCACCGGAGAGCGGCGAGAAAAGCGGCGATAAAAGTGATCTTTCGGCGAATCTGCTGCAGAGACCACTTTTATCTGAAAGAGGATACCGGGGTTACCATAACAACCATAACAACTGCTACCATAACAACCATAACAACGGTATTTCTCTTCAAAGACAGGACATTTATAGTCAGCCTGCGGGAAGCAAGTGGTTAAAGGAATATTTCATTTTTAATGATCTTCTTTAAGCATCATTAAAATCACTGCTCCTTTAAAAACAATATTTTTAAAACTTTTGTAGCGACCTCACCCCTCTCACCCCTTCTCATTCTCGGCTTGTCTGTCTTTGTCTAGGGGTGTCAGTACCGGGGGGAGGGATGAGATATACCACGGCCCATGTCCTCCATAGTGAAGAGGTGAAGGCCAGAAAGATCGGGCTTTGTGTAGGTGTCCCAGAGTCAAATCCTTTCCTCGGATTCACTCCCCTTTGCTCCTAGTAACCAGAGTTCCACACACTGAATAGGTCCAAAACCGTTTTATTCTTCTCAGCGAATAAACATACAGCACAGTCAAGTTGGGACCTTTGCAACAGTTCAGTATTAATGGGAGTAGGTCGAGGCACAATCCTTTAGAGCCAGGGTCTCAAGCTGGCGGCCCTCCAGCTGTTGCGAAACTACAAGTTCCATCATGCCTCTGCCTGTGGGAGTCATGCTTGTAACTGTCAGCCTTGCAATGCCTCATGGGACTTGTAGTTTTGCAACAGCTGGAGGGCCGCCAGTTTGAGACCCCTGCTTTAGAGTATCGCTAACCACTGTGGTGTCACCAATGGTGAATAGTCACTGCCACTGACTATATGAGGTAGAACATGAATTACCTTTGCTAGCACGGCCCCTGTCAGGGGAAGGATATCCGTCCAAGGGAGTCACCGGAGGCCACTCTGTCACCAGCAAATGCTGCGCCAGACTCTCCAGAGAAGTTCTGCTCACCAGTCTCCTCAACCTCAGACACGGGCACCCAAGGAGTTAGGGCCCTCTCAGATTCCTCCACCCTCGCGGAACTCAGTCGAAGGTACTGAGCCCCGGGCATCCGCCATAGTACCCCACCCCAGGCTAAAGGTGCCTGAGATGGACTCCATCTCTCGCTCCGGCCAAGTCAAGGGCACCTGGGCCCGGTACTCCGGAACGCCAGCACCCAATCTGAAGGTGCCTGGGTGCGACTGCATCCTCCAACTCTGAACCCCAAGGGCGTCCCTTTTATCCCCTTGCCTTTTACGTCACAGCAGGTTCCCCGCCCCGCTGTACCAGCGCCAGGAAAGGACAAAAAGGAAGAAGTCTTGCGGTGTGGGTTCAACTCCGGCCAGGGCGACAATGCCACCTGCAGGCCGCATGGGACTTCACACCACCAGAGTCCTCCAAGAACCGTAAGAAAGGGTCTCGGATTCCCTAGCAATCAGTGCATCTGGGTTACACTACCACCCAGATGCTTCCCTTAAATTCAAATACCCGCTACACTCTCCCCCTGGTGATTTGACACTGGCCCCCAGTGTCTGGTGCAAACCCATGTCTCCCAAAGAGTGGAAACATAAGTTCAACCCAGAGACAACATTCACATAATCCAAACTCAACAATTTCAATCAGGAATTGTGCCAGGACCTAAAACAGGAAAGGGAAACAGTAATATAAAACCATAAACTCTTGTAATAAAATACTTTAAATATCTCACATATTCACATTTCTCCCCCTCCCTGCTGGCTATCTAAGGACCACCCCATTCTCAGCAGCCTTGATAGACGAGTCTCCTGCTGAGGGAAGAAAAGAAACACACATCCTAACATAATATATGTGTTTGCTTGGAACGAATGGGTCTATCCGAGAAGAAACCCATTCACTCCAATGAGTGTTGCATAATGTACAAAAACAAACAACAATCGTTGCGCAACACTGCCACCTGGTGGTAATGCCGCGGTAAAGACACTTATCAAATCCAGATGAACTTTTCTCTCTTGCTCTTCTTTTTTTTTCTCTGTGGCCCTACACTGACTAAAACCCCAAACTCACTGATTTCTCTTGATGAGGGAAGAAAAAAAACAAACGGCAACAGTTCCCATTCTTCCAAGAACAAACACCCAGAAAAATAGAGGGCACAGTCTCTGTGTTCCAGCACTTGCTTCAGGAAAACTCAGCAGCAACAACAGAAAATAGTCTCTTTCTCCTACAAATAAAACTTTGGATGCGGCAGGAACACAGGCTTCAAATGCTTGTCAAAAGCCTCCATGTTATATTCAACATTTCCTCCATCCTTGCGACAAATGACCACTCTGTCCGCATGGATATGCCTTCCCAGCATCCACTTAGCCTTACAGTCCCGAAACTTTTTAGTGACCGTTGGTGAACATGAAAGGTATCAGCGTGCTTGAGGTACCTTGAGTTTGTCCCAAACAAAAGTATCGTACCACCTCTGGCGAAAAACTTCCACCTCGTATAGCAATTCTCGAGGCAAGTATGGGTATTCCCACCCATACTCTTGGGCAACCTTCTGGCCAAAGAGACGCTGCAGCCTTGATAAAGGTGGCATCCTAACACGGTCTCCTTCTCCAGGCAAAACAACAGCTTCCGGATGGCGAGATGCGTTCACCACCTCGGCAGACTTGGCCATAGGGGCCCGCAGTGACTGGCGTTGCACTCCCGCAACAGGAGCAGGTAAAAAGGAAGTTGAATCCAGAAGAGGGATTGCAGACAGTGGACCAGACTCTTCCCTAGGCTCCGAGGCCTCCACCCGGGGTGTACTATCCCCAATGGACATAGGTGGGTCCCTTTTGACATGGGACGAGGGTAACTTCATCTTGTCCCATCCCTTCCGGTGGAAGATCTCGTCTATCTCCTCATCATCGCCATTGTCAGACAATGAATCCAGGTCGGATTTGTCATAACAATTAGCGGGCAGATAATTCCCAGTCACGGAATCATCCCCCTTGACGGCCTCCACCGACAGTGGGCTGCCGACACCTCCAACCACACACACAGTCCCAACCCCTGGCTCACCTGGGCCTTCAGAAGAACAGGGATGTCCAGGGCTCTTCCCTCCGGATCCATCCAGGCCAGGCAAGCGACGGGGCGAAGCTCTTCCATGACTACAGGAGGCTTGTACCAGGCCGACTCTCCTCTTCGGCGGTCGGAGCAGGGAGCTGCTGGTGACCGAGGCAGCATCCTCGGATTTTTCTCTCTTAATCTCCGCTTGGGCAGTCACTTCGCCCTGGTCAGCGCGCGCAGGAATACCCGCCATGGCATTGATCTCTCCATCCGGAGTGGCAGTACCTGTGAGGTAGTTGAGGTGGAAGGCGAGAGGCCTTTCTGTGGATGGTTTCACCTCGAAGAGAAACTCCTTGCAGACCTCACATCGCCCGAATGGCTTCAACTGAACCACCAGTCCCGAACAGCCGGGACAGATCACACTGAGGGCCTCCATGTCTCTGCAGGTGTACAGAGCCAATCGCCCCCGGGGCCTTAGTCTGATTCCTGTGTCCATGATTGGAGCAGCTAGAGAAGTCATGTCCATGAATGAAGAAACAGAAATCCACGGGGTACTTGAAGTCATCTTACCTGTTTGCTGCTCCAGTGCGCACTGACCCACACGCGCCGGAATCTCCACGTGTGTCCGTCCACATGGCCAGACTCCTCCCACACTCTGCACTTGTTCGCGGGCTTTTTCTTCTCCCCGCCCACGAACTGCGCAGCTATGGTTTGCCTCGTGGCGCGTTGGCCAATATGGCCGACCTACTTGGAACTCCTCCGGGCAGCAAAGTTCAAATTCAGACACCATACACATCCCGGATACGATGCCCCCACATGTAGCGACCTCACCCCTCTCACCCCTTCTCATTCTCGGCTTGTCTGTCTTTGTCTAGGGGTGTCAGTACCGGGGGGAGGGATGAGATACACCACGGCCCATGTCCTCCATAGTGAAGAAGTGAAGGCCAGAAAGATCGGGCTTTGTGTAGGTGTCCCAGAGTCAAATCCTTTCCTCGGATTCACTCCCCTTTGCTCCTAGTAACCAGAGTTCCACACACTGAATAGGTCCAACACAGTTTTATTCTTCTCAGCGAATAAACATACAGCACAGTCAAGTTGGGACCTTTGCAACAGTTCAGTATTAATGGGAGTAGGTCGAGGCACAATCCTTTAGAGTATCGCTAACCACTGTGGTGTCACCAATGGCGAATAGTCACTGCCACTGACTATATGAGGTAGAACATGAATTACCTTCGCTAGCACGGCCCCTGTCAGGGGAAGGATATCCATCCAAGGGAGTCACCGGAGGCCTCTCTGTCACCAGCAAATGCTGCGCCGGACTCTCCAGAGAAGTTCTGCTCACCAATCTCCTCAACCTCAGACACGTACACCCAAGGAGTTAGGGCCCCTCGGATTCCTCCACCCTCGTGGAACTCAGTCGAAGGTACTGAGCCCCAGGCATCCGCCATAGTACCCCACCCCAGGCTAAAGGTGCCTGAGATAGACTCCATCTCTCGCTCCGGCCAGGTCAAGGGCACCTGGGCCCGGAACTCCGGAACGCCAGCACCCAAGCTGAAGGTGCCTGGGTGCGGCTGCATCCTCCGACTCTGAACTTCAAGGTCAGGGCGTCCGCCACTTTTATCCCCTCGCCTTTTGCGTCACAGCAGGTTCCCCGCCCCGCTGTACCAGTGCCAGGAAAGGACAAAAAGGAAGCAGTCTTGTGGTGTGGGTTCAACTCCGGCCAGGGCGACAATGCCACCTGCAGGCCGCAGGGGACCTCACACCACCAGAGTCCTCCAAGAACCATAAGAAAGGGTCTCGGATTCCCTAGCAATTAGGGGTGCAACGGATCAAAAAACTCACGGATCGGATTGATCCTCGGATCAGGGGTCACGGATCGGATCATTTTCGGATCGGCAAAAAAAAAAACAAAAAAAAAAAACACAAATCTTGTTACCCCCACTGGAGTTTTCGATTTCACAGTTATTTTTAACACAAAAACTGAGCTTATATGCTTAAATACATTATATGTAAATCTGACGGACTGTTTACATGTTACATTTTAAAAGCAGCAGCAAACCTGCTGACCTTACATGGTTGTTAATGTGACAGAACACCTCTGATTTTCACATTTTACTAAATGTTAAATCAAATGTGAAAATCAGAGGTGTTCTGTCACATTAGCAAGCATGTAAGGTCAGCAGGTTTGCTGCTGCTTTTAAAATTTAACATGTAAACAGTCCGTTGGATTTGCATATAAACTCCATTTTGTGTTTGAAAATAACTGTGAAATTTAAAACTCCGTTGGGTGTAACAAGATGTCCGCTTGGCCCCCTCTTACTATCATTACTGTGCAGGAGTGTGAGTGGAGCAAGATGGCGGCGACGAAACGTCATTACAGCGGTGCCGCCGGGTGTCCCAAGATGGCCGCCGCTCCGGAGCTAGGCCGAAGCCGCGGCCTTTCCTATGGCCGAGGCTCCGGAGCGTTCCGCGGATCGCGTGGTGATCCGATCCGAACAGGGTGACCCGTTCGGATCACGGATCACCACCGATCCGTTGCACCACTACTAGCAATCAATGCATCTGGGTTATACTACCACCCAGGTGCTTCCCTTAAATTCAAATACCAGCTACACTTTTTTTTTGCATTGATACATAACCCCTGGGGCAGGACCCGGGTCCCCAAACACTTTTTATGGCATATAAGCCTTTAAAATGAGAACTTTTGATTTTTCATGTTTGTGTCCCATAGACTTCATGTACAACAAGTACATGGTACAGCAGGCGCATAATAGGAATATTGAAGTGTTGGGGTACCAAACGGTTTAAAGGGGAAGTCCACCCTAATACTATAATCGCTACATCTACAGGCATCTATGATCTAAGACTAACCTAACCTATCTAGCCCTGTAAAGAAGAAATCAGTATACATACCTTTGCCGAAGCTCCCCCGGTCCGGTTCCATGCTAAGCTATCAGCGGCGGCTTCTCTGTGGAGGCGTGTGCAGAGGAGGCAGCCAACAACGGAAGCCCCATAGTAAGTCAATGGGTGACGTCGCTTCCCATTAATTTCACAGCCGTTGTCGGCTGTGTCCTATGCAGGCTTAAAAAAAGGTATGTATACCGATTTCTTCTTTACAGGGTTAGATAGGTTAGGTTAAGCCTCGTACACACGATCGGATATCCTATGGATTCTAATCCGATGGTTTTGTCCATCGGAAATCCGATGAAGCTGACTTCCATCAGTCTTGCCTACACACCATCAGTCAAAAAACCGACCGTTCCAAACGCGGTGACGTAAAACACTCCGATGAGCCGAGAAAAATGAATTTCAATGCTTCTGAGCATGCGTCGACTTGATTCTGAGCATGCGTGGGTTTTTTATCCGATGGACTTGCCCATAGACGATCGGAATTTGCTATCGTTTTAAATTTTTCCAATGGATAAAAAACCATGTTCTATTTTTTGACACCGATGGAAAAAAGACCGATGGGTCCCATACACGATAGGTTTGTCTGATGAAAACAGTCCATCGGACTGTTTTCATCGGTAAAACCGATCGTGTGTACAGGGCTTTAGTGTTCGATCGTGGATGTTTGTAGATGTAGAGATTTTAGTGTTAGAGTGGACTTACACTTTAACCACTTCAGCCCTGGAAAGGATTTACCCCCCTTAATGACCAGGCCATTTTTTGCGATTATGCACTGCACCGTTTTAACTGACAATTTTGCAGTCGTGCAACGTTTTACACAAACAAAATTTATGTCCTTTTTTTCCCCACAAATAGAGCTCTCTTTTAGTAGTATTTGATCACCTCCTGCGGTTTTTATTTTTTGCGCTATAAAACAAAAAAAGACAGACGATAATTTCGAAAAAAACAATTGTTTTTTGCTATAATAAATTCTCCAAAAAAAAATAATTTCTTCATCAGTTTAGGCCAATATTTATTCTTCCACATATTTTTGGTAAAAAATCGCAATAAGCAAAAGTTATAGGGTCTAGAAAATAGGGGATATTTTTATGGCATTTTTATTTTAATTTTTTTTACTAGTAATGGTAGTGATCAGAGATTTTTAGAAGGACTGTGACATTGCGGCGGACAGATCGGACACTTTTGACACTTTTTTGGGACCATTGGCATTTATACAGCGATTAGTGCTAAAAATACAAAGACATACCTGGGGGGCACACCCTAAAAATGCTATACATCTAAGTAGGGATGAGCTCCGGCGTGTTCGCATTGAACACATGCAGAGCCTGCCAGGATGTCGGCACCGCGCTGCGCTAATCACAGCCAGGGAGATATTTCCCGATCTCTGCAGCCGAGCATCGGGAAATGTCTCCCTTCCTGTGATTAGCGCAGCGTGGTGCCGACATCCTGGCGGGCTCTGCACGTGTTCAATGCGAACACGCCGGAGCTCATCCCTACATCTAAGTTGGTGCTGCTATAAGACCAAAGACAGTAAAAAACTGATTACAGCACACACATGCAAAAATTACATTTATCCTGCAAGGCTAGTTAAAAACACCTGAACATTAGACATGGGAGCCGTCAAAAAATTTGTTTTGTTTCGTTCCGTTCCGTTTCGTATTAAAAAAAAAATCGTAATTCTCAATTCGTACGAATCGTTAATTTTGATAACGAATATCGACACTCTACGAATAATAACAAATTATCCAAAAACGTATTAAGGTTATGTAGCGCCTTCCCCTCTTCTCTCTCCGTGCGACTCGCACTGTCTCTTGTCTAGGGGTATCTGATGGGGGAGAGAGAGAGAGAGAGAGCGGGTGGGCTACGCCTAGCTTCCACCACGTGGGAATACCTGTGGTATCAGCAATGTCTTGTTTACCTTCGGGTCTGTGCTGTGCACCCGGATCCTCCCTCCAAGAGTCACCGTGAACTTCGTCCGCCAGGAAGTGAGCCTCACACCATTAAAGTCCAACACTCCTTTATTAGAACACACCATACAGGGACTTCCTTGATAGATAGAACAGAAAAGGAGGTGTGAGTGTGAATAGGCCCAGACACAAATTCGGTCCTCCACTCTCCTCCTGGAGAGTGGGCTATGGTCTCCGCACGAGGTGAAGGGGATCCTTCTGGACGGTCTCCGACAAGAGACTCACCCGTCACCGGCAGTCTGCTGCACCGGGTCTTCGAGTGAGGAGCTCTCCCCGGTCCATTGCGTCTTACTCAGATTCAGGCCTCCATCCCCGAAGTGCCTTAGGACCCTTCCCTCGCGGAACTCAGTGTTGGGCACTGAGCTCCGGACCTTCTTGTAAGTACCTCACCCCAGGACTGAAGGTGCCCGAGGTGGAACACGATCTCCGTTGGTCCCCTAGGCCGAGGCCTCCTAGGGGACGAGCACAAACCCACGTCCGCAAGCTGAAGGTGCTTGGGACGAAGACCCCGTGACCAAGATGGCCGGCCCCCTTTATACCCTCCCCCAGCAAGCACGGCGGGTTCCCCGCCCCACCATACTGCTGCCGAGAGAGGACAAAAAGGGCCTCGGCACACAGTGATATTCGTCCCTCCGGTCACAGTGACAGCGCCACCTCGTGGACCACAGGGAACATAGCACTGATGTCACAGCCAGATTCAAAAAATGCACCCGGGAAAGTAAGTACCCGCTACAGTTACATAACACAAGTCTATTGTGTAGACTAGAGTAGACTTGTGCATAACTAAAAAATTCGTAATTTCGTAAAACGGGATTTTCGTGTTCGGACTAATTCATATTTTCGCAAGCAACGTTTTTCGTTGAATCGGAATGATTTGTATTAATGTAAGCCTTATTTTTAGTTGATTTATAATTTGTACTTTCTGTTGAGTACATTGTTTTTGTTGATTCTGGACACAACTCCTACTTTCGTAACTTTCTTTTTGTTTGTTGATTCGTAATTTTCCGTGTCTCTTACAATGGCGCTCACCTGTCCTTATTTGCGAGGGCATTGAGCTCCAGAATGAGCCAGATCTGACCCCTGTGATTCTCCAGACTCCTGTCTTCTCCCCATGGCTAGAGGAGGAGGTCACGGGCCATGTTTCCTGCATCCTGCCACCATCTGATGCTGCCCCTAGTGTGCCTCTACAGGAGCAGCCACAGCTGTTGCCTCCTCCTACCCAGATGGCACTGGCACCTACTGCTGTACCGCCTGGACCAGCAACTGTCCATGATGCAGTGCATCAGAGTGTCCTCACAGAAATTCGGAGGCTGGCAAGTGACAATAAAAGGATGTCACGGGACATCAGGAGCTTAAGCCGGACCATTCAGCTTGCAGTCAGGCAACAGACTGACCATATGGAGATTATGTTGGCCCAGGTAAACCAACAGCAGAACCAGGCAATGGAGCATTTGAGACTCTCTTTGATGGAAGCAATTTCCAGGCACAATGCTCCATTGCCTGGGAGCTCGTCTGCTAGTACTCAGAGTAGCAGAGAACCCTCTCCTTCGTAAATCTGAGGGCTAGTTCTTCCTCTGCTCCAGGACCCAAGGCACGTCATTCCCCTGATCGTACCTTACTCCCCCTCTGTCATTAGCAGACAGGCTGAGCTCCGTCCTCGTGGCAGGTGGCGGCGCCATCTTGGCTGTGTCCGGGGTGGAAGCAGCCGGCTGGATCGGCACCAGGAATCACTCTATATGGGCAGCAGAGCCTTTTGCTCTGTGGTGGCACTTCCAAGTCCTTATGCAGTGTTGAGAAGCCGTAATATGCCGTATGTCTGTCTGGGTAAGCTGCCGAGAAGCCGCGGTCCGGGAGCCCAGGGAAGACACATCTTCACGCTTCCATGCCGAGACCACGCCCCCCCTAAATGTATTTTTATCTGTTCTAGCAGTCACATGTGTAAATGAGAAGAATGGCGGGGGCACATTAAGGCACATCAGGGCACATTGGAGCACATCAGGGCATATTGGAGCACATTGGGGCACATCAGGGCATATTGGAGCACATTGGGGCACATTGGGGCACTTTAGGGCATATAGGAGCACATTGGAGCACACCAGGGCATATTGGAGCATATTGGGGCACATCAGGGCATATTGGGGCACATTGGGGAACATCAGGGCACAGCGTTTACCAGCTTCTGGATTATTGTATAAATTTGGCACATTGACCAACAATTGAGTATAAATATTTTTTGGGCATTTAATAAACTGTGATTGTGGGGAGGGACAGGGGCCAACTAAGACCAAGTGGCCATCTCTGCTGCAGACAGTCAGTTCAAGGAATGTCCAGAGTGAGGGAGGGGTACCCCAGTTTTGGCAAATTGATTTTCAAAAATGTTAACTGCTCCATTAGCTGGGGGGACAACTGTGATCTTTGGGGTGACAGGATGTTTCCCGTCACAGAAAACACCCGTTCACTCTGGACACTTGTCGGAGGGCAGGACAGTAGCTCCTTGGCAATATCTGCGAGGGCAGGCCACTCCTCGCTCTTCTCCTGCCAAAAAAACCATTGGATCTGTGATGGGGTGCACTGGTGGGGCTGACAAATAGGACATGACAACCTCCTTTGCTGAAATGGGTTTCTTGGGGCGTACTATGCTGGAGGTTCCCATTAGGGTGTCAAGTGCCTCAGCCAAGACAGAAGATGCTCCGCTGGCAGGAGCTCTGCTCACTTCACTAGATATCAATGTTGCATGGGAGAGGGGGTGTTCAATATCTTCTTCCTCCTCTTCCTCCTCTCCCAGCTCTAGCGGCCTTACCATCTGCCTTTCCCTCTGACGCACCCTGTCGATTAGTCTGTCCCGCCATGTTGTCAGAGCACTGCACTGCACAGCCATTTTGCCCTTGATGCAAGGGTCACACATGGCAGCCAGCATCAGTTCTGGGCAAGAGGCGGTCAACTCCTGCGTGCGCCTGCCCAATTCCATCAGAAATGTGTTTAGCAGAGCCAACACATCAGGTTGAGGGCCACCACCAGGCAAAGGTTCCTCAGCCAACTTGAACCGCTCCAATTTGCTCTGAAGGTGGTTGAAGAGTGGGAGCACATGACCAATGCTGGAATCCTCGCGGCTTAGGTGTTCTGTGACAGAGAGGAAAGGTTTGAGGACTGCCACAATCTGCCCAATTATGGCCCAGTCCTCCCTGCCTAAAGGTCTCTCTATGCCAATGTTATGATCACAGGCCATGGCATGGAGAGCCTTCTGCTGCTCAAGGATGCGTTCCAGCATTGCTAGGGTTGAATTCCACCTAGTCCCCACATCCTGTTTTAGGCAGTGTTCTGGAAGGCCTGCCTTCCTCTGTTCCACCCTGAGGAGGTGGCTGTCCCTCACACTCCGATGGAAGTGGCCAGCCATCTTCCGACAAGGGTCCACCACTTTGGACAGCCTTCCATCACGGCCAGAATTAGCCTCCACCAAAGGAAAACTGTCAGTTACCACCTGGTGGAGAAGGTGGGCTGAGCAGCGCACACCCACAAAACTGCCATCCCTTACAGCCTTGACCATGTTGCTGCCTCCATCAGTGACAACATAGCCAATCCAGTAGTTGCTGTCTGCCTGTCCAAACCACTGCAACAACATTTTCTGCAGGGCTTGCAGGATGTTTTGCGCTGTGTGTTTTTCATCAAGCACCTCAGTGTGCAGGAGGAAGGAACGGTGCCCGTTTGTCAACTGCTGACGAGGATCCAGATGTTTTAACTACATCATGGGACACCTTACCCTGCCACCAATGTGCCGTCAGTGACAGGAAGGCGTGCTGGGCACTACACGCACTCCACAGGTCAGTGGTCAGGTGCACTGCCTGTCCACCTGCCCTTCCAATCTCCTCCTTGAGCACCCCAACACAAGACCTGTATAAGGCTGGCACCACAGTTTGGCTGAAGGTCTTACGCGATGGCACACGGTACTGTGGTGCAACAGCCTGCATCAATTGCTTGAAGGGCTCACATTATACAATGTTGAAAGGTGGTCCTCCAACTGCAATGAGCTGGCCGATCAGGCGTGTTATTTTTCGTACCTGTGCCCGAGACATACCCTTACTCTGAAAGCCACCAAAATCTTCCAGGGTGGCCTGGCTGGTATGGATTGGATGTGGGATGGTAACAGCATTCTTTTCTGCCTTATACTGGCTGGTGGTGCTGGCACTTATGGTGGCTGTGGCGGTGCCACTATTGGTTCCCCTTTTGGTGTTTGGAGGAGGGGCCATAATACTTTTCTCCCATAACAGCACTGCGTGGTGGTGCACACACATGTGCTGGTTCATGCCACTGTTACTGAGATGCCCTATGTCTTGGCCCCTGACTGACCTCCCTGCCACAGTGATTGCATTTGGCCTTCTGACCAACACCAATTCTTTTAAAATGCTGCCAAATGCTGGAACGGCAGCCACCACCAATGACACTGCCTGATGGAATCTCATCCACTGAAGTGGTCACATTCTCTTCCTGAGGTCCGGCAGGAGCAGGAGGAAGAGACCTGAACATCCCAGGTATTTTGGGTGCTGTGATGGTCCTGGATTGAGGCCTAATGGTTGCATTGGCCCATTCTGATGCTGGAGGCTTAGAAAGCACTTAGGCAGGGGACTTTTCAGGAGAGAAAAGTAGTGGGGACTGAGAGGAGATACATTCTGGGCTGTCGTGGGTCCAACATGGGTAGAGGGTTGGAAATCAAATTTGTCTAGAACAATGTCAGGAAAGCCTGTTTCCACCTCTTCCACGTTGCCAGGGGAAGAGTGATCATTAGAAGCAGTAAACTCTGTCTCCTTGCTGATCACTGCCAAGCTCCCTGTAGTGCTGATGGTGATGGCACTGGCAGCAATGGTGGTGGGTGGTGAAATCATCATGAGACTCGGCCTCCTGACATGTTTCCTGCTGCATGGCCAGGATCTCCAGCTTTGGCTGCACAAATGTATGTGCACTGGGAACCCCTTTGGCCTGCCCTCTTCCATAAAAGGTACCAATGGGCACCATGCTACCAGCAGCAGTGGCAGAGGTGGTAGCGCCACTTTTGCTATGAACTTGAACTGTGCTGCTGGTTCTAGGAGGTAAATCCTGGAACAGCTGGCGACGTGCAAATGTCTGCTGTTTGCCAGGCTCTTTACCAGTGGCGGCTGGTGCTCAAAATTTTTGGGGGGGCCCAAACAAACTGAAAAAAAAAACATCAATTGCCGCCACTGTGCCCATTAAACGCAGCCACTGTGCCCAAACGCCACCAGTTTGTCCCCTCAAATGCAGCCAGTTTGTCCCCAAATGCAGCCAGTTTGTCCCCCATAATACAGCCAGTTTGTCCCCCATAATACAGCCAGGGTGTCCCCCATAATACAGCCAGGGTGTCCCCATATACAGCCAGGGTGTCCCCATATACAGCCAGGGTGTCCCTTATATACAGCCAGTGTGTCCCCCATATACAGCCAGTGTGTCCCCCATATACAGCCAGTGTGTCCCCCATATACAGCCAGTGTGTCCCCATATAAAGCCAGTGTGTCCTCATATAAAGCCAGTGTGTCCCCAAATGCAGCCAGTGTGTCCCCAAATGCAGCCAGTTTGTTTCCATATACAGCCAGTGTGTCCCCATATACAGCCAGTGTGTCCCCATATACAGCCAGTGTGTCCCCCATATACAGCCAGTGTGTCCCCCATATACAGCCAGTGTGTCCCCATATACAGCCAGTGTGTCCCCCATATACAGCCAGTATGTCCCCCATATAAAGCCAGTGTGTCCCCATATGAGTGAGTGAGTGAAAAACTTGTATAGCGCTAACAAATGCGAACTAAATCGCCTCAAGGCGCTTAGCATCCAGTAGCTTCATGATCCATCAGAAGAGGTGGGTCTTCAGTTTTTTCCTAAAGGCCCGATGGTTTTCTTCCATACGGATATCCGTGGGTAGCGCGTTCCATAGCCGTGGTCCTTGGACTGCAAATCTTCATTCTCCCTTTGATTTGTAGCGAAATTTGGGGATGTGAAGGAGGTTTTGGTTTGTTGATCGGAGACTGCGTTTGGGGGTGTAATGCTTTATCTTCTCGCATAAATATTGCGGAGCGATTCCTTGTGTGCACTTGTGGGTGAGACAGAGGGTCTTGAATGTGACCCGATCCTTTACGGTTAACCAATGAAGGGTCCTCAGTGCAGGGGTGATGGATTCCCAGTAGTGATGAGCCGAACACCCCCGGGTTCGGTTCGCACCAGAACCCGCGAACGGACCGAAAGTTCGAACGAACATTAGAACCCTATTAAATACAATGGATGCGAACGTTCGAATTCTAAAGTGCTAATTATAAAAACTATTATGCATGTTATTGTCCTAAAAAGGGTTTGGGAACCCGGGTTCTGCACCAGGGGACATGTATCAATGCAAAAATAAGTTTTAAAAACGGTCGTTTTCCGGGAGCAGTCATTTTAATGATGCATAAAGTGAAAAAAAAAAGTCAAATATTCCTTTAAATATCGTACCTGGGGGGTGTCTAAAGTATGCCTGTGAAGTGCCACGTGTTTCCCGTGTTTAGAACTGTCCCTGCACAAAATGACACTTCTAAAGGAAAAAAAAGCCATTTAAAACTGCTTGCGGCTTTAATGTAATGTCTGGTCCCGGTAATATGGATGAAAATCTTTAAGAAAAATGGCATAGCTACCCCATGACCCCCCCCCCTACCCCAGCCCATTACCAGCCCCTTTGGGTCTTGTATGGATATTAAGGGGAACCCCGCACATAAAATAAAAAAGGCCCTATATACTCTGAACAGCCGTATACAGGCGGTGCATACAAGACAGGGACTGTAGGTTTGTTCTTATGTAGAATCTGTTTGTAATTTTGAACAGGTACATTGTTGAAGTGTAGCTCCAGACCAAAAATCTATTTTTAAACTTTTTGGAAAACATAGGTAAGGGTTATCACCCCTGTAACATTTGTTTTGCTGTCTGTGCCCCTGTTCAGAACATTTCACCTCACTTTCCGTCCTAATGACAACTGTTTTTGAAATGTGGTGTTTTTCTTGAAACAAGGATTGCTGATAAAGCATCAGTACAGAGGAGACACCTTTCTCCCATATTTATTCTTACAGGAGAGAATTTTCCTTCCTAGTGGTAGATTTCCTCTCACTTCCTGTTGTCTTCTTGCGTTTGCAAGTAGGAGTCGTTTGTAAGTTGGATGTTTGAAAGTAGGGACCTGCCGTATATACTCTGCAGAAATAGGCCCCTTAGTTGTTGGTGTTGGCACAACACTGTAAGCACTCACAGTTACTCTTGGTTGGTGCTGGAACGCCCTGCTGTCAACTATTATATCAGGAATTTTAATTACATATAATTGTTGAACAGTGGTAGTAAAAATTGGGCCTTTGATGGTGGTGCTGGTGCCACAACACTGTAAGCCCTGACAGTTACTCTTGGTGGGTGCAGCAATGGGCCCTGCTGTGAATTATTAGATCAAGAATTGTAATTACATGCCCCTGTTGAACAGGGGCTGAAAAATTGGGCCTTAGGCACTGGTGGCACAACACTGCAACCCTTCACAGATACTGTACTTGGAGCACAGCAATGAGCCCTGTTGCAAAGTATTGCTTCAAAAATTGTAATGACACGCCCCTGTTAAACAGGGGCTGAAAAATTGGGCCTTAGGCACTGGTGGCACAACACTGCAACTCCTCACAGATACTGTACTTGGAGCACAGCAATGAGCCCTGTTGCAAAGTATTGCTTCAAAAATTGTAATTACACGCCACTGTTAAACAGGGGCTGAAAAATTGGGCGTTAGGCACTGGTGGCGGCACCCATAAACAAAAATGATCTTCCAAGCTATCATCATCAATCGTATCATTGAGGACTCGGAGGAGGAGGATAGCCAGTCAACATAACAGCACAGGCACTCAGCATCAGCATCAGTCTTGAAGGGATGTGACATTTTAAAATCAATTAGTCTGTTATATCAGCATCAGGTGTGTGGTAGCTGGTGGTGATCCAAGACTGGTTCATCTTGATGAAAGTCAGTCGATCAACCGAGTCGGTGGACAGGCGCACCCTGTGATCCGTGACAAATCCTCCAGCAGCACTGAATGTGCGTTCCGAAAGAACGCTGGATGCAGGACAGGCCAGTAGCTCAATTGCATACTGTGCAAGCTCTGGCCAGTGATCCATCCTCAAGACCCAGTAAGCCAGAGGATTTTCGGTGGGGAAGGTGTCCAAGTCTGACCTTGCCCCTAGATATTCCTGCACCATGTTTATCAGACGCTGGCGATGGTTGCTGGAACCGATCATACTTTGGGGCTGCGGACTAAAGAATTGTCTGAACGCATCGGTCAGACGGCCACCTTCCCCACCGCTCCTTCTTTGACTGGCCGAAGCCTCAGCAACTCGTTGTCCAGGACCAGGAGTTTGCAACCTCCCAGTCTCTGGGAACGCGTTGCACAGACCTTTCTGCAAGGCCTCCCGGAGTTGTCTCATCCTCTGCTCCCTCTGCGACGGTAACATAAGGTCCGCAACCTTACCCTTGTACCGTGGATCAAGGAGAGTGGCCAGCCAGTAATGGTCCCTCTCCTTGATCCGAAGAATACGAGGATCCTTCCGCAGACTTTGCAGGATCAGGGAGGCCATGCAGCGTAGGTTTGCTGAGGCATTCGCTCCGGAGTCCTCTGGGTCACTAAGGACGACATGATCCGCAGCCACCTCCTCCCAGCCACGTACAAGTCCACTGGTTTCTTGGGACTGTAAATCATCCCTAAAAGACTGCTGCTGATGATGCTGAGTGCCAGCCTCCACCTCCATGCTGACACAATCCTCCTCCTCCTCCTCCTCCTCCTCCTCCTCTTCCTGTGCGATGGGTGGGACAGAAGGAACACTGTCTGGGTAAAGGGGGCCTTGAGAGGCAAGGAAGTCCTCCTCTTCCTGCCTCTGTTCTACCTCAAGTGCCCTGTCCATTATTCCACGCAGCGTGTGCTCCAACAGGTGGACAAGAGGTACAGTGTCACTGATGCATGCACTGTCACTGCTCACCATCCTCGTGGCCTCCTCAAATGGTGCCAGGACAGTGCATGCATCCCTGATCATGCCCCACTGGCGTGGAGAAAAAAAACCAAGCTCCCCTGACCCTGTCCTGGTGCCGTAGTCGCACAGGTACTCATTGATGGCCCTCTGCTGCGTGTGCAGCCGCTGCAGCATGGCCAACGTTGAGTTCCACCTGGTGGGCATGTCACATATAAGGCGGTTCTTGGGCAGGTTCAACTCCTTTTGCAGCTCAGCCAGGCGAGCACTGGCATTATAAGATCTGCGGAAATGCACACAGACTTTCCTGGCCTGCCTCAGGACATCCTGTAAGCCCGGGTACCTGCCCAAGAAGCGCTGCACCACCAGGTTAAGGACGTGAGCCACACAGGGCACATGGGTCAGTTGTCCCTGTCGGAGGGCGGAGAGGAGGTTGGTGCCATTGTCGCAAACCACCATTCCTGGCTTAAGCTGGCGTGGCGTCAACCACCTCTCGGCCTGGCCCTGCAGAGCAGACAGGACCTCTGCCCCAGTGTGGCTTCTGTCCCCCAAACACACCAGCGCAAGCACGGCATGGCATCTTTTTGCCTGCGTACTTGCGTAGCCCCGTGAACGGCTACGGAGCACCGCTGGTTCATAGGACAAACCACAGGAAGAGGCCATGGAGGAAGAAGAAGAGGAGGGGGTGGAGGAGAGAGGTGTGTCACAACCAGTAGTAGCATTTTGGAGGCGTGGCGGTGGGACAACCTCCAACACTACTGCACCTTGTCCTGAATCCTTCCCAGCTGCCAAAAGAGTGACCCAATGGGCCGTGAAAGAAAGGTAACGTCCCTGTCCATGCCTGCTGGACCATGAGTCAGCGGTAATATGCACCTTACCGCTGACCGCCCTGTCCAGCGAGGCCAAGACATTGCCTTCCACATGCCGGTAGAGAGCCGGAATAGCCTTCCGTGAGAAAAAGTGGCGTTTGGGAACCTGCCACTGAGGAACCGCACATTGCACAAACTCACGGAAGGGGGCCGAGTCTACCAACTGAAAAGGCAGCAGTTGAAGCGCTAGCAATTTAGCCAAGCTAGCATTCAACCGCTGGGCATGTGGATGGCTGGGAGTGAACTTCTTTCGACGGTCCAGCAGCTGGGGCAGGGAAATTTGCCTGCTAGAATCGGACGTCGGTGTACTGCTAGCAGAGTGGGCGCAAGTACTTGGCTGTGACACACCTAATTCTACACCTTCATTCCTCTCAGTGCATGTTTCAGAGAGGACTGAAGTTATAGTGGGGTTGGAGATCCCAGCTGATGCGGTGCAAGGAGAGGTCCGCTTGGTTCTTTGGTGTGGGTCTTTGAGGTAGGCTTGCCAACGAGCTGCATGGCAGGTCAACATATGTCTGGTCAGGCATGTGGTACCCAAGCGGCTGATGTTTTGGCCACGCGATATACGCTTGAGACATATGTTGCAAACAGCAGCTGTGCGATCTGATGCACTAGCCTCAAAAAAGGCCCACACCAAAGAACTTTTTGAATGACGGGCAGAGGCAGCGCCCTGCACAGGCGGAGCTCTGCGGTGTGATTCCGTCGGTGTACTGCCCTTACGCTGGCCACCAAAGGGCATCCTGCCTCGTTGGAGATGTGCCTCCTCCTCATCCTCCTCCTCCTCCTCTCTCCTATTAGGCACCCACGTGGAGTCATTGACCTCATCATCCCCTCCCTCCTCATCACTGGAGCCAATCTGGCAGTATGCTGCAGCTGCTGGAACATGACTGCCAGATTGGTGTCCTTCTTGAGCATCCCCTCTGTCTGCTCTCACGCTACTGCCTTCCTCTAGCTGGGTTTCATCATCAGACCCTTCGAAACGCTGGGCATCCTCCTGGAGCATGTACCCAACACTGTGCTGAAACAGTTCGGGGGACTCCTCAGGAGGAGGACATGGTGGGTCTAGGGAAGGAGTGACTGATGATTTGTCTGACATTGATACCAGGGAAGACGACGCTTTGGCAGCTGCTTTTCCAGTACCCTGAGCCTGGGTGAGAGAGGATGAGGAGGAGGAGGAGGGCTTGGTCATCCACTCTACCAAGTCTTCGGCATGATGTGGCTCAACATGTCCAGCTGCCGAAAAGAAGGACAAGCGTGTCCCATGGCCATGTGCTGATGACAATGCACCGCGTCCACGACCAGCACTGTTGCCCCCAGACACAGAGCCTGCTTGCCCTCTTTTATTGCCTCCTGACTGTCTGCCTCTCCTTGTTTGCCTTCCAGACATTCTAATAGATGGCCTGCAGGGAGATGGGAAAAAAGCAATAAGGGCTACCTTCAGGTGTCCTTCTCTGTCCCTTGAAACAAGGACTTTCACAGTGAAAGAAACTGACACTGTCCCTACCTAGAGTTTTCTGTCCCTAGAATAAATGTTTTTTTTAATCACAATATAGCACAAGGACAATTCACTCAATGTCTCTCCAGGTCCCTGGAAACAAGGACTTGCAGAGTGAAAGAAACTGACACTGTCCCTACCTAGAGTTTTCTGTCCCTAGAATAAATGTTTTTTTTAAGCACAATATAGCACAAGGACAATTAACTCACTGTCCTTACAGGTCCCTGGAAACAAGGACTTGCAGAGTGAAAAAAAAAAAACACTCTCCCTACCTACAGTTTTCTGTCCCTAGAAAAAATGTTTTTTTTAAGCACAATATAGCACAAGGACAATTAACTCACTGTCCTTACAGGTCCCTGGAAACAAGGACTTGCAGAGTGAAAGAAAAAAAACACTCTCCCTACCTACAGTTTTCTGTCCCTAGAAAAAATGTTTTTTTTAATCACAATATAGCACAAGGAAAATTAACTCACTGTCCTTACAGGTCCCTGGAAACAAGGACTTGCAGAGTGAAAGAAAAAAAACACTCTCCCTACCTACAGTTTTCTGTCCCTAGAAAAAATGTTTTTTTTAATCACAATATAGCACAAGGAAAATTAACTCACTGTCCTTACAGGTCCCTGGAAACAAGGACTTGCAGAGTGAAAGAAACTGACACTGTCCCTACCTAGAGTTTTCTGTCCCTAGAATAAATGTTTTTTTAAGCACAATATAGCACAAGGACAATTAACTCACTGTCCTTACAGGTCCCTGGAAACAAGGACTTGCAGAGTGAAAGAAAAAAAACACTCTCCCTACCTACAGTTTTCTGTCCCTAGAAAAAATGTTTTTTTTAAGCACAATATAGCACAAGTAAAATTAACTCACTGTCCTTACAGGTCCCTGGAAACAAGGACTTGCAGAGTGAAAGAAAAAAAACACTCTCCCTACCTACAGTTTTCTGTCCCTAGAAAAAATGTTTTTTTTAATCACAATATAGCACAAGGAAAATTAACTCACTGTCCTTACAGGTCCCTGGAAACAAGGACTTGCAGAGTGAAAGAAACTGACACTGTCCCTACCTAGAGTTTTCTGTCCCTAGAATAAATGTTTTTTTTAATCACAATATAGCACAAGGAAAATTAACTCACTGTCCTTACAGGTCCCTGGAAACAAGGACTTGCAGAGTGAAAGAAACTGACACTGTCCCTACCTAGAGTTTTCTGTCCCTAGAATAAATGTTTTTTTTAAGCACAATATAGCACAAGGACAATTAACTCACTGTCCTTACAGGTCCCTGGAAACAAGGACTTGCAGAGTGAAAGAAAAAAAACACTCTCCCTACCTACAGTTTTCTGTCCCTAGAAAAAATGTTTTTTTTAAGCACAATATAGCACAAGTAAAATTAACTCACTGTCCTTACAGGTCCCTGGAAACAAGGACTTGCAGAGTGAAAGAAAAAAAACACTCTCCCTACCTACAGTTTTCTGTCCCTAGAAAAAATGTTTTTTTTAATCACAATATAGCACAAGGAAAATTAACTCACTGTCCTTACAGGTCCCTGGAAACAAGGACTTGCAGAGTGAAAGAAACTGACACTGTCCCTACCTAGAGTTTTCTGTCCCTAGAATAAATGTTTTTTTTAATCACAATATAGCACAAGGAAAATTAACTCACTGTCCTTACAGGTCCCTGGAAACAAGGACTTGCAGAGTGAAAGAAACTGACACTGTCCCTACCTAGAGTTTTCTGTCCCTAGAATAAATGTTTTTTTTAAGCACAATATAGCACAAGGACAATTAACTCACTGTCCTTACAGGTCCCTGGAAACAAGGACTTGCAGAGTGAAAGAAAAAAAACACTCTCCCTACCTACAGTTTTCTGTCCCTAGAAAAAATGTTTTTTTTAATCACAATATAGCACAAGGAAAATTAACTCACTGTCCTTACAGGTCCCTGGAAACAAGGACTTGCAGAGTGAAAGAAACTGACACTGTCCCTACCTAGAGTTTTCTGTCCCTAGAATAAATGTTTTTTTTAATCACAATATAGCACAAGGAAAATTAACTCACTGTCCTTACAGGTCCCTGGAAACAAGGACTTGCAGAGTGAAAGAAACTGACACTGTCCCTACCTAGAGTTTTCTGTCCCTAGAATAAATGTTTTTTTTAAGCACAATATAGCACAAGGACAATTAACTCACTGTCCTTACAGGTCCCTGGAAACAAGGACTTGCAGAGTGAAAAAAAAAAACACTCTCCCTACCTAGAGTTTTCTGTCCCTAGAAAAAATGTTTTTTTTAAGCACAATATAGCACAAGGACAATTAACTCATTGTCCTTACAGGTCCCTGGAAACAAGGACTTGCAGAGTGAAAGAAAAAAAACACTCTCCCTACCTAGAGTTTTCTGTCCCTAGAAAAAATGTTTTTTTTAATCACAATATAGCACAAGGAAAATTAACTCACTGTCCTTACAGGTCCCTGGAAACAAGGACTTGCAGAGTGAAAGAAAAAAAACACTCTCCCTACCTACAGTTTTCTGTCCCTAGAAAAAATGTTTTTTTTAATCACAATATAGCACAAGGAAAATTAACTCACTGTCCTTACAGGTCCCTGGAAACAAGGACTTGCAGAGTGAAAGAAACTGACACTGTCCCTACCTAGAGTTTTCTGTCCCTAGAATAAATGTTTTTTTTAATCACAATATAGCACAAGGAAAATTAACTCACTGTCCTTACAGGTCCCTGGAAACAAGGACTTGCAGAGTGAAAGAAACTGACACTGTCCCTACCTAGAGTTTTCTGTCCCTAGAATAAATGTTTTTTTTAAGCACAATATAGCACAAGGACAATTAACTCACTGTCCTTACAGGTCCCTGGAAACAAGGACTTGCAGAGTGAAAGAAAAAAAACACTCTCCCTACCTACAGTTTTCTGTCCCTAGAAAAAATGTTTTTTTTAATCACAATATAGCACAAGGAAAATTAACTCACTGTCCTTACAGGTCCCTGGAAACAAGGACTTGCAGAGTGAAAGAAACTGACACTGTCCCTACCTAGAGTTTTCTGTCCCTAGAATAAATGTTTTTTTTAATCACAATATAGCACAAGGACAATTAACTCACTGTCCTTACAGGTCCCTGGAAACAAGGACTTGCAGAGTGAAAGAAACTGACACTGTCCCTACCTAGAGTTTTCTGTCCCTAGAATAAATGTTTTTTTTAAGCACAATATAGCACAAGGACAATTAACTCACTGTCCTTACAGGTCCCTGGAAACAAGGACTTGCAGAGTGAAAGAAAAAAAACACTCTCCCTACCTACAGTTTTCTGTCCCTAGAAAAAATGTTTTTTTTAATCACAATATAGCACAAGGAAAATTAACTCACTGTCCTTACAGGTCCCTGGAAACAAGGACTTGCAGAGTGAAAGAAACTGACACTGTCCCTACCTAGAGTTTTCTGTCCCTAGAATAAATGTTTTTTTTAATCACAATATAGCACAAGGACAATTAACTCACTGTCCTTACAGGTCCCTGGAAACAAGGACTTGCAGAGTGAAAGAAACTGACACTGTCCCTACCTAGAGTTTTCTGTCCCTAGAATAAATGTTTTTTTTAAGCACAATATAGCACAAGGACAATTAACTCACTGTCCTTACAGGTCCCTGGAAACAAGGACTTGCAGAGTGAAAGAAACTGACACTGTCCCTACCTAGAGTTTTCTGTCCCTAGAATAAATGTTTTTTTTAAGCACACTATAGCAGAAGCACAAAACACACTGACACTCTCCCTACCTATCCTTCTCTTTCCCTAAACTAAAGGAATCCAGGTTAAGCAAGAAAGAAATAACAGTCACTGTCCCTGCCTATGCTACTCTATCCCTGCTCCGGAACACACTACACTAGGCCGCCGTGCTGGCGGCCTTTTATAGTGTGGGGCGTGTACTAAACACCCTCAGCAATAATTGGCCACAGGCATCCTGCCTGTGGCCAATCATTGCTCTCCTCGCTGCCGGCGCTGTGATTGGCCAAGCATGCGGGGTCACAGTGCATGCTTGGCCAATCACAGCGCCTGGATGACACTGCGATGGCGTAGTGCATTGTGGGCCGTTCGCGTCACTCGAATTTGGCGCGAACGGCCCAAATCGTTCGATCTTCGTCGAACGATCGAACAGCCAATGTTCGAGTCGAACGTATGTTCGACTCGAACACGAAGCTCATCCCTAATTCCCAGTTTTTTTTTCCTGTTATCAGTCTGGCTGCCGTGTTCTGGACGACTTGTAGGCGTGACATTTGGTATTTGGGTAGTCCGAGGTAGAGGGAGTTTGCGTAGTCGAGTCGGGAGTTGATAATTGATCAAACTACTACTGCTGTGTCCTCTTCGGGGATGAAGGGAATGAGTCTACGCAGCAGGCGGAGGAGATAATGAGATCTGCTGATCACTGATCCTATTTGAGCGTCCATCGACATCTCCAAGTCAAAGATGACTCCGAGACTTTTGACTTTGGTGCTCGGGGTGATGGTCTGTCCAAGAATGGTGGGTGGTGTCCAGGAGGTTTTAGTTTTTGTCTTTCGATTATACAGCCAGTGTGTCCCCAAATGCAGCCAGTTTGTCCCCCATATACAGCCAGTGTGTCCCCAAATGCAGCCAGTTTGTCCCCATATACAGCCAGTTCCCCCCCAGCCCTGCACTTACCTTCCTCGGTCCGCGCCGTCCTCGATGTCTTCTCCCGCCCTCGATGTCGCTTTAGCCAATCAGGTTACCGGTAACCAGATCCGGTGAACCTGATTGGCTGAAATCCCCACAGTCTTCTCCAAGGAACGCACCCCCGTGCGTACCTTGGAGGAGTTTTTGGAAGCCGATTACAGCGTGAGAGCTGTATTCGGAAAGCCTATCAGAGCCGGTGGCTCTGATAGACACTTCCAAGTCACACCCACCGCCGGCCACCGCTCTAATTCATATGGCTGGCGCTCACCTGGAGGCCGGACATCTGAATAGTGGGCAGCGTGGCAGCGGTGACAATACACAGATTCATGCAATGCATGAATCTATGTATTGTCTTTCAGTGGCGGTGCAGAAGCGAGAGGGGGCGGCGCTCCGTCGCCCTCTATGGACGCACCGCCACTGCTCTTTACCACCAGCAGTCTTCACTCCCGTTCGCCTCACCTTTATGGGAGGTGAGCTGAGCTCAGAGGGCACAGAGACAGAACGTCCCACCTGCTGCTCATGTACACGGCTCATAGCTTTCCCTCTCCCAGCAGCACTCTTACTGCTTTTTTGGCCTTGTTTGCTGCTCATTTTTCCTTTAAAAGTTAGAAAAATCTAGACAAAAAAAAATATGATTTTGATCGCAGCAAACTAACACCAAAATCACCAAATGTACAAAAAAATAAATTATACCAACAGAAAATAACAAAATATTAACTAAATGAAACAAGAAATAAAAAAAGAAAATTATCTCTCAAAACCAACCAAAAAACGAATAAAACCAGAAACTAAACACTAACAGATGATACACTCGCACACTACAAGAGATATAAACTAAAATGAACAACGAAAATCAAAGGATTGCAAAGATATTCGCTCGTTTCTGTAGTAAAGAAATTTGAACCGAAAACGAATTTGTTATTATTCATAGAGTGTCGATATTCGTTATACTGAATCTCGAATTCATTTGAATCATTCGTTATATCCGCTATAATTTCTTTCGTATTAGTTGAAATTCGTCATTTGGTAGTTTGGATTCAGATAATTTGGAATCCGAAATTCGTAAACGAAATTTCGTATTTCGTACAGAATTCGTATTTATAAAAATTCGTAATTCGGATTCGTACAAATGTACGAATTTCGAAAAATTTGAACGAATTTCCGATTCGTACGAAACTAATCGCACATGTCTACTGAACATATACTGTAAATAAAAATATATACGGGGGTTTGGTCACACTATATGGTCATATAGTGCTAAGCCCACAAACTGCGACAAAGTACCCCGAATTTCGTGGGTCCTAACCTGTTAGTAGAATGAAAGAACCTAGTGTCTCAATCTTGGGAGATAAACTCCTCTATATGGGAGAACTGAAGGGATTCCTCCTATGTCTCCCAAGGTTGAGACGCAGGTTCTTTCATTCTACTAACAGGTTAGGACCCACGAAATTCGAGGTACTTTGTCGCAGTTTGTGGGTTTAGCACTATATGACCATATAGTGTGACCAAACCCCCGTTTATATTTTTATGTATATGTTCATGTGTTTTTTTTACTAGCCTTGCAGGATAAATGTAATTTTTGCATGTGTGCGCTATAATCTGTTTTGCAGTGCTAAAAATAGCCACCGATTACTCTATACCAGCCATTCTCAACCAGGGTTCCTCCAGGGATGGCTAGGGGTTCCTTGAGATGTGACCAACTGTCCTTCCTTCTCATGGTGGCTGCATAGCTCCAGGTCCACTGCAACTTGACAGAGCCAGTGCCATGCCTGCAAGGGTGTCATTCTAGTCAACCCTCTAGGGGTAGCACATTCTTCAGACTTACCACCACAAACCTAAAGAGCCTTTTCCTAATGACACCTGATGGACTATTACCAGGGGTTCCCTAAGAGCTAAGACATTTTTCAAAGTGTTCCTCTGGGGTAAAAAGATTGAGAAAGGCTGCTCTATACAGTAAATGACACTTGCAGGGAAGGGGTTAACACTAGGGGGCAATCAAGGGATTAAGTGTTTACTAGGGTGGTGTTTATAACTGGGGGGGAGGGGACTGACTGGGAGTAGAGAGAGATAGATTGCTGTTCCTAATTAGGGATGGGCTTCGAGTTCGAGTCGAACACATGTTCGACTTGAACATTGCCTGTTCGCCTTTTCGCCGAACAGCAAACAATTTGGGGTGTTCGCGGCAAATTTGAAAAAGTCTATGGGAGAAATCTAAAGCGCTAATTTTAAAGGCTTGTATGCAGGTTATTGTCATAAAAAGTGTTTGGGGACCCGGGTCCTGCCCCAGGGGACATGTATCAATGCAAAAAAAAGGTTTAAAAACTGCCGTTTTTCCGGGAGCAGTGATTTTAATAATGCTTAAAGTGAAACAATAAAGTTAAATTTTCCTTTAAATTTCATACCTAGGGTGTGTGTATAGTATGCATGTAAAGTCACGCTTGTTTCCCGTGCTTAGAACTGTCCCTGCACAAAGTGTCATTTCTGAAGAAAAATAAGTAATTTAAAACTCACTCGCGTCTATAAGGAACTGTCGGCTCCCGGCAATACATAGAAAAGTCATTGATAAAAAAAAAGCGTGGGGGTCCCCCCAAATTCAATTACTAGGCCCTTCAGGTCTGGTATGGATTTTAAGGGGAACTCCATCCCAATTTTTTTTTAAAATGGCGTGGAGTTCCCCCAAAAATCCATACCAGACCCTTTATCCGAGCGCGCAACCTGGCAGGCCGCAGGAAAAGAGGGGGGGACAAGAGAGCGCCCCCCCCCTCCTGAACCGTACCAGGCCACATGCCCTCAACATGGGTAGGATGTCCCCATGTTGATGGGGACAAGGGCCTCATCCCAACAACCCTTGCCTGGTGGTTGTGGGGGTCTGCGGGCAGGGGGCTTATCGGAATCTGGAAGACCCCTCCCCTATGTGAATTGGTAAGGGGTACATTGTACCCCTACCATTTCACGAAGAAAGTGTAAAAAAAAATGTAAAACAGACACCTTGGAAAAGTCCTTTTATTAAAAGAAAAAAAAAAAACATTCCAACAACGAAATCCAGTGTCCCGCGGCGATCCCGATGTCCAACACTGTCCACACGAAACTTCATTGGCTGAGCCTGAGCGGACCTGATGGGGAACTTCCTCCGCAGTGTATTAAATGAATAGACCCGCCCCTTCTAAAGTTCCCCATCAGGTCCGCTCAGCCAATGACTTAGGCGGGGTCTGACATACGAGGGGGCGGACCTGATGGGGAACTTCCTCCACAGTGTAATAAATGAATTTGAGGGGACCCCCACGCTTTTTTTTATTTTTTATCAATGACTTTTCTATGTATTGCCGGGAGCCAACAATTCATTAATAGACGCGAGTGAGTTTTAAATGACTTTTTTTCCTTCAGAAATGACACTTTGTGCAGGGACAGTTCTAAGCACGGGAAACAAGCGCGACTTTACATGCATACTATACACACCCCCTAGGTACGAAATTTAAAAGGAAAATTTCACTTTTATTGTTTCATTTTTAACATTATTAAAATCACTGCTCCCGAAAAAACGTCAGTTTTTAAAACTTTTTTTTGCATTGATACATGTCCCCTGGGGCAGGACCCGGGTCCCCAAACACTTTTTAGGACAATAACTTGCATATTAGCCTTTATAATTAGCACTTTTGATTTCGAACGTTCTAATAGGGTTCTAAAGTTCCCGCAAACATTCTGGCTGTTCGCAGGTTCTGGTGCGAACCGAACAGGGTGGTGTTCGGCTCATCCCTATTCCTAATCAATAGGAACAGCAGATCTCTCTCTACTTCCCGGATAGAACAGGGATCTGTTCTGGCTCTCTGTGGAGCATTCTGGCTCTTTGTGGATCCCCGTTCTGGCTCTCTGTGGAGCGATTGCGGGTGGCTGGCAGACATCGTGGCCGCCGGCCATGCGCATTGGCTCTGGTGTCTCGGGCGAGTGTGCCTGCTATTGCTCTTAAAGCGGCTGACGTACACTTGCGGCGATTCGCGCAGCCGTTCCAACCTGCCACAGTATAATGGTGGCGGCTGGTCGGCAAGCGGTTAAAGCTCAACTCCAACTTTCAGTTCACTAGACCTGAATAAAATGATCAGTCCCAGAATAGATTGTAGCGGGGGTCCCAATTTAGGGGGCTGCTATATTAAATTTAGGGGTGATTCGAGTGGTAGTTGGCTCGTATTTCCAATTCTTTTTTGGACTCTGCCTTGCTGCTGTTTTCACCTGGCGTGTAGTTCCCCTTAGAAGTGTGGGTGGGGCTGTCACTTGTATTCGGGGTTGAACCACAGGTGATGGAGTGGCGATTGGGCGATTGGGTGTCCTCTCTCGGCAGCCGTGCAGTGGGCGTGGTCGGCCCACTGTGCATGCCGGGAGAGTGTACAAAAGGGGTAGACGCCATTAGACAGGGAGGAATTCCCGGGTCCCATTACCAGAAGGGGAACCTACGGTCCAAGTTCAAGTGCATGGCCCTCCAGGCCATGAGGCCACGTGCGCCTCAGTCCCAGGCACCTTTAGTCCTGGGACTGCAACTTCAGCCCTGGGCCCAGCACCTTTAGCTGGAGCCCACTTCTGGGAGGAAGAATCTCAGGGTGCTGCCTTGCGAGGGGACCCGCATCTAGAAGAGGAGGCTGGGGAGCACCGTTCCGAAGTACTGGTGAGAGATCACAGTGAAGGAAGGGGCCCAGTAACTGGAGGGATGTCATCCATCCGAAAAGGGATCTAAACAAAGTAACCATTAGGAGGTTCGGGACACTATAGATTCTGTGGCAGGGGATCTCCCCATCGCATCTATCAAGGGAATCTGATTGACTGTTTGAGCTACATGCCGGCTGCTAGTGCCATTGGGTGACTATCCGGGTGAGCTATACCCACTCGGGATCGAGTGGCAAAGAAGCCAGGAGTGTCTGAATCTAATCTGCCCTTTCTAACACCTTTCTCTCTTCTCAACTTTGTGGTTATTCATGCATAAGGAAAATAAACTCTACGTTGGATTTGCTACTGGTGTGGACCTTGGAGTTACTTGGGGTATAGAAACTTGTCCTTTACATTCTAGGGGACGAGAACCAACTTTACGGAGAACCTCGCTGCAAGACCCGTAAGTTACAAGTGTGCTTAACCTCTGCAAACCAGAGGGTACGGGCACGGTGGCATGGTGTGCCTTTTCCTCCTGTGAGTGAAGCAAAGATGGGAGGAGAAGGGCGGGTGTGCTACAAGATCATACCTCTGTACCATGTTGCTCTGTTGTCTGTAGATCTCCTGATATTCTGGGTTTTAGTTGTGGCTTTGTACCATGTGACACTCTGTATAGTCTGATGTAGACAAAATGCCTTCCATAGCAACTTCCTGTTCCATCTCTAGCCTAGAACACACCCCTTTGTAGTCTGAGACTATGCAAATGATGTAACTTCCTTCACAGCTCTGATGGTGGGTGGGATGGAATATATACTAATTAGCATTCAGTCCCGCCCACTCACACCTACAGGAACAGTCCAAACCTCCCAAGTCCCCCCTCACAGATTTCACCCACATCAACTCCCACAGCTGCTACAAGTGATTCCCATAGCCCGTCCTGAAACTACAGAGGCTCAAAGAATCTTATGACATGTAGTATCAGGACTGGCAAAGCAAGGAAACAGAAAGTCAGAGAACTTAGAAAATCAACCAGGAGGAGGAGTGACGTTACAGACACAGAAATCTGCTGTATATAGCTAAAGTAGGTAAGATACAGAGAAACTGACACAGGGGTTGTGATTCATTTACATGCACAATGCATCTGTTGTTTTGGGGAGAAAATGCTGGAGTTCTACTTCAAGTGGTTCTGCCTGCAATATTAAATTTGACCACTAGATGGAGCTAAATGTACTGTTTTTCAGAAACTAGAAACAGCTTTAATAAAAGTTCCCATCATTCTTCAGTCGAAGAAAAGGAAACAGGTGCATCATGGGAGCTCAGACTCCATCTTAGAAAAGAGAGAGAAGGAACCAGCAATTGGATAACATATTGTGCATCCCCTAAAGGCAGCATTGCCGGTGAGCACGAACTGCAGCCTAATTTTTCATTGTGTTTTCTCTTTATTTCATATACTGATTATATATACTTCTTATCAGTTTTTTTTCATAATAGTTTCACCTCACTCTGTTTTGTTAATAAAGCGTCAAGATTACACTCAGTCTGGCTTTTTTCAGAATAGGAGGGTTTAGCTGCATGTCGAGTTACACACAGGGAAGTAGTTAGGACAGAACAGTGATAACAGTAAAATTGGCACATAGAGAAGATGACTCTCTATAAAGGGGCACAGACAGCAATAACAACCTGACAGGTGTACTAATTCCTCTCCACTCTGTCCAAAACTAAAAAAAGAGCTTTGTCTTCAATAATACTTACTAATAAAGAATGGATGAGAAATAGAAGAGAGACAGATAAAGGACAGCACAGGCTATCACAGAATACCATTGTTCTTCATTTATTAACTGGCCATCTTACTTCTTTTCTGTTGAAGATTTCATTGCAGGTTGTCTACACGTGGATTTTTGTGCAAAGAACAATGGATATCAAACTGTCATTCTTTGTCTCCTGTGTCTCTCGCTTGCAAAAATGTGACAGGGACAGTCAGAGTTCCAGACACCTATGTGAACAAGGACTAAAAGAATCATTTTCACCCTTAGCTGTGCTCACTTCAGTCTTTTTGTATGTTTTAATGTGAACTTAGGCCAGGAGGAAATGACTCCTTTAACCACTTAAGCCCCGGACCATTTTGTAGCTAAAGGACCAGAGCTGTTTTCAGAATTTTGCACTGCGCTGCTTTAACTGTAAATTGTGCGGACATGCAATGTTGTACCGAAACGAAATTTGCGTCCTTTTCTTCCCACAAATAGAGCTTTCTTTTAATGGTATTTGATTGCCTCTGCGATTTTTTTTTTTTGCGATATAAACGGAAAAAGACCAAAAATTTTGAAAAAAAATGATATTTTCTAATTTTTGTTATAAGAGAAATCTAATAAACTCAATTTTAGTCATACATTTAGGCCGAAATGTATTCAGCCACACGTCTTTAGTAAAAAAAATGTCAAAAAGCGTATATTTATTGGTTTGCGCAAAAGTTATAGCGTCTACAAACTAGGGTACATTTTCTGGAATTTACACAGCTTTTAATTTATGACTGCCTATCTCATTTCTTGAGGTGCTAAAATGGTAGGGCAGTACAACCCCCCCCCCAAATGACCCAATTTTGGAAAGTAGACACCCCAAGGAAATTGCTGAGAGGCATGTTGAGCCCATTGAATATTATTTTTTGTCCCAAGTGATTGAATAATGACAAAAAAAAATTACAAAAAGTTGTCACTAAATGATATATTGCTCACACATGCCATGGTTATATGTGGAATTACACCCCAAAATACATTTTGCTGCTTCTCCTGAGTACGGGGATGCCACATGTGTGGGACTTTTTGGGAGCCTAGCCGCGTACGGGACCCCGAAAACCAAGCACCGCCTTCAGGATTTCTAGGCACAAATTTTTGATTTCACTCCTCACTACCTATCACAGTTTCGAAGGCCATAAAATGCCAAAATAGCACAAAACCCCCCCAAATGACCCCATTTTGGAAAGTAGACACCCCAAGCTATTTGCTGAGAGGCATGGTGAGTATTTTACAGCTCTCATTTGTTTTTGAAAATGAAGAAAGAATTTTTTTTTTATTTTTTTTTCAATTTTCAAAACTTTGTGACAAAAAGCGAGATCTGCAAAATACTCACCATACCTCTCAGCAAATAGCTTGGGGTGTCTACTTTCCAAAATGGGGTCATTTGGGGGGGGGGGTTTGTGCCATCTGGGCATTCCATGGCCTCCAAAACTGTGACAGGCAGTGAGAAGTGAAATCAAAAATTTACACCCTTAGAAAGCCTGAAGGCGGTGCTTGGTTTAGGGGTCCCGTACGCGGCTAGGCTCCCAAAAAGTCACACACATGTGGTATCCCCGTACTCAGGAGAAGCAACAGAATGTATTTTTGGGTGTAATTCCACATATGCCCATGACATGTTTGAGCAATATATCATTTAGTGACAACTTTGTGCAAAAAAATAAATAAATAAAAATAAATTGTCTTTTTTCAGCAACTTGTGTCAACATATAAAATATTCCATGGACTCGACATGCCTCTCAGTATATAGCTTGGGGTGTCTACTTTCCAAAATGGGGTCATTTGGGGGGGGGGGGTTGAACTGTTCTGGCATTTTATACACAACATTAGGAAGCTTACATCCACTCTTCTAACCACTTGAAGACAAAGCCCTTTTTGACACTTTTTGTTTACATGAAAACATATTTTTTTTTTGCAAGAAAATTATGTTGAACCCCCAAACATTATATATATTTTTAAAGCAAAGGCCCTACAGATTAAAATGGTGGGTGTTGCATTTTTTTTTCTACACAGTATTAGCGCAGCGATTTTTCAAACGCATTTTTTGGGGAAAAAATACACTTTTTTAATTTTAATGCACTAAAACACAATATATTGCCCAAATGTTTGATGAAATAAAAAAGATGATCTTAGGCCGAGTACATAGATACTAAACACGACAAGCTTTAAAATTTCGCACAAACGCGCATTGGCGACAAACTACATACATTTTTAAAAGCCTTTAAAAGCCTTTACAGGTTACGCCGTTAGATTTACAGAGGAGGTCTACTGCTAAAATTACTGCCCTCGATCTGACCTTCGCGGTGATACCTCACATGCATGGTGCAATTGCTGTTTACATATGACGCCAGACCGACGCTTGCGTTCGCCATTGGGCAAGAGCAGGGCAGGACAGGGGTGCTTTTTTTTTTTTTTTTTTTTTTTATTATTAATTTTGCTTTTTTATTTTATTTTTAAACTGTTGCTTCCATATTTTTTTTTTTTTATCATTTTTATTGTTATCTCAGGGAATGTAAATATCCCCTATGATAGCAATAGGTAGTGAAAGGGAATCTCTTTTTTTGAAAAAACTGGGGTCTATTGGACCCTAGACCTTTCCTCTGCCCTCAAAGCATCTGACCACACCAAGATCGGTGTGATAAAATGCTTTCCCAATTTCCCAATGGCGCTTTTTATATCCGGGGGGGGGACATTCCCTCCCACTGCTTGTAAAAGCAGTCCAGAGGCTAATTAGCCACTAGGATTGCTTTTACATGAAAGCTGCCCGCTGGCTGAAAAGAATGATACCAAGATGATACCTAAACCCGCAGGCATCATTCTGGTATAAACATTCAAAGTCCAGCAACATACCAGTACGTTGCTGGTCCTTGTTGGACATGTATTGTAATCTTTTTTTTCATGCAGCCTGTTGGCTGAACGAAAAAAAAAGATTGATCGGTGGGTATGCCCACCATTAGAATACCGCCCTTCATCCACCCACTTCTAATGATGGGCATACATGCACCATTTATATATGCCGAAGCATGGGGGCATCCTCCCGCAAAAGTTATGCCGCGTACACATGGTCAGACTTTTCCACGGGCAAGCCTCAGTCGGAATTTCGACCGTATGTATGTGGCATTAGGAGCAAAATCGCTCCTCCGCTCCTCCGCCCCTGCTGCCCCAATGCTTCGGCATATATGCTTTTTTTTTTTACTGTGGTGGTGAAATCACCTCCTACAGCACTGGAGTCGCAGGGATCAGGCCTGTCTCTTCAAACGCTGCAGTTATGTGTGTTGTGCTTTGCAAGTGACAGTGATCGATCGATACTTCACTTGGGTGGCCTGGGCTGGACGGAGGGGCAAAACGCAGGTGCTAGCAGGTATCTGGGCTGATCCCGCTAACACTGCGTTTTTGGGAACCCTAAACTGCTGGGGACGCTAGTATAGATCTGATCAGATCAGATATTGATCTGTTCAGATACTATACCACTAAGGGGGGTGTATGCTTCAGGCGTGGGTGTTAGCGCTACTGGCACTAACCTGACGCTGCCTGGGGTGTGACGCAGACCCTCTCTGACGCTAAAACCTAATTGATATCACCCGCCGGGCGATCAGGAGGTTAAACCTTTATTGGGTTATATACGGCGGGTGCCCTGACACTATAAAAAGCAAACTAACTAACCAGCATCACCCGTAACACTTATATGGTGATTACTGGTGAAAGGGTTAACTAGGGGCAATTAGGGGGTTAAACCTTTATTAGATAATATATGGGGGTACCTGACGCTAGAAAAACCTGCGGCGAACCTAAAAAAAATTACTGGCTACCGATCTGCATCACCGACGCTAAGACAGCGATCAGAAAAATGATCGCTTAGCGACAGTGGTGATAGGGGGTGAAAGGGTTACCTGGGGGGCGATCAAGGGGGTTAAACCTTTATTAGATAATATATGGGGGTACCTGACACTATAAAAACCTGCGGCGAACCTAAAAAAAATTACTGGCTACCGATCGGCATCACCGACACTAAGACAGCGATCAGAAAAACTATCGCTTAGCGACAGTGGTGATAGGGGGTGAAAGGGTTACCTGGGGGGCGATCAAGGGGGTTAAACCTTTATTAGGTAATATATGGGGGTACCCGACGCTATAAAAACCTGCGGCGAACCTAAAAAAAATTACTGGCTACCGATCGGCATCACGAACGCTAAGACAGCGATCAGAAAAACGATCGCTTAGCGACAGTGGTGATAGGGAGTGAAAGGATTACCTGGGGGGCGATCAAGGGGGTTAAACCTTTATTAAGTAATATATGGGGGTTCAGAATATGTAAAAAGAAACAAATCCGCGCAATAAACTATAATGTACTACTAAGCAGCTGAACACTAAGGGTCAAATAATCAAAATCCCTGAGTAGAACATAAAAATAAATAGTGCAGCGCTTTAAAAGTCCATATATCAAAGATAGAAAAACAGCACAGTAAATCAGTATATAATCCCCGTGATCTTCATAGATGACACATGGACTCTTGATTGCATGCAGGTGGTAACAGACACACACACAGTGAGAGACCTCCACCAACAGATAAATTGGCCGCTCACCTTCCAACATGGACCCTTTAATTATAGAGGGTCACTGAAAACCTTCCCTTACGGGTTAATCCAAAGCAGATGAAGATGTAAACTTCCCCAAAAGGATTAGGGTCATCAATTCCATATAACATCAGGATCATTCAAAAACTTCCAGGTATTAAGTTCATAAGGCAGTGTTTACATGTGGAAAATATAGAAGCAGACCATAGTGTTTCTCCGTAATAGAAAACAATTTAATGAAAAACAAAAGTAGTGCACTTACATTTAAAAGGCACTAAACCAGTGCCGAGGTACAACAGCGCGTCTGGTGAGACTGTGAATGAACTGCGGGTGACGTCACGAACTTCCCATCCGTACGTACGTTACGTCCCAGTAGGCGGGACTTCATCAGCGATCCGCTGATGAAGTCCCGCCTACTGGGACGTAACGTACGTACGGATGGGAAGTTCGTGACGTCACCCGCAGTTCATTCACAGTCTCACCAGACGCGCTGTTGTACCTCGGCACTGGTTTAGTGCCTTTTAAATGTAAGTGCACTACTTTTGTTTTTCATTAAATTGTTTTCTATTACGGAGAAACACTATGGTCTGCTTCTATATTTTCCACATGTAAACACTGCCTTATGAACTTAAAGGAGCACTAAAGCTTCCCTTTTTTTTGCCTAAAAATAACAAACATGTTATACTTACCTCCACTGTGCAGCTCGTTTTGCACACAGTGGCCCCGATCCTGGTCTTCTGGGGTCCCTCGGCGGCTGTCTTGGCTCCTCCCCGCAAGGACTCCACACCATAATGCGAGTGAGCTCGCATGGTGTGGAGTGATTGCGGGCGCGCTCCCGTGATACAGCGGCGGCCATAGCCGCCGACTGTATCACTCGGCCCCGCCCCCCGCGCGCCGCGTCATTGGATGTGATTGACAGCAGCGCCAGCCAATGGCTGCGCTGCTTTCAATCCATCCAGTGTAGCCAATCGGCGGCCAGGCTGAAAAACGAAGAGGATGACGGGCACGAGCGTGGGACTTTCGAGGGGCCAGGTAAGAAAAACGGGGGCTCGGGGGGGGGGCGGTATTGTCGAATGTTTTTTCACCTTAATGCATAGGATGCATTAAGGTGAAAAAACATGTAACTTTACTACTCCTTTAATACCTGGAAGTTTTTGAATGATCCTGATGTTATATGGAATTGATGACCCTAATCCTTTTGGGGAAGTTTACATCTTCATCTGCTTTGGATTAACCCGTAAGGGAAGGTTTTCAGTGACCCTCTATAATTAAAGGGTCCATGTTGGAAGGTGAGCGGCCAATTTATCTGTTGGTGGAGGTCTCTCACTGTGTGTGTGTCTGTTACCACCTGCATGCAATCAAGAGTCCATGTGTCATCTATGAAGATCACGGGGATTATATACTGATTTACTGTGCTGTTTTTCTATCTTTGATATATGGACTTTTAAAGCGCTGCACTATTTATTTTTATATAAATATATGGGGGTAACTGACGCTATAAAAACCTGCGGCGAACCTAAAAAAAATAACTGGCTACCGATCGGCATCACCAACGCTAAGACAGCGATCAGAAAAATGATCGCTTAGCGACGGCGGTGCTAGCGGGTGAAAGGGTTATCTGGGGGGCGATCAGGGAGTTAAACCTTTATTAGGGGGGATAGGGGGCTACACTGGACCTAAAACTAACTTTAGTGACACTTTTACAGTCACAAATGTCACTGATTGCAGTGATCAGTAAATAAATGGTCACTGCAATCAGTGACACTGTGACTGGGGGCTGGGGGGTGATCTGAGGTGTCTGGGGGGGCCTGGGGGGGCGATTTATGTACCTATGTGTCCTGGTGTCAGTGTAGTGTTTTGTGCACTAACCTGCATCTTCTCCTGTGCGGCGCTCGGTATATGTGAGCGCCGCAGGAGAGATGACATCACTTCCTCTGCCTGTGTAAACATTACACAGGCAGGGGAAGGATTCGATTAGCTGGGAGCGATCGAGAGGGGGTGGCCGGAATCGAACGGCCGTCCCCTCATCCCCGATCGCTCCCAAACGAATAACGGCCGCTCACTGTAAAGAAGGGGGGTCCGATCGGACCCCCCAACTATACAAAGGCAGTCACGTAGATATACGTGATTCTGCCTGTCGGTGCCATTCTGCCAACGTATTTTTACAGTGGGCGGTCGTTAAGTGGTTAAAAAGACATCCCTTAAAGTGATTGTAAAGTCTCGTTTTTTTTCTCTAACAATATAACATGTTTGTTACTTACCCGCTCTGTACAGTTGGTTTTGCACAGGGCAGCCCAGATCCTCCTCTTCTCGGGTCCCTCTTCAGCTCTCCTTGCCCCTCCCTCCTGTTGAGTGACCCCAGTTTTCTATGGGGGCACCTGAGCCGAGTCTAAGCTCCCTGAGTCCATTTGGCCTTGCCCCCTCTCTCTCCTTATTGGCTAACTGACTTTGATTCACAGCCGCGGGAGCCAATGGCGCCACTACTGTGTCTCAGCCAATCAGGAGGAGAGTCCCAGACGGCCGAGGAACTTGTGGAAATCGCTGGATAGAGATGGGGCTCAGGTAAGTATTAGGGGTGCTGGGGGAGCTGCTGCACACAGAAGGAAGGAAGTTATAATGCACCTATAGCACTCTACGTTTTGGTGATCTAGGATGCCATTTAAAATTGTGATGCACTTAGCCATGTTCATTGCAACACCCCCCCTTTCCCACGTCACCTCAGTTCTCAACAGAGCCTTAAAGGGGTTCTAAGTGCAGACAATTTTTTTTATCTTGATGCATTCTATGCATTAGGATAAAAAACCTTCAGTGTGCAGCAGCCCACTGTAGTCCCTCTAATACTTACCAGAGCCCCATCTTAATCCACCTATGTTGCACAAGTGCCTCGGCTGTCTGTGGACTCTCCCTCATTGCTGAGACTGTCAAAGTCAGTGAGCCAATGAGGAGAGAGAGGGGGCGGGGCTGAGCCGTGGCTCCATGTCTGAATGGACACACAGCAGTGGATTGGCTTGGGTGCCCCCACAGCAAGCTGAGAGGCCAGGAGCGCCAGCAAGGACCCAGAGAAGAGGAGGATCTGGGCTGCTCTGTGCAAAACCACTGCACAGAGAAGGTAAGATTAACATGTCTTTTTTTTGTTTTGTTTTTTATCAAATACTTTTTATTGAAAAGATTTTTTACCAATTTACAACAAGACTATTACATACCAAATAATCTATGCACTTTACAGATTATACAATAATTGTTACTTAAGATCCTTTACCATAACATTATTAAATACATAAACCAATATATTAAATTTAACGATTTCACCTTTACAGCTCATATATACAATTATCTCATACCAGACATCTATTACACTACTAATTTTGAACAAACTCATCTGTCGGCTCAGTCTTTTTGCACAAACAGATTAGAGTCTAGCCATCGAGACCAAATTTTCCGGAATTTGTTTGAATATTTCCTATGTTTATATGTCAATTCCTCCCTACTAGGGATGAGCCGAACACCCCCCCCCCCCCCATTCGGTTTGCACCAGAACCTTTGAACGGACCGAAAGTTCGCGCGAACGTTAGAACCCTATTAAATACAATGGACGCGAACGTTCGAAATCTAAAGTGCTAATTATAACGACTAATATGCATGTTATTGTCCTAAAAAAGGGTTTGGGGACCCGGGTTCTGCCCCAGGGAACATGTATCAATGCAAAACGAAGTTTTAAAAATGGACGTTTTTCGGGAGCAGTCATTTTAACCACTTAAGCCCCGGACCAATACGGGCCATTATGACCAGGCCCCTTTTTGCGATTCGGCACTGCGTCGCTTTAACTGACAATTGCGCGGTCGTGCGACGTGGCTCCCAAATAAAATTGGCGTCCTTTTTTTCCCGCAAATAGAGCTTTCTTTTGCTAGTATTTGATCACCTCTGCGGTTTTTATTTTTTGCGCTATAAACAAAAATAGGGCGAAAATTTTGAAAAAAATGACATATTTTTTACTTTTTGCTATAATAAATATCCCCAAAAATTATATAAAAAAACATTTTTTTTCCTCAGTTTCGGCCGATACGTATTCTTCTACATATTTTTGGTAAAAAAAAAATTGCAATCAGCGTGTATTGATTGGTTTGCGCAAAAATTATAGTATTTACAAAATAGGGGATAGTTTTAAGGCATTTTTATAATTTTTTTTTTTACTAGTTATGGCGGCGATCAGCGATTTTTTTCGTGACTGCGACATTATGGCGGACACATCGGACACTTTTGACACATTTTTGGGACCATTGTCATTTTCACAGCGATCAGTGCAATAAAAATGCACTGGTTACTATGAAAATGACACTGGCAGTGAAGGGGTTAACCACTAGGGGCGCTGGAGGGGTTAAGTGTGCCTAGGGGCGTGTTACTAACTGAGGGGGGCATGGCTACGACTGACACGTCACCGATCTCCGCTCTGATTACACAGAGCGGAGATCGCTGACATTGTCAGTAGAGGAGCGGGGAGATGATGTGTTTACACACACATCTCCCCGCTCCGAGCCTCCGTGAGACGATCGCGGGGATCCCCGGGGCGATCGAGTCCGCGGGACCCGCGGTCCCACTCACAGGGATGGCAGGGGGTCGCGAGCGCTCCGCCGGCGGCACTCGCGCGACCCCGACGTCGGCAGTTAAAGGGCCACGTACAGGTACGTGATTGTGCCTGTACGAGCCATTCTGCCGACGTATATCTGCGTGAAGGGGTCGGCAAGTGGTTAATGATGCATAAAGTGAGAAAAAAAGTCAAATATTCCTTTAAATATCGTACCTGGGGGTGTCTAAAGTATGCCTGTGAAGTGGCATGTGTTTCCCGTGTTTAGAACTGTCCCTGCACAAAATGACATTTCTAAAGGAAAAAAAGCCATTTAAAACTGCTTGCGGCTTTAATGTAATGTCTGGTCCCGGTAATATGGATGAAAATCTTTAAGAAAAATGGCATAGCTACCCCATCAGCCCACCCTACCCCAGCCCATTACCAGCCCCTTTGGGTCTTGAATGGATATTAAGGGGAACCCCGCACAAAAAATAAAAAAGGCCCTATATACTCTGAACAGCAGTATACAGGCAGTGCAAACAAGACAGGGACTGTAGGTTTGTTCTTAAGTAGAATCTGTTTTTTAAATTTGAACAGGTACATTGTTTAAGTGTAGCTCCAGCCAAAAAAATCTATTTTTAAGCTTTTTGGAAAACATAGGGAAGGGTTATCACCCCTGTAACATTTGTTTTGCTGTCTGTGCCCCTGTTCAGAACATTTCACCTCACTTTCCGTCCCAATGACAACTGTTTTTGAAAAGTGTTTTTTTATTGAAACAAGGATTGGTGATAAAGCATCAGTAGAGAGGAGACACCTTTTTCCCATATTAACTCTTACAGGAGAGAATTTCCCTTCCTAGGGGTAGATTTCCTCTCACTTCCTGTTGTCTCCTTCTGTTTGCAAGTAGGAGTCGTTTGTAAGTTGGATGTTTGAAAGTAGGGGCCTGCCGTATATACTCTGCTGAAATTTGCCCCTTACATGTTGGTGTTGCCACAACACTGTGAGCCCTCACAGTTACTCTTGGTGGGCGCAGGAACGCCCTGCTGTGAACTATTATATCAGGAATTGTATTTACATGCCATTGTTGAACAGTGGTAGGAAAAATTGGGCCTTTGGTGGTGGTGCTGGTGCCACAACACTGTAAGCCCTCACAGTTACTCTTGGTGGGCGCATGAATGGGCCCTGCTGTGAATTATTAGATCAAGAATTGTAATTGCATGCCCCTGTTAAACAGGGGCTGAAAAATTGGGCCTTTTGGTGGTGGGGGTGGTGGTGGTGGTGTTGCCACAACACTGTAAGCCCTCACAGTTACTCTTGGTGGGCCACAGGAATGGGCCCTGCTGTGAATTATTAGATCAATAATTGTAATTACACGCCCCTGTAGAACAGGGGCTGAAAAATTGGGCCTTAGCCACTGGTGCCACAAAACTGCAACCCCTCACAGATACTGTACTTGGAGCACAGCAATGAGCCCTGTTGCAAAGTATTGCATTAAAAATTGTAATTACACTCCCCTGTTAAAAAGGGGCAGAAAAATTGGGCCTTAGGCACTGGTGCCACAACACTGCAACCCCTCACAGATACTGTACTTGGAGCACAGTAATGAGCCCTGTTGCCAAGTATTGCATCAAAAATTTTAATTACACGCCCCTGTTAAACAGGGGCTGAAGAATTGGGCCTTAGGCACTGGTGCTGGTGCCACGACACTGCAACCTCTCCCAGATACTCTAGTTGGAGTGCAGGAATGAGCCCTGCTGCAAAGCATTGCATCAAAAATTGTAATTACATGCCCCTGTAAAACAGGGGCTGAAAAATTGGGCCTTAGCCACTGGTGGCGGCACCCAGAAACAAAAATGTTCTTCCAAACTATCATCATAAATCGGATCATTGAGGAGGAGGAGGATAGTCAGTCAACATAACAGGACAGTCACTCAGCATCAGTCTTGAAGGGATGTGACATTTGAAAATAAATTATTCTGTTATATCAGCTTCAGGTGCTTGGTAACTGGTGGTGATCCAAGACTGGTTCATCTTTATGAAGGTCAGTCGATCAACCGAGTCGGTGGACAAGCGCACCCTGTGATCCGTGACAAATCCTCCAGCAGCACTGAATGTGCGTTCCGAAAGAACGCAGGATGCAGGACAGGCCAGTAGCTCAATTGCATACTGTGCAACCTCTGCTCCCTTTGCGACGGTAAGATAAGGTCTGCAACCTTACCCTTGTACCGTGGATCAAGGAGAGTGGCCAGCCAGTAATGGTCCCTCTCCTTGATCCGAAGAATACGAGGATCCTTCCGCAGACTTTGCAGGATCAGGGAGGCCATGCATCGTAGGTTAGCTGAGGCATTCGGTCCGGAGTCCTCTGGGTCACTAAGGACGACATGATCCGCAGCCACCTCCTCCCAGCCACGTACAAGTCCACGTGTTTCTTGGGACTGCAAATCATCCCTAAAAGATTGATGCTGAGTGCCAGGCTCCACCTCCATGCTGACACAATCCTCCTCCTCGTCCTCTTCCTGTGGTATGGGTGGGACAGAAGGAACACTGTCTGGGTAAAGGGGGCCTTGAGAGGCAAGGAAGTCCTCCTCTTCCTGCCTCTGTTCTGCCTCAAGTGCCCTGTCCATTATTCCACGCAGCGTATGCTCCAACAGGTGGACAAAAGGTACAGTGTCACTGATGCATGCACTGTCACTGCTCACCATCCTCGTGGCCTCTTCAAATGGTGCCAGGACAGTGCATGCTTCCCTGATCATGCCCCACTGGCGTGCTGAAAAAAACCCGAGCTCCCCTGACCCTGTCCTGGTGCCGTAGTCGCACAGGTACTCATTGATGGCCCTCTGCTGCGTGTGCAGCCACTGCAGCATGGCCAACGTTGAGTTCCACCTGGTGGGCATGTCACATATAAGGCAGTTCTTGGGCAGGTTCAACTCCTTTTGCAGCTCAGCCAGCCGAGCACTGGCATTATATGATCTGCGGAAATGCACACAGACTTTCCTGGCCTGCCTCAGGACATCCTGTAAGCCCGGGTACCTGCCCAAGAACCGCTGCACCACCAGGTTAAGGACGTGAGCCACACAGGGCACATGGGTCAGTTGTCCCTGTCGGAGGGCGGAGAGGAGGTTGGTGCCATTGTCGCAAACCACCATTTCTGCCTTAAGCTGGCGTGGTGTCAACCACCTCTGGGCCTGCCCCTGCAGAGCTGACAGAACCTCTGCCCCAGTGTGGCTCCTGTCTACCAAACACACCAGCGCAAGCACGGCATGGCATCTTTTTGCCTGCATACTTGCATAGCCCCTTGAACGCCTACGGAGCACCGCTGGTTCCGAGGACAAAGCACAGGAAGAGGCCATGGAGGAAGTAGAAGAGGAGGGGGTAGAGGAGAGAGGTGTGTCACAACCAGTAGTAGCATTTTGGAGGCGTGGCGGCGGAATAACCTCCAACACTACTGCACCTTGTCCTGCATCCTTCCCAGCTGCCAAAAGAGTGACCCAATGGGCCGTGAAAGAAAGGTAACGTCCCTGTCCATGCCTGCTGGACCATGAGTCAGCAGTAATATGCACCTTACCGTTGACCGCCCTGTCCAGCGAAGCATGGACATTGCCTTCCACATGGCTATAGAGAGCCGGAATCGCCTTCCGTGAGAAAAAGTGGCGTTTGGGAACCTGCCACTGAGGAACCGCACATTGCATAAACTCACGGAACGGGGCCGAGTCTACCAACTGAAAAGGCAGCAGTTGAAGTGCTAGCAATTTAGCCAAGCTAGCATTCAACCGCTGGGCATGTGGATGGCTGGGAGTGAACTTCTTTCGACGGTCCAGCAGCTGGGGCAGGGAAATTTGCCTGATAGAATCGGACGTCGGTGTACTGCTAGCAGAGTGCCCGCAAGTACTTGGCTGTGACACACCTAATTCTACACCTTCATTCCTCTCAGTGCAGGTTTCAGAGAGGACTGAAGGTATAGTGGGGTTGGAGATCCCAGCTGATGCGGAGCAAGGAGAGGTCCGCTTTGTTCTATGGTGTGGGTCTTTAAGGTAGGCTTGCCAACGAGCTGCATGGCAGGTCAACATATGTCTGGTCAAGCATGTGGTGCCCAAGCGGCTGATGTTTTGGCCACACGAGATACGCTTGAGACATATGTTGCATATGATGTCCTCATCCTCCTCCTCCTCCTCCTCTCTCCTATCAGGCACCCACGTGGAGTCAGTGACCTCATCATCCCCTCCCTCCTCATCACTGGAACCAATCTGGCAGTATGCTGCAGCTGCTGGAACATGACTGCCAGATTGGTGTCCTTCTTGAGCATCCCCTCTCTCTGCTCTCACGCTACTGCGTTCCTCTAGCTGGGTATCATCTTCAGACCCTTCGAAACGCTGGGCATCCTCCTGGAGCATGTACCCAACACTGTGCTCAAACAGTTCGGGGGACTCCTCAGGAGGACACGGTGGGTCTAGGGAAGGAGTGACTGATGATGACATTGAGGACGCTTTGGCAGCTGCTTTGCCAGTACCCTGAGCCTGGGTGAGAGAGAATGAGGAGGATGAGGAGGGCTTGGTCATCCACTCTACCAAGTCTTCGGCATGATGCAGCTCAACGCGTCCAGCTGCTGAAATTAAGGACAAGCGTGTCCCATGGCCACGTGCTGATGACGATGCACCGCGTCCACGACCAGCACTGTTGTCTCTAGACACAGAGCCTGCTTGCCCTCTTTTATTGGCTCCTGACTGTCTGCCTCTCCTTGTTTGCCTTCCAGACATTCTAAAGGCCTGCAGGGAGATGGGAAAACCAGCAATAAGGGGTAGCTTCAGGTGTATATTTTGCAAGAAGCACACTACGCCTGCTGTAAGTGCTGCAGATGCCTGCCTGTGTTACACAACAGGAAAACACAGCAATAAGGGCTAGCTTCAGGTGTATATTTTGCAGGAAGCACACTATGCCTGCTGTAAGTGCTGCAGATGCCTGTTAGTGTAACACAAAAGAAAAAAAACTATGCGCAATAAGGGGTAGCTTCAGGTGTATAATGTGCAGGAGGCACACTACGCCCGCTGCAAGTGCTGCAGATGCCTGCCTGTGTTACACAACAGGAAAACACAGCAATAAGGGCTAGCTTCAGGTGTATATTTTGCAGGAAGCACACTACGCCTGCTGTAAGTGCTGCAGATGCCTGCCTGTGTTACACAACAGGAAAACACAGCAATAAGGCCTAGCTTCAGGTGTATATTTTGCAGGAAGCACACTACGCCTGCTGTAAGTTCTGCAGATGCCTGCCTGTGTTACACAACAGGAAAACACAGCAATAAGGGCTAGCTTCTGGTGTATATTTTGCAAGAAGCACACTACGCCCGCTGTAAGTGCTGCAGATGCCTGTTAGTGTAACACAAAAGAAAAAAAACTACGAGCAATAAGGGGTAGCTTCAGGTGTATAATGTGCAGGAGGCACACTACGCCCGCTGTAAGTGCTGTAGATGCCTGCCTGTGTTACACAACAGGAAAACACAGCAATAAGGGCTAGCTTCAGGTGTATATTTTTCAGGAAGCACACTACGCCTGCTTTAAGTGCTGCAGATGCCTGCCTGTGTTACACAACAGGAAAAAACAGCAATAAGGGCTAGCTTCAGGTGTATATTTTGCAGGAAGCACACTACGCCTGCTGTAAGTGCTGCAGATGCCTGCCCGTGTTACACAACAGGAAAACACAGCAATAAGGCCTAGCTTCAGGTGTATATTTTGCAGGAAGCACACTACGCCTGCTGTAAGTGCTGCAGATGCCTGCCTGTGTTACACAACAGGAAAACACAGCAATAAGGGCTAGCTTCTGGTGTATATTTTGCAAGAAGCACACTACGCCTACTGTAAGTGCTGCAGATGCCTGCCTGTGTTACACAACAGGAAAACACAGCAATAAGGGCTAGCTTCAGGTTTATATTTTGCAGGAAGCACACTATGCCTGCTTTAAGTGCTGCAGATGCCTGCCTGTGTTACACAACAGGAAAAAACAGCAATAAGGGCTAGCTTCAGGTGTATATTTTGCAGGAAGCACACTACGCCTGCTATAACTGATGCAGATGCCTGCCTGTGTTACACAACAGGAAAACACAGCAATAAGGCCTAGCTTCAGGTGTATATTTTGCAGGAAGCACACTACGCCTGCTGTAAGTGCTGCAGATGCCTGCCTGTGTTACACAAAAGGAAAACACAGCAATAAGGGCTAGCTTCAGGTGTATACTGTGCAGGAGGCTTAGCAAAAATATCACTGACACTGTCCCCTGCCTATCCTTCTCTCTCCCTGCACACAAGGTTTAGCAGAATATCACTGACACTGTCCCTGCCTATCCTTCTCTCTCCCTACACACAAGGTTTAGCAGAAACACAAGGTTTAGCAGAATATCACTGACACTGTCCCTGCCTATCCTTCTCTCTCCCTGCACACAAGGTTTAGCAGAATATCACTGACACTGTCCCTGCCTATCCTTCTCTCTCCCTACACACAAGGTAAATGAACAAATATCACTAACACTGTCCCTGCCTATCCTTCTCTCTCCCTAAACTGGAACACACTACACAAGGCTGCCGTGCTGGCGGCCTTTTATAGTGTGGGTGTGTACTAAACCCCCCTGAGCTATAATTGGCCACAGGCATCCTGCCTGTGGCCAATTATGGCTCTCCTCGCTGCCGGCACTGTGATTGGCCAAGCATGCGGGGTCACAGTGCATGCTTGGCCAATCACAGCGCCGGGATTGCACTGCGATAGCGCAGTGTATTGTGGGCCGATCCCGTCAATCGAATTTGGCGCGAACGGCCCAAAACGTTCGATCTTCGTCGAACGATCGAACAGCCGATGTTCGAGTCGAACGTATGTTCGACTCGAACACCGAGCTCATCCCTACTCCCTACGTAAATTTAAATGAATCGCATCAGACCATTGAGCAATTGTTGGTGGGGAGTTTGATATCCATTTCTGCAATATGAGTTTACAGGCTATATACATAGACCACAAGCACATCATATGCATGTCAGATGGAAGAATATCTTCTGATATAATCCCTAGCAAAGCTATTCTTGAATATGAATGAAAGTTTGTGGAGCATAGAGTACCTGTATTTAAGGTATCAAATATATATTCCCAATATCAATGCACTTTAGGACAATGCCACATCATGTGTATAAGTGTGCCCGTTTCATTAGTACATCTTGGACAATTTGGTGTAGCTGCATTATTTAAAAAAAAAACGAGACTTTCACTGTATCACTGTAAGCCAGCCATGGATGGATTGAATCTTGTCCGGCTCAGCAGGAAATGACCAAGATTTGATCCATCTATGGGAAGACTGCTTGTACTCAAGTCGATCCATCGATCCACCGATCCACTTCAGTACAACCAGCCTGTTGGAATTTTTGCATGCGATTACTGTCAGCAGATATACCCTCTGGCAGTAATCATTGTGTTCTGCTGGCAGGGAAGGCTCCCCGCTGGCAGAACACAATAGCGCTGCATAAGGGATTCCTCCATTGACACTGATAGTGTTGTTGGGGGAATTAAGCAAGTTTCTTTCTTGCAACCTGTGGTTGCAGGAAAGAAAATTGCATCGTCTATGGCTTGATTTAAGCTGGTGACACACTAGTAGTACTTCGTTTAAACTTTTTGTTTTTAGAACTTTTGTTTGATCAGGATGGAAATATTTTCTTCAATGAATGCGTTTCCAACAGTGTATGTGGTTTTCATTCAAGAAAGTCCATTCATTCCAAAATCAATGTTGAAACCAAACAAAAGTTTGATGTATTTTTTAAACCCAGCTTTAGGGTTTTGGTGATTGTAAGCAACACACTTTTATTTTTATGCTAGCATTATGTAAAAAAAAACCTGTAAAATATAGTACTTGCCCTAACCCTTGTAGTTCCGACAACCAATTTATTTGTCCTGGGACTGTAAATGAGGCACAAGACATACGACCAATGAATAACTAGTTTCCAAAATGTTGTTTAATAAATTAATAAATATTGCATTCAAAAAGAGGATAAAATGGTAACAAGCTATTTGTAATGAATCCATATTAATGCATTTCACACATAATTAAATATAATGTTGACTATATACAATCCAACTGTCAATTTATGATTAAAGCAAAAGTTGCATCCAAAAACTCAAGCGTTTTGTGACTTTTTTTCACTTCTTCGGGAGTAGATGCATGTATAGTATCTGTAAGGGAAAACATCAGCATACTTAACCTCCCTGGCGTTATGATTCTGTCTGGAATTATGTACCAAAAGCGGTACAATTATTTTGCATGGAAATTTGGCGTTATGTACTGTAGGCCTGCAATTCTTAGTAATTACTGTACTTTCTTAAACCTGACCAAACAAGACTCTAGTAGACATCCCGGGTATGATAAATTTGAAACACAAAATCGTGAATTATAATCTAATAAGTAATATAATTTTATTCAATAATGTAGAAGAAAATAATGACATTTGTCAAACAAAGAAAATTCAATACACATCCTGAGTGTGATACATTTTAAAGCATGGAACTAGACAAAGTCCAACGTCGCGATCTGGACAATGGTATCTTGTTTCTTTTCTGACTTTTTTTCCATTGCCATCTCTCTTTGAACAGCAGACCACGCACATCCTGGTAGGTGCTTCCTTTTTTGCGGTTGGCGGTATATAGTCCAAAAAATTACGTCCAGTCAGGCGTTCTGGGTTGACAATGCCAACAGCACGTCGTCCGGGTCTGTTCACAGCTACTGATGGCATCTGGTGGTTTACAAAAATCTGCCCAGCCACCTTCCAGATAAAGTCGGAATGAACAAGAGGCATGCCACTCTTTGCTTTGTATAGGATATACGCATTCCAAAGGCATTGTTCCAAAAGATGCCTGAAAATCTTTTTATAATATTTTTTCTGCTGTTTGCGCATAGCCGGGTAAAATGTCATTGCCTGATCGGCTCTGTCGACACCTCCCATTGTATTATTATAATCCATCACAACTTGCGGCTTCAACAGATCTTTCCCACCTCTTGTGTGGACCATGGCAGTAGCGGTATTGTGCACAGTACTCATGAGACACACGTCCTTCTTGCTTTGCCATCGCATTGCCATCATCTTACCCTTCTGCCAGGCAACCATTTCTCCGGTTTTTAGTTTTTTCTTGCCAAACATAGATGGCATGCCACGTCGGTTAGGCCTAACGGTACCATACCCATCAGTTTTATTTTGTAGCAAAACCTCAAAAAGTTCCGGAGATGTATAGAAGTTGTCCGTGGTCACACAATATCCCTGGTTCAGCAATGGCTCCAGCAGTGTAAGGACAGATGATGTGGCCATCCCATAGCCGCTGTACCTGGGGTTGAACTTTGTGCCTTTACCGGTGTAAATTACCGAATTCCAGATGTATCCGGTGGATGACTGACAGAGCATAAAGAATTTGATGCCAAACCGCGCTCTTTTGGATGCAATGTACTGTATCCAGCTTAGGCGTCCCTTGTAGGCCATCAGACTTTCATCCACGCTGACGTCCCTGTCTGGCACGTAGGTCCACTGGAAATTGGCCACGATCATTTGGCATACCTCCCAGATTTTCTTTAGCTTGGGCGTAGGATGCGTGGCCTCAATAAACTCCTCATAGTTCGTGAAGTGGAAATACTTCATGATGAGGGAAAAACGATATTCAGACATCACGGTGCTAAAAAACGGAGTGGCCAGTAGCTAATTGGTGGTCCAGTACCATTTCTGGAGCGGTTTTGAAGAATGATGAGTCCCAGAAACTGCCAGATGTCCTCTTTCATCACCGGTTCCCACTTTCTGCTTCACGAAAATCTGGCATGCAGCGTAGCAGATTGCTGATCGTGGTTAGGGATGAGCCGAACACCCCCGGGTTCGGTTTGCACCAGAACCCGCGAACGGACCGAAAGTTCGCACGAACGTTAGAACCCTATTAAATACAATGGATGCGAACGTTCGAAATCTAAAGTGCTAATTATAACGACTATTATGCATGTTATTGTCCTAAAAAGGGTTTGGGAACCCGGGTTCTTCACCAGGGGACATGTATCAATGCAAAAAGAAGTTTTAAAAACGGCCGTTTTTCAGGAGCAGTCATTTTAATGATGCATAAAGTAAAAAAAAAAAAAGTCAAATATTCCTTTAAATATCGTACCTGGGGGGTGTCTAAAGTATGCCTGTGAAGTGCCACGTGTTTCCCGTGTTTAGAACTGTCCTTGCACAAAATTACATTTCTAAAGGAAAAAAAAGCCATTTAAAACTGCTTGCAGCTTTAATGTAATGTCTGGTCCCGGTAATATGGATGAAAATCTTTGAGAAAAATGGCATAGCTACCCCATCACCCCCCCCCCACCAAAGCCCATTACCAGCCCCTTTGGGTCTTGTATGGATATTAAGGGGAACCCCGCACACAAAATTAAAAGGCCCTATATACTCTGAACAGCCGTATACAGGCGGTGCATACAAGACAGGGACTGTAGGTTTGTTCTTATGTAGAATCTGTTTGTAATTTTGAACAGGTACATTGTTTAAGTGTAGCTCCAGCCCAAAAATCTATTTTTAAACTTTTTGGAAAACATAGGGAAGGGTTATCACCCCTGTAACATTTGTTTTGCTGTCTGTGCCCCTGTTCAGAACATTTCACCTCACATTCCGTCCCAATGACAAATGTTTTTGAAAAGTGGGGTTTTTATTGAAACAAGGATTGGTGATAAAGCATCAGTAGAGAGGAGACACCTTTTTCCCATATTTACTCTTACAGGAGAAAATTTACCTTCCTAGGGGTAGATTTCCTCTCACTTCATGTTGTCTCCTTTCGTTTGCAAGTAGGAGTCGTTTGTAAGTTGGATGTTTGAAAGTAGGGGCCTGCCGTATATATTCTGCTGAAATTTGCCCCTTACATGTTGGTGTTGCCACAACACTGTAAGCCCTCACAGTTACTCTTCATGGGCGCATGAATGGGCCCTGCTGTGAATTATTAGATCAAGAATTGTAATTGCATGCCCCTGTTGAACAGGGGCTGAAAAATTGGGCCTTTGGTGGTGGTGGTGGTGGTGTTGACACAACACTGTAAGGCCTCACAGTTACTCTTGGTGGGCGCAGGAATGGGCCCTGCTGTGAATTATTAGATCAAGAATTGTAATTACATGCCCCTGTTAAACAGGGGCAGAAAAATTGGGGCTTAGGCACTGGTGCCACAACACTGCAACCCCTCACAGATACTGTACTTGGAGCACAGCAATGAGCCCTGTTGCAAAGTATTGCATCAAAAATTGTAATTACACGCCCCTGTTAAACAGGGGCTGAAAAATTGGGCCTTAGGCACTGGTGCTGGTGCCACGACACTGCAACCTCTCCCAGATACTCTAGTTGGAGTGCAGGAATGAGCCCTGCTGCAAAGCATTGCATAAAAAATTGTAATTACATGCCCCTGTTAAACAGGGGCTGAAAATTGGGCCTTAGGCACTGGTGGCAGCACCCAGAAACAAAAATGTTCTTCCAAACTATCATCATCAATCGGATCATTGAGGAGGAGGAGGATAGTCAGTCAACATAACAGGACAGTCTCTCAGCATCAGCATCAGTCTTGAAGGGATGTGACATTTGAAAATAAATTAGTCTGTTATATCAGCTTCAGGTTTTTGGTAGCTGGTGGTGATCCAAGACTGGTTCATCTTTATGAAAATCAGTCGATCAACCGAGTCGGTGGACAGGCGCACCCTATGATCCGTGACAAATCCTCCAGCAGCACTGAATGTGCGTTCTGAAAGAACGCTGGATGCAGGACAGGCCAGTAGCTCAATTGCATACTGTGCAAGCTCTGGCCAGTGATCCATCCTCAAGACCCAGTAAGCCAGAGGATTTTCGGTGGGGAAGGTGTCCAAGTCTGACCTTGCCCCTAGGTATTCCTGCACCATGTATATCAGACGCTGGCGATGGTTGCTGGAACCGATCATACCTTGGGGCTGCGGACTAAAGAATTGTCTGAACGCATCGGTCAGATGGCCACCTTCCCCACCACTCCTTCTTTGACTGACCGAAGCCTCAGCAACTCGTTGTCCAGGACCAGGAGTTTGTAACCTCCCAGTCTCTGGGAACGTGTTGCACAGACCTTTCTGCAAGGCCTCCCGGAGTTGTCTCATCCTCTGCTCCCTCTGCAATGGTAAGATAAGGTCCGCAACCTTACCCTTGTACCGTGGATCAAGGAGAGTAGCCAGCCAGTAATGGTCCCTCTCCTTGATCCGAAGAATACGAGGATCCTTCCGCAGACTTTGCAGGATCAGGGAGGCCATGCAGCGTAGGTTAGCTGAGGCATTCGGTCCGGAGTCCTCTGGGTCACTAAGGACGACATGATCCGCAGCCACCTCCTCCCAGCCACGTACAAGTCCACGGGTTTCTTGGGACTGTAAATCATCCCTAAAAGACTGCTGCTGATGATGCTGAGTGCCAGGCTCCACCTCCATGCTGACAAAATCCTCCTCCTCCTCCTCTTCCTGTGCGATGGGTGGGACAGAAGGAACACTGTCTGGGTAAAGGGGGCCTTGAGAGGCAAGGAAGTCCTCCTCTTCCTGCCTCTGTTCTGCCTCAAGTGCCCTGTCCATTATTCCACGCAGCGTATGTTCCAACAGGTGGACAAGAGGTACAGTGTCACTGATGCATGCACTGTCACTGCTCACCATCCTTGTGGCCTTCTCAAATGGTGACAGGACAGTGCATGACAGTGCAGTGATCATGCCCCACTGGCGTGGTGAAAAAAACCCGAGCTCCCCTGACCCTGTCCTGGTGCCGTAGTCGCACAGGTACTCATTGATGGCCCTCTGCTGCGTGTGCAGTAGTGATGAGCCGAACACCCCCGGGTTCGGTTCGCACCAGAACCCGCGAACGGACCGAAAGTTCGAACGAACATTAGAACCCTATTAAATACAATGGATGCGAACGTTCGAATTCTAAAGTGCTAATTATAACAACTATTATGCATGTTATTGTCATAAATAGGGTTTGGGAACCCGGGTTCTGCACCAGGGGACATGTATCAATGCAAAAAGAAGTTTTAAAAACGGTCGTTTTTCGGGAGCAGTCATTTTAATGATGCATAAAGTGAAAAAAAAAAAGTCAAATATTCCTTTAAATATCGTACCTGGGGGGTGTCTAAAGTATGCCTGTGAAGTGCCACGTGTTTCCCGTGTTTAGAACTGTCCCTGCACAAAATGACACTTCTAAAGGAAAAAAAAGCCATTTAAAACTGCTTGCGGCTTTAATGTAATGTCTGGTCCCGGTAATATGGATGAAATTCTTTAAGAAAAATGGCATAGCTACCCCATGACCCCCCCCCCTACCCCAGCCCATTACCAGCCCCTTTGGGTCTTGTATGGATATTAAGGGGAACCCCGCACATAAAATAAAAAAGGCCCTATATACTCTGAACAGCCGTATACAGGCGGTGCATACAAGACAGGGACTGTAGGTTTGTTCTTATGTAGAATCTGTTTGTAATTTTGAACAGGTACATTGTTGAAGTGTAGCTCCAGCCCAAAAATCTATTTTTAAACTTTTTGGGAAACATAGGTAAGGGTTATCACCCCTGTAACATTTGTTTTGCTGTCTGTGCCCCTGTTCAGAACATTTCACCTCACTTTCCGTCCCAATGACAACTGTTTTTGAAATGTGGTGTTTTTCTTGAAACAAGGATTGCTGATAAAGCATCAGTACAGATGAGACCCCTTTCTCCCATATTTATTCTTACAGGAGAGAATTTTCCTTTCTAGGGGTAGATTTCCTCTCACTTCCTGTTGTCTTCTTTCGTTTGCAAGTAGGAGTCGTTTGTAAGTTGGATGTTTGAAAGTAGGGACCTGCCGTATATACTCTGCAGAAATAGGCCCCTTAGTTGTTGGTGTTGGCACAACACTGTAAGCACTCAGTTACTCTTGGTTGGTGCTGGAACGCCCTGCTGTCAACTATTATATCAGGAATTTTAATTACATATAATTGTTGAACAGTGGTAGTAAAAATTGGGGCTTTGATGGTGGTGCTGGTGCCACAACACTGTAAGCCCTGACAGTTACTCTTGGTGGGTGCAGCAATGGGCCCTGCTGTGAATTATTAGATCAAGAATTGTAATTACATGCCCCTTTTGAACAGGGGCTGAAAAATTGGGCCTTTCGTGGTGGTGGTGGTGGTGGCGTTGCCACAAGACTGTAAGCCCTCAGAGTTACTCTTGGTGGGTGCAGCAATGGACCCTGCTGTGAATTATTAGATCAAGAATTGTAATTGCATGCCCCTGTTGAACAGGGGCTGAAAAATTGGGCCTTAGGCACTGGTGGCACAACACTACAACCCCTCACAGATACTGTACTTGGAGCACAGCAATGAGCCCTGTTGCAAAGTATTGCTTCAAAAATTGTAATGACACTCCCCTGTTAAACAGGGGCTGAAAAATTGGGCCTTAGGCACTGGTGCCACAACACTCCAACCCCTCACAGATACTGTACTTGGAGCACAGCAATGAGCCCTATGGCAAATTATTGCTAAAAAAATTGTAATTACACGCCCCTGTAAAACAGGGGCTGAAAAATTGGGCCTTAGCCACTGGTGGCGGCACCCATAAACAAAAATGATCTTCCAAGCTATCATCATCAATCGTATCATTGAGGACTCGGAGGAGGAGGATAGCCAGTCAACATAACAGCACAGGCACTCAGCATCAGCATCAGTCTTGAAGGGATGTGACATGTTAAAATCAATTAGTCTGTTATATCAGCATCAGGTGTGTGGTAGCTGGTGGTGATCCAAGACTGGTTCATCTTGATGAAAGTCAGTCGATCAACCGAGTCGGTGGACAGGCGCACCCTGTGATCCGTGACAAATCCTCCAGCAGCACTGAATGTGCGTTCCGAAAGAACGCTGGATGCAGGACAGGCCAGTAGCTCAATTGCATACTGTGCAAGCTCTGGCCAGTGATCCATCCTCAAGACCCAGTAAGCCAGAGGATTTTCGGTGGGGAAGGTGTCCAAGTCTGACCTTGCCCCTAGATATTCCTGCACCATTTTTTTAGACGCTGGCGATGGTTGCTGGAACCGATCATACTTTGGGGCTGCGGACTAAAGAATTGTCTGAACGCATCGGTCAGACGGCCACCTTCCCCACCGCTCCTTCTTTGACTGGCCGAAGCCTCAGCAACTCGTTGTCCAGGACCAGGAGTTTGTAACCTCCCAGTCTCTGGGAACGCGTTGCACAGACCTTTCTGCAAGGCCTCCCGGAGTTGTCTCATCCTCTGCTCCCTCTGCGACGGTAACATAAGGTCCGCAACCTTACCCTTGTACCGTGGATCAAGGAGAGTGGCCAGCCAGTAATGGTCCCTCTCCTTGATCCGAAGAATATGAGGATCCTTCCGCAGACTTTGCAGGATCAGGGAGGCCATGCAGCGTAGGTTTGCTGAGGCATTCACTCCGGAGTCCTCTGGGTCACTAAGGACGACATGATCCGCAGCCACCTCCTCCCAGCCACGTACAAGTCCACTGGTTTCTTGGGACTGTAAATCATCCCTAAAAGACTGCTGCTGATGATGCTGAGTGCCAGCCTCCACCTCCATGCTGACACAATCCTCCTCCTCCTCCTCCTCCTCCTCCTCCTCCTCCTCTTCCTGTGCGATGGGTGGGACAGAAGGAACACTGTCTGGGTAAAGGGGGCCTTGAGAGGCAAGGAAGTCCTCCTCTTCCTGCCTCTGTTCTGCCTCAAGTGCCCTGTCCATTATTCCACGCAGCGTGTGCTCCAACAGGTGGACAAGAGGTACAGTGTCACTGATGCATGCACTGTCACTGCTCACCATCCTCGTGGCCTCCTCAAATGGTGCCAGGACAGTGCATGCATCCCTGATCATGCCCCACTGGCGTGGAGAAAAAAAACCAAGCTCCCCTGACCCTGTCCTGGTGCCGTAGTCGCACAGGTACTCATTGATGGCCCTCTGCTGCGTGTGCAGCCGCTGCAGCATGGCCAACGTTGAGTTCCACCTGGTGGGCATGTCACATATAAGGCGGTTCTTGGGCAGGTTCAACTCCTTTTGCAGCTCAGCCAGGCGAGCACTGGCATTATAAGATCTGCGGAAATGCACACAGACTTTCCTGGCCTGCCTCAGGACATCCTGTAAGCCCGGGAACCTGCCCAAGAACCGCTGCACCACCAGGTTAAGGACGTGAGCCACACAGGGCACATGGGTCAGTTGTCCCTGTCGGAGGGCGGAGAGGAGGTTGGTGCCATTGTCGCAAACCACCATTCCTGGCTTAAGCTGGCGTGGCGTCAACCACCTCTCGGCCTGGCCCTGCAGAGCAGACAGGACCTCTGCCCCAGTGTGGCTTCTGTCCCCCAAACACACCAGCGCAAGCACGGCATGGCATCTTTTTGCCTGCGTACTTGCGTAGCCCCGTGAACGGCTACGGAGCACCGCTGGTTCATAGGACAAACCACAGGAAGAGGCCATGGAGGAAGAAGAAGAGGAGGGGGTGGAGGAGAGAGGTGTGTCACAACCAGTAGTAGCATTTTGGAGGCGTGGCGGTGGGACAACCTCCAACACTACTGCACCTTGTCCTGCATCCTTCCCAGCTGCCAAAAGAGTGACCCAATGGGCCGTGAAAGAAAGGTAACGTCCCTGTCCATGCCTGCTGGACCATGAGTCAGCGGTAATATGCACCTTACCGCTGACCGCCCTGTCCAGTGAGGCCAAGACATTGCCTTCCACATGCCGGTAGAGAGCCGGAATAGCCTTCCGTGAGAAAAAGTGGCGTTTGGGAACCTGCCACTGAGGAACCGCACATTGCACAAACTCACGGAAGGGGGCCGAGTCTACCAACTGAAAAGGCAGCAGTTGAAGCGCTAGCAATTTAGCCAAGCTAGCATTCAACCGCTGGGCATGTGGATGGCTGGGAGTGAACTTCTTTCGACGGTCCAGCAGCTGGGGCAGGGAAATTTGCCTGCTAGAATCGGACGTCGGTGTACTGCTAGCAGAGTGGCCGCAAGTACTTGGCTGTGACACACCTAATTCTACACCTTCATTCCTCTCAGTGCATGTTTCAGAGAGGACTGAAGTTATAGTGGGGTTGGAGATCCCAGCTGATGCGGTGCAAGGAGAGGTCCGCTTTGTTCTTTGGTGTGGGTCTTTCATGTAGGCTTGCCAATGAGCTGCATGGCAGGTCAACATATGTCTGGTCAGGCATGTGGTACCCAAGCGGCTGATGTTTTGGCCACGCGATATACGCTTGAGACATATGTTGCAAACAGCAGCTGTGCGATCTGATGCACTAGCCTCAAAAAAGGCCCACACCAAAGAACTTTTTGAATGACGGGCAGAGGCAGCGCCCTGCACAGGTGGAGCTCTGCGGTGTGATTCCGTCTGTGTACTGCCCTTACGCTGGCCACCAAAGGGCATCCTGCCTCGTTGGAGATGTGCCTCCTCCTCATCCTCCTCCTCCTCCTCTCTCCTATTAGGCACCCACGTGGAGTCAGTGACCTCATCATCACCTCCCTCCTCATCACTGGAGCCAATCTGGCAGTATGCTGCAGCTGCTGGAACATGACTGCCAGATTGGTGTCCTTCTTGAGCATCCCCTCTGTCTGCTCTCACGCTACTGCCTTCCTCTAGCTGGGTTTCATCATCAGACCCTTCGAAACGCTGGGCATCCTCCTGGAGCATGTACCCAACACTGTGCTGAAACAGTTCGGGGGACTCCTCAGGAGGAGGACATGGTGGGTCTAGGGAAGGAGTGACTGATGATGAGTCTGACATTGATACCAGGGAAGAGGACGCTTTGGCAGCTGCTTTTCCAGTACCCTGAGCCTGGGTGAGAGAGGATGAGGAGGAGGAGGAGGGCTTGGTCATCCACTCTACCAAGTCTTCGGCATGATGTGGCTCAACATGTCCAGCTGCCGAAAAGAAGGACAAGCGTGTCCCATGGCCATGTGCTGATGACAATGCACCGCGTCCACGACCAGCACTGTTGCCCCCAGACACAGAGCCTGCTTGCCCTCTTTTATTGCCTCCTGACTGTCTGCCTCTCCTTGTTTGCCTTCCAGACATTCTAATAGATGGCCTGCAGGGAGATGGGAAAAAAGCAATAAGGGCTACCTTCAGGTGTCCTTCTCTGTCCCTTGAAACAAGGACTTTGACAGTGAAAGAAACTGACACACTCTCCCTACCTACAGTTTTCTGTCCCTAGAAAAAAAGTTTTTTTTAAGCACAATTTAGCACAAGGAGAATTCACTCACTGTCCTTCCAGGTCCCTGGAAACAAGGACTTTGACAGTGAAAGAAACTGACACACTCTCCCTACCTACAGTTTTCTGTCCCTAGAAAAAAAGTTTTTTTTAAGCACAATTTAGCACAAGGAGAATTCACTCACTGTCCTTCCAGGTCCCTGGAAACAAGGACTTTGACAGTGAAAGAAACTGACACACTCTCCCTACCTACAGTTTTCTGTCCCTAGAAAAAAAGTTTTTTTTAAGCACAATTTAGCACAAGGAGAATTCACTCACTGTCCTTCCAGGTCCCTGGAAACAAGGACTTTGACAGTGAAAGAAACTGACACACTCTCCCTACCTACAGTTTTCTGTCCCTAGAAAAAATGTTTTTTTTAAGCACAATTTAGCACAAGGAGAATTCACTCACTGTCCTTCCAGGTCCCTGGAAACAAGGACTTTGACAGTGAAAGAAACTGACACACTCTCCCTACCTACAGTTTTCTGTCCCTAGAAAAAATGTTTTTTTTAAGCACAATTTAGCACAAGGAGAATTCACTCACTGTCCTTCCAGGTCCCTGGAAACAAGGACTTTGACAGTGAAAGAAACTGACACACTCTCCCTACCTACAGTTTTCTGTCCCTAGAAAAAATGTTTTTTTTAAGCACAATTTAGCACAAGGAGAATTCACTCACTGTCCTTCCAGGTCCCTGGAAACAAGGACTTTGACAGTGAAAGAAACTGACACACTCTCCCTACCTACAGTTTTCTGTCCCTAGAAAAAATGTTTTTTTTAAGCACAATATAGCACAAGCTCAAAACACACTGACACTCTCCCTACCTATCCTTCTCTTTCCCTAAACTAAAGGAATCCAGGTTAAGCAAGAAAGAAATAAAAGTCACTGTCCCTGCCTATGCTGCTCTATCCCTGCTCCGGAACACACTACACTAGGCCGCCGTGCTGGCGGCCTTTTATAGTGTGGGGCGTGTACTAAACACCCTCAGCAATAATTGGCCACAGGCATCCTGCCTGTGGCCAATCATTGCTCTCCTCGCTGCCGGCGCTGTGATTGGCCAAGCATGCGGGGTCACAGTGCATGCTTGGCCAATCACAGCGCCTGGATGACACTGCGATGGCGTAGTGCATTGTGGGCCGTTCGCGTCACTCGAATTTGGCGCGAACGGCCCAAATCGTTCGATCTTCGTCGAACGATCGAACAGCCGATGTTCGAGTCGAACGTATGTTCGACTCGAACACGAAGCTCATCCCTAGTGTGCAGCCACTGCAGCATGGCCAATGTTGAGTTCCACCTGGTGGGCATGTCACATATAAGGCGGTTCTTGGGCAGGTTCAACTCCTTTTGCAGCTCAGCCAGGCGAGCACTGGCATTATAAGATCTGCGGAAATGCACACAGACTTTCCTGGCCTGCCTCAGGACATCCTGTAAGCCCGGGTACCTGCCTAAGAACCGCTGCACCACCAGGTTAAGGATGTGAGCCACACAGGGCACATGGGTCAGTTGTCCCTGCCGGAGGGCGGAGAGGAGGTTGGTGCCATTGTCGCAAACCACCATTCCTGGCTTAAGCTGGCGTGGCGTCAATCACCTCTCGGCCTGCCCCTGCAGAGCAGACAGAACCTCTGCCCCAGTGTGGCTCCTGTCCCCAAACACACCAGCGCAAGCACGGCATGGCATCTTTTTACCTGCGTACTTGCGTAGCCCCTTGAATGCCTACGGAGCACCGCTGGTTCAGAGGACAAAGCACAGGAAGAGGCCATGGAGGAAGAAGAAGAGGAGGGGGTGGAGGAGAGAGGTGTGTCACAACCAGTAGTAGCATTTTGGAGGCGTGGCGGTGGAACAACCTCCAACACTACTGCACCTTGTCCTGCATCCTTCCCAGCTGCCAAAAGAGTGACCCAATGGGCCGTGAAAGAAAGGTAACGTCCCTGTCCATGCCTGCTGGACCATGAGTCAGCAGTAATATACACCTTACCGCTGACCGCCCTGTCCAGCGAGGCCAAGACATTGCCTTCCACATGCCGGTAGAGAGCCGGAATCGCCTTCCGTGAGAAAAAGTGGCGTTTGGGAACCTGCCACTGAGGAACCTCACATTGCACAAACTCACAGAAGGGGGCCGAGTCTACCAACTGAAAAGGCAGCAGTTGAAGCGCTAGCAATTTAGCCAAGCTAGCATTCAACCGATGGGCATGTGGATGGCTGGGAGTGAACTTCTTTCAACGGTCCAGCAGCTGGGGCAGGGAAATTTGCCTGCTAGAATCGGACGTCGGTGTACTGCTAGCAGAGTGCCCGCAAGTACTTGGCTGTGACACACCTAATTCTACACCTTCATTCCTCTCAGTGCAGGTTTCAGAGAGTACTGAAGGTATAGTGGGGTTGGAAATCCCAGCTGATGCGGTGCAAGGAGAGGTCCGCTTTGTTCTTTGGTGTGGGTCTTTAAGGTAGGCTTGCCAACGAGCTGCATGGCAGGTGAACATATGTCTGGTCAAGCATGTGGTGATGTTTTGGCCACGCGATATACGCTTGAGACATATGTTGCAAACAGCAGCTGTGCGATCTGATGCACTCGACTCAAAAAAGGCCCACACCAAAGAACTTTTTGAATAACGGGCAGAGGCAGCACCCTGCACAGGCGGAGCTCTGCGGTGTGATTCAGTCGGTGTGCTGCCCTTACGCTGGCCCCCCGAGGGCATCCTGCCTCGTTGGAGATGTGCCTCCTCCTCATCCTCCTCCTCCTCCTCCGCCTCTCTCCTATTAGGCACCCGCGTGGAGTCAGTGACCTCATCATCCCCTCCCTCCTCATCACTGGAGCCAATCTGGCAGTATGCTGCAGCTGCTGGAACATGACTGCCAGATTGGTGTCCTTCTTGAGCATCCCCTCTCTCTGCTCTCACGCTACTGCCTTCCTCTAGCTGGGTATCATCATCAGACCCTTCGAAACGCTGGGCATCCTCCTGGAGCATGTACCCAACACTGTGCTCAAACAGTTCGGGGGACTCCTCAGGAGGACATGGTGGGTCTAGGGAAGGAGTGACTGATGATGACATTGATACCAGGGAAGAGGACGCTTTGGCAGCTGCTTTGCCAGTACCCTGAGCCTGGGTGAGAGAGGATGAGGAGGATGAGGAGGGCTTGGTCATCCACTCTACCAAGTCTTCGGCATGTTGCGGCTCAACACGTCCAGCTGCCGAAAAGAAGGACAAGCGTGTCCCATGGCCACGTGCTGATGACGATGCACCGCGTCCATGACCAGCACTGTTGTCTCTAGACACAGAGCCTGCTTGCCCTCTTTTATTGGCTCCTGACTGTCTGCCTCTCCTTGTTTGCCTTTCAGACATTCTAATGGCCTGCAGGGAGATGGGAAAACCAGCAATAAGGGGTAGCTTCAGGTGTATATTTTGCAGGAATCACACTACGCCTGCTGTAAGTGCTGCAAATGCCTGTTAGTGTAACACACTAGGAAAACACAGCAATAAGTCCTAGCTTCAGGAGTATATTTTGCAGGAATCACACTACGCCTGCTGTAAGTGCTGCAAATGCCTGTTAGTGTAACACACCAGGAAAACACAGCAATACGGGCTAGCTTCAGGTGTATAATGTGCAGGAGGCACACTCCGTCCGCTGTAAGTGCTGCAAATGCCTGTTAGTGTAACACACTAGGAAAACACAGCAATAAGGCCTAGTTTCAGGAGTATATTTTGCAGGAATCACACTACGCCTGCTGTAAGTGCTGCAAATGCCTGTTAGTGTAACACACCAGGAAAACACAGCAATACGGGCTAGCTTCAGGTGCATAATGTGCAGGAGGCACACTCCGCCCGCTGTAAGTGCTGCAAATGCCTGTTAGTGTAACACACCAGGAAAACACAGCAATACGGGCTAGCTTCAGGTGTATATTTTGCAGGAATCACACTACGCCTGCTGTAAGTGCTGCAAGTGCCTGTTAGTGTAACACACCAGGAAAATACAGCAATATGGGCTAGCTTCAGGTGTATAATGTGCAGGAGGGACACTCCGCCCACTGTAAGTGCTGCAAATGCCTGTTAGTGTAACACACCAGGAAAACACAGCAATACGGGCTAGCTTCAGGTGTATATTTTGCAGGAATCACACTACGCCTGCTGTAAGTGCTGAAAATGCCTGTTAGAGTAACACACTAGGAAAACACAGCAATAAGGCCTAGCTTCAGGAGTATATTTTGCAGGAATCACACTACGCCTGCTGTAAGTGCTGCAAATGCCTGTTAGTGTAACACACCAGGAAAACACAGCAATAAGGGCTAGCTTCAGGTGTATACTGTGCAGGAGGCTTAGCAACAATGACACTGACACTGTCCCCTGCCTATCCTTCTCTCTCCCTGCACACAAGGTTTATCAAAGAATATGGCACTGACACTCTCCCTGCCTATCCTTCTCTCTCCCTGCACACAAGGTTTAGCAAAGAATATGACACTGACACTGTCCCCTGCCTATCCTTCTCTCTCCCTGCACACAAGGTTTAGCAAAGAATATGACACTGACACTCCCTGCCTATCCTTCTCTCTCCCTGCACACAAGGTTTAGCAAAGAATATGACACTGACACTCTCCCTGCCTATCCTTCTCTCTCCCTGCACACAAGGTTTAGCAAAGAATATGACACTGACACTGTCCCCTGCCTATCCTTCTCTCTCCCTGCACACAAGGTTTAGCAAAGAATATGACACTGACACTCTCCCTGCCTATCCTTCTCTCTCCCTACACACAAGGTTTAGCAAAGAATAGCAATGACACTGTCCCTGCCTATCCTTCTCTTTCCCTGCGCCGGAACACACTACACAAGGCCGCCGTGCTGGTGGCCTTTTATAGTGTGGGGCGTGTGTTAAACCCCCTGAGCTATAATTGGCCACAGGCAACCTGTCTGTGGCCAATTATGGCTCTCCTAGCTGCCGGCGCTGTGATTGGCCAAGCATACGGGGTCACAGTGCATGCTTGGCCAATCACAGCGCCGGGATTGCACTGCGATGGTGCAGTGTATTGTGGGCCGTTCGCGTCACTCGAATTTGGTGCGAACGGCCCAAATAGTTCGATCTTCGTCGAACGATCGAACAGCCGATGTTCGAGTCGAACGTATGTTCGACTCGAACACCGAGCTCATCCCTAATCGTGGTAACGATTTGTCTCTGTGACAATTTTTTCAATTACCTCTTCAGTGAGAAATAATTGCAGGTATGCCAGAGGGTTGTCACACTCCACATCTACCTTCATCCCAGGTGATCCAGTGAAGGGAAATCTTGGGGGCGCTACCTGGTCTGTATCGGAGTCTATAGGGCACCAAGTGCGCACATCGCTGAGGTCGCTGAGGTCAGGTGCAGGATCATCGCCGTTGTCACTTGCCAGATTCGTGTCGGTGTCAGTGTCAGACGACAAATCTCCCCACGACTCACTATCGCTCACTTCTGCGAGCAACTCCGTGTCACTGCCGCTGTCACTCATCTGGTCCAAAAGCACCCTTTTGGTAAAGTGGCGCTTTTTTGATGCCATATTTTTATGGGCACAGATGACAGGCAAGGGGGCACTGTACAGGGCACTGTATGGTGATCAGAGATGATACAGTGTAATACAGTGTAATCAGATACAATATAACCTATTTTATTTTTGTGTTTGTGTTGTGTGAACTTTTGAACTTTAGAATTTGCCGCCCAGTTCCGCTCCCATACGACGCTGCGGATCGCAGGGAACGGAACCAGGAAGCGCCGACACTCGCCGGTGATCTCACTGGCGATCACAGCAGAGGACATCATCGCTGGATCGCCTGGAGAAGGTAAGGAAACTCCGCTGCAGGCTCTGCAATGTTACCCCGAGCGTGACTCAGGGTTACCGATCCTAGCAAAAAAAAACAACCCCGAGTCACGCTCGGGATTACCGCCAGGGAGGTTAATGGTATCTCTTAATACATAGAGTAATTTCACCCTCAAAAGCCGCCAGAGGGGCTCTAATACTTACAAACTAGCTAAGAATAGATATGATGATGTAGAACCCTGGAGTTTAGGCAGGGTGGCTCCTCACAAATTTACTTGCCAGGAATAATTATCTTGGTTGATTGCTAGAGATCTATTAATTTCTCCCTAAGTTTGGCCTTGTTGCACTTTTCTCTTCTACGACTAGGTGGCCGGGTACTTGAACGCCAGATATGAGAAGGGCAATGCAAGATCAGGTTATGGGTATATGCAGGGCCGCTGATAGAAATCATGGGGCCCCGTACAGTCTACCTGAAGGGGCCCCCTTCAGCCCCACCCCTGGTCCCGCCCCGGGTCCCTCCTTCAGCCCCACCCCTGGCCCCTCCCTAGACCCCGCCTTGAAACAAAGTGCAGATCAGTCTTCAAGTGATATTTATCACTGCAGACAGTGCCACCCATGCTGCGAATGCCATAATGTGCTGCAGACAGTGCCACCCATGCGGAACAATAATATAATGCAATTGTCAGCATGGGTGGCACTGTCTCTGCAGGTAGCACATGCATTATGGCATTAGCGTCAGGGGTGGCACTGTCTGCAGCACATTACAGCATTGGCGGCACTGTCTCTGCAGACAGCACATGCGTTATGGCATTAGTGTCATGGGTGGCACTGTCTGCAGCACATTACAGGATTGGCGGCATGGGTGGCACTGTCTCTGCAGACAGCACATGCGTTATGGCATTAGCGTCATGGGTGGCACTGTCTCCAGCACATATTACGGCATTGGCGGCATGGGTGGCACTGTCTCTGCAGACAGCACATGCGTTATGGGCCATAATGCATGTGATACCTGCTGACAGTGCCACCCATACCGGCAATGCCGTAATGTGCTGTAGACAGTGCCACCCATGACGCTAATGCCATAACGCATGTGCTAACTGCTGACAGTGCCACCCATGCTGCCAATGCCATATTGTGCTGCAGACAGGGTCACCCATGCTGCCAATGGCATAATGCCATTGGCAGCATGGGTGGCACTGTCTCTGCAGGAAGCAAATGCGTTATGGCATTAGTGTCATGGGTGGCACTGTCTGCAGCACATTACGGAATGGGTGGCACTGTCTCTGCAGGCAGCACATGCGTTATGGGCCATAACGCATGTGCTACCTGCAGGCAGTGCCACCCATGCCTCCAATGATGGATGATTTTTTTTGCCCGGGCCCCCCTGCTTGCCGGGCCCGGTACAACAGGGCCAGTTATACTGGCCTATCAGCGGCCCTGGGTATATGGGGTATCCCAGCCAATTGGCAGGGGTTTTCTTGAATCCTTTGGCTTGCTGGGAGAGCCTATATATTTGGGTGGAGTCAGGTGATCTATGTTCTGTGCCACCTGGATGGCTGTCTTGGTGGACGTGTGTTGTTTTGCCCAGGCTGCTAGGCCTGAGATGGGGCCTATCCATGGCATATCTGGCTACTAGGCTGTCTGAGGGCCTATCGAGAAGCAAGAGAGTAGCGCAGGGTTGGTATTGCGGCTTGCAGTCCAACCAAAAGTGACGGTTCTGCCGGCCGGAGAACCTTCCATGGTCAGAGGTAGAGGGGATGCTGTCGCCAGTAAGGGACTAACCACCTTGTTTCCAGGGATCACAGTGAGTAACTGAAGCAATTACCGGAGCAGCATTCTCACCAACCGGGGACGGTGAAGAGAGAAAGAGAGTAGCTGTCAAAATTGAGCGTTGATGTCAGGGGTTGGCAAGACCTGGCCAGGGTGGGCGGGACCCAGGAGCTATCAAACACCAGCCAATGGGATGGGATCTGGGCGGGCCGCTACGTGTATATGACCCTGCCCCTTTCTTAAGCAGCCCAATCATTGGCTGGTGTTTGATAGCTGCTGGGTGCCGCCCACCCCGGACATCAACGCTCAATTTTGACATCTCCTCTCTCTCTCCTCTCTCAGTTACATGTCAGTTTCACACACAGTTACACTATCGGCTCAGTGTGAAACATGCCAGTGCCAACCAGTGCCACCTGCCAGTGCCAATCAGTGCCAACCAGTGCCACCTGCCAGTGCCAACCAGTGCCACCTGCCAGTGCCAACCAGTGCCACCCACCAGTGCCACCTGCCAGTACCAATCAGTGCGATCTGTCAGTTCCAACCCAGTGCCACCTGTCAATGCTACCTGCCAGTGCCACCAACCAGTGCCACATGCCAGTGCCATCTGCCAGTGCCACCTGCCAGTGCCATCTGCCAGTGCCACCTACCAGTGCCATCTGTCAGTTCCAAACCAGTGCCACCTGCCAATGCCAACCAGTGCCACCTGCAAGTGCCAATCAGTGCCATCTGTCAGAGTCAACCAGTTCCACCTGCCAGTGCCAATCAGTGCCATCTGTCAGTTCCAAACCAGTGCCACTAACCAGTGCCACCTGCCAGTGCCATCCAGTGCCACCTGCCAATGCCAGCCAGTGCCACCTGCCCATGCCAATCAGTGCCAACCAGTGCCACGTGCCAATGCCAATCAGCGCCAACCAGTGCCACCTGCCAGAGCCAATCAGTGCCACCTGCCAGAGCCAACCAGTGCCATCTGCCAGAGCCAACCAGTGCCATCTGTACTGAGGACATCAAGTGTGTGGTAGAGTGACAGGAGCAAGCAGAGAGGAGTGGCTTAAAATATCGGCTGCAAAAATCGGCATCATATATCGGCCATCGGCCGCCCCAAATTCTAAATATCGGCAACGGCCAGAGAAAAACCCATATTGGTCGACTTCTAATATTGTGTATGCAGCCTTGTAGTCTTTGTGTTTCTTCTGTTAGTTACAGAGATTTTCTCTGAAACATTTACTTGCTGGGTAGTAATTTAGTTCTATATGGCTGAATTCCAATATTGCTATTTTAATGGTAATTTTTTTTTTTCTTCAAACAAAATTATCATTTTAAAATAGATACTGTATTAACATCGGTTATAATAAAATCCATCTGCAGAATGTGAAATAATACATTTTGATTAATGGAAGCGCAGAGCAGCCTGTTCACATTCAGCAGTTATTGAACAGCTCTCCTTTCAAAACAAGAAACGCTATTAGGATAATTAGCCTCCCTTCTTCATAATTCTCTAATAGTAGCCACTTCCACACTTCTGCACTCGCAGTTAAAGGAGAATTCCAGGGTTAACTTTAACATTGTGAAGAAATGCAAATACAGGGCTTTCTGATGTCCAGGCTTCAGTCACATACACGTGGATCCAAATGCAAAGAATAATGCAGTCTGGTAAATTTGCTACACTACAGATTAGTTAATATTTAATAAACTTTACTACAGCTATTTTTTATTGAGAACTACCAAATATTGTGTACACATGTGAGTATCAATCTTCTAGGTGCCACCGGGAATGGCTTCACGTGGCCACATGCTCTAGGTGGATGACCTTCTTTTTTTTTTTGGATAGATCTATGCGTGTCCCAAGCATGTTTGGATCCACTTACTTACTGGTGACTGACTCACTACTTCTGCTGGAAGTCGGTTCCAAGCATCAACTACTCTTTCAGATATGGATTACTTTCTAAGATTAGTTTGGAACTTTCCTCCTGCTTCTTTCTAAGTCATGCCCCTGTGTTCTTGATCTTAGCTTCCTATTGAAAATACTATCTTCTTGCCCTACTCCATAGCTTACATCACTCTAACCTAAAAAGAGTAACTCACAGTGGCAGCTGGTGCTCAATATTTTGGGGGGGGAGACGAATGGTAAGGCGGCGATCCCCCCCTCGGGGTAAGGACAAGGATCCGGGGTAGGGCTGCTGCTCTTTGCTCCGGGCTGTTGTTTACCCTCCCAGCTGAACAGGAAGTAGGTCCTGAGACCAGATTGGCCAGAAGTCCTAAGACTTCCTGGTCAATCGGTTCTCAGAACGGAGATCTGTCAATGTAAATAGACAGATCTCCGTTCTGTCAGAGGTGAGGAGACACATCTATTGTTCATACTAAGTATGAACAGCAATATGTCTCCTCCTTCAGTCAGTTAAATTCCCCCACAGTTAGAATCACTCCCTAGGAAACACATTTAACACCTTGATCGCCCCCTAGTGTTAACCCCTTCCCTGCCAGTGACATTTATACAGTAATTAGTGGCTATTTTTAGCTCTGATCACAGATCGCCGCCATTACTAGTAAAAAAAGAAAATGATAATAAAAATGCCATGAATATATCCCCTATTTTGTAGATGCTATAACTTTTCCGCACAGCAATCAATATACGCTTATTGCGATTTTTTTTTTGCAAAAATATGTAGAAGAATATGTATCGAACTAAACTGAGGAACAAATTTGTTTTTTTGATATTTTTTGGGGGGATATTTATTACAGCAAAAAGTAATAAATCTGCCTTTTTTTTTTAAATTGTCGCTCTTTTTTTGTTTATAGCGCAAAAAATAAACACCAAAGAGGTGATCAAATACCACCAAAAGAAAAGCTTTATTTGTGGGGAAAAAGGACATTGGGTACAACGTTGCACGACCGCGCAATTGTCAGTTAAAGCGACGCAGTGCCGTATCGCAAAAAATGGTCAGGTCATTAAGGGGGTAAATCCTTCCTGGGCTGAAGTGGTTAAAAATGACCTTTCCTTTTCAATCTGCAGCCGCTGTAATTTTCTGAAAATGCAATGTAATATGGCTACCTGGAGGTGTTTTGTACACAGAAAGTGTACAGAACGCCCCCCAGAAACATAATTTCCTGCTTGTGTGAATTTTTTCAGGAGTCTGCACTAAGATGCAAGTCAGATATCAGGCATTCCCTGCAACAAAAATGTAATTTTTGGCTGAGATACTCCCAATAGGAACACGTCTAAAGGGATGCAGGTCCAGCAGCTTTCCTCATTAGTGCCCTGCAGCTGCTGCAGCTGATTGATAGTTATGAAACCACTCCCATTAGACTCACTTTCCCACATGGACACAGACAAACCCACAGGGATTTCTTCAGAATAACAAAAGTTAGGAATCTGCAACAAAGTTTGTTAAAATCCTTGCAATGCACATAGATCACCCAGAGGGGAATGTTTTTTTTTCTCAACAAAAGTGGAGTTACGCTTTAAGAAGAACCCATATGAAGCTTTTCTTCACAAGCCGATTGACTCCCCTCGGAACATCAACTAGCTGCACACCTTTTACGGCCACCAAACTAACAATTGCGAGGGCATGGAAATCCCTACCCTTAGATATGAGGCAGTAAAACATTTAACGAATGACATTGGGATCAATGAAAAGCTGATAGCTATTTTGGCGGATTCCCATGACAAGTCTGGCATCCAAGGACCAACTATGCCCACTCGTCCAGATTTCACCATCTTCTTCTAACCATCTAACTATTAACCATTGAGACCCCCTGGGACCCTCCCTTTTATTCTTTCTTTCCTTATTTTCCATTTTTTTTTCCTTTTTGATTTGATGGTAAGGTATCTATCTACTGGTACGATGTCTACATTTTGCTCTCTGTATCTTATGTGGTCTCCGTTGGCTACTCATGTCTGTACAATGTGATTATAGCCAATAAACATTTTGTTAAAGAAAATACTATCCTCCTAAACCTTATTTTCAAACCCTTATTTATAGGTTTCAGTCAAGTCTTCCTTTTACCTTCTTTCCTTCAGACTGTACATATTAGGTACCTAAGTTTCATGCTGTAAATTGACTGGTGTGCTGTTGAATGTTCTCTGTTTGGGATGCCTTGAATCTATCGAAGGACCACTAGATCTTAAAATGAGTTTGTACTCTCAAGGAACGCTCTACCCTTTGATTTTGAAGATTTGAATCACCCTCTGGCTTATTTTTTATTTTTTTGGAAACTATACAGAGAATCAGTGTTAACTTTGATGTCAAATTTCATTTTAGTTTTAGGCCCCTTTCACACTGGGGCATTTTTCATGCGGTTTAGCGCTAATAATAGCGCTGTTATACCGCATGAAAAAATCCTGCCCTGTGTCTTCAATGTGAAAGCCCGAAGGCTTTCACACTGAAGCGGTGCGCTAGCAGGACCGCTCCAAAAGTCCTGCTAGCCGCTTCTTTACAGCGGTAAAGGAGCGGTGTGTTCACCGCTCCTTTACCGCGGTCTCCCATTGAAATCAATGGGACAGCGCGGTAATACCGCCCGCAAACCGCGGCAATAGACGCGGTTTGCGGGCGGTATTAACCCTTTTCCGGCCGCTAGCGGGGGTTAAATTAACCCCCCTAGCGACCGCATACCGCGGTAAGAACGACAGTATAGCAGCGCTGAAAATCGCGCTGCTATACCGCCACCGCACCTGCCCGCCCCAGTGTGAAAGGGGTCTAAGTCATAATCTTTTATCTAAATTGCCATTTTAGTTTTAGTCGTATTTTAGTCATCTGAATTGTTTTTGTTTTAGTCGTTTCTAATCTCCAGTACATTTCAGTCACTAAAATCTCCAGTATCATAAACAAACAAAAATGTTGCTTTTTGAAAAACAGAAGTGCAACTTTAAAATATAAAAAAACAAAAACTGTAAACTCTATTAGCTGTAATACCTGAATTTAAAAACGTTAACAACTAGTTCTCTGTTAATAATGAAAACAAGTATCAAGTAACATCTTTATATATACAGTAAATCCAAAATTCATAAACAAGTAAGATTATTGTTATTTGCACCACTGTTAAATTTGACATCAAATTTAGATTTAGGCCCCTTTCACACGACAATCCTGCTCGGATCCGTTTTTCATGCGGATTCAAGCGGGACATCCATTGACTCCATTGATACGGGCAGGTGGATGTCAGCGGAGATGTGTCCGCTGCCATCCGTCTGCCATCCGATCTGCTAAAATAAGACATATGGCAATACGTTCAGCCATCCTTCTGGCAGATCGGATCGAATGAGATCTGATGAAAATGGACATGCTGTCCGTTTTCGTCCGATCTCTCCAAAGAAATGAGTGAGCAGACAGACCTGTCATCCGCCGGCACAGCGGAGATACTGTTTCTCAAAACCACCCATTGAAATCAATCAATGGGGGCTTGAAACTTTTACCCCCACTTGGGAAAGGGGGGCCTCAAAACAGGCTACCCCCCCTTTCCCCTTTTCCCAATGCAAAACATTCATGGGCGAGCTGCAATTGCCAAACCACTAGTGACCTATATTAATGCTCAGAAGAGTAGAGAATGGTGCAACACCCATAAATCACAGACTATCAATCAATGAAAGACTGTAATATGGTCCGATGAATCGAGCTTCACACTGTTAACAACCACCAACTTGGGATGCTGGGAAACACTGTCTCGCTTACAACCAGGACTGTCTAGTGCCAACAGCAAAGTATGGTGGCGGCGCAATCATGGTTTGGGCAGCCATATCTTGGTATTCTGCAGGCCCCATCATCACCTTGAAAGGTAGAGTCACTCCCAGCGACTATACAAATTTTTGCTGACCATCGTGCAAACATTGTTTCCCAAAGACAGCGCCATTTACAAAAACGATAATGCTCCGATTAACACAGCTGGTGTTGTCAAATCGTGGTTTTATGAGCATGCAGATGAAGTCTCGCACCTTCCCTGGGCCCCACAGTCGCCGGACCTCAATATCGTAGAGCCACTATGGTCAATTTTGGAGAACGAAGTTCAGGCTCGTTTTCCACCTCCAGCATCTCTGCGAGGACTGGAACAATTTTTGCATGAAGAGCGGTATCAGATTCCATTATCCACCATCCAAGACTTATATTTGTCCATTCCCACGAGAATTCAGGCCGTCTTGGATGCCAAAGGTGGCCCATCACCAAATTAGGTAACAATTTTGTTCTTTTACCTGGTTTTCCATACTTTCGTCTAACCCCTGTACGTGAACTGATCCTTTAAATACTCTGGGTAATATCAGGATGCTGTTCGAGGGATCCTGTTTCCGAAGAAACCTGCTCCCCTGCGTGACATCAATTTATATCACAAAGACTTCTGCTTCTTCAAAGTGCTTCATGAAAAGTAAAGAAAGCCCTTAATTTGCCCTGACAAAGCGTGACAACTATAAAGCAATGAAATATAAATAGTAGTGTCTTGGGGCATTCAGTCCTGAGATAATGGGGAAATGATTCTGTGCTGTATGAATAGCGCAGAATGAATATATTGTGCATGATTTAGGAATGCAGATGCCTCCCTTGTCCTAGCAAGTTACTTTTCTCATTTAATCCCTTTAACTGTGCAGATTTCAGTGCAGCCAAATGTATTATTCAGTGCTAGAATTAAACTGGTGTAAATTACATTTTTTGAAAAGGTTAAAAATGATTTTCGGGGAAATAATAGGAGCAATTAGAAAGATGTATTGATAGAGTAACACACACAGAAAAACAGCCAAAACAGAAATAACAAATGAGAATTGGGTGCGTTAAAGAGGCACTCTGTTTAAAAAGTAAAAAACGTGTTTTTCACTTTTTTCAGTGCTTATAATAGACATTGCCAGCTTCTAAATGTGTTTCTTTTTTTATCAATGCAAGTTCTTGAATCCATCAGACTCTCGCATCTTGTATGCCTGCTTCAGACGTACGCTGCAGCTAAACTAAATTAAAGTCAGTCAGCTAAAAAAAAAAAAATAATTAAACTCAGTTCCTGTAAAAACTTTTTTTAAATCTTGAAGGCCTGATTCACACCTATGCATTTTAAGTGCTTTTGGCATTTTTCAGAATTGCACTACAGTTCATTTAACATGGTTTCCTATGGAACACGTTCTGTAGTGCAAATCTGCAAAATGCAAAAAGCGCTAAAAATTCACAGGTGTGAATCAGGCCAAAAACAGTGTGGAAGGGCTAGAACTTCTCCCCTGACTCATGCTGAACAACCCTTATTAAAGATGATTTCCACCCAGTAAATCTTATATAAGCTGTAACATTATTGTGTCCCACCTATGTTGTTATTTTCTGTTACTGCTATGTAGCTCAATAATGTAGCTCAATAATGTTAATAATTAGGGATGAGCCGAACACTATACTGTGGCAGGTTGGCACGGCTGCGCAAATCTCCGCAGGTGTACGTCAGCCGCTTTAAGAGCAATAGCAGGCACACTCGCCCGAGACACCAGAGCCAATGCGCTTGGCCGGCGGCCGCGATGTCCACCAGCCACCCGCAATCGCTCCACAGAGAGCCAGAACGGGGATCCACAAAGAGCCAGAATGCTCCACAGAGAGCCAGAACAGATCCCGTTCTGTCTGGGAAGTAGAGAGAGATCTGCTGTTCCTATTGATTAGGAATAGGGATGAGCCGAACACCCCCCTGTTCGGTTCGCACCAGAACCTGCGAAGAGCCAGAATGTTCGTGTGAACTTTATAACCCTATTAAATACAATGGACTCGAACGTTCAAAATCAAAAGTGCTAATTATAAAGGCTAAAATGCAAGTTATTGTCCTAAAAAGTGTTTGGGGACCTGGGTCCTGCCCCAGGGGACATGTATCAATGCAAAAAAAAGTTTTAAAAATGGCAGTTTTTTCGGGAGCAGTGATTTTAATAATGTTTAAAATGAAACAATAAAAGTGAAATATTCCTTTAAATTTCGTACCTGGGGGGTGTGTATGATATGCATGTAAAGTGGCGCATGTTTCCCGTGCTTAGAACTGTCCCTGCACAAAGTGTAATTTCTGAAGGAAAAAAAGTAATTTAAAACTCACTCGCGGCTATAATGAATTGTCGGCTCCCGGCAATACATAGAAAAGTCATTGATAAAAAAAAAAAAAGCGTGGGGGTCCCCCCAAATTCAATTATCAGTCCATTCAGGTCTGGTATAGATATTAAGGGGAACCCTGCCGCAAATTAAAAAAATGTGTGGAGTTCCCCCAAATATCCATACCAGGCTCTTCAGGTCTGGTATGGATTTTAAGGGGAACTCCACCCCAAATTTAAAAAAAAAATGGTGTGGAGTTCCCCCAAAAATCCATACCAGACCCTTTATCCGAGCACGCAACCTGGCAGGCCGCAGGAAAAGAGGGGGGGGATGAGAGAGCGCCCCCCTCCTGAACCGTACCAGGCCACATGCCCTCAATGTCAGGAAAGGCTTCACCCGCTGGTGGTGCTGTTGGTCCTTTGGACTGCAGTGCTAGTGTCCGCCAGCAGGTGTCCTCCTGCAGTCAATACCTCTGTTGGAGGATCTCACCTGCTGGTGGTAACACACGATACATGGACTGCAGTACCGGCATCCACCAGCGGGGGTATTCTGGCAGTGTGGGACAGGCAGCACTTCCTGTGGTCAGCTGTGACCTGAAGCCTGATTACAAGACTTCTTTATATACCCGGCAAGTGCAAACATTCCTTGCCCTGGTATCTCTCTTCCTGACCCCCTGGACCTGTGACCCGGACTTTAGCCTGTACCTGATCCTAACCTGCACCCTGCCTGTTCTGATCCGACCCGATCCCTACCTTGAACCTGCACCCTGTTTAACCTGATCCTTACCTTGTGCCCATCCTGCAGCTTTCCCTTCTGTTACCTGGATCCCTGCTCTGCAGTCTATCCATCCGTCCCCTCCCTGTTCCTGCTTCCTCCCATCCATACCCATCTGCTTGATTCCCTTGTGTATGACCTCGGCCTGGCTTCCACTACGATTCTGGTATTTCCCATACTTGTATATACTGTTTGTGGTCACTGTTGATTTATTGCACTGCATTCTATTGGTTGTTGTATGTTGGTCACTCACCATAATAAATTATATATACTTTCACCTATACCCGTTTGGTTTCCTTTTATGAGGTCACACAGTCTGGTCAATTAACAATCTCTGACACTCAACATGGGGAGGATGTCCCCATGTTGATGAGGACAAGGGCCTCATCCCCACAACCCTTGCCCGGTGGGTGTGGGGGTCTGGGGGCAGGGGAAATACTCCGGTCCCGAGCCTTCCAAGGTTTTCCGAGTTCAGCCGAGCTGTCCTCGGGCCTTTCCGATCGTTTCAGAGGCTCTCCGGTGCCCCCCACCTCTGGCCACATGCGGTATTGCATGCCATTGAAGTCAATGCAGAACAAATTATTTTAGTTTCCATTGACTTCTATGGGGAAACTCGCTTTGATATGCGAGTACTTAAGATTACGAGCATTCTCCGGGAACGGATTATGCTCGTAATCCGAGGTTCCACTGTATTCTGATCTTTGCTGACATCTAGTGATATTTCAGAGCTACAGCAGCTTTTAGTGTTACTTTGTATTGTCCCTCTGTTCCCCCTTCTGTTTAGAGTTAGCAAGTTTAGCCTTCAGATGGAGTCTTCCCTTTTTCTCCTGTGTTCCTTATATAATAAGTAAAACTGTATAGAATTCAGCTTCTGTGTCATATTAGAGTGTTAAAGTGGAATCAAACCTACAAGTTAAATTGGTTCTAAAGGCAGAAGGATTTTCACCTTAATGCATTTTATGCATTTAGGTAAAAAACCATCTGGGTGCAGCTAAATTCCAATCCCCTCCCCCCCCTTTTGTTTACCTGAGCCCCATCTCGATCCATGCATGAGAGCAGCGGCTTTCCTGGGTCTCTCTCTCATTATTGGCTCACACAGCAGTGGGAGCCATTGGCTCTTGCTGCTATCAATCACAGCCAGTGAGCCAATGAGGAGAGAGTGGGGGGCGGGGCCGAACCAAGTTCTGTGTGTGAATGACCAACATCCATTCACAGGAGTGTGGCTCAAGAGGCTTGCTATTGGGGGCACTCAGCAGGTGGGAAGGAGCCAGGACCGCCAGCGGGGGACCTAAAAAGAAGAGGGTCATGGCTACTCTGTGCAAAACCATCACACAGAGCAGGTAAGTATAACATGCTTGTTATTTTTTTATTTTATTACAACCTTTAGAATCACTTTAAGAAACAGCTAAATGGTAGGATTTTTATGACAGAGGAGACCTTTTGGTCTAGGTGTGCCTATTTTATAGGGTGTGGTTTAATTTGTACCATACCAAAAGAGGACTACATAAAGCTATTGGGCTGAGATAGGAAGTTGCACAGTGCCCCTAGCAAATAAGAACGAATGGCAACAATCATTCCCATCATGCATAGGAATAGGCACCATGCATTGTCTAAGCAGGTATATTAACCACTTAAGCCCCGGATCATTTTGTAACTAAAGGACCAGAGGTGTTTTCAGAATTTTGCACTGCGCTGCTTTAACTGGAAATTGTGCGGACATGCAATGTTGTACCCAAACGAAATTTTCTTCCCACAAATAGAGCTTTCTTTTAATGGTATTTGATTGCCTCTGCGATTTTTATTTTTTGCGATATAAACGGAAAAAGACCGAACATTTTGAAAAAAAATGATATTTTATACTTTTTGTTATAAGAAAAATCGAATAAACTCAATTTTAGTCATACATTTAGGCCAAAATGTATTTAGCCACATGTCTTTAGTAAAAAAAATGTCAATAAGCGTATATTTATCGGTTTGCGCAAAAGTTATAGCGTTTACAAATTAGGGTACATTTTCTGGAATTTACACAGCTTTAAATTTATGACTGCCTATCTCATTTCTTGAGGTGCTAAAATGGCAGGGCAGTACAAAACCCCCCAAATGACCCAATTTTGGAAAGTAGACACCCCAAGGAAATTGCTGAGAGGCATGTTGAGCTCATGAATATTTTTTTTTTTTGTCCCAAGTGATTGAATAATGACAAAAAAAAAAAAAATTACAAAAAGTTGGCACTAAATTATATATTGCTCACACATGCCATGGTTATATGTGGAAATGCACCCCAAAATACATTCTGCTCCTTCTCTCGAGTACGGGGATACCACATGTGTGGGACTTTTTAGGAGCCTAGCCGCTTACGGGACCCCGGAAACCAAGCACCGCCTTCAGGATTTCTAAGGGCGCAAATTTTTGATTTCACTCCTCACAGTTTCGAAGGCCATAAAATGCCAAAATAGCACAAAACCCCCCCCAAATGACCCCATTTTGGAAAGTAGACACCCCAAGCTTTTTTGCTGAGAGGCATGTTGTGTCCATGGAATATTTAATATTTTGCCACAAGTTGCGGGAATATGACAAACTTTTTTTTTTGCACAAAGTTGTCACTAAATGATATATTGCTCACACATGCCATGGGCATATGTGAAATTACACCCCAAAATACATTCTGCTGCTTCTCCTGAGTACAGGGATAACCACATGTGTGGGACTTTTTGGGAGCCTAGCTGCGTACGGGACCCCAAAAACCAAGCACCACCTTCAAGATTTCTAAGGGCATAAATTTTTGATTTCACTCCTCACTACCCATCACAGTTTTGAAGGCCATAAAATGCCAAGATGGCACAAACCCCCCCAAATGACCCCATTTTGGAAAGTAGACACCCCAAGCTATTTGCTGAGAGGCATGTTGAGTCCATGGAATATTTTATATTTTGCCACAAGTTGCGGGAATATGACAAACTTGGGCATATGTGAAATTACACCCCAAAATACATTCTGCTGCTTCTCCTGAGTGCGGGGATACCACATGTGTGGGACTTTTTGGGAGCCTAGCTGCGTACGGGACCCCAAAAACCAAGCACCGCCTTCAAGGTTTCTAAGGGCATAAATTTTGATTTCACTCCTCACTACCTATCACAGTTTTGAAGGCCATAAAATGCCAAGATAGCACAAAACCCCCAAAATGACCCCATTTTGGAAAGTAGACACCCCAAGGAAATTGCTGAGAGGCATGTTGAGCCCATTGAATATTTTTTTTTGTCCCAAGTGATTGAATAATGACAAAAAGAAAAAAAAATGTACAAAAAGTTGTCACTAAATGATATATTGCTCAAACATGCCATGGTTATATGTGGAATTACACCCCAAAATACATTTTGCTGCTTCTCTTGAGTACGGGGATACCACATGTGTGGGACTTTTTGAGAGCCTAGCCGCGTACGGGGCCCCGAAAACCAAGCACCGCCTTCAGGATTTCTAAGGGCACAAATTTTTGATTTCACTCCTCACTACCTATCACAGTTTTGAAGGCCATAAAATGCCAAGATAGCCCAAAACCCCCACAAATGACCCTATTTTGGAAAGTAGACACCCCAAGCTATTTGCTGAGAGGCATGGTGAGTATTTTACAGCTCTCATTTGTTTTTGAAAATGAAGAAAGACATTTTTTTTTCTTTTTTTTTTCTTTTTGCAATTTTCAAAACTTTGTGACAAAAAGCGAGATCTGCAAAATACTCAACATACCTCTCAGCAAATAGCTTGGGGTGTCTACTTTCCAAAATTGGGTCATTTGGGGGGGTTTTGTGCCATCTGGGCATTCCATGGCCTCCGAAACTGTGATAGGCAGTGAGGAGTGAAATCAAAAATTTACACCCTTAGAAATCCGGAAGCGATGCTTGGTTTTCGGGGTCCTCTACGCGGCTAGGCTCCCAAAATGTCTCACACATGTGGTATCCCCGTACTCAGGAGAAGCAACAGAATGTATTTTGGGGTGTAATTCCACATATGCCCATGGCATGTTTGAGCAATATATCATTTAGTCACAAGTTTTTGTACATTTTTTTTTCTTTTTTCTTTTTGTTATTATTCAATCACTTGGGACAAAAAAAAAATATTCAATGGGCTCAACATGCCTCTCAGCAAATAGCTTGAGGTGTCTACTTTCCAAAATAGGGTCATTTGGGGGGGTTTTGAACTGTCCTGGCATTTTATGCACAACATTAGGAAGCTTATGTCACACATCATCCACTCTTCTAACCACTTGAAGACAAAGGCCTCGTACACACGGCCGAGATTCTCGTTGAAAAAAACATGTTGTTTTTTTCGACGAGATTCTTGGACAAGAAACTTGTCCCGGCCGAGTGTACACACGCTCGTTTCAAAGAACCCGCGGTTCTTTGAAAGGAGAGTACGCGGTGACGTCATCGACTACGTCGAGCATGCGCTCGTCACATTCGATGGCGTCGCCGCCATCTTGGTATACCCTACGTATGCCTAGGAAGCTACCGCGCATGCGTCGAATTCATTTCGAACATGCGCGGGCTTCCGGGAGGACAGGTAAGTGTACACACACTCACTTTTCTCGTCGAGAAACATGCCGAGGAGAATCTCGACGAGAAAATAGAGAGCAGGTTCTCTATTTTCTCGTTGAGGTTTCTTGTCGGTTTTCTCGACGAGAAACCCGATAGCAGCGTACACACGACCGATTTACTCGGCAAGACCTCTCTGCCAGCAAGTTTCTTGCTGGTTCTTGCCGAGAAAATCGGTTGTGTGTACGAGGCCAAAGCCCTTTCTGACACTTTTTGTTTACATGAAAACATTTTTTTTTTTTGCAAGAAACTTATGTTGAACCCCCAAACATTATATATTTTTTTAAAGAAAAGGCCCTACAGATTAAAATGGTGGGTGTTGCATTTTTTGCTTCCACACAGTAATTGCGCAGCGATTTTTCAAACGCATTTTTTGGGGAAAAAAACACACTTTTTTTATTTTTAATGCACTAAAACACACTATATTGCCCAAATGTTTGATGAAATAAAAAAGATGATCTTAGGCCGAGTACATGGATACCAAACACAACATGCTTTAAAATTGCACACAAACGCGCAGCGGAGTCAAACTACATTCATTTTTAAAAGCCTTTAAAAGCCTTTACAGGTTACCACGTTAGATTTACAGAGGAGGTCTACTGCTAAAATTACTGCCCTTGATCTGACTTTCACGGTGATACCTCACATGCATGGTGCAATTGCTGTTTACATATGACGCTAGACCGGCGCTTGCGTTCGCCTTTGTGCAAGAGCAGGGGGGGACAGCGGTGCTTTTTTTTTTATCATTTATTTTGCTTTTTTATTTTATTTTTAAACTGTTCCTTCCATTATTTATTTTTTTACCATTTTTATTGTTATCTCAGGGAATGTAAATCCCCTATGATAGCAATAGGTAGTGACAGGTACTCTTTTTTTTTTTTTAATTGGGGGGTTAGACCCTAGATCTTTCCTCTGCCCTCAAAGCATCTGACCACACCAAGATCGGTGTGATAAAATGCTTTCCCAATTTCCCAATGGCGCTGTTTATATCCGGGGCGGGGACATTCCCTCCCACTGCTTGTAAAAGCAGTCTAGAGGCTAATTATCTGCTAGGATTGCTTTTACATGAAAGCCGGCCGCTGGCTGAAAAGAATGATACCAAGATGATACCTAAACCTGCAGGCATCATTCTGGTATAAACATTCAAAGTCCCAGCAACATACCAGTACGTTGCTGGTCCTTGTTGGACATGTATTGTAATCTTTTTTTTCATGCAGCCTGTTGGCTGAACGAAAAAAAGAGATTGATCGGTGGGTATGCCCACCATTAGAATACCTCCCTTCATCCACCCACTTCTAATGATGGGCATACATGCACCATTTATATATGCCGAAGCATGGGGGCATCCTCCCGCAAAAAAGTTATGCCGCGTACACACGGTCTGACTTTTCCACGGGCAAGCCTCCGTCAGATTTTCGACCGTATGTACGCGGCATTAGGAGCAAAATCGCTCCTCCGCCCCTGCTGCCCCCATGCTTCGGCATATATGCTCTTTTTTTTAACTGTGGTGGTGAAATCAACTCCTACAACATTGGAGTCACGGCTTTATGCATCGTGGGAGCAAACGCTGTTGCTGTCAAGATAAATAGATCCGCGCTGCAACTGAATGGCGTACCTGATAAGCAAATGATGGTTAACATTAAAACAAAGTAACATTACAGTATAACAGTAAGACCATACCATACCTGCAAAGCAAATACCAAAACAAAACCTAGTAAAAAATAAAACATTTTTTTAACGCAACCTGTGCCTAAAATATATACATGCCGAAGCATGGGGGCATCCTCCCGCAAAAAAGTTATGCCGCGTACACACGGTCTGACTTTTCCAGGGGCAAGCCTCCGTCAGAATTTCGACCGTATGTACGCGGCATTAGGAGCAAAATCGCTCCTCCGCCCCTGCTGACCCCATGCTTCGGCATATATGCTCTTTTTTTTTAACTGTGGTGGTGAAATCACCTCCTACAGCACTGGAGTCACGGCTTTATGTATCGTGGGAGCAAACGCTGTTGCTGTCAAGATAAATAATTCCGTGCTGCAGCTGAATGGGGCACCTGAAAACAAAAAATTACATACCTGAAAAGCAAGCATGATAAAACATTGCAGAATAGAATACAGTAAAAAAGAGCAGAACAATAGAGAGAAAATAGAGAGAGAGAGAGAACACTAAAACGACAACAATTTTTTTTTTTTTTTTTGTGTTTTGTTTTTTACGTTTTTTGTTTTTTTTTTACACTTTTTTTTGTAACTTTAACAACTGTAATGGTTCCGGTCTCTCAAAATGTAATGGCATCTTGGGAGACCCCTGTGTAAGTGTGTCCTAGTCTGTGAAATGCTGTACCCTACGCTAAAACTTCAGTTTTGAGTGGAAGCGTTCAAAACATTCACCAAGGCAAAGACCAGGCTTGTCAGGACAGCGTGGACAATAATAACGGTGTCACCCCTAAATCCGCGCTTGCTACAGACACAACATCTTTTTTGGGGGGCTCATTGGGTAGGGGTTCTCTCGAGGACATACATATAATGCCTCTCATGCAGCCGGCTTACTGCATTTGGTAGGGGATGGTGAGGTGCAGAACCGCCTGGATACAGGAGTTCTGTGACTATCTCATTCTGGAATTTTAGAAGAGATAAAGTCCCGCCTGAAGCTCTGTATAGCACATGAGCGTTCAGCAAAGCCAATTGGAATAAGGATAGAGACACTTTTTTGTACCAGCGTCTCGCCTTCCGGTCAATTAGATACGGCGCCAACAACTGGTCGTTGAGGTCCACCCCTCCCATATTTTTGTTATATTCGTGGACACAGAGGGGTTTCTCCACAACACCAGTCGCCGTAGGAATTTGGACTGTCGTGTCTTCATGAAGGGAGGTAAGAAGGAAAACATTCTTATTATCCCTCCACTTCATAGCGAGCAAGTTATTACACTTCACGGAGGCTCTCTCCCCCAGCCTAAGTTGGGCATCTACAAGCCGCTGGGGAAAGCCCCGGCGATTAGGTCGCACGGTGCCACATGCTCCAATCTGATGATCAAACAAGTGACTAAACAGTGGCACGCTCGTGTAATAATTGTCCACATACAAGTGGTACCCCTTTCCGAATAAGGGTGACACCAATTTCCAGCGCTCCCTATGTAATCCGGGCAGTTGACCGGCTCAACCTGACTATCTTTTCCCTCATAAACCATAAAGCTCCATACATAGCCTGTTGCCCTGTCACAGAACTTATAGAGCTTGACCCCGTATCTGGCACGCTTGCTGGGAAGGTACTGCTTGAAAGACAAGCGGCCAGAAAATTTAATCAGGGACTCATCAACGCAGACAACTTGATCGGGAATAAACAAGGCTGCAAAACGTTTGTTGAAGTGGTTTATGAGGGGCCGAATTTTGTAGAGCCGGTCGTATTCAGGGTCTCCACGTGGACGACAAAGTTCATTGTCGTTGAAGTGCATGAACCGCAAAATCAGCTTGTATCGTTTCCTGGGCATGGAGGCAGAGAACACGGGCATGTGGTCAATTGGGTGCGTGACCAATAAGCACGCAATGACAGGAATTTATGTGTGCCCATGTTGAGGGAAAGGCCCAGAAAGGTTTTAAATTCGGAAACCGTAATTGGTTTCCAATCTTTGGCAATGGAAGGCAACTGGGGGTTAGCGGCGATGAATTGACCAGCATATAAATTACTCTGGTCCACAGTAGATCTATAGAGATCTTCTGTGAAAAACAGCGAATAATAATCAATTGGCTTAAAATCAGCTGTTTCCACCTGAATACCGGGTTGGGCAGTGAATGGGGGAAGTACGGGTTCTGCAGAAGTGGTGGGGACCCAATCAGGATAGGTGAATTCTGCAGGAAGGGCACTATGGGCACGACGGGCCTGCCTTTGTCTTCTTCTTGGTGGCAGCGGGATACTACTTGTGCTTGCCACCTCGCCAGCTTGAACTGCACTTATGGGACTCGCCACGTCACCACGTGATACTGCAGTGCTGGATGTACGCCCAGGCTGTACTAGGCCGCTGGTGCTTGCCAATTCACCAGAAGGAATAGCGGCACTAGTACTACTCTGCTCCATGATACGAGAGCCCTGCGGTTCTTGCTCCTCAACAACCTCAGAAGATCGGGATCGGGTACGCCTGACCTTAGCAGGGACCTCACCTTCGTCGTCAGAGCTATCTGACGTGGAGCCGCTGACTTCACTGTCTTCTACGGGAAGATATTCTGAGCCTGAATCTGACAGCTACGTGACCTCCTCTTCACTATCTGTCATGCTCAGAATCTCGTAAGGCCTCTTTACTAGTGTACCTTCGATTTGCCATTTTGGGCTCTAAATTTAGGGGTACACTAGTAAGATTCACAGGTAAAAAAGCACCTGACTGTCAGCAAATGTATCAAACGCTACAAAAAAACTGTTAGCGATCGCAGGGATCAGGACTGTCTCTGCGAACGCTGCAGTTATGTGTTTTGTGTTTGGTAAGTGACAGTGATCGATCGATACTGCACTTGGGTGGGCTGGGCTGGGCAGAGGGGCTAAACGCAGGTGCTAGCAGGTATCTGGGCTGATCCCGCTAACACTGCGTTTTTGGGAACCCTAAACTGCTGGGGACGCTAGTATAGATCTGATCAGATCAGATATTGATCTGTTCAGATACTATACCACTAAGGGAGGTGTATGCTTTGCGCGTGGGTATTAGCGCTACTTGCACTAACCTAACGCTGCCTGGGGCGACGCAGACCCTCTCTGGCGCTAAAACCTAATTGATCTCACCCGCCGGGCGATCAGGGGGTTAAACCTTTATTGGGTTATATACGGCGGGTGCCCTGATGCTATAAAAAGCAAACTAACCAACCAGCGTCACCCGTAACCTTTATATGGTGATCAATGGTGAAAGGGTTAACTAGGGCGATCAGGGGGTTAAAACCTTTATTAGGTTAAATATGGGGGTACCTGACGCTATATAAAAACCTGACGGGTAACCTAAAATACTAAATAACTAACTGGCTAACCAGTGTCACCAGTGACACTTATACGGTGATCACTGGTGAAAGGGTTAACTCTAGGGGCAATCAGGGGGTTAAAATAATATATGGGGGTACCTGACACTATAAAAACCTGCGGTGAACCTAAAAATAAATAACTGGCTATCTAGGGCACCAGCGACACGAATACAGCGATCGGAAAAACGATCGCTTAGTGACGCTGGAGTTAGGGGGTGAAAGGGTTACCTGGGGGGCGATCAAGGGGTTAAACCTTTATTAGGGGTGGTTAGGGGGCTACCCTGGACCTAAAGGGGCCTAAGCCTAACTACCCTGCAACTTTTTACTGTCACAGATGACGCTAAATGCAGTGATCAGTAAAATAAATGATCACTGCAATCAGTGACACTGTGACTGGGGGCTGGGGGGTGACCTGGGGGGTGATCTGGGGGTGACTGGGGGGTGAAATGTGTGCCTATGTGTGCCTACGTGTCAGTGGACTGTTGGTGCACTAACCTGTGTCTTCTCTCCTCGGCGCTGCGAACGAAAAGACCGACACGAGGAGAGATGACATCACTTCCTCTGCCTGTGTTTACATTTACACAGGCAGAGGAAGATTTTCATTCACCCAGAGCGATCGCGAGGGGGTGGCCAGAATCAAACCGCCGTCCCCTCACCCCGGATCGCTCCCCAACGGATAACGACCGCTCACTGTATAGAAGGGGGGGTCCGATCGGACCCCCCAACTATACAAAGGCAGTCACGCACACTGTACGTGATTGTGCCTGTCGGTGCCATTCTGCCGACGTATATATACAGTGAGCGGTCGTTAAGTGGTTAACCTACAGTGGGAAAAATAATTATTTGATCCCCTGCAGATTTTGTAAGTTTGCTCACTTACAAAGAAATTAAGGGTTTATAATTTTATCATAGGTGTATTTCAAATGATAGAGACAAAATATCAACCAAAAACCCAGAAATAACACATGATACAAATGCTTTAAATTGAGTTGCAGTTCAGTGAGTAAAATAAGTATTTGATCCCCTACCAACCAACAATAATTCTGACCCTCAAAGACTGGCTACAGTATATTCTCATGTGGTACACAGATTAGTTCTGTCAATGTAAGAAGGTGCTCCTAACGACAACTCGTTATGTGTATAAAAGACACCGGTCCATAGAATCTCTTTCTTCCATTCAAACCTCATCATCATGGGCGAGACCAAAGAGCTGTCAAAAGACATCAGGGACAAGATTGTAGATCTGCACAAGGCTGGAATGGGCCACAAGACCATCAGCAAGAAGCTCGGTGAGAAGGAGAACCATTGGAGCGATTATTCGAAAATAGAAGAAATTCAAAATAACCATCAATCGCCCTCAGTCTGGAGCTCTATGCAAGATTTTGTCTCATGGGGTAAGGATGATCATGAGAAAAGTGAGGGATCAACCCAGCACTACACGGGGGAGCTTGTGAATGATCTCAAGGCAGTTGGGACCACAGTCACCAAACAAACCATTGGTAACACAATACGCCGCTATGGATTGAAATCCTGCAGCGCCCGCAAGGTCTCCCTTCTCAAGCAGGCACATGTACAGGCCCATCTGTAGTTTGCCAATGAACATCTAAATCAGTGGTTCTCAACTCCAGTCCTCAGGGCCCACCAACAGGCCAGGTTTGCAAGATAACTGAAATGCATCACAGGTGATATAATTTGCTGCTCAGGGATTGCAGTATTCTAGTCTGCATCTCACCAAGGTAATACTTAAAATCTGGCCTGTTAGTGGGTCCTGAGGACAGGAGTTGAGAACCACTGATCTAAATGATTTAGAGAAGGATTGGGGGAAAGTGCTGTGGTCAAATGAGACCAAAATTGAGCTCTTTGGCATTAACTGCACTCGCGATGTTTGAAGGAAGAAAAATGCTGACTATGACCCTAAGAACACCATCCCTACAGTCAAGCACAGAGGTGGAAACATGTTGCTTTGGGGCTGTTTCTCTGCTAAAGGTACAGGCCGACTTTGCCGCATTGAGGGTACAATGGACGGAGCCATGCATTGTAAAATTTTGGATGAGAACCTTCATCCCTCAGCCAGAACACTGAAGATGGGTCATGGATGGGTCTTCCAGCATGGCAATGACCCAAAACATACCGTCAAGGTAACTAAGGAGTGGCTCAAGAAGAAGCACATTAAGGTCATGTAGTGGCCCAGTCAGTCTCCAGACCTTAATCCGATAGAAAATTTATGGAGGGAACTGATCTTTCGAGTTGCCAAACGACAGCCAAGAAACCATAAGGATTTCGAGAAGATCTGTAAAGAAGAGTGGACCAAAATCCCTCCTGAGATATGTGCAAACCTGGTCACTAACTACAAGAAACGTCTGACCTCTGTGCTTGCCAACAAGAGTTTCTCCACCATATACTGAGTCATGTTTTGCTTGGGGATCAAATACTTATTTTACTCACTAAACTGCAACTAAATTTATAACATTTGTATCATGTGTTTTTTTCTGGATTTTTGGTTCATATTCTGTCTCTATAATTTAAAATACGCCGATGATAAAAATTATAGACCCTTCATTTCTTTATAGGTGCACAAACTTACAAAATCTACAGGGGATCAAATAACTATTTTCTCAACTCTATATAATTACAGCCAGCATACACTACAGATACTGACAATAATACCCAATATATAGAACAAATAGTATTGTGTTACATTAAATCTGTTACTGTTTTTTGTATGTAAATGTAACAAAATAAATGGTATAAATGGCTATAGCTAAAGTTGTGCTCATAAGTTTACATACCCTGGCAGAATTTATGATTTCTTGGCCATTTTTCAGAGAATATGAATGATAACACAAAAACTTTTCTTTCACTCATGGTTAGTGTTTGGCTGAAGCCATTTATTATCAATCAACTGTGTTTACTCTTTTTAAATAATAATAGCAACAAAAACTACCCAAATGACCCTGATCAAATGCCTCCTCTAATGCCTTGTACACACGATCGGAATTTCCGTCGGGATAAACTCCAACTGATTTTTCCGACAGAATTCCGTTCAAGCTGTCTTGCATACACACTGTCACACCAAATTCCAACCGTCAAGAATACGGTGACGTAAAACACTACGACGAGCCGAGAAAAATTAAGTTCAATGCTTTCGAGCATGCGTCGAATTGATTCTGAGCATGCGTGTTTTTTTCCCTGTTGGAGTTCCATACAGACTATCGGAATTTCCGATCGGAATTTTTTTCGTCGGAGAAAAAGAGAATATGTTCTCTTTCTAAATTCCGACGGAAAAAAGTCCGATGGGGCACACACACGGTCGGAATATCCGATGAAAAAATTCCATCTGACTTTTTCCATCGGAAATTCCGGCCGCGTGTACAAGGCATAAGGGTTTTATTTCTCAATGTTATCCTGTACTTTTACAATCCTACCCGGGGCAGCATCCTCTGAAAGTGAGGGAGAGGTGGGAGAGCGATGTAGACCAGATGGATGGGGGGAGATATTCCAGGTCGTAAGCATCTGTTCACTGAACGTAGCTCAATGCCTTATCCAACTGTATATGATACTGAGGGTGTACTACACATCGCATAGACTGCAGCTGATGAACTTGCAGGATGAGGTCACTTGCATAAGGTGTAAACGTGACCATGGCGAGCTTTTATGGCACTGTTCCAAATTGCATACTTATTTAAGTATCATTACCCTGGGAGATGTACACTTGGGAGGCCATTCATAGAGTACTTTTCCAGGCCAGGAAATTGACCATGGTGCATTAGAAGTCGGAAGATCCCTCGACAAGGAAGGAATGGATTCTTAATATTGATGAACTATTACGTATGGAGAAACGTATCTACCAGCATAGGGGAAGCACACGGAAATACGAGAGTTTATTGGCTCCATGGTTGGAAACACCGGGTGTTGTGTTACACTATGTGATTATTCTTGCTCTGTGTCTTTAAGATCTGTCCCCTTCTTTCTAGCTGAACTCTCTCTCTCACCGTAGTTCTTTATATGTCTCCTCCACTTCCTGATTCTCTGTCATTACTCCTGTATTTCTTCCATGCTAACATCTTACATGTGGCTTACAACTGCAACGTTTTTCTACCTATGAATATCCATCATTAAACGGAACATTCGAAAGGATTCATCGTCTGTCGTCCTAACTGTGAGTTTATTCATTGAGTTAAACTGCCTGTATCGATGCAAGGGATGAATATCAAACCAGCTTGAGTAAGGCCTACTTAAACCTAGAGATGAACTTTATCGCTTTGTAGTTGAGACAGAACAGTAGAAAAACTGAGTTTCACAGCCTAATTACAAGATTTCTGCATGTCAGTACTGATACAGACAAGATTTACTGCCCTCATAGCAAGACAGAAGGGACAGAGCAGCACATGGCAGCCTTATAGCCTGAGACAATCTGCACAGTGTCATATTTCAGCACACAGATCCTGCCTGCTTTCACAGCCAGTCTGCTATCATGAGTGACCAAGCTTCTGCATGTGAACTCACATCTACCTCCCCACAAGTTCCTGAAGAAACTGAGTTACCCAAACGCTCAGTTAAACCCACTTGGAAAGTAATGGAGAATTATGAAGCTTCAAGGACTGAATTGTCAAATAGCTTGGAATTAGTCTGGGAGAAAATCCTTGCTGAAGCCAATACAGTGTCTGTTGAACGTGAACTACTGACACTAGAGGGCACCATTAAACAACTTTCTGCCTCATATGGGCTTTATCAGCTTACCAGCATCAAATTCACTAATGTCTTACAAAACATGAAGTCAGAAAGTGCGATGATGCAATTAAAGCGCGTCAATGCTCTCAATATTGAAAGAGACAGTTTTATCCAGCAAACCAGATTAAAGGCAGAAGCAAAAATAAAGCTGTTACAGGACACTGCATCTCACAGATCTGTTTCCACCAGACGTTCTAAAAACTCGTCAAGATCCCATAGTTCAAGATACTCAACACTCAGTGAGCGACTTATTAATGCCCGCGCTGAAGTGGAAGCCAGCAAAGTGCAGGTGGCATATGCAGAAAAAAGAGCAGAGTTGGAAGCGCAGTCAGCACGTCAAAGAGCAGAGTTGGAAGCGCAGTCAGCACGTCAAAGAGCAGAGTTGGAAGCTCAGAGAGCAGAGTCGGAAGCTCAGTCAGCCCGTCAAAGAGCAACAATGGAAACCTTAAATGAACAGTGTAAACATGACGCAGCTATGGCAAAGCTAAGGGTCCTACAGCAAGCTATCAGTGCAGACGAAGGTGCAAGTGAGAAAGACAGCATTAACCTAAACATAGCAGATATGGAAGACCCCCACAAACGCACTAAAGACTATGTCCTAAGCCACTGCAGTGCACACTCCATTGTCTCCAATGCTCCCGACTACATAGAGACTCCTTCACAGCTTCAAGTTAAAGAGGTTCCAGCAACTTCCTGCACTCAAAATCACTCCACTGCATTTCCTACCTGCCTACCTTGCCTGCCTTCATACGTCACAGAGCATCAGCGCAAGCTTCAAGCAAGTCATCAATCTCCAGTCATCGGTACAGCCTTGAATCAATGTACCATTGGAACAACTGACTTCAAGCAAGCAACTCACCTGGATGCATCTGCTGCACCATATTTCCCTGTGTCCTTTAACAACAATGTCAAAGATAACGCAATCAGCACCATACAGCCAACAGCATCTCACATAAAGGCAGAGACAACTAAGACAGAAGAGTTTGTGAGGTACATGCTTCGCAGAGAGCTCACAAAGACAAGTTTTGATGACCAACCTGAGAACTACAGAAGTTGGAAATGTGCCTTCAGAACTACAATCAGCAATATTGGCATTACAGCTGATCAAGAATTGAATCTGCTGATCAAATGGCTTGGTCCTCTATCTGCTGCACGTGTTAAGCCATTAAGATCGTTTTTCATGGACAATTCTACTGCAGGCCTCACAGCTGCATGGGAGCGACTAGAGCAAAGTTATGGCAGTCCAGAAGCTATAGAAAATGCTTTGTTCATGCGTCTGGAAACTTTCCCAAAGATATCCGGTAAGGACAACAAGGAGTTCCAGAGACTGAGTGACCTTCTCCTTGAGCTTCAGCTAGCCATGACAGACCCAAAACTACCTGGACTCAGTTACCTTGACACTCCAAGAGGGGTAAACCCAATTGTCTCCAAGCTCCCGTATGGTTTGCAAGAGAAATGGACTGCACTAGGGTCATCATACAAAAGAGAGAACAAGGTTTCCTTCCCTCCATTCTCTTTCTTCTGTGAATTCATCAGGAAAATTGCAGAGACCAAGAACGATCCAAGTTTTTCCTACGGTGAGTACAGCCTCTTCTCACCCTTTCCTAAGAGTACCAGTCTTCAGGGCAACTATAGAGGCCCAGTGTCCGTGAAAAAGACTGACATCCTTCCCACTCCTACCACAGTTCTGGCCACGAACAAACAGAGTAGGAAGATTGAAAACCCTAACAGAGAGTGTCCCATACACAAGAAGCCACACCCCCTCAATAAATGTATCGGCTTTAGGAAAAAGCCTCTGGAAGAGCGCAAGGAGCTTTTAAAGACATTTGGAGTATGTTTCAGGTGCTGTGCTTCTGCAGAACATTTTGCAAGGGACTGTAATGTGTCCATCAAGTGCATAGAGTGTGGCTCTGGGGAACATGTGCAGGCCCTCCATCCTCTTGAGCCCAGCTCTGCACAACCTGCCAACGATCCTCCCAGGTTAACGCATGGCGGGGAGAATACAGACCAAGTGCCTAATTCTACCATCATTTCTTCATCCTGCACTGAAGTTTGTGGAGAAGACCTCTGTGGTAAGTCCTGTGCTAAGATATGCTTGGTGAACATATACCACAAGGATCAACCAGAAAAGTCTCTAAAGGCATATGCTATCTTAGACGATCAGAGCAATCGATCACTTGCAAAATCGGAATTGTTCAATCTATTTGAAATAAAAGGCGAAGCTCATCCTTACACCTTGGGTACCTGTAGTGGAACTATAGAGGTTTCTGGAAGAAGGGCTCATGGACTCATGGTATCTTCTCTCAAAGGTAACTTGCAATTACCCTTACCTATACTTGTTGAGTGCAATCAGATACCTGCCAACAGGGAAGAAATCCCTACTCCAGCTGCTGCTTTCCATCACCCTCACCTCAAGGTAATAGCAAATGAGATACCGCCGCTTGACAAAGATGCTCAGATCCTTCTTCTGTTAGGAAGAGACATTCTAAGAGTTCACAAGGTACACAGACAAGTCAGTGGACCCCCAGATACCCCATTTGTCCAGTGCACGGATCTAGGGTGGGTCATCATAGGCAATGTCTGCATAGGCAAAATGAAAAGACCTACCAACATTTCGTCATTCAAGACAAATGTTCTGCCAAATGGCCGAAACACTTACTTTGAGCCATGCCCACATCACTACTGGGTGAAAGAGAAGATAGCCAGCCACGAATGGCAACATGGTTTCTCAGGTGACACAAGCCCTTTCTCCTGCCATGATGGCGACTTCGGCTCTACAGTGTTTAAAGCAACCAGTGAAGATGACATACTGGCTCCTTCAATGGAAGACAAAGAATTCATCAAGGTAATGGACAATGAGTTCTTTCAAGATGACTCCAATAACTGGGTAGCACCCCTACCCTTTCGTCTCCCAAGAGAGAGATTGCCCAACAACTTACAGCAGGCCATCAGTAGATTCTCCTCCTTAAAGCGAAACTTAAGCAGGAAACCAGAGATGCAAAAGCACTTTGTGGACTTTATGCAAAATGTATTTGACAGAGATCTTGCGGAGCTTGCTCCCCCACTAAAGGAGGGAGAAGAATGCTGGTACCTTCCATCCTTTGGCGTGTATCACCCACGCAAACCAGACCAAATCAGAGTTGTCTTTGATTCCAGTGCTCAGCACGAAGGTGTTTCTCTTAACAACATGCTCCTTACGGGACCCAACTTGAACAACAGTCTAATAGGAGTCTTGATTAGTTTCAGACAAGAGCCTGTAGCAGTAATGGCCGACATTCAACAGATGTTTCACTGCTTCATCGTCAGAGAAGACAACAGAAACTACCTCAGGTTTCTATGGCACAAGGACAATGACCTCAACAAGGAAGTTATAGATTATCTCATGAAGGTACATGTCTTCGGTAACAGTCCTTCCCCAGCAGTGGAAACTTATGGGCTAAGGAGAACAGCTCAGACTGGAGAAGTTGAATATGGATCTGATGCCCGTCAATTTGTTGAAAGAAACTTCTACGTTGACGACGCGCTTAAGTCCTTTCCAACTGCTAAAGAAGCAATTGATCTTCTCACCAGAACAAAGGAGATGCTGTCTGTAGCAAACCTTAGACTGCACAAGATTATATCCAACAGCCAGGAACTTATGAATGCCTTTCACTCTGAGGACTATGCCACTAGTCTAAAAAACCTTGACTTAGGTACAGATGTGCCTCCTGTACAGCGAAGTCTGGGTTTGTTGTGGAACATCAAACAAGACAAATTCACCTTCCAAGTGTCAACTTGTAACAAACCCTTCACTAAGAGAGGAGTCCTGTCTGTGGTGAATAGCATCTATGACCCACTGGGTTTCCTTGCTCCAGTTACCATTCAAGGTAAGATTTTACTAAGACAGTTGTCTACTGAGAACATAGACTGGGATACTCCCTTGCCTAGTGAGAATCAACACAAGTGGGAAAGGTGGAGATACTCTTTGAAGTCACTAGAAAAACTTCAGATTCCCCGTTGCTATGTTCCAGGTTCCACTTCAACTGCTAACCGGAGAGAGATTCATATTTTCTCTGATTCATCAGTTGAAGCTATTGCTGCAGTAGCCTATTTGAAGACCTCTGAACTGAATGGAGAATCACACTGTAGTTTTGTCCTAGGCAAGGCAAAACTCACACCCAAGCCTGCACATACCATACCAAGACTTGAACTTTGTGCAGCCGTGCTAGCAGTAGAAATTGCCGAGGTCATACGAAGTGAAATGGACACTAGAATTGATTCTTTCACCTTCTATACAGACAGTAAGGTAGTACTTGGTTACATAAACAACCAAACAAAACAATTTTATGTGTACGTCAGCAACAGGGTTGAACGTATCAAGAGATTCTCTCTACCAAGTCAATGGCATCACGTTCCCACTGAACTCAACCCAGCTGACTGTGGGACCAGAGCCGTGTCACCTGCCGCTCTTCAGGACAGCTTATGGCTGTCACCTCCAAGGTTTCTGTGTGAGGACTCTTACTTACTCCCTATTGACACCACCTATGGGCTAGTAAACCCTGAATATGATAAGGAAATAAGAACTGTGAACATCTCACTACACACTTCTGTAAGTACAAAACAGAAGCTGCGGTCACACCGTTACGAGCATCAATGGAAGCAGGTGCAGCATCTAGCCAATGTGTTCTGGCATCCCTGGAAGAAAAAGTATCTTCACCACCTTCAAGGTCGTAACAAATGGCAAGCATCTAAGCCGAATCTTAAGGTTGGAGACCTCATCCTTCTAAAAGACAAGGAAGTTTGTCGGAATGAGTGGCCTATGGGTCTTATTACTAAAGTTATGCCCAGCGACGATAACAAAGTCCGGAAGGTAGAAGTCAAGGTAACCAAGGGAGGATCGACACGAACCTTTAGTCCACCAATTACAGAGTTAGTACTCCTTTTGCCAGGTGAGTGACTTGTGCAAGGACTAGCCATGCTGTTGGCACGGCGGGGAGTACATTGCTGCCATCTACAGGTTCTACTCAGAGCTTTGGAATTATTTGAAGACATCATACTGTGACTATATGTTCTTCATCCTGTTGAACTTATGTTTATTATTTGCTTGTTGCATGTTTTTCATTACAGGTTCCAGGACATTTATCAGTATTGGACTCATTGAAAATATATATATTAGTTTAAGGTTATGAAATCTAAAGATTTTAGACGGGGAGTGTTGTGTTACACTATGTGATTATTCTTGCTCTGTGTCTTTAAGATCTGTCCCCTTCTTTCTAGCTGAACTCTCTCTCTCACCGTAGTTCTTTATATGTCTCCTCCACTTCCTGATTCTCTGTCATTACTCCTGTATTGCTTCCATGCTAACATCTTACATGTGGCTTACAACTGCAACGTTTTTCTACCTATGAATATCCATCATTAAACGGAACATTCAAAAGGATTCATTGTCTGTCGTCCTAACTGTGAGTTTATTCATTGAGTTAAACTGTCTGTATCGATGCAAGGGATGAATATCAAACCAGCTTGAGTAAGGCCTACTTAAACCTGGAGATGAACTTTATCGCTTTGTAGTTGAGACAGAACACCGGGGCTTGCCCCGGTCAACTTGGTCATGGACAGACTTCTGGGAATTAATGTGGGGTAAGGAACAGTATAGACAAAAAAATAAAAATGTTGTATCTCTCTCCTCCATTCCCAGAGAAAGAAAACACAGGGGTGGGCTTCACAGTGACTGATCACTGTGATAGCCAATCAGAGGCTATCAAAGCGATCAGGTGACCCAGAAACGAGAGTTCCGGGTCACGATCGTTAGTACGAAGCCTGGGGCTCACGGTGAGACCCTGATCTCTGTTTTGGGAGGTATATATGCAAATATGTGGCCCCATGGAAAAAAGCCCAGTCTAGTGGGGCCGCAAATTTGTGTTACATCGGCACCAAGGGGTTAAGAAAGGGTGCATTCTAGAAATGTTTTGGAGATTAAAGTGGCAAGATTTAGCCAGTGATTGGATGTAGAGCCTGAAGGACAGGTCAGAGTCTAAGATTACACCTAGCACCCTAGCATGTGTGGTGGGATCGATAATATGCCTATTGATCTCAGTGGTAAAGTCAAGCGTGGGAGATCAGGGAGGAGGAAATATTACAAGCTCAGTTTTAGCGTAAGTCTTGTGACATTCAACCTGATATGATGTTCAGTAAATTAGTGATACTACTTGTGTATGTAGCAAGGTCCCAGGCCTCCTTTGATCTAATGAGAACCTCCAGGGCCAGGATAGTTGACATCCTTATGTATGTAGTGGGCTGTGAGGCATGGTGGGTGCAGAGTAGTTAAAGTTATTGGTTCCAGACACTTCTTGAATGCAAAAGAAAGTTTATTTCTCTTAACAAACTTTTTGGGGGAGAGAGGGCTAGGGCCAGGACACCCTTGGGTAGTTGCAAGATTAATTGGCAGACTTCAATAGGAGGACAGTCATGCAGGGAAAGGCATCCAGCAAGACACCACATCTGCATGTGCAGGAATGCTGTCTCCTATGGCAACAGTCTTTAACAGTTCCTAACACAAAGCGTAACAGTTCTTTCACTTTCACTGCAATCGCTCCTTGTAGTTCTTCAGCCCACTGAGCTCCCGGTCTCTCACTAGACCCACTGATTCACTGCCACTGAATCCCTTGAGCTCCTCCAATCTTCATGGTGGTATCTTCCTCAAGCGTCACCCCCGCCTCTCTGCTGGGTCCCTAGCTTGGCACCCTAGATACCTCTCAAGCTTCACCCCACTGGCCTGCTCGGTCCCTGGCTTGACACAGAAGGCTGCTCTGCAAGCGTCACCTCTGCTGGCTGGGTCACTGGCTTGATACCCACTTAAGTTTCCAGATTCTTCACCGTCCCCGATTGGTGAAAATGCTGCTCCAGTACTTGCTTCAGTTACTCACTGTGGTCCCTGGTAATTAGGTGGATAGACCCTTACTGGTGACAGCTTACCCTCTACCTCTGACCATGACAGGTTCTCCAGCCGGCAGAACCGTCACTTTTGGTTGGACTGCAAGCCGCAGTCCCAACCCTGCACTGCTCTCTTGCTTCTGGATAGGCCCTCAGACAGCCTAGCAGCCAGATGTGCCCAGGGTAGGCCCAATCTCCAGCCTAGCAGCCCGGGCAGTACAACACACGTCCACCCAGACAGCCGCCCAGGTGGCACAGAACACCGATCACCTGACTCCACCCAAATATATAAGCTCTCCCAGCAGGCCAATGGATTCAAGAAAACCCCTGCCCATTGGCTGAGATGCCCTATATACCCATAACCTGACCTTGCGTTGCCCTTATCATAAATAGTACCACCAAGTACCCGGCCACCCCGTGATAGAAGAGAAAGGTGCAACAAGGCCAAACTTAGGGAGAAATGAATAGATCTCTGACAATCATTCAGGATAATTATTTCTGGCAAGTGAATTTGAGATGGGCAACCCTGCCTAAACTCCAGGGTGCTACATGTACAATCAGCCTGCCCATAGATTAATCAAATCCCGGCCAGTCCCTGCTGAACTGGCTGAGATTCGTTCCATCTATGGCTAGCTTAACTCTAAACAGTCCATCCAGACAGTTTGGTTAATCTGCTAATTTAGCACAATCTACAGACAGCTTAACTCTCTAGCAAGTCATAGAAGTTGAGTCTGGTAAGGTTTTACTTCTCAGGGTATAGTACATAGGATATTTAAGATATATCATTTAAACAAGAATATACGTCTTTAATATTTAGACTTTTTTTTGCTTATCACTGATTTCAGCTTTAGGCTTTACAAACATTTCTCAATGCTTTATTTTACTGGGTCTTATTTAAGGATTTCTCTTCCCTCAGCTCTGTGGTGTTATGAAGTGTATATCAGGCAGGAAAAACATGTCATTTCACATCCTTGACTTGTGAAGTTTTAGCCCAAATGTTCACAGCTAGTGTAATGTACTGAAGAAGTATATCTGATTATGAGTTGACAGAAAAAAATCCAGACCTGTTATTTGGAGCAAAGACAAATCTTCACAGTATAAATCCCAAGCTACTTTTTTTTTCCCTTTTTGTAGCAACAGTTCTGGAATAGTGGGAATAGATACAGCTGCGCTGGAATACATTTTTATTTCATTTTTTTTTTTTTTTACATAAATTAATTTTAGCAACAGTTGTACTCTGAAGTGAAATAAATTGCACGGTAGGGCTGGAGATTTAATAAGATGCCAGGATTTGTTTGTTGTGAGCTAATATGCAGAATTGTCTTGAGGAAGAGAAATAAACAGACAGATTTGAGGGAATTGGAGCTGGCACCGGCTATAGAGGCATCAAAGCTGTCTCTTTTCTATTAACATTAAACATTGTGTGTAGATGGCTTATTTGGAAGCCAGCAACAATACATGCCTAATGGAAACCATAGGGGGAAGAATAAAAGTGCATTTAAAAGAGAATCTATAGTCTTTTTAGAGGCAAGCTTGAATCCTAATATAATGCAAACCATACTCCCAATGTCCTATAACCTAGTTTGGTAGGCAAAGTTCTGTAACGCTTGCAGGCAAGGCTCTAGATGTGAAATGGGTGTGAGTGATTCCGCGCAAAGGAATAGACAAAGTCAATTTAAAAAAAGAAAAATGGAAAAGAGAATTGCTGCCCCTACAAATACAGCCACCTGAGTGGAGTACCCAAAAATTAATTGGGAAGGGTGTATGTGTGGTGCTGTTACTCTAAAGTTCCCTTGTATTTGTATAACAGAGTGCTTAAAGTGGTTGTTAACCCTTTGGGGGAAGTTACACCTACAGGTATGCCTAGATTAAGGCTTACCTGTAGGTGTTTGCAATATCTCCTAAACCTACAGGGTTTAGGAGATATTTGCCAAAAGGAATACACTGTTGTCTACGGCGCACTGAGAATCCCATTCATAAAACCGGCAGAGCCGGCTTTGATGGCACCCGAGCGCATGCGCGGAGTGACGTTTTCACCGCTCCGGCCAATCACACCGCCGGAGCGGCAATACCCGGAAGTACTTAAGATCCTTTTTAGGATCCTATTAGGGGGGCTGCAGCTCATTACACATTCAGAGATCCTAAGCGCAGGAACACATATATATATATATATATACCCGGAAGTAACCTTCCGGAGAGATGTCTGCGGCCAGAGGGGGAGATGAGGACGGCTTTGGGGGCTTCGATCTAAGGTAAGTAATGCATAATGAGCTAGTATGCTAGTCATACTAGCTCATTATGGCTTTGTCTTGCAGGTGTTTATTTAAAAAAAATATATATTTTCGGGTTTACAACCGCTTTAGGTATTTATACAGTGACAGGTGCTGAAAATAACGAAATAAGCCAGAAAAACTATATGGTACACGTCCTTTGAACTGAATAAATGTGTACGTGAGTGTCTTCACATGAGGTAAATATTAAAGTGATAGATGCTTGTGTTTTACACCCTTTGCAGAGTGCAGCACTCAATTGGTTAGAAAGTAAATTATCTCAAAAATGAATAGTGACACGTGCTGGTGATGTACAGTGGGGCAAAAAAGTATTTAGTTAGCCACCAATTGTGCAAGTTCTCCCACTTAAAAAGATGAGAGAGGCCTGTAATTGTCATCAGAGGTATATCTCAACTATGAGAGACAAAATGTGGAAACAAATCCAGACAATCACATTGTCTGATTTGTAAAGAATTTATTTGCAAATTATGGTGGAAAATAAGTATTTGGTCACCTACAAACAAGCAAGATTTCTGGCTCTCACAGACCTGTATCTTCTTCTTTAAGAGGCTCCTCTGTCCTCCACTCATTACCTGTATTAATGGCACCTGTTTGACTTGTTATCAGTATAAAAGACACCTGTCCACAACCTCAAACAGTCACACTCCAAACTCCACTATGGTGAAGACCAAAGAGCTGTCGAAGGACACCAGAAACAAAATTGTAGACCTGCACCAGGCTGGGAAGACTGAATCTGCAATAGGCAAGCAGCTTGGTGTGAAGAAATCAACTGTGGGAGCAATAATTTGAAAATTGAAGACATACAAGACCACTGATAATCTCCCTCGATCTGGGGCTCCACGCAAGATCTCACCCCGTGGGGTCAAAATGATCACAAGAACAGTGAGCAAAAATCCCAGAACCACACGGGGGGACCTAGTGAATGACCTGCAGAGAGCTGGGACCAAAGTAACAAAGGCTACCATCAGTAACACACTATGCCGCCAGGGACTCAGATCCTGCAGTGCCAGACGTGTCCCCCTGCTTAAGCCAGTACATGTCCGGGCCCGTCTGAGGTTTGCTGGAGAGCATTTGGATGATCCAAAAGAGGATTGGGCGAATGTCATATGGTCAGATGAAACCAAAGTAGAACTGTTTGGTAGAAACACAACTCGTCGTGTTTGGAGTAGAGAGAATACTGTGAAGCATGGGGGTGTCAACATCATGCTTCGGGGACTGTTTCTCTGCAAAGGGAACAGGACGACTGATCCGTGTACATGAAAGAATGATTGGGGCCATGTATCGTGAGATTTTGAGTGCAAACCTCCTCCCATCAGCAAGGACATTGAAGATGAGACGTGGCTGGGTCTTTCAGCATGACAATGATCCCAAACACACCGCCAATGAAGGAGTGGCTCCGTAAGAAGCATTTCAAGGTCCTGGAGTGGCCTAGCCAGTCTCCAGATCTCAACCCCATAGAAAACCTTTGGAGGGAGTTGAAAGTCCGTGTTGCCCAGCGACAGCCCCAAAACATCATCTAGAGGAGATCTGCATGGAGGAATGGGCCAACATACCAGCAACAGTGTGTGGCAACCTTGTGAAGACTTACAGAAAACGTTTGACCTCTGTCATTGCCAACAAAGGATATATAACAAAGTATTTGAGATGAACTTTTGATATTGACCAAATACTTATTTTCCACCATAATTTGCAAATAAATTATTTCCAAATCAGACAATGTGATTGTCTGGATTTGTTTCCACATTTTGTCTCTCATAGTTGAGGTATACCTATGATGACAATTACAGGCCTCTCTCATCTTTTTAAGTGGGAGAACTTGCACAATTGGTAGCTGACTAAATACTTTTTTGCCCCACTGTATATGGATTGCACTCACTGTATTCCTTTATGCTTGCTTTATAGCGTGACAGGTGCTCTTAATATGTGTGGGGGTTAGAACCCCTGCTGTTGGGTCAGGAAGCTATTGCATATACTGAAGAATTCACGTGACCAGTGACGCAATGCGTCGGGTGGAGCCTTGTGACGTCAGTTCCGGTGGTGAGTAACGGAAGTACGGTGAGGAGGTATGTGTGTCACTACTCCCATTGCTTTTTACTGCAGTTTTTATCCTTACTTGATGTAAGCAGTTTTTTTACTAAATACATTTACTTTTAATTTGGCAATATTTGCAATATTGCACTATGGCTGTTCTTTGTTTCCTTTGAGCGCCATTTATACAAGAAGTGCCATTCCTTGGAGCAAGCTGTTTCCTCTATATATGGAATTACCCAAGATGTTTTGATGCCAAGTTTTGGACGTAGTTCTTCGTCTTAGCCTGAAACCTGGATGCCTTTACAGATCTATCAGCAGGATTCCTTATCTGACTATCTGATGAGCCTTGTTTGACCCTTGGGTCATTGTTGGAGGTGAGCGGCCAATTCATAAATTTAACAGTCAGTGTTTGGATAGATGTTTTATTTGTTTTTTCTTCTATCAAGTTATCCCTATGAGATTTTTGCCTTTATATGAATTAACTCCTACCATTGGGCTTGGCTTTAGTTGGACTTTGTTCACATTTATTTATTTATTTGTATGTTTGGATACTCATCAAATTCATTCTTTGAGTATATTACTTTATGGCACATTATTGAATAAGCGCACCATTCCCATCTTTTCCTTTCCATTGCATATACTAGTACATACAGCAGTCTGTCATATTATAGTGAATAAATAAATACCCAAATTGAATAATTGAAGAAAAAGTTAAAACAAACTTGAAAAGAAAAAAAAAATAGAAATGCAAATAATGAAATTTAAAAATAAAAAATAAAAGCAGTCCTTTCACGTTATGTGATCTAGTAAAACAAAGTGACTTGTGCTCTTCAAAAGTGACCAGTGCTATTCGGAGAAAAATGCCTTTTCCTGCCTACTTAATTAGGTGATATTGGTGTTGGTCATCTTATCCGTACTCTTATTATGAATGCACTCACCAGATTGCCTTACCCCACCTGGGGGTGCTGCACAGCCACAGTATATGCCACTGTGTATCACTCTGGGGATATTCGATCTGTGGTCTGCTAATTTCGATCCTCCAATATTAGCATATGAGAAAGCCCATAGTGTGATACCGCTTATTAACTTTTTATTATATAAAAAGCAATGGAGATATACTCACATTTAATCAAAGGATTACAGACATGTATTGAAAAACACAGGCGCCGAGAAAAATTCCATCCATGGAACTGACCGGAAGTGATGCAAAGACGTTCTGTAACTCCGCCCTTTAAGGCCCTAGATTAAGGTGACCAGATTTTTAAAATAAAATCCGGGGACATTTTTTTTTTTACTAGTAATGGCGGCAATCAGCAACTCTTTGCCCGTCGCCGCCTGCCTCACAGCCTGTCAAGTCTTAAAGTGGAAGAAAACCCTCCTATCTTTTTCAGCTAAGGAAGCTGCCATCTTGGCCTCCGTTTAATCTACAACTGCCATGATGCTGCACATGTGATCGGTTATGACACCAGCCATTGGATGGTTTGACAGTTTGGTTGAGAGCACAACCAATGTGCAGTCAGCATTCCCGGCATGCCGGGAATGTTAACTGTTCTTTGAAAATGTTACATCGATGGGTTTACTTCCGCTTTAAGCCCCGTACACACGGTCGGACTTTTTGCCAACAAACTTCATTTTGAGCAAGTTTGCCAAAAAATCCGACCGTGTGTACGCTCCATCGGACAAACTTTTTTGGTTTTCATCGGACAAAAGTTCGGTCTGCAAACGGACAAACCTTTGGGCAACAAAAGTCCGATGGAGCAAAGTCCGACCGTGTGTACAGAAAACCATCGGACTTTTGTCCGATGGACAAAACAAATAATGTTAAAATCAACCAACAATAGCAGAAGTTGACCAAAGGGTGGCGGTAAAGAGCAGAAAAAACGCGTGATGTTGGAAAAAGTTTTGGGAAAGTTTGCAGAAAAGTCCTGTGGTGTGTATGCTATGGGTGTGCCCAGCCAACTCCGTTCGGACAAAAATCCACGGAAAAGTCAGATGGAAGTCCGACCGTATGTACGAAGCTTTACTCTCCGCCGGGCCCTGGCTACTACTGGGAAGATCACTCCGCCAGGGAAGGCAAGGAGATAAGCAGCCAGGACTAGAGCCAAGGCAGAAGAACATGCGGCATGCACCCGAAACTGAAGAAATATTCCCTCTGCTCTGACCAGCACATGATCATCAGAAAGGGGCACAGATAATGGAAAAAAATACACCTCCCTAAGCTAGTAGGAGCAGCGGAGAGGGAGGGGTAATTCAGGTTTTTTGTTTTTTATTCTGCACTGACTGTCTTTGAAATTGCCCCAGCCCCTGTTCAAATCCAATCTGGGGACAAAACCGGGGACAGACTTGGTCCGGGGACAGTGTCCTCAATCCGGGGACTGTCCCCTGAAACCGGGGATGTCTGGTCACCCTACCCTAGATGCCCTAAATAGTCGTCACTATGTTAGGGGCCTACAGAAATTTAGAGCTATTCAGGGGGATTCCTGCTTCACTTTATAACCCCCTCAGCCCACACAGACCAAAGTTGCCATCTGCCAACATGTGTACAGATGGTAGGCTAGAAACCCTGAGCTACACCATCTTCCTGGTCCACAGCGGCACTGTTCCATAGGTGGTTTAGGGTACTCACACAACACCTTGCAATTCTTCCATGCCTCCAGGTTTAGGTCCCAGGTAGGGTTTATGAAATTGTTTCTTGCTGTGTTTTTCTGCCGCCTTGTTAAGTTCTACATGAGCTCCTGAACCTCTCCTTTTGCCTCTCATTTCCCCGTGTTTGGAGCAAGCAGTGACATTTGTGGCCATGAGTACTGCTCTATACACACTGCAAATCCCATTGTCCACAGTACTTCTCCGGAGTGAGTTACATAGTTAGTCTGGGTAAAAAAAGACACAGGTTCATCTAGTTCAACCAATAGAAGGAAAAAAATAAAATAAAACATATATATATATATATATATATATATATATATATACACACACACTATATTACCAAACGTATTGGGATGCCTGCCTTTAAACGCACATGAACTTATTAATTTTATTTATTTTAGGTACTTATATAGCGCCGTTAATTTACGAAGCACTTTACATATACATTGTACATCCACATCAGTCCCTGTCCTCAAGGAACTTACACTCTAAGGTCCTACTCCCTATCTCACATACTAGGGCCAATTTAGACAGGATCCATTAACCTACCAGCATGTCTTTGGAGTGCGGGAGGAAACCGGAGTAACCGGAGGAAACCCACACAGGCACAGGACTTTAATGGCATCCCAGTCTTAAGCACTTCCCATCCCAGCCATTGCAATATGACGGCCACAGGAACACTCTGTCCCTCCGGGAGGCCATCATATGACGTCCTCGGCTTCCTGGCGTTGTAGGTCGGCGCGCGCTCGTGCGACCACCGCGTCACTCGGGAGCCAATGCGCGCGCCGTCTACAGCGCCGTGAAGCCAAAAATCAATAGAGTTAATCCAGCTCTGAGCAGTCCTCTTATGTTTTTTCAGTGAGATAAAAACTGACACAGAGAAATAGGAGTCAGTTCTTCCCCCTTGCTTTGAGTGACAGGTGATTTACATATCTCATGCAGGAGCCTGAGAGAGGCATTCTGTATACTTCAGATCCCTTCCTCCTTTCTTCTCCAGCTCTCCCAGAATTGGCTGCTCCACACCTCAGCATGATTGGGGATGCTGAAGTCATGTGGTGACTTTTCTGTGTTTTGGCTGGATGTTAGTGATCATAGCAGAAGTTCAGTGTAAGAAATACACAGAAGAAAATGCATGTTGACAAGGGGAGTGTAGAGGTGGGCGGGGAGTCTACTGACATCACGACTCCACCCACCGAGCTCCAGACAACAGATCCACCCACAGAATCTGCAGTTTTTTGAGTCTCATAACAGAGGGGAGACATTTGACAGGTAAGGATACATGCAGGAGGCATGTATATCCTTATAGATATCCATTATGGCAGTAGTTTAGAAAGGATGAGAGTGGGTTTACATCCATTTTAATCTGTAGGGTTCAATATTGAGTTTGCGCACCCTTTGCAGCTATAACAGCTTCAATAATTTATGCTCCGCTACACTGATTTTTATTTTTTATAACAGCTTTAACTCTTCTGGGAAGGCTGTCCACAAGGATTAGGAGTGTGTCTAAGGGAATGTTTGACCATTCTTCCAGAAGCGCATTTGTGAGGTCAGGCACAAGAAGGCCTGGCTCGCTGTCTCTGCTCTAATTCATCCCAAAGCTGTTCTGCCAGGTTGAAGTCAGGACTCTGTGCAGGCCAGTTAATTTCCTCCACCCCAAACTCGCTCATCCATGTCTTTATGGACTATGGACTTTGCGGTAACAACCCATGCAATCCATACATACAAAGAAACCAAAACGAATAAGTTCAAAATTTAGAGTCAAATGTGTTTATTGCTTTTCAACAAAATAAAACAGCACAGATAACTGTCAGAAGTCTATAACATAGAATGATATACTGTAAATCATGCTTCCCCAATATTGTATTAAGCGTGTCCAAAGTAGATCTGAACAAGTCGCCGCCGCCGCTAGGCAGACAGCGATACACTATACAAAAAACAGTGGAGACCAGTAAAATCGATTAGCACGATGTCTGACTGCTAGATGGAAGAAAACAGACAGAAAGAGAAGGGGGGAAAGGAGGAAGAGGGAGGAGGGGGGGGGGGGAGGATAGAGAGAAGGGTGGACCGAGCAGACCATTTCTCAGCAAACCTGCAAAATGGATTCAGGGCGAACTTCGGGGTTGGCTCTGAGGTGCCAATAATGCCTTCAGGGAGTCCGAGGTAGAGTAGTCGATTCAGAGGAGCCACAGGGTCTTAAATTTGTCAATAGTGTCATTATCCAGGGCCAACATCTCCTCCATGCGCATGATGTCATTGACCACAGAGACCCATAAGGACAGTGGGGGGGGTAGTAGTAGTCGTCCAGAATCGGGGGATAAGCTGCCTGGCAGCTGACAAGAAGAAGCGTAGTAAGGTGCGTTTCTGAGAAGCTATGGAGCCAGGGAGCATGGACAATAAAGCTATTTCTGGGGAGGGTGTCAGGGGCCGATCGTATAGGCTACGGTATATGGCAAAGATCTGAGACCAAAGGGGCTGAATGGCCTGACACTCCCACCATATATGTAGGTAGCTGCCGTCCGTCGAGCCGCACCTCCAACACGAGGGAAGTTCAAAATTTAAGTTATGTGTAATAAATTGGAATGACAAAGAGAAAAAGTATTAAATACATGAAGAAAGGGAGGTGCAAAAAGGCATGAAAAGCCAAGACACCAGCTGAAATCTATCAGTAATTAGAAAGCAATCCTGTCCCTGGTCAGTGCTAATTAATATCAGCTGGTTCAGTCTCAACTGATGGCCCATAAAAAGGTGTCTCATTACCCAGGTGTCACACAAGAAACATCTCATGATGGGTAGAAGCAAAGAGCTCCCTCAAGACCTTTGCAACCTTATTGTTGCAAAACATACTGATGGCATTGGTTACAGAAGGATTTCTAACCTTTTGAATGTTCCAGTGAGCACTGTTGGGACCATAATCCAGAAGTGGAAAGAACATCATTTCAATATAAACCGGTCACGACCAGGTGCTCCTCACAACATTTCTGAAAGAGGAGTGAAAATAATTATCAGAGTAGTTGTCCAAGAGCCAAGGACCACTTGTGGAAAGCTTCATAAAGACCTGGAATTAGCAGGTACAATTGTTTCAAAGAAAACAATCAGTAATGCACTCAACCGCCATGGCCTGCATGCACGCTCACCACCAAAAACTCCATTACTGAAGAAAAAGCATGTTGAAGCTCGTTTAAAAATTGCTGCACAACATTTAGACAAGCCTGTGAAATACTGGGAGAATATAGTCTGGTCAGATGAGACTAAAATTTAGCTTTAGCTCTTTGGATGCCATAATACACACCACTTTTGGAGGTCACGTGGCACTGCACATCACCACAAAAACACCCCCATACTATTGTGCCATACATAATAATAAATATGTAATACATACCATCAGTGAAGTTTGGAGGTGGAAACATCATGGTGTGGGGCTGTTTTTCAGCATACGGTACGGGCAAACTTCATATCATTGAAGGAAGGATAAATGGAAAAATATACAGGACTGAGTGACGGACAATCTGATTATTTGGCAAGGAATTGATTTACCTTTGGACAAGGTCCTTTTCTTCCATCATGCACACCCAATATTCAGTGCATATCACACAATCTCCAATTGATTGCCTATACCTCTGTAGTGATTAACCAGGGGGGAATAATTCTTCTGCGTAATTGACTAGGAGATCAAACATAAATTTCCATTGTGGTTATTGCTGTTTTTTTTTTTTCTTAAGTTGCTTGCTCGCTGGCTGTCATCTATTTTTCATTGCTTTACTAATTAAATATAAACTCTACTCATTGGTTAAAACTAACACCTTCTTACCTGGGCTGCTGGTGTGAGATGAAATAACATACTTACACACCCAGCAAATTCAGCTCTGTCCTGTCATCTTCCAGAAGCTCTCATGCCCTGGTCCCGGTGCTGCCATTTTGGTTGTGTTGGCCGGCTGTCTCTTTCAGGTCTTAGAAGCTGGCCTCCTGGTGATGCTGTACTGTTCATGTGCAGTGTGTAGCACTATCCCCGCAGGAATTGCTTGGTAGATTGGGTTCTCTGCTCTGCCTCCACTCTAATGCCGCGTACACACGACCGTTTTTCATGACGAGAAAAATGCAATTTTTTAAATTGGTCATTAAAAACAATCGTGTGTAGGCTCCAGAGCATTTTTCTCGACGATAAAAATGGGCAATAAAAATTTAGAACATGCTCTATTTTTTCTCGTCGTTTTTCACGTCGTCGTTTTTCTCGTCGTGAAAAAACGGCCGTGTGTACGCTTTAATGACGGGAAAAAAACGTGCATGCTCAGAAGCAAGTTATGAGACGGGAGCGCTCGTTCTGGTAAAACTAGCGTTCAGAATGGAGATAGCACATTCGTCACGCTGTAACGGACTGAAGAGCACGAGGCTGAAAAGCGCGAATCGTCTCTCACCAAACTTTACTAACACGAGGGTGGCGCCATGTGAATGGAACTTCCCCTTTATAGTGCCGTCGTATGTGTTGTCGAACGTGTTGTACGTCACCGCGCTTTGCTCGAGCATTTTTTTTTCACGATAGTGTTTAGGCAAGGCAGGCTTGAGAAGAATCACGTCGAGAAAAACATTGTTTTTTTCAATGACATTAAAAACGTCCGTGTGTACGCGGCATGAGAACAACCTCAGCCACACTGATACACCAGGTTAAGCAAATACTGCACTGCTACTAGGAGTACAAATATAGATACCCTGCACACAACTAAGGTTCGCAATAAAAAAATCAAAATGGTTAGCGGTAAATAAAACCAGTATATTGTCATGGGTTGCAGAAAATAGCAGTATGCACATCAATGAGTACCATAAGTAAAGGATTGGGTCAATCACAGTCCACTAGACAATAATTGGGGTTGATTTACTAAAGGCAAATAGACTGTGCACTTTTGAAAGTGCAGTTGCACTCTGCAAGAGCAGTGGCCCCAGAGCTTAGTAAATGAGTAGAAGCTCTGCTGACCTCCATTATTCAATCATGTGCAAGCAGAAATGCTGTTTTTTTTTTTCTCCCTGGAATGTGATTGGGTATTCTTTGTAAAGTGAAGTTTTACCTCATTTACTAAGCTCGGGAGCAACTGCATTTGCAGAGTGCAACTACACTTTCAGAAGTGCAAAGTGTATTTGCCTTTAGGAAATCAACCCCAATATGTTCACCAGACTCTAGCAGCACAGAATAGATCTATAGTTCTATGCAGTTAAAGTAGAGTAAACCTGGTAATCCACAAATGAACAATAAGTAATGACTAGGGATGAGCTTCGTGTTCGAGTCGAACATACGTTCGACTCGAACATCGGCTGTTCGATCGTTCGACGAAGATCGAACGATTTGGGCCGTTCGCGCCAAATTCGAGTGACGCGAACGGCCCACAATGCACTACGCCATCGCAGTGTCATCCAGGCGCTGTGAGTGGCCAAGCATGCACTGTGACCCTGCATGCTTGGCCAATCACAGCGCCGGCAGCGAGGAGAGCAATGATTGGCCACAGGCAGGATGCCTGTGGCCAATTATTGCTGAGGGTGTTTAGTACACGCCCCACACTATAAAAGGCCGCCAGCACGGCGGCCTAGTGTAGTGTGTTCCGGAGCAGGGAAAGACAAGCATAGGCAGGGACAGTGACATTTATTTCTTTCTTGCTTAACCTGGATTCCTTTAGTTTAGGGAAAGAGAAGGATAGGTAGGGAGAGTGTCAGTGTGTTTTACTGTGCGAGTCCTTGTTTCTAGGGACAAAGAAGGAAAGTGAGGGGATTTCTCCTTGTGCTATAGTGTGCTTTAAAAAAACATTTTTTCTAGGGACAGAAAACTGTAGGTAGGGAGAGTGTCAGTTTCTTTCACTGTGCCAGTCCTTGTTTCTAGGGACAAAGAAGGAAAGTGAGGGGAATTCTCCTTGTGCTATAGTGTGCTTTAAAAAAACATTTTTTCTAGGGACAGAAAACTGTAGGTAGGGAGAGTGTCAGTTTCTTTCACTGTGCCAGTCCTTGTTTCTAGGGACAAAGAAGGAAAGTGAGGGGATTTCTCCTTGTGCTATAGTGTGCTTTAAAAAAACATTTTTTCTAGGGACAGAAAACTGTAGGTAGGGAGAGTGTCAGTTTCTTTCACTGTGCCAGTCCTTGTTTCTAGGGACAAAGAAGGAAAGTGAGGGGAATTCTCCTTGTGCTATAGTGTGCTTTAAAAAAACATTTTTTCTAGGGACAGAAAACTGTAGGTAGGGAGAGTGTCAGTTTCTTTCACTGTGCCAGTCCTTGTTTCTAGGGACAAAGAAGGAAAGTGAGGGGAATTCTCCTTGTGCTATAGTGTGCTTTAAAAAAACATTTTTTCTAGGGACAGAAAACTGTAGGTAGGGAGAGTGTCAGTTTCTTTCACTGTGCCAGTCCTTGTTTCTAGGGACAAAGAAGGAAAGTGAGGGGATTTCTCCTTGTGCTATAGTGTGCTTTAAAAAAACATTTTTTCTAGGGACAGAAAACTGTAGGTAGGGAGAGTGTCAGTTTCTTTCACTGTGCCAGTCCTTGTTTCTAGGGACAAAGAAGGAAAGTGAGGGGAATTCTCCTTGTGCTATAGTGTGCTTTAAAAAAACATTTTTTCTAGGGACAGAAAACTGTAGGTAGGGAGAGTGTCAGTTTCTTTCACTGTGCCAGTCCTTGTTTCTAGGGACAAAGAAGGAAAGTGAGGGGAATTCTCCTTGTGCTATAGTGTGCCAAAGCATTCCTCATCAACCATCTTTGAAATCCTTGTTTTTTGGACAGTCAGGGAAATTGTCGTTGTGCTATTCTGTGCAAAAGCAATAATCCTCAACCATATTTAGAAATCCTTAAGTAAAGGGACAGAGAAGGACACCTGAAGGTAGCCCTTATTGCTTTTTTCCCATCTCCCTGCAGGCCATCTATTAGAATGTCTGGAAGGCAAACAAGGAGAGGCAGACAGTCAGGAGGCAATAAAAGAGGGCAAGCAGGCTCTGTGTCTGGGGGCAACAGTGCTGGTCGTGGACGCGGTGCATTGTCATCAGCACATGGCCATGGGACACGCTTGTCCTTCTTTTCGGCAGCTGGACATGTTGAGCCACATCATGCCGAAGACTTGGTAGAGTGGATGACCAAGCCCTCCTCCTCCTCCTCATCCTCTCTCACCCAGGCTCAGGGTACTGGCAAAGCAGCTGCCAAAGCGTCCTCTTCCCTGGTATCAATGTCAGACTCATCATCAGTCACTCCTTCCCTAGACCCACCATGTCCTCCTCCTGAGGAGTCCCCCGAACTGTTTGAGCACAGTGTTGGGTACATGCTCCAGGAGGATGCCCAGCGTTTCGAAGGGTCTGATGATGAAACCCAGCTACAGGAAGGCAGTAGCGTGAGAGCAGACAGAGGGGATGCTCAAGAAGGACACCAATCTGGCAGTCATGTTCCAGCAGCTGCAGCATACTGCCAGATTGGCTCCAGTGATGAGGAGGGAGGGGATGATGAGGTCACTGACTCCACGTGGGTGCCTAATAGGAGAGAGGAGGAGGAGGAGGATGAGGAGGAGGCACATCTCCAACGAGGCAGGATGCCCTTTGGTGGCCAGCGTAAGGGCAGTACACCGACGGAATCACACCGCAGAGCTCCGCCTGTGCAGGGCGCTGCCTCTGCCCGTCATTCAAAAAGTTCCTTGGTGTGGGCCTTTTTTGAGGCTAGTGCATCAGATCGCACAGCTGCTGTTTGCAACATATGTCTCAAGCGTATATCGCGTGGCCAAAACATCAGCCGCTTGGGTACCACATGCCTGACCAGACATATGTTGACCTGCCATGCAGCTCGTTGGCAAGCCTACCTCAAAGACCCACACCAAAGAACAAAGCGGACCTCTCCTTGCACCGCATCAGCTGGGATCTCCAACCCCACTATAACTTCAGTCCTCTCTGAAACATGCACTGAGAGGAATGAAGGTGTAGAATTAGGTGTGTCACAGCCAAGTACTTGCGGCCACTCTGCTAGCAGTACACCGACGTCCGATTCTAGCAGGCAAATTTCCCTGCCCCAGCTGCTGGACCGTCGAAAGAAGTTCACTCCCAGCCATCCACATGCCCAGCGGTTGAATGCTAGCTTGGCTAAATTGCTAGCGCTTCAACTGCTGCCTTTTCAGTTGGTAGACTCGGCCCCCTTCCGTGAGTTTGTGCAATGTGCGGTTCCTCAGTGGCAGGTTCCCAAACGCCACTTTTTCTCACGGAAGGCTATTCCGGCTCTCTACCGGCATGTGGAAGGCAATGTCTTGGCCTCGCTGGACAGGGCGGTCAGCGGTAAGGTGCATATTACCGCTGACTCATGGTCCAGCAGGCATGGACAGGGACGTTACCTTTCTTTCACGGCCCATTGGGTCACTCTTTTGGCAGCTGGGAAGGATGCAGGACAAGGTGCAGTAGTGTTGGAGGTTGTTCCACCGCCACGCCTCCAAAATGCTACTACTGGTTGTGACACACCTCTCTCCTCCACCCCCTCCTCTTCTTCTTCCTCCATGGCCTCTTCCTGTGGTTTGTCCTATGAACCAGCGGTGCTCCGTAGCCGTTCACGGGGCTACGCAAGTACGCAGGCAAAAAGATGCCATGCCGTGCTTGCGCTGGTGTGTTTGGGGGACAGAAGCCACACTGGGGCAGAGGTCCTGTCTGCTCTGCAGGGCCAGGCCGAGAGGTGGTTGACGCCACGCCAGCTTAAGCCAGGAATGGTGGTTTGCGACAATGGCACCAACCTCCTCTCCGCCCTCCGACAGGGACAACTGACCCATGTGCCCTGTGTGGCTCACGTCCTTAACCTGGTGGTGCAGCGGTTCTTGGGCAGGTACCCGGGCTTACAGGATGTCCTGAGGCAGGCCAGGAAAGTCTGTGTGCATTTCCGCAGATCTTATAATGCCAGTGCTCGCCTGGCTGAGCTGCAAAAGGAGTTGAACCTGCCCAAGAACCGCCTTATATGTGACATGCCCACCAGGTGGAACTCAACGTTGGCCATGCTGCAGCGGCTGCACACGCAGCAGAGGGCCATCAATGAGTACCTGTGCGACTACGGCACCAGGACAGGGTCAGGGGAGCTTGGTTTTTTTTCTCCACGCCAGTGGGGCATGATCAGGGATGCATGCACTGTCCTGGCACCATTTGAGGAGGCCACGAGGATGGTGAGCAGTGACAGTGCATGCATCAGTGACACTGTACCTCTTGTCCACCTGTTGGAGCACACGCTGCGTGGAATAATGGACAGGGCACTTGAGGCAGAACAGAGGCAGGAAGAGGAGGACTTCCTTGCCTCTCAAGGCCCCCTTTACCCAGACAGTGTTCCTTCTGTCCCACCCATCGCACAGGAAGAGGAAGAGGAGGAGGAGGAGGAGGATTGTGTCAGCATGGAGGTGGAGGCTGGCACTCAGCATCATCAGCAGCAGTCTTTTAGGGATGATTTACAGTCCCAAGAAACCAGTGGACTTGTACGTGGCTGGGAGGAGGTGGCTGCGGATCATGTCGTCCTTAGTGACCCAGAGGACTCCGGAGCGAATGCCTCAGCAAACCTACGCTGCATGGCCTCCCTGATCCTGCAAAGTCTGCGGAAGGATCCTCGTATTCTTCGGATCAAGGAGAGGGACCATTACTGGCTGGCCACTCTCCTTGATCCACGGTACAAGGGTAAGGTTGCGGACCTTATGTTACCTTCGCAGAGGGAGCAGAGGATGAGACAACTCCGGGAGGCCTTGCAGAAAGGTCTGTGCAACGCGTTCCCAGAGACTGGGAGGTTACAAACTCCTGGTCCTGGACAACGAGTTGCTGAGGCTTCGGCCAGTCAAAGAAGGAGCGGTGGGGAAGGTGGCCGTCTGACCGATGCGTTCAGACAATTCTTTAGTCCGCAGCCCCAAAGTATGATCGGTTCCAGCAACCATTGCCAGCGTCTGATAAACATGGTGCAGGAATATCTAGGGGCAAGGTCAGACTTGGACACCTTCCCCACCGAAAATCCTCTGGCTTACTGGGTCTTGAGGATGGATCACTGGCCAGAGCTTGCACAGTATGCAATTGAGCTACTGGCCTGTCCTGCATCCAGCGTTCTTTCGGAACGCACATTCAGTGCTGCTGGAGGATTTGTCACGGATCACAGGGTGCGCCTGTCCACCGACTCGGTTGATCGACTGACTTTCATCAAGATGAACCAGTCTTGGATCACCACCAGCTACCACACACCTGATGCTGATATAACAGACTAATTGATTTTAACATGTCACATCCCTTCAAGACTGATGCTGATGCTGAGTGCCTGTGCTGTTATGTTGACTGGCTATCCTCCTCCTCCGAGTCCTCAATGATAAGATTGATGATGATAGCTTGGAAGATCATTTTTGTTTATGGGTGCCGCCACCAGTGGCTAAGGCCCAATTTTTCAGCCCCTGTTTTACAGGGGCGTGTAATTACAATTTTTTTAGCAATAATTTGCCATAGGGCTCATTGCTGTGCTCCAAGTACAGTATCTGTGAGGGGTTGGAGTGTTGTGGCACCAGTGCCTAAGGCCCAATTTTTCAGCCCCTGTTTAACAGGGGCGTGTCATTACAATTTTTGAAGCAATACTTTGCAACAGGGCTCATTGCTGTGCTCCAAGTAACGTATCTGTGAGGGGTTGTAGTGTTGTGCCACCAGTGCCTAAGGCCCAATTTTTCAGCCCCTGTTCAACAGGGACATGCAATTACAATTCTTGATCTAATAATTCACAGCAGGGCCCATTGCTGCACCCACCAAGAGTAACTCTGAGGGCTTACAGTGTTGTGGCAACGCCACCACCACCACCACCACCACGAAAGGCCCAATTTTTCAGCCCCTGTTCAAAAGGGGCATGTAATTACAATTCTTGATCTAATAATTCACAGCAGGGCCCATTCCTGCACCCACCAAGTGTAACTCTGAGGGCTTACAGTGTTGTGGCAACACCACCACCACCACGAAAGGCCCAATTTTTCAGCCCCTGTTCAACAGGGGCATGCAATTACAATTCTTGATCTAATAATTCACAGCAGGGCCCATTGCTGCACCCGCCAAGAGTAACTGTCAGGGCTTACAGTGTTGTGGCACCAGCACCACCATCAAAGGCCCAATTTTTACTACCACTGTTCAACAATTATATGTAATTAAAATTCCTGATATAATAGTTGACAGCAGGGCGTTCCAGCACCAACCAAGAGTAACTGTGAGTGCTTACAGTGTTGTGCCAACACCAACAACTAAGGGGCCTATTTCTGCAGAGTATATACGGCAGGTCCCTACTTTCAAACATCCAACTTACAAACGACTCCTACTTGCAAACGCAAGAAGACAACAGGAAGTGAGAGGAAATCTACCACTAGGAAGGAAAATTCTCTCCTGTAAGAATAAATATGGGAGAAAGGTGTCTCCTCTGTACTGATGCTTTATCAGCAATCCTTGTTTCAAGAAAAACACCACATTTCAAAAACAGTTGTCATTGGGACGGAAAGTGAGGTGAAATGTTCTGAACAGGGGCACAGACAGCAAAACAAATGTTACAGGGGTGATAACCCTTACCTATGTTTTCCAAAAAGTTTAAAAATAGATTTTTGGGCTGGAGCTACACTTCAACAATGTACCTGTTCAAAATTACAAACAGATTCTACATAAGAACAAACCTACAGTCCCTGTCTTGTATGCACCGCCTGTATACGGCTGTTCAGAGTATATAGGGCCTTTTTTATTTTATGTGCGGGGTTCCCCTTAATATCCATACAAGACCCAAAGGGGCTGGTAATGGGCTGGGGTAGGGGGGGGGGGGCATGGGGTAGCTATGCCATTTTTCTTAAAGATTTTCATCCATATTACCGGGACCAGACATTACATTAAAGCCGCAAGCAGTTTTAAATGGCTTTTTTTTCCTTTAGAAGTGTCATTTTGTGCAGGGACAGTTCTAAACACGGGAAACACGTGGCACTTCACAGGCATACTTTAGACACCCCCCAGGTACGATATTTAAAGGAATATTTGACTTTTTTTTTGCATCATTAAAATGACTGCTCCCGAAAAACGACCGTTTTTAAAACTTCTTTTTGCATTGATACATGTCCCCTGGTGCAGAACCCGGGTTCCCAAACCCTTTTTAGGACAATAACATGCATAATAGTTGTTATAATTAGCACTTTAGAATTCGAACGTTCGCATCCATTGTATTTAATAGGGTTCTAATGTTCGTACGAACTTTCGGTCCGTTCGCGGGTTCTGGTGCGAACCGAACCCGGGGGTGTTCGGCTCATCACTAGTAATGACATTAGAAAACAGTAACAGCAATGATAATCAATACTGCGATACCTACTCTGTAAACAGTAGGCTATATCCACTTTAGAGTGCACTCTAAATGAATGGCAGTGATGAAATTTAAAACTCCCTGTGTGGGGCATTTACTAAGACTGGTTCACACAGAATCTGGGGCAGCTGTGCATGGTAGCCAATCAGCTTCTAACTTCAGCTTGTTCAATTAAGCTTTGACAATAAAACCTGGAAGCTGATTAGTTTCTAGTCAGAGCTGTGTTAGGTTTTGCACCATGCAGTTTTGGTAAATAACCCCCATGTCTATAGATAATAACTATGGACAATAGGCAAAGTTCTTGTGAAGAAACTATATGAGTGAGCAGTCGTTAGCCCTACTTCTTCAGCCAGCTAGGGTTGGGGCCCAGTCTTTATGGTGGTGCACGTGAGTACAGTTCCAGTAAAGTCTGCATGCAGTAAATAGTGCTGCTAGTTAGAGGGCCAGTTCCTATGTGTTCAGTGATTGCTAGCAACAATAGGCTAATGGCAGCAATGTCCTCTCACCAGTCCAAGCGATTCAGCAACAGGGGTCTCACTTCTGGATCTCTGTGGAGAGACTCCAGCCCTCAGCAGGTTGATGTGCACACAGGAGCACTGATGTACATACCCTGATCTCCTCGCAGCAAAGAGGAAATACCTTGGTATTCCCCTGTGAAAATACAGCTCTCTCTTCATTGGGAATTGTAGTCCAATAGTCTATTAACTACCATAGTAAAGTTTCTTTGGCAAACTTAATCGCCCATGATTCAATGCTGCCAACTATGAGGTTTCTTGAGCTCCTTCTGCTTGTCAGCTCCCCCTGGTGGATGAAGCTGAGGTAGTGTTAACTTATTCAGTAAAAAACCATTGGGAGTCACAGAAAGCACTGCAGCAAAGTATCCTAAATTGCTTTCTTTCTCTAGCCAAGCCAGGCATCCCCAGGGGCTTCTTTGGGGGCATCTAGGCCAGAAAGGCAGAAATGCTGGTTGCATGTCACTGAAAATAGTTCCCTTTCAGACAATTTTATTTTTTTGCAATTTGCTGAAAGGGATGGCTGGGGGGGAGCCACATTAGTGGAAGCACAAAAAGTGGGTAAAGTTCTAGTTTTAATGTGTAGCGGCCACCTCACTCCCCTCTTTGTCTCGTCTTTCTCTTGTCTAGGGGTACCTTAGAGGGGAGGGAGCGGGGACACCACGCCTGGCTTCCACCACAGGTGTAAGTGCGGTATAAGCAACGGTTTTGTATTACCTTCGGGTCAGTGCTGTGCACCTGGATCCTCCCTCCAAGAGTCACCGCGAACCATGTCCGTTAGAAAATGAGCTCCACACCATTAAAGTTCAACACTCCTTTATTCTCCTTGTCTGAACACAAACAGTTGAACTCCCTTGATAGAACAGAACAGAAAAGGAGGTGTGGATGCGAACAGGCCCAGACACAATGTAAGCTGCCACTTCCCTTCCTAGAAGTGTGTCCTGGTCTCCGCACGAGGGTAGATTTCCTTCCAGGCGGTCTCCGACGAGAGACTCACTTGTCACCGGCAATATGCTGCACCGGGTCTTCAAATGAGGAGCTCCCCCCGGTCCATTGCGCCTTCCGGATTCGGGTACCCAATCCCTGGGCACCCTAGGATCTCCTTCCCTCGCGGAACCCAGTGTTGGGCACTGAGCTCCGGACCTCCATCTAAGTACCTCACCCCAGGCTAAAGGTGCCTGAGATGGAACTCGACCTCCACTGTCCTCTGGGCCTAGGCCGCCCAGAGGAGCGACACGACCCACCGTCCGCAAGCTGAAGGTGCCTGGGACTTCGACCCCGTGACCAAGATGGCCGGCCCCCCTTTATACCCCCTCCCAGCAAGCACGCGGGTTCCCCGCCCCACCATACCGCTGCCGAGGGAGGACAAAAAGGAGGACGGCACACAGCGATAATCCAACCCAACCCAACCCAGGGGGACAGCGCCACCCAATGGCCCGGGGTGAATCACACATCACTGGTGTCACTTCCAAATTCAAACTTACACCCGGGAAAGTACATACCCGCTACACTCTCCCCTCGGTCCTTTGACACTGGTCCCCAGTGTCTGGAGTAAATCATGCCCTCAACGGCTGACATAATCCAATCCAGAAACCGACTAATACATTTTTTTTTTTTAAACTTTGGAAAACTATCCTACTAAACATTGTGTCTGAGCCCTGTAAAGAAGGGAAATAAGACAAACAAGAAACAACTATTTTGACACCTGACTTAGAATCACATTTCACATTTAACTTTTCCCACCCATCCTGACTAAGAGCCACCCCATTCTCAGTGATCTTGAAGGGTTGCTCTCCTGCAGAGGGGTAGAAAAAAAACAACACACATAAACCCTGACACATATATTCGTGTGGGAGAAAAGAAACTTCTTCAAGAAGAAATCCCCTTTCTCCAGTGTGAGCGTATGATAAGTGTTTAAACATTGCGCAACACTGCCACCTGGTGACAGCACCGCGGTAACTGCACTCGTGGAGCTTTTCTCTTTTCTTTCAGCCCTATCTACCCCAGAGTCAATAATCTCTTGCTGGAAAGTGAAGAGCAACCAGGAACAGTTCTTCATTCCTCTGGGCACAAAAGCAGCGGGCCCCAGAAAGTTCAGCAAAAGGATAAGAACAAACAGAGTCTTTCTCTCTCCTATAAGTAAAAGCGAGGATGCGGCAGAACAAGTGGCTTCAAGTGTTGATCCATGGTCTCCAGATGATACTCCACATCTTCTCCTTCTTTGCGCCGAATCAACACCTTATCTACATGGATGTGTCGTCCCAACATCCACTCTGCCTTGCAGTCTTTAAAACGTTGAGAGGCCTTTGGAGAGCATGCCAGGTACCTGCAGGCGTGGGGAACCTGAAGGTGGGTCCACACAAAGTCATTGTACCAGCGCTCCCGGCACACTTCCACCTCATACAGCAACTCCTTCGATAAGTATGGATACTCCCATCCATAATCTGCAGCAACCTTCTGACCAAACAGCCGTTGCAATCTCGCCAAAGGAGGCATGGTAGCTTTGTCCCCTTCACCAGGCAAAACTATTGAGTCCGGGTGGCGAGGGACCTTGATCACATCCGATCTGGGCATAGGTGCCCGCAGCAACAGTCTCTTTTCCCCGGCCTTCGGTACTGATGGCACCGGGGATGTAGAAGCAGGCTGGGGACAGGACCTCTCTTCAGGCGCTGGTGCCTCCACCCGGGGTGTACTTTCCCCTGTTGACATGGGTGGATCTCTGGTTCTCCGAGATGAAGCGAGAGGTATTTTGTCCCAGCCCTTCCCGGCAAACAAATCGTCTATGGCAGCATCGTCTCCCATGTCCGAGAGCGACTCCAGGTCAGAGGTGTCACACTCCTCTGCAGGTATGTAGCCGGTTGTAGAAACGGAGCCACCACCTCCCGCGGATTCGCTAGGCAATGACTTCCCGACACCTCCTCCCACACACCAAGTCTCCCCGCCTGGCTTACCTCGGCCTTTTCTTGATGCTGGACGTCCGGAACTCTTGTCGACGGATTCATCCGGGTCGGGTGTAAGCGGGCGAGACGGTCCACCACAACCGCTGGTCGGGGCTACCATCCTGGTCTTCCTCTTTGGTGGCGGATGCTGCGAGACAGTGGTGACCGAGTCAGCATCCTCGGATTTCTCCCGTTGAGATTTTACGACCTCCTCCGCGGTCGTTGCAGTGTGCGCAGGGGTGACTCTCACAGCAGTGATTCCTCCTCTCTGAGTGGTGTTGCCTGAAGCCCGGCCAGGGTAAATGGTCCTCGGCCTCTCCACCGCCGGATCCACTTCGAACAGGAACTCCCCACAGGCCTCACAGCGTCCGAACGGCTTCAACTGGCACACCAGTCCCGAACACCCGGGACAAATCACACCCAGGGCCTCAACGTCCATACACGAGTACAGGGCGAATCGACCCCTTGGCTTTAGTCAGATCCCCGTATCCGTTACCGGAGCAGCAGCAGTCAAAGTCGTGGTGGAAGGGTGAACTGGAATCCACGAGGTGTGTCCAAACATGGCGACCTGTTGCTGATCCATCGCACACTGCAAAGTTTTTGCGCCAACGTCCCACGTGTAGTCCTTCACACGTATCGGACTCCTCCCCTTTGCTCCAGTTCGCGGGCTTTTCTTGTTTTCTTTCTGAGTCACGCCCACAAACTAAGCGGTGGGGGTGTGCCTGGTGGCGCAGTGCAACTAGAAACCCCCACGTGTAGTCCCTCACACGGCTGGGTTTCCCCCTCTCCTCGCTCTTCTGCGCGGGCCTTTCCCTTCAATGGGTCATGTCCACAACTTTGAGCACCGGGGTGCACTTCGGCCAATGAAGGCCCGCCTGTTCGCTTAACTCTTCCAACAGACACGTTCAATACTGTGGTGCACAAACACTATACCAGACCCGAGCCCCCACGTGTAGCGGCCACCTCACTCCCCTCTTTGTCTCGTCTTTCTCTTGTCTAGGGGTACCTTAGAGGGGAGGGAGCGGGGACACCACGCCTGGCTTCCACCACAGGTGTTAGTGCGGTATAAGCAACGGTTTTGTATTACCTTCAGGTCAGTGCTGTGCACCTGGATCCTCCCTCCAAGAGTCACCGCGAACCATGTCCGTTAGAAAATGAGCTCCACACCATTAAAGTTCAACACTCCTTTATTCTCCTTGTCTGAACACAAACAGTTGAACTCCCTTGATAGAACAGAACAGAAAAGGAGGTGTGGATGCGAACAGGCCCAGACACAATGTAAGCTGCCACTTCCCTTCCTAGAAGTGTGTCCTGGTCTCCGCACGAGGGTAGATTTCCTTCCAGGCGGTCTCCGACGAGAGACTCACTTGTCACCGGCAATATGCTGCACCGGGTCTTCAAATGAGGAGCTCCCCCCGGTCCATTGCGCCTTCCGGATTCGGGTGCCCAATCCCTGGGCACCTTAGGATCTCCTTCCCTCGCGGAACCCAGTGTTGGCCACTGAGCTCCGGACCTTCATCTAAGTACCTCACCCCAGGCTAAAGGTGCCTGGGATGGAACTCGACCTCCGCTGTCCTCTGGACCTAGGCCACCCAGAGGAGCGACACGACCCACCGTCCGCAAGCTGAAGGTGCCTGGGACTTCGACCCCGTGACCAAGATGGCCGGCCCCCCTTTATACCCACTCCCAGCAAGCACGGCGGGTTCCCCGCCCCACCATACCGCTGCCGAGGGAGGACAAAAAGGAGGACGGCACACAGCGATAATCCAACCCAACCCAGGGCGACAGCACCACCCAATGGGCCGGGGTGAATCACACATCCCTGGTGTTACTTCCAAATTCAAATTTACACCCGGGAAAGTACATACCCGCTACAAATGAATCACTGAGTCCAAGCATGCACACAGCCACTGAAGTCGCATGTCCCCAACTGCATACTTCTTGCAGGTCAGTAGTGAAGCCTTAGGATATAATTGTTACAGAACAGTCAAAAATGGCAGTTCTCAAATTTTGTTTAGGACAAATCCCCTTTGTAAAAACCAGCATTGCCACCACTGTTAGGGTGATTTTATACAGAAAGCAGCTTTAGACAACTAAATGCAGCATGTTCCTTCACAGCATATAATAAAACCACCTAGTAAATAAAGAAAGTTTCACATGGTATTCCACCCAAAGCTCAACAAAAAGCAATAGAATTAGTTCTTGGCCTTAAATATAGATTAAGCACTGTGCAACAAAGCTGGCAGCACAAAGGCAAACAAAAGGCTCGCAGAGTTCCCCCTTGCCAGAAAATGATTTTACTTTCTACAACATCTGTCCGCTGGCTTTAATTTATAAAGAAAAACACATTCAGCAAAGTCACACTGTATGAAATATTTAGAAGGTCTGAGCACAATATAAATGACTATTGATTGCTCTCCTGAAATTCTTTTAAAAGTAAAGCGTACTTCCAAGCTCTATGTTAATAAAACTGATATCAAAGGTTTAGTTTATTGTTTGAACAATGCAGGTTAGAATCGTTTTAAATAAGTTGTTTCAAGTGTAAAACACATATTGACTCAGAACATAAAATTGCTCGCAGACAGTTATATCCAATGCCAGACTGTGGATAAAATGCAGCCTCGGCATCTCAAGAGTACCTCTCATAGATTATAGATTTAACTATTGTTATTGGAGTAAACCTGTTTTGGATAAAAAAGTGACTAGGGTAACAACAGTGCTGGAGAGCTTTTTCCTTTATGAGGGCAAATACCTATCACCATGCCTACAATATCTTCTGTGTGGCCTTAGATCCACTAGACCTGTACTTAACCACTTGAGGACCGCCGCACGCCCATGTACATCGGCAGAATGGCTCGCGACCCGGTCCTCTTCTCCATGCCCGTCCCTGCGGGAACAGCGGATCCCGATCACCGCTAGTGTCCCACGATCGGGTCACAGAGAGGAAGAACGGGGAGAGGTAAGTGTAAACAAACCTCTCCCCGTGCTTCCTAGTGAGCTTGTCACTGATCGTCTGTTCCCTGTCATAGGAAATGATGATCAGTGACGTCACACGCTAAGCCACGCCCCCCACAGTAAGTAAAACACATCAGGGCACACTTAAAGGTGTTGTAAAGGTTTGTTTTTTATTTTCTAAATAGGTTCCTTTAAGCTAGTGCATTGTTGGTTCACTTACCTTTTCCTTTGATTTACCTTCTAAATGTTTTTTTTCTTTGTCTGAATTTCTCACTTCCTGTTTCTCCTCACTAAACTTCACACCATCATCCGAGTGGTGTTTAGTCAGCCAGAACAGCTTACTGAACAGCTTACTGAGGAGGAACAGGAAGTGAGAAATTCAGACAAAGAAAACAAAGAAAAAAAATATTTAGAAGGGAAATCAAAGGAAAAGGTAAGTAAACCAACAATGCACTAGCTTAAAGGAACCTATTTAGAAAATAAAAAACAAACCTTTACAACCCCTTTAACTCCTACAGCGCCCCCTCCTGGTTTAACCCTTCACTGCCAGTGTCATTTTCACAGTAACCAGTGCATTTTTATAGCACTGGTCGCTGTGAAAATGAGAATGGTCTCAAAAATGTGTCAAAAGTGTCCGATGTGTCCGCCATAATGTCGCAGTCACGAAAAAAATCACTGATCGCCGCCATTACTAGTAAAAAAAAAAAAATAATAATATAAATGTCATAAAACTATCCCCTATTTTGTAAACGCTATAACTTTTGCGCAAACCAATCAATAAACGCTTATTGCGATTTTTTTACCAAAAATATGTAGAAGAATATGTATCGGCCTAAACTGAGGAAAAAATATGTTTTTTTGTATATTTTTTGGGGATATTTATTATAGCAAAAAGTAAAAAATATTGCATTTTTTTCAAAATTGTTGCTCTATTTTTGTTTATAGCGCAAAAAAATAAAAACTGCAGAGGTGATCAAATACCACCAAAAGAAAGCTCTATTTGTGGGAAAAAAAAAACGCCAATTTTGTTTGGGAGCCACGTCGCACGACGCGCAATTGTCAGTTAAAGCGACGTAGTGCCGAATCGCAAAAAGGGGCCTGGTCCTTATGCTGCATATTGGTCCGGGGCTTAAGTGGTTAAGGCCTCATTCACACGGGCGTTGAAGTATGTAGTTTGTGAATGAGCCATGTGTTTTTGGGGCTTGAGTCACCAGGTGTTGCATGCAGGTGGTCCTTGTAAGTGTATGGGGATGTCGTGACTGCACAGACACAGGAGCTCATCCTAATTTGACAGGCATGTGGGTACAGATAAGCCGCCCCCAGCGCAGACAGTGTGTAATCGGGGCTGCTCACTTGCACCCACGCGCCTGTCTCTATGTAACTGCTGTGTCCTCATATATTGACATGGGCTGCCTGTACACAGCACCTGTTGGCTCAAGCAGCACATCCACAAACGAAAGGCCTAAGTGCCCATGTGAATGAGGCCTAAAACCCATCTCAAAGTAAACTTTCAAATTCCTGATCCTTTACATCTAAAATGAAAACCCTTCATAATCCCCTTTTTACTCACCCTAATCCTCCCTCACGTGACCCACTGGGGTGCCTCTTTTAAGAGCGAAGGCTAATATTCCATTGCTGCAGTCCAGGCCCACTGTTGACTGGTCTTGGTACTTTCCAAAATCGTGAAATCATCATGTTGCCGCAAGAGTCTTCAGGACCTTGTGAAGACCTCACCAAGGGAAATCAATGGACCCAATGCTGGGCGTTCAAGCCACCTAGCAGTGATGTATGCACCTGGTGAAGCTGATGCTACTAAGCCATGCTGCCGCAATACAAGATGCTGATCACCACCAGTCATATATCCAATCTGGTTATGCATTGCTGACCGTGTCATGGTCAGATCTGACCCTAGATCCAGAGCTTAATGGTCCAGCATTGGCGACTCCCTGTCTCCTACCTCCACTATATGAACATCATTGTTATCATTATACAGGGTTTATTATTATACATTGTTGATTAAATATAGGAGATATTGTTCTCCATCTTTTTTGGCGACTTTCTGGACCCCTGATTTCAAGTTGGAGGAATTATGGAGATGGCGACAGTAAGGTCTTCTGGTTTTTAATACGGCAGCCTCTTTCTCCTACATATCTCTTATGGATGGGTTATTTGTAGACATGTGCATTCGTTTTCGTCTGAATGCATTTTCGTCCGAATTTCGGGTATTTTCGTCATCGTTTTAACAAACGAAAACGAACGCGCAAAATACGAAATCCGAAAGATCCGACATAAAAAAATGCTTTATTTTCATTTTCTTTGCTACAACAGTTCGATATAGATAGGAGATTCGACATGACGCTGACAATAACAATCTGTGTCTATCGAACCTGTGGTCCAATGTGCCTAACCTTAACTCTATAAGTCCAAGATTATTCTACATAGAGAGAAAAGATTCAACATTATAGAGACGGTGTTGGGGTAGACCATTCGACATGAACGACGAAGATTCGACGAAGCAGCGAAAAACATACAAACGTCGAATCTGTCATTGAAGGCTTATGGTGTTTGTCGAAAGTTCTAAGAAGATTCGACAAACAGCTAAACTGTACGACGCCACAATCGTACATTTCCGGTCATATGCTCGGCCCATAGGCTATAGAAGAATTTGAATGTTGGTTGACTAGTAATAATGATTTATAAATATAATTATTACTAGTGTCATACAACATTAGAATTCTTCTATAGCTTGTAGGCGGAACATTTGACCGGAAATGTACGATTGCGGCGTCATACAGTTTAGCTGCTCCGTTGAATCTTCTTAGAACATTCAACAGACACCATAAGCCTTCAATGACAAATTCGACCTTAATTAATTCGGATTTTCGGACGAATGCATTTTTTAATGAAATTTCGGGATTAACTAAATAAATACATTTTTCGGACGAAAACTAAATTCCGAAACAGAATATTTCAGTGTGCACATGTCTAGTTATTTGTACTCAGATTCAGGCACCTCTGAAGAAAATATACAATACTTGAATCATGCCAGTGCCCTCCTCATCCATCTTTGCACATTGTATTCTCATCTATAGCTTATATTATGAGATGTTGCACTACTATTATTATTTAGGTAATTTATATAGCACTGTCAATTTACGCAGCGCTTTACATATACATTGTACATTCACATCGGTCCCTACCCTCAAGGAGCTTACAATCTAAGGTCCCTAACTCACATTCATATACTAGGGCCAATTTTTAGACAGAAGCCAATTAACCTACCAGCATGTCTTTGGAGTGTGGGAGGAAACCGGAGTACCCGGAGAAAACACACACAGGTACAGGGAGAACATGCAAACTCCAGGCAGGTGGTGTCGTGGTCGGGGTTCAAACCAGTGACGCTTTTTACTGCTAGGCGAGAGTGCTACCCACTACACCACTGTGCCGCCGTACTACTGAATAGACAGCCGCTTCTTGTTGCACATGCATTTTTTTTAAGATTTTGTATAAATAAAAGTAGTTTTACTCTTTTTTTTATTTTTTATAAAATTACAATTCCACAAAATAAGTTTTTTTTCTAAATACTATGCACCTGATGAAGAACCATCTCACTCTCTACATAACTCCACATGACCACATATTTTGGTGAGTATTTTTCACATTTAGCTTGTTCTTTTCTTTAATGACTAGGTAGACGTTTTTAGGAAAAGTAAGTGTAGCGTGCATTCACTTTCCCTGTGTATTTAAAACTGGCAGAGACACCAGTAATGTGCAGTTCCCTGTAGCCCAGTGGGTGGCGCTGTCACCTTGGGCTGGGATTGAACCATTGCTGTGTGCTGTACCCTTTTTTTGTCCTCCCTCGGCAGTGGTATGGTGGGGCGGGGAACCCGCCGTGCTTGCCAGGAGAGGGTATAAAGGGGCCGGCCATCTTTGTCACAGAGTCGGAGTCCCAGGCACCTTCAGCCTGAGGGCGGTGGTTCGTGTCGGTCCTCTAGGCGGCCTAGGCCTAAAGGACGTTCGGAGGTCGTGTTCCATCCCAGGCACCTTTAGCCTGGGGTGAGGTACTCGGATGGAGGTCTGGAGCTCAGTGCCCACCACTGAGTTCCGCGAGGGAAGGAGATCCTAGGGAACCCCGGGAGTGGGTACCCGAATCCAGAGGCGTAATGGACCGGGAGGGGGTACTTGCTTGAAGACCTGGTGCAGCATATTGCCAGTGACGGGTGAGCCTCCACCGGAGACCGCCTGGAAGGATATTTCCCCTCGAACAGAGACCGCAACCCACTTTCAGGAAGGAAAGTGGAGAGTTCATTGTGTCTGGGCCTACTCGCATCCACACCCCTCTGTCTGTTCTACTCATTGAGGGAGTCCAACTGTCTGTGCATTACTCTGCTATCGGAAGAATAAAGGAGTGTTGGACTTTAATGGTGTGGGGCTCATTTTCTGGCAGACATTGTTTCAAAGGAGGTGGAGGCTCTGATGCAGAATACCGACCCGGAGGTAAAAAAAGGAACTTTGCTCACACCACACAACTATCTGCGGTGAAGGCTTGGCGTGGTGACCCCGCTCTCTCTCCTCTAAGGTACCCCCTAGACGAGAGACTGACAAGCTGATAATAGAGTGAGAGAGGGGAGGCCGCTACATAAGTAAAGGTGAACTAAAAAGTGAAAGGTATGGTCCCTTGTGCTACTAAGTGAATTGATAAAAATATTGAAATAAATAGAAATAGTGAAAACTGCTGCTGGACCTAAAGTGTACACAGTGCACAAGAGTATATGTGAATAGAAGTGATCAGTGCAACTTTCTAAGTACTGAATAATATTAAAGTGATATTAAAGGTTCAAGTTTTTTTTTTTTTTTAAATAACAAACATTTCATACTTACCTCCACTGTGCAGTTTGTTTTCTATAAATTTCCTCCTCCCCTGCTGGCTCCTCAGTTCTTTAAAGAGCACCTCCAGTCTGCTGGGGAGACACAAGAACATATGATACACATAGTTAACTATATCACATTTCCTGTAAGAAAATCTTATGTTTTTTAATATACATCTGTCCTGAAAGACTCCGGGAAAGAACATTACCAGTAAGTAACTTAGTTTTTCCCCTAATCGTCTTTCAGGATAGCCACCTGAGAGGATAAACGAGCACTTACTCCTAGGGCGGTACCACGGCTTGTAAGACCTTGCGTCCAAAGGTCTGATCTTTAGTCGACCAAAGATCCACTCTATAGTGTCTTCCATAAGTGGCAAAGCTGGACCATGTTGCCGCTTTACAAATCTGTTCCGGCGCTGCTCCAGCTCTTTCTGCCTGCGACGCTGCCATTGATCTCGTGGAGTGTGTCCTGATACCCTCTGGGATCTGTATGCCTCCTAACTTGTAAGCCTGTTCAATGGCTTCTCTTAGCCATGTGGCTATGGTGCGCCTTGAGGCCTTGTGCCCTTTCTTAGCTCCAGAAAATGAAATGAATAAGGAATCCGTCTCCCTAAGTGTTTTTGTTACCTCTAAATAATATAAGACACATCTTCTGATGTCTAAATTATGGAACTTTACTTCTTGTTCTTTAGAAGGATTCGGACAAAATGATGGTAACACAATTTCTTGGTCTCTGTGGAATTTTGAGACCACTTTAGGCAGAAATCCCGAATCCATTTTAAAGATTATGCGGTCTGGGAAAATATGACAAAAGGGAGGTCCGATCGATAGGGCCTCTATCTCACAGACCCTTTTGGTTGTAGTAATTGCTACCAAGAAGACTGCTTTGAGTGTCAGCATCTTCAGGTCGCAATTTTCTAGTGGTTCAAAGGGGTCTGCTGTCATAGTTTGCAGCACTAATGACAGGTCCCACTTTGGAAAGACTGTACTCTGTATAGGTCTCTGTCTGCTCAGGGATTTAAAGAGTCTGATTATCCATGTATTGGATGCTAATCTTTTTTCCTGGTAAACCGAAAGTGCTGACACTTGACTCTTTAATGTACTATGGCTTAGTCCCTTATCTACGCCACTCTGTAGAAATTCTAAGACTGCCACTGAGCTTTGTGTTTTGAAGGTGTTCTCTGTGCACCATCTGTTAAAGCACTTCCATACTCTCTGGTAGATGTTACGCGTCTCAACTTTCCTGCTTTTAGCAGAGTATCTATTAAGCGGCTTGAAAACCCTTTTGATTTCAGCAGCTGCTCCTCAGATACCAGGCGGCCAAGTTCCCCCTTTTCACTTGGGGACAATATACTGGGGCCTGGGAGAGTAGATCTTCCTGGACTGGAAGTAACCAGGGGAGCTCTATAGGGAGTTCTTTGAGCATAGAGAACCACGGTCTCCTGGGCCAGTGAGGTGCTATGAGAATCAGTTTTGTGTTCTCTGTGCAGGAATTTTCTTATTACCGCTGGTATTAGTACTGGTGGGGGAAAGGCATAACATTTGTTGAATGTCCACCTCTGTGCTAACGCATCTGCCCCGAGCGCTCCGTCCTCTCTTTTCAGGGAGAACGCCCTGACTTTTTTGTTTTCTCTTGAAGCAAATAAGTCTACCTGAGGTGTTCCCCATTTTTGCGCAATTTGTTTGAATACCTCTTGTTTTAGTACCCAATCGCCTTCTCTCACTTGCTTCCTGCTGAGGAAATCTGCCGCTTTGTTTAAATCCCCTTTTAAGTGGACTGCTGATAGAGAGAGTAGGTTTTTCTCTCCCCAGCTCAAGATTTCCTCTGCTAAAGTCCACAGGGTTCCACTTCTTGTTCCTTCCCATTTGTTTAAGTAGGCGTTCACGGATGCATTGTCGGACCTGATCTGCAAGTGATGTCCTTTCAAGTCTTTCCGGAAGGATTGGAGCGCAAACCATACTGCCTTCAATTCTTTTCCAATTGGATGATCTCATCCTTTCTTCCTTTTCCCAAATTCCTTGTGTTATCTGGGAGCCTAAATGTGCTCCCCATCCTACGCCGCTTGCGTCTGTGGTTAGAATTTGGGAAATGGGAAGGGTCCACAGCCGTCCTTTGTTTACATTTTCTATTGTCCTCCACCACCACACGGTTATTTTTACCTTTGCTGGTATTAGAACCTGTGTGTCCAAAGACTCCTGCTTGCGATCCCATATTTTCAATAGGAACATCTGCAGTGGCCGAAAATGTAGGCCTGCCCATTGTACCGCTGGGATCGCAGAAGTTAGTAACCCCAGCATTGACATTATTTTTCTTATGGCACATGGTAGGTTGTCCCCCAGTCTTCCTCCCACTGTGACTAATTTGTCATTTTTTATTTTGGGTTTGCTCAGGAGGAAGAAAAATCGCCCCTCCTCTGCCTTTCCCTCTCTGAACCCAAGGTTTTTTCTGGTTATTTGCCCTGGGTACTGAAAACCGGGATCTTGTGTCCCCTCTTTGTCTTCTTTTAGTTTGCTGTGGCTGACCCCAGGTTGCTTTGCGTTTTCAGCGGAAATGCTTTCTTTTTATCCGCTGTACGGTCTAGCACTTTCTCCAACCCTGGCCCAAACAGCAAGTCCCCTGTAAATGGGATCCCACACAGTTTGGCTTTAGACGCGCAGTCCCTCTGCCATGTCTTTAGCCAAAGGGCCCTTCTTGTAGAGTTGGCTAGTGCGAGGATCGAGCTGCCCTCCGTACCAGCTCTGCTGAAGCATCTGCGATATACGATATGCCTCGCAGAAGTGTGGGAAAGGAGGCTAGAATCTGCTCCTTCCTCAATGTGTGCCTGGATCTGGGTCAACCAGAATTCTACATTTCTGGCCACCGCCGTGACTGCCATAGCTGGTTTTAAGCTTCCCACTGTGGAGTCCCATGACTTTCTTAACAGAGAGTCCACCCTTTTATCCATATCCTCAAATGCTAAATCCATATGGCTTGAAACTTGAGAGAAGGCAGCATCTAACTTTGGGATTTTGTTCCATACTGCTGACGGATCATCTGTGAATGGAAACCGTCTCTTTAAGGCTTTAGAAAAAAATGGCTTTCTTTCTGGTTCCTGACATTCTTTTTTAATTGCCTCTATTAACACCTCGTGAACCGGAAAATTCTTCTTTTCCTGTTCTCCTACATCTACATCTGATCATTTCTTTTCCATTTGTATACCTAGTGTGGTATAAATTGCCCCCAAGAGATGATCTACCTCTTCCAATGAGAGCTTGTATTAGGATGGCTTTCTGGAATCCCCTTCCAGAGCTTCAGCCTCAGATTCTTGGGAACCAGACACTGCGCTGTCAGGTTCCTCTTTTGCCTCCTCTCTAGGGGTTACTGAAGGGCATGCACTGGTGGAAGGTATTATTTGCGTCTTTGGTAACACTGTTTGTACTGGAGGAGGAGCAGTCTCTAGCTGCGGGATCTGAAATCCTTCAAAGAAGGTTTTAAAGGATTCAAAAGTATTGGATAACGCTTTAACAGATGACGCTAGCTCACCCTGCTCCGTGGAATGTTCCTGTACTAGCTTACTAATACAATCTTTACATATTGCTTTCCCCCAGGAATCTCTAAGTGTGGCTTTGCAAGAAGGGAACTTCCTCTTTGAGCTATGAGGAGGCCTGCTTTTGTCTGTTTTCTGAAAAGACATAAAAGAAAACCCCCACAGCATTAATACATATAAAGTTCTCCTGCCAAATGGCAGGTGCGCAGTGTCTCCATGTGGGCTTGCCTCACCAGGGGCCCCATGAACCACCCTCTGACACCGGAGGGACCTTAACCTACCCCCCCTTTACATGTATTCCTTTAAGGGTGGGGGGACGGGTGGTGGGTTCAGGGTATGGGAGTTCCACCCTAGGTTCCCCTTACCTTTGTGTGGCTGGAGCTGGTCTCTGCTGGAGCAGTCTGGTCCCTTCCTTCTGCGTCCGACATACTGTGTCACCACTGGAGCCACTGCTGTCTCTACAGCATGTGCGGCTCCTCTCCAGCCCATACCTGGCTCTTTTTTGTAATTTGCGACCGGAAGCCACGAACCCGGAAGTGCACACCCCTCGTGCCGGACGTGACGTTACCCGCCACTGGCTCCGCGCGGTCCCAATACCCGGCGTGGTTTGCACTTCCAGTGCTACTGCACACTGCTGAGGGTATGGGACGGCTGGCTGTGCACCTCTCTCACCACACTCGGTGCCGAAAAGGAGCCCCCCCCCGACCTACACCTGCACTCAGGGATGTGGGGGTGAAAAACGTCACCAGGTTAGTCCTTCCTGGTCTGTCCAAGGAGCCTCTGCTCCCTTTTAGGATGTTGCCTGAGCCTCCCTGTGCGCATGCCTATGCCTGTAATATAAAACCAAGTGCAGCACTCAGAATCACAAAACACAGCATGAAATACCTCATTATGTTAAGAAACTAAAACTTCCACAGGTTTTCCTATACTTCACTAATAGATTGTGACTCATCGCCAGGTAAAATCCTGCAAAACAATTTTTTTTCACGCAACCTGCTCAGTGTGGAATTTTTAGGTGTCACTTTCAAGGTCATACAAATCAACCTCAATCCACTCTGTAAATCTTAAACTACACAAATAATTAACACATTCTCATTAGTAGCAAAGAGGTTAATTAGCACCATAAAAGATTTATTGAAAGTGTTATTTCAAGCGTCAAATAAATGCCTCCTTGTGAAACTATAGGAAAGTCTTCAGTGAAGAAGAATGAAACCACGTAAAGCAAGCCTTGCAATATAAGCAACGCAAGATCCACTCAAATTGCCCAGGTCCCCTCCTCTTTTTCAAATAACCTACTGTTACAAGGTGTAAAATGTTCGTTATAAAAAAAAGATAGATTTATAATTGCCTTATGCCATGTTTCACATCGCTAGGCGTGACCTCATCAACTCTCCGGGAGGAATCTTGGGGAATGCAGAACAGGCCAAATGTCGTGAGAAGAAACTCTTCTTGTAGATTTGGGCTGCTGTATATTCCCAAAGACCTAGCTGGAAGGAGTGTGATGTCATCTCCACCTAGGCGCCATGGGTAAGTATGAACCCTCACATTTTTCCTTAGGGATACGTTTTTCATTTTGTTTTGTTGTAAGACTTTTCATTGTACTGCAAGGTCCACTTGAAACATTTTTTTGTATTCATTTACTGATGTTTATACATAGGATTTTGTTGACAGAAAGATCCTGAGTATAATGTTCCTTGCGTAAATGTGCACATGTGTTTACACGTGTAAAATTCTTTATCCTTTTCTAGTTACCATTGTTGCAATATACACGCATGTGCATGTAAATTACTGCTCTCAAATGTAAAACTTTCTATTTTATTTTACGGCTCTATACTCACTGATACATCACTGATTTTTTTTTTTTTGTTTAATATTTTTATTAGATTTTACAAGTAAATAGCAAGTATAATGAACATTACATTCTGATCAAGAATAGAATTATAAATAAATACAGCAATCACTAAAAATACATATTGAAAGAAAGGTAGTAGAGGATAAACCTCATTAACAATTATATCAATACAAATAGAGGTATAAAAGATTAGAGCAATGGAAATAAGCAATAATCAGGATAGAATATCATGCCTCCAGACCATCCACTCACCCCCGAAGGGAGCAAGCTGTGAGCAGATGGGGGCTCGATTAAGTATGAGAGAGTATGCTGGGTTATCCAGAAGGATACACCAAATGAACGTTGTCATATCTCAATTGTTTAGTGGAGACCTTCCTAACAAATCTTTAAGACACAAAGATATTAGTGATTGATAAAGTGAAACTTAAAAGGTATATATATAAGTCATGTAATGGACATCGCATATGTATAAAATCTGTATTACACAAGTAACAAAACTAACCAGAGCAGAAAGACAGAAGAAGTACAGAGAGAAGAAGAAGAAATATGGGAGAAAAGTAAAATATATAGAAAAGAAGGTATGGGTATAGAAAAATAGAGATAAAGGTAAAGGTTGTCTCCCCGGGTGGCGGTCCAGTCAGATCAAGGCCCCGTTTAAATATTATATTAATAGATAAATATTAAAGTATTTCAAGAAGGCATCAACAATAATTGATCAAAATCTGGGGGTAAGAAGTGTTTAATCCATGGTTTCCATATTTTATCGTATGTAGTAATGTTGTTATCTTCAATAGCAGACATTTTGGAAAAGATAAGGGCTCTGTTAATTCTATGTTTAGTTTCAGCCACAACTAAAGTTTGGGTTTTCCAGGCCTTAGCTATAGATTGTTTAGCCGCCGTGGTGAGATGTAGTAGTAATTTGAATTGTGATTTATTCAATTCAGGAGGTTTGAGGTTGAGGAGAGCCAGTGCCGGGTCTGGCGGGATTGGTATTTCCAAGGCCGTAGAGGCCATGTTAAATATTTTACTCCAGAAGGATTGAACGATTGGACATTGCCACCAAATATGGAACTGCGTGCCCGGTTCAGAACAGCCTCTGAAACATAAATTTGGGTACAAGGGGGCAAATTTGGCAATCCTGGCCGGAACCAGGTACCATCGAGAAAGGACCTTATAATTTGTTTCCAACGCAAAACAGTTTGGCGAGGAATGCTTAGTAGCTGACCATATATTATCCCAGTCACTTTTACTGAATGTTCTATCCATGTCATGTGCCCATTTAGTCGTATAGGATGGTAAAGTATCGTCGGATGTGGAATTGATGCGTTTATACAAAAGTGATATTAATCCTCTAGTATGGGGATCACTGTTACAGATACGTTCAAATTGAGTCATTTGGGTAAGAGGGGATCCCGTATCAACGAGGGGTGTATAAAAGTTCTTAATTTGTAGATAGCGGAAGAGCTCCTTCATGGGGAGTTTGTATAAATCACATAATGTTGGGAACGTAAGAATATCATTGGAGGAAACTAGATTGTGAAATTGAAGTAGGTTTCTTCTGGACCAAGCTGCAAATGATAGGGGAAATTTCCAGGCGGGGTAAAATGAGGGATTTCCAAGAAAAGAGAGTAGAGGGTTATGAGTGGATTGTAGGCTTTTTGTGGATCTATATTTGTCCCAGATGGCTATAGAATGTTTGGTTACGGGGTTAGATAAGTTTAGTCTATCTTTAGGAGCTAACCAGAGCAAATTATTCACAGAAATGGGGTCAATATCCACTGATTCAATCGCTACCCATAGAGGGGATTCTGTGGTATTTGGGGAGTTGTGCTAACTGAGCAGCAAAGTAGTATGAGGAAAAGTTAGGAATTCCCAGACCACCTTTCAATTTATCAAGATAAAGAGTCGATCTGGGTATACGGGGTTTTGTAGAGCCCCATATAAAAGACATCACTCTCTTTTGAGTGAGCCTCAAGAAGTAAGGAGGTATATGTATGGGGAGAACTCGGAATAGGTAAAGGAACTTTGGTAAGATTGACATCTTAGTAGCGTTAATCCTCCCAATCCAAGATAAAGGAAGAGAAGACCATTGTTTCATCAGATTAGTAGTTGACTTCAATAAGGGTAAGTAGTTAGCTGAAAATAAGTCGGATATAGAAGAAGTGAGTTGGACTCCAAGATACAAGATATGAAATATGGTGCAATTCCCAATTGAAAGGTAAAGACGTTTGAGCTTGTTGTAACTCAGATGGCGAAAGGGAAATATTAAGGGCATTAGATTTGGCATGATTAACACACAATCCAGAAATCTTTGCAAACTTGTCCAAAGTATTTACTAGATTTGGGGCTGAGACATGGGGATGGGATAAAAAAATCAGGATGTCATCTGCAAAAAGACTCAATTTGTGGTGATGTCCACCTAATTCTACTCCTTTGATATTAGGATTATTTCTAATAATACATGCTAAGGGTTCAATAAGTAGGGCAAAAAGCAAAGGGGATAGAGGGCAACCCTGTCTAGTACCTCTCCTAATATCTATCATAGCTGATTTGTAACCCATATATTTAATATAAGCTTTCGGAGTGCTGTATAGTGAGGAGACCCAAGTTAAGAAATTTTCCCCAAAACCCCATTTTTGAAGAGTATATTGTAGATATGGCCAGCTGATTGAGTCGAACGCCTTCCTAATGTCTAATGATATAAGGCAAGTTGGGATACGTCTTTTTTTGGCGGCATGAATGAATAAAAGTGCTCTTCTGACATTATCCCCTGCTTGACGCAAGGGCATGAAGCCAGTTTGGTCACGATGGATAAGTTTACCTATAATGCTATTTAATCTAGTTGCCAAGATTTTAGCTAATAACTTAATGTCTAGATTTAAAAGAGATATGGGGCGGTAATTAGACCAAGAGGTAGTGTCAGATTTAGGTTTGGGAATCATTGCTATGATGGAAGTTAGTGTTTCGGTTTTGAACGAATGACCAGCTAACAAAGAATTGAAGGCTCTAGTCAGTAGAGGCGTTAAACTCGAATCAAATTGTTTGTAGTATAGTGCAGAAAACCCATCGGGGCCCGGTCTCTTGTGAGGCTTCAATTCTTTAATAGCAGCTTTAACTTCCAATGCCGTTATGGGACTCTCCAAATATTCACACTGTTCTGGTGTCATTGTGGGAAGTGTAACATCTGAGAACAAAGTGTCTGCTTTGTTTTTATCAAAGATTAAGCCAGGGTCATAGAGCTTAGCTAATTTAGATTGAAAGATTTCCAAGATCTTTAATGGGTTACTAGTGTATGCATCTCTGGAAGTTCTAAGTCGGAATGCAGCTTGTGAACGATCAATAGACTTGAGGCTGCGGGCCATTGGGGTATCGGGCTTATTGGCTTTGCGGTATAGGGTATGTTGCCGCTTGCGTAAGAGTTTGTCTGCCGAATCTGTCAGAAAAAGATCCAACTCAAGCCGGGCCCTTTCCAATTTAGTGTTAGTGTTTGCATTCGGGGTAGCTTGATGAGCCAAATGGCAAGCGTTAAAATTTGCTTCTAGTTTGGTGAACAGAATCTTGCGATCTCTTTTAATAGATCTCGCCTTTTGTATCAAGCTGCCCCGAATGACAGCTTTATGGGCTTCCCATAGTGTAAGGGCAGAGACATCAGTAGTGTCATTAAATGAGATATAATCATTAAGAGCCAGTTCAATATCTGAACGGTGTGAGGGGTGAGTTAGGATGGAGTCGTTAATACACCAAGTGATGTCATGTGACCTAGGTATTGGAGAGGTAATAGTAGCAGTGACCGCACAATGGTCTGTCCATGGAAATGGGATTATATTAGAGGATATTACTTCAGGGAGCATACTAGAGGGGAGGAAAATATGGTCTATTCGTGAAAAGGATTTGTGTGGATAAGAATAATGTGTAAAATTTCTGGAAGTTGGGTTAAGTTCCCGCCAGGTATCAACAAAATTAAAAGAAGTAAGTAGAGATTGGAAGGACCGTTTATGGGTAGGAGAGTTAGGAGATGACGGGGATTTATCTAAGAAGGGATAGATGGTAGTATTGGAGTCGCCACATAATATTATTGTTCCAAATTTATGTGATTCGATTAGTTGGAAAAGATGTGATAGAAAAGCTTCAGGACGCTTATTTGGGGCGTAATACGAAACCAATGTGACTTCAGTATCAGCAATAAAGCCTGTTAATAAAACATATCTACCCTCAGGGTCACATATTTGTGTATTAAGGGTAAATGGTGTAGAGCGGTGGAATCCAATCAGGGACCCACGTTGCTTAGTTGTAGCTGATGCTGCGTAGAATTGAGGGTAGGAGGAGGAAAGAAATTTAGTTGAGGCGTTATTGATAAAGTGCGTTTCTTGAAGAAAAATGATGTGAGCTTTTCTAGCTGAAAAGGAACGTAGAGCTTTAGTTCTTTTTTGTGGAACGTTGAAGCCTTGTACATTTAAGGACAAAATGTTTATAGGGGCCATGACATAGTAAGGGTAAGTTTTACATAAGGGTTAATGAAACCCGTATTATGAGTTCGAATCGCCACCAAGGGAGACAGAAGAGGAGAAGAAAGGAAAGACAGAAAAGAAAGAATAAAGAAGAAACCAAATAAATAGGTATCCCTAATGACTGCAATTAATGTCATAAAATAATGATGTACTAGTAGGGCGCAGGAACATCTCGGAGAGATAACAAAAAATCTCCGAGGGGTTCCATGGTCACCGACCGACTCCCGCATAATAGTAGCAGGAGTCAGGGGGTACGTAGGGGGCCGCAAGAAGTTCCGGAGGGAAAAACTACGCCGGAGAACACTTAAGTATTATAATAGTAAACTTATATAATTCTCTATCAAGAAGACTGGAGATGCAATAAACAAAAAAGAGAGAGAAAGGAAGCATACCACCTTCGGGAATTATGTTGAGTCAATTTCTAGATGAATGCGTCCATAAGGAGGTTAGAAAATATTAGTCTTAACACTTGTGAAGCAAACCGTCTACGCAAGCGAAATAATTAATAAACAAGCTCGCAAATATAGAGGAAAGGGAAGAGAAAAAAAAAAAAAAAGGGGGGGGAGGGGGAGGGAAGAGGATAGTCTATCTATATCAATGACCATATAAGTCAAGGAAATAAACTTATTTGTCTATAAGGAGACAAATAAAGAAAACAAGAAACACTCGTCTCAAGAAGCAATAATGAAAATTTTAGCTTTCTGGCTGACAAAAACATAAATTAACTACATAAATTTATATTACATAAAAAAAAAACAAAAAAAAAAAAAAAACACTTGTCTCAAAAATGTAAATGTAATTTAGACCTTCTGGCTGACTAAAACAATAAATAAAAACCTAAATTTATATTTCATAAGTACAATATAATATGCATATAAATTACTAAGTAGACATATTTGTCAGTAAGGGGACAAAAAAAAACAAAAAAAACCCGAAAAACACTTGACTCAAAAATGTAAATGAAATATAAACCTTCTGGCTGACTAAAACCCTAAATAAAAACCTAGATTTATATTTCATAAGTACAAATTAATATGCATATATAATGTGCATATAGATTAAAGAAATAGACATATTTGTCAGAAACAAGACACCACTAAAAAAAAAAAAAAAAAAAAAAAAAAAACACTTGTCTCAAAAATGTAAATGTAATTTAGACCTTCTGGCTGACTAAAACAATAAATAAAAACCTAAATTTATATTTCATAAGTACAATATAATATGCATATAAATTACTAAGTAGACTTATTTGTCAGTAAGGGGACAAAAAAACAACAAAACAAAAAAAAAAAACCCCGAAAAACACTTGACTCAAAAATGTAAATGAAATATAAACCTTCTGGCTGACTAAAAACCTAAATAAAAACCTAGATTTATATTTCATAAGTACAAATTAATATGCATATATAATGTGCATATAGATCAAAGAAATAGACATATTTGTCAGAAACAAGACACCACTATAAAAAAAAAAAAAAAAAATGGAGAACAGGATTCTAATTCTTCAATCATAGATAGTGCAATGCTTTTCAGAATAAAGCAATGGGGCTAGTACCCTACAAAAGGGGAGAAACTTGGATAAGATTAATGAAAGTTGGACAATCAGTCCATTGAGTCGACATTTATCGGTGCCTGACTATCAAAACGTCCTCGTTTATGAAGATTCTGTCTGGTATAACCAGAGGGGTTTGGGTCCAGGTCGGTTTCATTTGGAGGTGATCTAGAAGCCGCTCGTCTACGAGGTTGCTCCTTAGAATTGGTGTGATCCATCAGGCCTAGATCAATTAAGGCTGACCGAAGTTCATCGGACGTGCGACAGGTATATCTAGTTTCCAAGTATGTAAAGCGGAGAGAGAATGGAAACCCCCAGTGGTATATGATTTGGTGCTTTTGAAGTACTTGCAGCAGTGGTTTCATAGAACGCCTCTTAGTAACAGTTAGAGGGGAGAGGTCTGTAAAGAGCTGATAGATATTGCCCTGGAACTCAAGAGTGTTTTTACCTCTAGCAGCAGCAAGTATTTGCTCCTTTGTTTTATAGTAATGCAATTTAACTATAATATCTCTAGGGGGTCCATTGGGTTTGCGTTGAGTTAGGGCCCTGTGGACTCTGTCCATTTCCAATCTCTCAGGTGAAATACCTGGTAACAGTTCCTGAAACAGTGCACATATAGTTCCCTGTAAGTCTATGATTGATTCAGGGAGACCTCTGATTCTTAGGTTGGAGCGACGGTCCCTATTCTCCTGGTCTTCCAAACGGTTTTGTAATAAAAAGTTCTCATCCTTAAGCTGTTCAATAGTAGCATCATAATGCTGTGTGGTAGTTTCTATATCATCTACCCGCATTTCCAATTCAGCTGTTCTATGCCCCAGCTCCCTAATCTCCCTTGTCAGCTTCTCTGTTATCTGGTCAGAAGTTTGTTTCAAAGCTTTCTGAAGCATTTTCTCAAATTGTCTAAACATGTTAGACTGAATAACATTTTCAGGTGTTTCATAGTCAGAATCAATCTCACCAGCTGTGTCCAGAGTTTTGACATTGTGTGACAGGGATTTAGGAACCCGCTGTGTGCGAGTACCAGGCGCCGCCATCTTGGATGTCTGCCGGGCCGGTGTATCTTTAGAGATACCAATCTTATACTTCATTTTTGGCCCCCTCGTGACCATCCTCAATACGCCAAAGTGTACCTGGTATTGATTCGCGGGAGCTGGTGCCGTTTGCGGTGAAAAACAGCGGTCGGTTCTCCGGTTTGTTTAACCCGGGAGCGGAGCTCTAAGGAGATGCGACTTCTCCCTCAGGCATCCGCGCATGCGCCCTCTAAATGACACATCACTGATTTTTACACAGACAACAATGCACCCGTGTTCAGATCATTAAAAAGTCATTAAAAAAACAGGTTTTTTTGCTCCCACGTGCAAGAGGTCTTAACCACTTCAGCCCCGAACCATTTGGCTGGCCAAAGACCAGGCCACTTTTTGCGATTCGGCACTGCGTTGCTTTAACTGACAATTGCGCGGTCGTGCGACATGGCTCCCAAACAAAATTTACGTCCTTTTTTTCCCAGAAATAGAGCTTTCTTTCTTCTGGTATTTGATCACCTCTGCTGTATTTATTTTTTGCGCTATAAACAAAAATATAGCGAAAATTTTGAAAAAAAATTCAATATTTTTTACTTTTTGCTATAATAAATATGCCCAAAAGATATATAAAAAAAATGTTTTCCTCAGTTTAGGCCGATACGTATTCTTCTACATATTTTTGGTAAAAAAATCGCAATACGCGTTTATTGATTGGTTTGCGCAAAAGTTATAGCGTCTACAAAATAGGGGACTGTTTTATGGCATTTTTATTAATCATTTTTTTTTTTTACTAGTAATGGCGACGATCAGCGATTTTTATCGTGACTGCGACAATATGGCGGACACATCGGACACTTTTGACACCATTTTGAGCCCATTGTCATTTTTACAGCAATCAGTGCTATAAAAATGCACTGATTACTATAAAAATTACACTGAAGCAGTGAAGGGGTTAACCTGTAGGGGGCGCTGAAGGGGTTAAGTGTGACCTAGGGAGTGATTCTAACTGTTAGGGAGCGTGGCTTGCCGTGACACGTCACTGATCGCTCTTCCCAATGACAGGGAACAGACGATCAGTGACATGTCACTAGGAAGAACGGGGAGATGTTGTGTTTACACTAACATCTCCCCGTTCTTCAGCTCCGTGACACGATCGTGGGACACCACACCAGTGGACATCATGTCTGCGGGTCCCGCAGGCACGGTCACGGAGCTCGCGGCAGGGTCGCGAACGCGCTTACGGCGGCACCCGCAACCACATGGCGGCAAAATAAAGGGTACGTGTATATATACGCCCATTTGCCTGTCTGTGCCATTCTGTCGACGTAAATGTTCATGCGGCGGTCGGCAAGTGGTTAAAGGGTAACTCCACTTTGGTGGAAAAAAAAATAGCAAACAAAAAAAATATATATATAGCATATACAATTGCGACTCAAGTCATATTGTAATTGAATGTTATTAAAAAATGAACAATGCAATATGGCTACCTGGGGGTGTTCTGTACATAGAATGTTTACAGAATGCCCCCCAAAACATTATTTCCTGCTTGTGTGATTGGCTCATTGATTTTGCCAGAAGTCTGCACTAAGATACAAGTCAGATATCAGGCATCCCCTGCAACAAAAAATGTGTTTTTTGGTGAGATACTCCCAATAGAAATTCACGTGCAAAGGGATGCAAATCCTGACGTTTTCCTTACTAAAGCCCTGCCGATGCAGCAGCTGGTTGATAATTATGAAACTACTCCTATTAGATTCACTTACCACATGGACACAGACAAACACACATGGATTTCTTCAGAATAACAAAAGTTAGGACTCTTTTTCTAAACAAAAGTAGAGTTACGCTTTAAACAATCTCATCCTCTTGCTGACCATACAGCTCATATATGCAGTGGCATGGAGGGTGCGCCTTAATGCCCACACATGCATTCATGACAGCTAAAGTTTCAGTCCTGAAAGCGCGCTCACAACTCTTGGGCTCTCATTATGATTGGCAGCTTTCAGGACAGGCTCCAGATTATGTGCCCACTGTGACAGCCAATCAGAATGGTCATGTGATTGAGATATCTGTCCTACCACCCCACCTAATGACCCAATCTAAAGTCTGCAATGGGGCTAGGAGGACTGTTAATTAAAACAAAACATTTTTACTGACCATTGTGATGTAGTAGAACCTGCATCTTTCATTGCTCTCTGCTATGCCCACATGTTGAGCCATTCTGACCAGGCAAAACTCCAATACTTTCTAAAAGTGATGATGCTTGCCTGCCACCCCCTGTATGTGCCTATTGGCCAGGGAGGCTGCTCACCATAGTGATGAGTCAATAGAATGCATGGAGGTGGGAGGGTGCTGACAAGCTCTGACACTAAATAGGTTTGTTTGGGACTTTATATCCTCATTTATCACTCCAGCGTGACGCTGGGGTGGGGCCCAGTGACGCGCCAGACGCACATAGTGTCCCCATGGAGGTTGGTTTATCCTGATGGTTGTTTTTTCTGGGCCCATCACACAACATACGTGGACCATGCTCCCTTGGGATCTTACAAGGTAACCATCCAGGGCCTGCCTACTCATAGCGAACTTCCAGTCACATATTTATCTTTAGGCTGTTCACTGCTTGTTCCTATTTTGGGAAAGTGCATGGTGACCTCCATGCAACACTTTCATCACAATCCCTGCCCTTTCCTTTTTTCTCCTTCGGGGGTAAATGCATGGTGGGTTCCATATAACCACTCCATTACCACCATTGTCCTTCATTATACACTTGGTCTATGTTTCACTTCAATCGCTTTCTCATTTACACTCGCCTCATTTTTGTTTCAAGTTTTTCATTATCACTGGTATACTTCACTTATGGTAGCAGCATCACTTATCCACACACAGCTATACTATGTATATTTTTTAATAACCTTTTAGAAACATTGGATGCACATGCTGCCTGTGTGCCACTAGTGATTCCAGCATGGAGATTCCCATCCTCCTTGGACAAAACTGTGTGTGCCCGGTTCTCACATGGGCCCTCACCACCACAGCTCCCAGGACAGACACCCTTGACCTAGCCCTCAGCCTTCAGTACCGTATGGTAGGACCTAGAGACAATTTACAGTTGTGCTCATAAGTTTACATACCCTGGCAGAATTTATGATTTCTTGGCCATTTTTCAGAGAATATGAATGATAACACAAAACAATTTCTTTCACTCATGTTTAGTGTTTGGCTGAAGCCATTTATTATCAATCAACTGTGTTTACTCTTTTTAAATCATAATCACAACAAAAATTACCCAAATTACCCTGATCAAAAGTTTACATACCCTGGTGATTTTGGCCTGATAACATGCACACAAGTTGACACAAAGGGGTTTGAATGGCTATTAAAGGTAACCATCCTCACCTGTGATCTGTTTGCTTGTAAGTAGTGTGTGTGTGTGTAAAAGGTTTCTGGACTCCTGACAGACCCTTGCATCTTTCTTCCAGTGCTGCACTGACGTTTCTGGATTTTGAGTCATGGGGAAAGCTAAATAATTGTCAAAGGATCTGCGGGAAAAGGTAGTTGAACTATATATGTAGCGGCCTCCACTCTCACACTCCCTGGCTTCGTTCGTCTGCGTGTCTAGGGGTTGCTCCGGAGGAGAGAGTGCGGGGTCACCACGCCAAGCCTTCACCACAGATGCCTGTGAGGTGTAAGCAAAGTTTCTTTACCCTCGGGTCGGTGTCCTGCCCTTGGAACCTCCACCTCCTCTCTTGAACAGTGTCTACCAGTAAAATGAGCCCCACACCATCAAAAGTCCAACACTCCTTTATTCTTCTCACATCAGAGCAAAACACAATCGGTTGGACTCCCTCAACGAACAGAACAGACAGGGGGTGTGGATGCGAGTAGGCCCAGGCACAACTTACTCTCCTCTTTCCTTCCCGAAAGTGGCTTTTGGTCCCTTGTTCGGGGCAGACATCCCTCCAGGCGGTCTCCGTAGACTCACCCGGCACCGGCAATTTGCTGCACCAGGTCTTCAGGTGAGTAACTCCTCCGGTCCCTTACGCCTCTTGATTCGGGTACCCACTCCCGGGGTCCCCTAGGAAATCCTTCCCCCGAGGAACCCAGCGAAGGACACAGGGCTCCAGACCTCCATCCGAGGACCTCACCCCAGGCTAAAGGTGCCTGGGATGGAACACGACCTCCCGGGGTGGCCTCTAGGCCTAGGCCGCCTAGACCCCCCCCTCAACACGAACCACCGTCCTCAGGCTGAAGGTGCCTGGGACTCCTCCCTGACAAAGATGGCCGGCCCCCTTTATACCCTCCCCCAGCAAGCACGGCGGGCTCCCCGCCTCACCATACAACCGCTGAGAGAGGCCAAAAAGAGGTACGGCACTCAACAATGGTTCAACCCCAGCCCAAAGTGACAGCGCCACCTGCTGGGCTCCAGGGAACTATACATCACTGGTGTCTCTGCCAGTTTAAAATATACTTGTAAAGTATATACCCGCTACACTCTCCCCCGGGTCATTTGACACTGGTCCCCAGTGTCTGGAACAAACTATGCCCTCCATGGCTGACATAGCCCAATCCAGAAACCAACTATAAATTGGGAAAAAAATTGAAAACTTTGGAAAATAACTAACTAGAGCGGTTGTACCTGAGCCTCACATGAAAAGGGAGGGAAGGGAAACAGCAACACATAACAACAACATTGAGAATCATATTTCACATAACATCTCTCCCCACCCATCCTGGCTAAGACCCACCCCATTCTCAGTGGTCTTGATGGGATGCTCTCCTGCAGAGGGGAAAAGAAAATGAAACACACAAATCCCTGACACAGATGTTCGTGTGAGAACGAAAAAATTTCTCCGCAGAGAAATCCTTTCCTTCTTAAAGTGTGTGTGTGGAAAGTGAATGCCGATGCACGACACTGCCACCTGGTGACAGCGTCGCAGTAACTGCACTTGTGGAGACCTCTTCTTCTTTGGCCCTATCTACCCCAAAGTCCATGATCACTTACTGAAGAATGAAGAACAAACAGAAACAGTCCTTCCATTCCTTTGAAGAGCATAAACACCCTTAGCTGGACACAGTCACTGAAGTTCCCCCGGGTAACAAGAACAACAACCCCGGAAAGTTCAGCAGTGTAAAGAAAACAAGAATGGAGTCTCTTTTCTCCTACAGATAGAAACGAGGGTGCGGCAGGACAAGTGGTTTCAAATGCTGATCCATGGTTTCCAAGTGGTATTCAACGTCTTCTCCTTCCTTGCGTCGAATCAGCACCTTGTCCGCGTGGATATGCCGCCCCAGCATCCATTCTGCCTTGCAGTCTTTGAAGCGCTGAGATGCCTTGGGAGAACACGCAAGGTACCTGCGGGCATGTGGGACCTGAAGGTGGGTCCACACAAAGTCATTGTACCAAAGTTCCCGGCAAACTTCCACTTCGTACAACAACTCCTTAGACAAGTATGGGTACTCCCATCTGTACTCAGCAGCAACCTTCTGGCAAAATAGGCGTTGTAGTCTCGCCAGTGGAGGCATGGTGGCTTTGTCTCCTTCACCTGGCAAAACTATAGCATCCGGATGGCGAGGTGCTGTGGTCACCTCCATTCTGGGCCTAGGTGCCCGCAGCGACAGTCTCTTATCCCCAGCATTAGGTGCAGGTGGCACCAAGGATGTGAGAGTAGGCTGGGGACAAGATCCCTCCTCAGGCGCTGGTGCCTCCACCCAGGGTGTACTATCCCCTGTAGACATGGGTGGGTCCCTGATTCTGCGGAACGAGGCAAGAGGCACTTTGTCCCAGCCCTTTTGAGCAAACAGCTTATCTATGGCGACATCGTCTCCCAGATCGGAGAGCGACTCCAGGTCGGAGGTGTCACACTCCTCTGCTGGCAGGTAGCCTGTAGTGGAGACTGAACTGCCACCTCCCATGAACACACAGGGCCGTGACTCCCCGACACCTCCGCCCATACACCAAGTCCCTCCACCTGGCTTACCTTGGCCTTTACTTGAGACGGGATGTCTGGAACTCCTCTCACCGGTTCCATCCGGGCCGGGCGTAAGCGGGCAGGATGGTCCACCGCGACCGCTGGACGGGGCTACCATGCCGGTCTTCTTCTTCAGTGGTGGACGCTGTGAGGCAGTGGTGACCGAGTCAGCATCCTCGGATTTCTCCCATGTTTGAGTGATTACGACCTCCTCCGCGGTCGCTGCAGTGCGCATGGGGGCGGCTGCAAAAGCGGTGATTCCTCCAACTTGAGTGGTGCTGCCTGTGGTACGGCTGGGGTAAATGGTTCTTGGCTTCTCGATGACTGCATCCACCTCGAATAAGAACTCCCCACAGGCTTTGCATCGCCCGAATGGCTTCAGCTGACACACCAGTCCCGAACAGCCGGGACAAATCACACCTAGGGCCTCAACGTCCATGCACGAATACAGGGCGAATCGTCCCCGGGGCTTTAGCCGAATCCCCGTATCGGTCACCGGAGCAGCAGCAGTCAAAGTCGTGGCAGAAGGGTGAAGTGGAACCCACGATGTATGTCCGAACATGGTGACTTGCTGCTGATCCATTGCGCACTGCAAGTTTTGCGCCAAAGTCCCCACGTGTAGTCCTTCACACGACTGGACTCCTCCCCTCTTGCACTCCAGTTCGCAGGCTTTCTCCTTCCCTGGGTCAATCCCACGAACTGAGCAGGGAGGGTGTGCCTCGTGGCGCAGTGCAATAGAAGCCTCCACGTGTAGTACCTCACACGGCTGGACTCCCCCCTCTTCTCGCTCTTCTGCATAGTCCTTTCCCTTCTTAGGGTCATGCCCACGACTTCGAGCAGGGTTGCATTTTGGCCAAAAATATGGCCGACCTACTCGGAACTCCTCCCGGCAGACATGTTCAACTCCGTCCATAGTACACAACACCATCCCGGACGAGAACCCCCACGTGTAGCGGCCTCCACTCTCACACTCCCTGGCTTCGTTCTTCTGTGTGTCTAGGGGTTGCTCCGGAGGAGAGAGTGCGGGGTCACCACGCCAAGCCTTCACCACAGATGCTTGTTTCTTTACCCTTGGGTCGGTGTCCTGCCCTTGGAACCTCCACCTCCTCTCTTGAACAGTGTCTACCAGTAAAATGAGCCCCACACCATCAAAAATCCAACACTCCTTTATTCTTCTCACATCAGAGCAAAACACAATCAGTTGGACTCCCTCAACGAACAGAACAGACAGGGGGTGTGGATGCGAGTAGGCCCAGGCACAACTTACTCTCCTCTTTCCTTCCCGAAAGTGGCTTTTGGTCTCTTGTTCGGGGAAGACATCCCTCCAGGCGGTCTCCGGAGACTCACCCGGCACCTTCAATTTGCTGCACCAGGTCTTCAGGTGAGTAAGTCCTCCGGTCCCTTACACCTCTGGATTCGGGTACCCACTCCCGGGGACCCCTAGGAAATCCTTCCCCCGAGGAACCCAGCGAAGGACACAGGGCTCCAGACCTCCATCCGAGTACCTCACCCCAGTCTAAAGGTGCCTGGGATGGAACACGACCTCCCGGGGTGGCCTCTAGGCCTAGGCCGCCTAGACCCCCCCCCTCAACACAAACCACCGTCCTCAGGCTGAAGGTGCCTGGGACTCCTCCCTGACAAAGATGTCCGGCCCCCTTTATACCCTCCCCCAGCAAGCACAGCGGGCTCCCCGCCTCACCATACAACCGCTGAGAGAGGCCAAAAAGAGGTACGGCACTCAGCAATGGTTCAACCCCAGCCCAAAGTGACAGCGCCACCTGCTGGGCTCCAGGGAACTATACATCACTGGTGTCTCTGTCAGTTTAAAATATACTTTAAAATATACTTGTAAAGTATATACCCGCTACATATAAAACAGGAAAGGGATCTAAAAAGATATCCAAGGAATTGAAAATGCTAATCAGGAGTGTTCAAACTCTAATAAATAAGTGGAAAATTAAGGGTTCTATTGTAATCAAACCACGGTCAAGTAGACCAAATGAACTTTAATGCCGAGTACACACAGCCGTTTTTAATGTCAATGAAAAAAACAAAGTTTTCTCGACGTGATTTTTCGTGTTTCCTCTCAAGCCTGCCTTGCCTACACACTATCGTGAAAAAAAATGCTCAAGCAAAGCGCGGTGACGTACAACACGTACGACGGCACTATAAAGGGGAAGTTCTATTCGGATGGCGCCACCCTTTGGGCTGCTTGTGCTGATCCTCGTATTAGTAAAGTTTAGTGAGAGCCGATTCGCGCTTTTCAGCCTCATGCTCTTCAGTCCGTTACAGCGTGACGAATGTGCTATCTCCATTACGAACGTCAGTTTTACCAGAAGGAGCGCTCCTGTCTCATACTTGATTCTGAGCCTGCGCATTTTTTTTCCCCTCGTAAAAGCATACACACTACCGTTTTTCACGACGTTAAAAAGAACGACGTGAAAAACGATGTGAAAAAATAGAGCAGGTTCTAATTTTTTTTAGGCCATTTTTCACATCGTTAAAAATGCTCTGGAGCCTACACACGATCGTTTTTAATGACCAATTTAAAAAATTGCATTTTTCACGCCATGAAAAACGGTCGTGTGTACGCGGCATGAGACACAATTGCCAGGAAAACTGTTTGGGATGCAAAGAAAACACAAATAACTTCAGATGAAATACAGGACTCTCTGGAAACGTGGTGTGGCTGTTTCAAGATGCACAATAAGGAGGCACTTGAAGAAAGATGGGCTGCATGGTTGAGTCACCAGAAGAAAGCCATTACTACACAAATGCCACAAAGTATCCCGCTTACAATACACCAAACAGCACAGAGACAAGCCTCAAACCTTCTGGCACAAAGTAATTTGGAGTGATGAGACCAAAATTTTGCTTTTTGGCCACTACCATAAACGCTATATTTGGAGAGGAGTCAACAAGGCCTATGATGAAAGGTACACCATTCCTACTGTGAAACACGGAGGTGAATCGCTGATGTTTTGGGGATGTGTGAGCTACAAAGGGACAGGAAATCTGGTAAAAATTGATGGCTAGATGAATGCAGTATGTTATCAAGAAATACTGGAGGAACATTTTCATTCATCAGCCAGGAAGCTGCGCATGGAACGTACTTGGACATTCCAACATGACAATGATCCAAAACACAAGGCCAAGTGGACCTGTCATTGGCTACAGCAGAATAAATTGAAGGTTCTGGAGAGGCCATCTCAGTCTCCTGACCTTAATATCATTGAGCCACTCTGGGGAGATCTCAAGCGTGCAGTTCATGCAAGACAGTCCAAGAATTTACAGGAACTGGAGGCTTTTTGCCAAGAAGAATGGGCAGCTTTACCATCTAAGAAGATAAAGAGCCTCATCCACATGTAGCCAGGAGGTTGCTACTGAACGTTGTTATTAGGGTTGCCCCGATACCACTTTTTTAAGACCGAGTACAAGTACCGATACTTTTTTTCAAGTACTCGCCGATACCGATTACTGATACTTTTTTTAATCTCATGTGACAGTGGCACATGTGTCAGTAGTTTTTTTTTCAATTTGTTTATTTATTTATTTTTTACAATTTTTTTTTTTTTTACAATGCCTTCTCTTTTTAATGGGGGGGGGGGGGGGGGGGGGTGGACAGTGTCGGTGTGTGTTTTCTTTTACTTTTTTATTCTTTTTTTATTCTTTTTTACAAATAATTTTTATTTTATTTTTATTTAATCTTTTTTTATCAGCCCTGTTGGGGGGCTTTGGTGAGATATTAGGGGTCTTAACAGACCTCTGACATCTCCCCTTTGAGACAGGGAAAGAGACTAGGGACACAGATTCCCCAGTCCCTTTCTCAGCAGCCTAAGCTGCGCTGAAAATGAATGGAGAGAAGACAGCGGCTTCTCTTCATTCATAAACTGAAACATTGTAAACACAGTTTACGATGTTTCAGTTATGTGAATGGACAGAGTCAGTGATCACTGACTCTGTACATTCCGACAAGTAAGGAGCCGGATTTACCGGCTCCTACCTCGACTCTCCATTCTGACAGATCGAGGGGGTGGAGGAGAAGAATGGAGGGGGGTGGCAGCACGGAGGGGGACACAGATTGGGACGGCGGCACGGAGGGAGACACGGAGGGGGACAGCAGCACGGAGGGAGACACGGGGGGACGGCAGCATGGAGGGGGACACGGAGGGAGAGAGCAGCATGGAGACAGCAGCGAAATGGAGGGGGCTGGAGGAGTATACGGGGACAATCAGCGGTGATCGTGTGTGGGGGAGCTACAAGCACCACTGATTTTAAAGCAGCTGAAAGCCGCGCGAGGGGGGGAGAGAGAAGCGGAGAAACTACTTTTAAATATATACAGCGGTGATCGGTTCTGGTAACTCCCCCACCGCACTGATCACCGCTGACTATACAAGTATCGGGTGAAGCATCGGGAGCATTTTCCCGAGTACAAGTACTCAGGCAAATGCTCGGTATTGGTACCGATACCGATACTAGTATCAGTATCGGGACAACCCTAGTTGTTATGTATTATTCATTGGTAAAGGGTTTGGCTCCCTCTGGTGATCACTGGACGCTATTAAAGATGTTTCTTTTCCAGGTAGAATTGTATTGTGATGCATTGTGGATAGTTCTTATGAGAAAGTGACTCTATGGCCATAAGTGAGTGTGAAGACTACTAACCCACAATGCCTTTGTGCTACCAGAATGCAATGCGGGAGCGCACAGCCTGCTGGGTATCCAGATAAAAGGACAAGTAAGGCTGCGGGAGGTCTCTCTGGACGCACCCTTTCAACTGCCAGCAGGAGGTCTGTGTGAGTGACAGAGTTTAGGCCTGCGGTCTACAGCTGAGCGCCGGATCAATCGCCTCAGAGGGATCCCTGAAGGACAGCCCTGTCTCGTTGGACAGGCGGATCTGCTAGCGCTTCACAGCATTTGAAGCTACCTTCTCCCAGATACCCGGGGAGCGGCTGCGGGGTGTGTCGGCGCCATTTTCTTCCAGAGACATCCGCAAAGGAGTTCCGGACGGAGCATTCCAGCGGGCTGAGGAGCCGGAGTGGTGAGAAGGCACTTGCCTACCAAGTAGTTGACTGAGATAGTGAGAAGTGTGTCGTTTATCCAGACTGTGTTTGCTGACACCTGTAGTTCTACAGATAGGAATACACTACAGCTGTGTGTTTGTACAGCCGGATTGACAGAGTTAGCGGTTCTGTTGCAACCACACTATATTCTCACAGTTGTTACTTTCCTTTCACCTTTTGGATTACAAATAAGTGCACCAACACCAGAGCTAGCTGAAGAAGGACTGAGACACAAGGAAAAGCCATCACTTTGCTATTCTTCAAGTTTACTGTATATTGTCACAGCAGTGCTGAACTGTCCTCTAGAGGGATCCATTTAGTAACATAAATTTCTAGCATTTAATTTTGATTGTTTGCATTGATATTGTTTCTTTGCCCTTTTGGTGTTTGTGTGTGGGCCTAGGTGGAGAGGTGTCCCAGCACAGGTATTACAGTGTTGGGGATTGTCTCCACTGCACACCTACTTACACTCACCCTCAATATATGGTAATTGGGTACAGTACAGGACAACATTGAATTGAGTTCATTTATGTTTGCATAAGAATTGTGTTTTAATCCTGCTCAGTAAACATTCTTTTAGTGGTTAAGCACATCTGACTAAGAGTATTACTGTTTATTAAGTCTATCAGACATTGAACCCAAGGTGTCAGAAGTAAGAGACAATCTGCAGAGTCGGGATGGCCCATGCGGTATAGAGTCAATCAGCAGCCCCCATTGGGGTACCGCTACACACAAATACCACAAAAGACTTCAAGCTGTCATTGATGTTAAAGGGGGCTTTTTATCAGGGTCATTTGGCTAGTTTCTGTTGTCATTATGATTTAAATAAATGGCTTCAGCCAAACACTAACAACGAGTGAAAGAAAAGTTTTTGTGTTATCATTCATATTCTCTGAAAAATGGCCAAGAAATCATAAATTTAGCCAGGGCATGTAAACTTATGAGCACAACTGTATATGTAAGTATCATAGGGATGTTTTTTTTTCCATTCTTATCCCCCTGTGTTGTTCCTTTTCAATAGGACCTAATAATGGACTATACTGGTCTGTTTATATATCTTTTGCAGACACATTTTATGCATTCCCTCCTAAGGAAGTGTAATAAGTCCAGGAAATGCGTTGAGCAATTCTAGATGCATATATGTTTTCAAGATATGGGGTATACAGTTTATTGATATTTTACCATGCAGACTTGTATGACCATCCTATAGTATGAAGCAGTATTGGCTCTTAATATTTTAAATTTCCAATATCCCTGTATATAAATTAATTATTATGTATCATTGGTATGTACATGAAATCGTTTTTTTAATTTTTATATTTCAATATTTTTATTGAGATTTCTCAAAATAAAACTTGAGCAAAAAAGCTGAGATAACAATGAAACTTTCTGTTATACAATCATATAGTTGTCAGGACGTTCTTAAAACGAGTAACATAGTGAGGCATAAGTCACAGAGTATTGACCCAAAAGTGCAGAGTTTGTAGTGAACTTACTATATGGTTCTTGTCCCCCTCTCCCAGACACCCCAACTGGGAGCCTACTGTGTCATAGGGAGGGAGGCATTTCGACCGAACTTCAAATTACTTTCATTAAACATATAGTATATCGAGCAATGTATGTGTAGCGCCCACCCCATTTATCGGTGCTATATACCCAAATTTAGGGGCTGGTCTGAGATAGTAGTTGGGCTCAGACCGTTCTCAATTTCTAGGTTGTGCTATTTTATTTTTTAGGTGGTATACTGGTGTGCAGTTCCCTGTGGCCTGTAGGTGACACTGCCATAACGGGTCGGGGTTGAACCATCAGTACTAGTGCTGTGCCTTGGGTGTCCTCTCTCGGCAGTGGTACAGTGGGCGTGTTTGGCCTGCTGTGCATGCTGGGAGAGGATACATAAGGGGCAGACGCCGCCTGGGAGGGGTCTTCGGAGGAGGAGAGGAGTCAGAGTCCAAGTGCGTGGTGCATGGCCCTCCAGGCCATGGGGCCACGTGTGCATCAGTCCCAGGCACCTTTAGTCCTGGGGCTGCATCTTCAACACTGGGCCCAGCACCTTTAGCTGGAGCCCACTTCTGGGAAGAGGAATCTCAGGGTGCCCCTCGCGAAAGAGCCCGCTTCTAAGAAGAGGAGGCTGGGGGAGGACCTCTCTGACGGACCGGTGAGAGTTCACCTTGAAGGAAGGGGCCCGGTAACTTTCTGGAGGGATTCATCTATCCAGTATCCACCAAGGGCCTAGTGATGTGCTGCTGCTGGCACCTGTCCTTATATACCAAAAGCTAAGAGGTTCGGGGTCTGATAGATTCTGTGGCAGAGTCTCCCGATCGTATCTAGGAAAAGAACCTGATTAATCGTTCGAGCATCACTTCGGCTGCTAGGATCCACTTTAAAGGAGACTATCCGGGTGAGCTAAACCTACTCTGGGATAGAGTAGCGATTGAAAAATCTACTTGTGCCTGGACTAACCTCCCAAAACCTTGCTGTCCTATCTCTTATCCACCCTTTCCTATCTGCTGAACATTGAGAAAATAAACTCAACGTTGGAGTTTAGAGTGGTGTGGACATTGGAATTACTTGGGGGGAAAACAGAGACTTGTCCCTATATCCTAGGAGACGAGAACCAACTGACGGAAGAACCTAGCTGTGGGACCCAAATACATAACACCGCTCCACCTCCTCAAACAGGAGGGTACGGGCATATAGTACGGTGTGCCTTTTTTCCTGCAAGTGAGCCAAAGGTAGGGAAAAGGGTCCGTGTGCTACATATGGTACATAAACAAACACTGTATTAAGGGATACCTTGAGGAGTAACTGAGTGTTGTAAAAAAGTGAAAATGAGAATGAAGAGGCCTGTTATCATTTAACATAACAGCTTTGTGTGTTAGCCTTATAATCCAAGGTCTAAATTATGCCTTATGAGTTAGGCTTACAGTAGCATCTGTAACAAAAAGTCCCCTGGTATTTATATAACAGATGATATTAGTTGAGAACCAGGATAAAAGGAGTAGAGTAGAAAAGGAAGAAGGAGAAAAGAAAGAGCAAACATGAGAGGAAAGGTAAAGCACCAGAAAGAGCTACATAAAACTAGATTAATTGTAATAGGCTACAAGAGGGGCTGTTCCATGGTTCCCAGACCATGTCATATTTATCTGTAGTGGACTGGAGAATACTGACCATCTTTTCCTGAACCATTATCCACAATATTTTCCGTTTTGCTGCAGCAAAGGACACGGTAGTCTGTTTCCAGGCTCGGGTTACTGTGATTTTGGTGCCCAGCAATATGAAATGAATGAGAACCTGGAGAGACTTCGAACAGCCAACCGGACTGCCGTTCATTAAGGCAATCCCATGTGTTTTTGGCACAGTCAGACTGGCCACTTTGCGCAGCAAAAAAAAGATCCTGTTCCAGAAGCCCCGAATGCGAGGACATTCCCACCATATGCGATTTAAAGATCCCGTCAACCCACAACCTCTAAAACATAGCGGGGGCATGCCTTGGAAAATCTTGGCCAGGTGTAATGGTACACGATACCAACGTGTAAATAATGTGACATTTGCCTCTATGAGAGTGACAATAACTATGCCCTTATTGAACTTCTGAAACTGTGAGAACCATGTGCCAGCCTCCCAAATGAAATAGTTTGTTGTTAGACCATGAGACATATGTACATGCTGAATAAATATGTCATGATGTTTACCATTGTTGTTAGTCGCTTTTATGTGCCTCATTTAAAGTCCCAAACCCTCCTTGGATTCAATCTCTGACACTACCAGTAAAATACGCCTGTCAGCAGCTAGTTTTCTATAAAATGAACTTGTAGTCCTGGAGAAAAGATATGTTGCAAGGAAGAGCACAATAAATGTATATCCTGCTATGAGGGTTTTAGGGTGTTTTGGAAAAATAGTATTGCCACATCTCCAGTAGGGATGAGCTCGATGTTCGAGTCGAACATAGGTTCGACTCGAACATCGGCTGTTCGCGCGTTCGGCGAACAACGAACGATTTGGGCCGTTCGCGCCAAATTCAAGTGACGCGAACAGCCCACAATACACTGCGCCATCGCAGTGTAATCCCGGCGCTGTGATTGGCCAAGCATGCACTGTGACCCTGCATGCTTGGCCAATCACAGTGCCGGCAGCGAGGAGAGCAATGATTGGCCACAGCAGGATGCCTGTGGCCAATTATAGCTGAGGGGGTTTAGTACACGCCCCACACTATAAAAGGCCGCCAGCGTGGCGGCCTTGTGTAGTGTGTTCCGGAGCAGGGAAAGTGAAGGATAGGCAGGGACAGTGTCAAATCTTGTCAAATCTATTCTTTGCTAAACCTTGTGTGTAGGGACAGAGAAGGATAGGCAGGGAGAGTGTCAGTGTCATATTCTTTGCTAAACCTTGTGTGTAGGGAGAGAGAAGGATAGGCAGGGAGAGTGTCAGTGTCATATACTTTGATAAACCTTGTGTGCAGGGAGAGAGAAGGATAGGCAGGGGACAGTGTCAGTGTCATATTCTTTGCTAAACCTTGTGTGCAGGGAAAGAGAAGGATAGGCAGGGAGAGTGTCAGTGTCATATACTTTGATAAACCTTGTGTGCAGGGAGAGAGAAGGATAGGCAGGGGACAGTGTCAGTGTCATTGTTGCTAAGCCTCCTGCACAGTATACACCTGAAGTTAGCCCGTATTGCTGCTTTTTCCTGGTGTGTTACACCAACAGGATTTTGCGGCACTTACAGCGGGCGGAGTGTGCCTCCTGACCATATTACACCTTAACTTAGCCTGTATTGCTGCTTTTTCCTGGTGTGTTACACCAACAGGATTTTGCAGCACTGACAGCGGGCGGAGTGTACCTCCTGACCATATTACACTTTAACTTAGCCTGTATTGCTGCTTTTTCCTGGTGTGTTACACCAACAGGATTTTGCAGCACTTACAGCGGGCGGAGTGTACCTCCTGACCATATTACACTTTAACTTAGCCTGTATTGCTGCTTTTTCCTGGTGTGTTACACCAACAGGATTTTGCGGCACTTACAGCGGGCGGAGTGTGCCTCCTGACCATATTACACCTTAACTTAGCCTGTATTGCTGCTTTTTCCTGGTGTGTTACACCAACAGGATTTTGCGGCACTTACAGCGGGCGGAGTGTGCCTCCTGACCATATTACACTTTAACTTAGCCTGTATTGCTGCTTTTTCCTGGTGTGTTACACCAACAGGATTTTGCGGCACTTACAGCGGGCGGAGTGTACCTCCTGACCATATTACACCTTAACTTAGCCTGTATTGCTGCTTTTTCCTGGTGTGTTACACCAACAGGATTTTGCGGCACTTACAGCGGGCGGAGTGTGCCTCCTGACCATATTACACCTTAACTTAGCCTGTATTGCTGCTTTTTCTTGGTGTGTTACATCAACAGGATTTTGCGGCACTTACAGCGGGCGGAGTGTACCTCCTGACCATATTACACCTTAACTTCGCCTGTATTGCTGCTTTTTCCTGGTGTGTTACACCAACAGGATTTTGCGGCACTTACAGCGGGCGGAGTGTACCTCCTGACCATATTACACCTTAACTTAGCCTGTATTGCTGCTTTTTCCTGGTGTGTTACACCAACAGGATTTTGCGGCACTTACAGCGGGCGGAGTGTGCCTCCTGACCATATTACACCTTAACTTAGCCTGTATTGCTGCTTTTTCCTGGTGTGTTACACCAACAGGATTTTGCGGCACTTACAGCGGGCGGAGTGTACCTCCTGACCATATTACACCTTAACTTAGCCTGTATTGCTGCTTTTTCCTGGTGTGTTACACCAACAGGATTTTGCGGCACTTACAGCGGGCGAAGTGTGCCTCCTGACCATATTACACCTTAACTTAGCCTGTATTGCTGCTTTTTCCTGGTGTGTTACACCAACAGGATTTTGCGGCACTTACAGCGGGCAGAGTGTGCCTCCTGACCATATTACACCTTAACTTAGCCTGTATTGCTGCTTTTTCCTGGTGTGTTACACCAACAGGATTTTGCGGCACTTACAGCGGGCGGAGTGTACCTCCTGACCATATTACACCTTAACTTAGCCTGTATTGCTGCTTTTTCCTGGTGTGTTACACCAACAGGATTTTGCGGCACTTACAGCGGGCGGAGTGTGCCTCCTGACCATATTACACCTTAACTTAGCCTGTATTGCTGCTTTTCCCATTTCCCTGCAGGCCATTAGAATGTCTGGAAGGCAAACAAGGAGAGGCAGACAGTCAGGAGCCAATAAAAGAGGGCAAGCAGGCTCTGTGTCTAGAGACAACAGTGCTGGTCGTGGACGCGGTGCATCGCCATCAGCACGTGGCCATGGGACACGCTTGTCCTTCTTTTCGGCAGCTGGACGTGTTGAGCCGCATCATGCCGAAGACTTGGTAGAGTGGATGACCAAGCCCTCCTCATCCTCCTTATCCTCTCTCACCCAGGCTCAGGGTACTGGCAAAGCAGCTGCCAAAGTGTCCTCTTCCCTGGTATCAATGTCATCATCAGTCACTCCTTCCCTAGACCAACCATGTCCTCCTGAGGAGTCCCCCGAACTGTTTGAGCACAGTGTTGGGTACATGCTCCAGGAGGATGCCAAGCGTTTCGAAGGGTCTGATGATAATGCCCAGCTAGAGGAAGGCAGTAGCGTGAGAGCAGAGAGAGGGGATGCTCAAGAAGGACACCAATCTGGCAGTCATGTTCCAGCAGCTGCAGCATACTGCCAGATTGGCTCCAGTGATGAGGAGGGAGGGGATGATGAGGCCACTGACTCCACGTGGGTGCCTAATAGGAGAGAGGAGGAGGAGGAGGAGGAGGATGAGGAGGAGGCACATCTCCAACGAGGCGGGATGCCCTCGGGGGGCCAGCGTAAGGGCAGCACACCGACGGAATCACACCACAGAGCTCCGCCTGTGCAGGGCGCTGCCTCTGCCCGTTATTCAAAAAGTTCTTTGGTGTGGGCCTTTTTTGAGTCGAGTGCATCAGATCGCACAGCTGCTGTTTGCAACATATGTCTCAAGCGTATATCGCGTGGCCAAAACATCACCCGCTTGGGCACCACATGCTTGACCAGACATATGTTGACCTGCCATGCAGCTCGTTGGCAAGCCTACCTTAAAGACCCACACCAAAGAACAAAGCTGACCTCTTCTTGCACCGCATCAGCTGGGATCTCCAACCCCACTATACCTTCAGTCCTCTCTGAAACCTGCTCTAAAGAGGAATGAAGGTGTAGAATTAGGTGTGTCACAGCCAAGTACTTGCGGGCACTCTGCTAGCAGTACACCGACGTCCGATTCTAGCAGGCAAATTTCCCTGCCCCAGCTGCTGGACCGTCAAAAGAAGTTCACTCCCAGCCATCCACATGCCCAGCGGTTGAATGCTAGCTTGGCTAAATTGCTAGCGCTTCAACTGCTGCCTTTTCAGTTGGTAGACTCGGCCCCCTTCCGTGAGTTTGTGCAATGTGCGGTTCCTCAGTGGCAGGTTCCCAAACGCCACTTTTTCTCACGGAAGGCAATTCCGGCTCTCTACCGGCATGTGGAAGGCAATGTCTTGGCCTCGCTGGACAGGGCGATCAGCGGTAAGGTGCATATTACCGCTGACTCATGGTCCAGCAGGCATGGACAGGGACGTTACCTTTCTTTCACGGCCCATTGGGTCACTCTTTTGGCAGCTGGGAAGGATGCAGGACAAGGTGCAGTAGTGTTGGAGGTTGTTCCACCGCCACGCCTACAAAATGCTACTACTGGTTGTGACACACCTCTGTCCTCCACCCCCTCCTCTTCTTCTTCCTCCGTGGCCTCTTCCTGTGCTTTGTCCTCGGAACCAGCGGTGCTCCGTAGGCGTTCAAGGGGCTACGCAAGTACGCAGGCAAAAATATGCCATGCCGTGCTTGCGCTGGTGTGTTTGGGGGACAGGAGCCACACTGGGGCAGAGGTTCTGTCCGCTCTGCAGGGGCAGGCCGAGAGGTGGTTGACGCCACGCCAGCTTAAGCCAGGAATGGTAGTTTGCGACAATGGCACCAACCTCCTCTCCGCTCTCCGACAGGGACAACTGACCCATGTGCCCTGTGTGGCTCACGTCCTTAACCTGGTGGTGCAGCGGTTCTTCGGCAGGTACCCGGGCTTACAGGATGTCCTGAGGCAGGCCAGGAAAGTCTGTGTGCATTTCCGCAGATCTTATAATGCCAGTGCTCGCCTGGCTGAGCTGCAAAAGGAGTTGAACCTGCCCAAGAACCGCCTTATATGTGACATGCCCACCAGGTGGAACTCAACGTTGGCCATGCTGCAGCGGCTGCACACGCAGCAGAGGGCCATCAATGAGTACCTGTGCGACTACGGCACCAGGACAGGGTCAGGGGAGCTCGGTTTTTTTTCACCACGCCAGTGGGGCATGATCAGGGATGCATGCACTGTCCTGGCACCATTTGAGGAGGCCACGAGGATGATGAGCAGTGACAGTGCATGCATCAGTGACACTGTACCTCTTGTCCACCTGTTGGAACATACGCTGCGTGGAATAATGGACAGGGCACTTGAGGCAGAACAGAGGCAGGAAGAGGAGGACTTCCTTGCCTCTCAAGGCCCCCTTTACCCAGACAGTGTTCCTTCTGTCCCACCCATCGCACAGGAAGAAGAGGATTGTGTCAGCATGGAGGTGGAGCCTGGCACTCAGCATCATCAGCAGCAGTCTTTTAGGGATGATTTACAGTCCCAAGAATCCAGTGGACTTGTACGTGGCTGTGAGGAGGTGGCTGCGGATCATGTCGTCCTTAGTGACCCAGAGGACTCCGGACCGAATGCCTCAGCTAACCTACGCTGCATGGCCTCCCTAAATCCAGCAAAGTCTGCGGAAGGATCCTCGTATTCTTCGGATCAAGGAGAGGGACCATTACTGGCTGGCCACTCTCCTTGATCCACGGTACAAGGGTAAGGTTGCGGACCTTATCTTACCGTCGCAGAGGGAGCAGAGGATGAGACAACTCCGGGAGGCCTTGCAGAAAGGTCTGTGCAACGCGTTCCCAGAGACTGGGAGGTTACAAACTCCTGGTCCTGGACAACGAGTTTCTGAGGCTTCGGTCAGTCAAAGAAGGAGCGGTGGGGAAGGTGGCTGTCTGACCGAAGCGTTCAGACAATTCTTTAGTCCGCAGCCCCAAGGTATGATCGGTTCCAGCAACCATTGCCAGCGTCTGATATACATGGTGCAGGAATACCTAGGGGCAAGGTCAGACTTGGACACCTTCCCCACCGAAAATCCTCTGGCTTACTGGGTCTTGAGGATGGATCACTGGCCAGAGCTTGCACAGTATGCAATTGAGCTACTGGCCTGTCCTGCATCCAGCGTTCTTTCAGAACGCACATTCAGTGCTGCTGGAGGATTTGTCACGGATCACAGGGTGCGCCTGTCCACCGACTCTGTTGATCGACTGACCTTCATAAAGATGAACCAGTCTTGGATCACCACCAGCTACCAAACACCTGAAGCTGATATAACAGACTAATTTATTTTCAAATGTCACATCCCTTCAAGACTGATGCTGATGCTGAGAGACTGTCCTGTTATGTTGACTGACTATCCTCCTCCTCCTCAATGATCCGATTGACGATGATAGCTTGGAAGAACATTTTTGTTTCTGGGTGCCGCCACCAGTGGCTAAGGCCCAATTTTTCAGCCCCTGTTTAACAGGGGTGTGTTATTACAATTTTTTATGCAATGCTTTGCAGCAGGGCTCATTCCTGCACTCCAACTAGAGTATCTGGGAGTGGTTACAGTGTCGTGGCACCAGCACCAGTGGCTAAGGCCCAATTTTTCAGCCCCTGTTTAACAGGGGCGTGTAATTAAAATTTTTGATGCAATACTTTGCAACAGGGCTCATTGCTGTGCTCCAAGTACAGTATCTGTGAGGGGTTGCAGTGTTGTGGCACCAGTGCCTAAGGCCCAATTTTTATGCCCCTGTTTAACAGGGGCATGTAATTACAATTTTTTATGCAATGCTTTGCAGCAGGGCTCATTCCTGCACTCCAACTAGAGTATCTGGGAAAGGTTGCAGTGTCGTGGCACCAGCACCAGTGGCTAAGGCCCAATTTTTCAGCCCCTGTTTAACAGGGGCGTGTAATTACAATTTTTGATGCAATACTTTGCAACAGGACTCATTGCTGTGCTCCAAGTACAGTATCTGTGAGGGGTTGCAGTGTTGTGGCACCAGTGGCTAAGGCCCAATTTTTCTGCCCCTGTTTAACAGGGGCATGTAATTACAATTCTTGATCTAATAATTCACAGCAGGGCCCATTCCTGCGCCCACCAAGACTAACTGTGAGGCCTTACAGTGTTGTGTCAACACCACCACCACCACCACCACCAAAGGCCCAATTTTTCAGCCCCTGTTCAACAGGGGCATGCAATTACAATTCTTGATCTAATAATTCACAGCAGGGCCCATTCATGCGCCCACCAAGAGTAACTGTGAGGGCTCACAGTGTTGTGGCAACACCAACATGTAAGGGGCAAATTTCAGCTGAGTATATACGGCAGACCCCTGCTTTCAAACATCCAACTTACAAACGACTCCTCCTTGCAAACGGAAGGATACAACAGGAAGTGAGAGGAAATATACCCCTAGGAAGGCAAATTCTCTCCTGTAAGAGTTAATATGGGAAAAAAAGTGTCTCCTCTCCACTGATGCTTTATCACCAATTCTTGTTTCAATAAAAAAAACAAATTTTCAAAAAACATTTGTCATTAGGACGGAAAGTGAGATGAACTGTTCTGAACAGGTGCACACTGCACAGACAGCAAAACAAATGTTACAGGGGTGATAACCCTTCCCTATGTTTTCCAAAAAGCTTAAAAATAGATTTTTTGCCTGGAGCTACACTTAAACAATGTACCTGTTCAAAATTACAAACAGATTCTACATAAGAACAAACCTACAGTCCCTGTCTTGTATGCACCGCCTGTATACGGCTGTTCAGAGTATATAGGGCCTTTTTTATTTTGTGTGCGGGGTTCCCCTTAATATCCATACAAGACCCAAAGGGGCTGGTAAGGGGCTAGTAATGGGCTGGGGTAGGGGGGGGGGGTGTGTGATGGGGTAGCTATGCCATTTTTCTTAAAGATTTTCATCCATATTACCGGGACCAGACATTACATTAAAGCCGCAAGCAGTTTTAATTGGCTTCTTTTCCTTTAGAAATGTAATTTTGTGCAGGGACAGTTCTAAACACGGGAAACACGTGGCACTTCACAGGCATACTTTAGACACCCCCCAGGTACGATATTTAAAGGAATATTTGACTTTTTTTTTTCACTTTATGCATCATTAAAATGACTGCTCCAGAAAAACGGCCGTTTTTAAAACTTCTTTTTGCATTGATACATGTCCCCTGGTGCTGAACCCGGGTTCCCAAACCCTTTTTAGGACAATTACATGCATAATAGTCGTTATAATTAGCACTTTAGATTTCGAACGTTCGCATCCATTGTATTTAATAGGGTTCTAAAGTTCATGCGAACTTTCGGTCCGTTCGCGGGTTCTGGTGCGAATCGAACCCGGGGTTGTTCGGCTCATCACTAATCTCCAGTGGAAATGAATCTTCCTGTTCAAACTAAGCCCCATTCACTGTCCCCATACTCTGACCAACTAGTAGAAGGCAGCTGTAAAATATGAGTTTGGTTCCATGGTTATGTTCTGATTGATAGCTTAGCTGTATACTCTTTCATACAGTAAAAAAATATGAAAGTACATTGCAACAGAGTAGGCTGTAAAATGAAACCTCCCCAAACGTAGAAATTCCAGGTGCATGCAACTAATTATGCCAATCTATAAACTTCTGTAATATAAGATCCGCTTCCTCCATTCATAGAGTATTTTTCATTGTGTGAACTGATAGTACATCTTCTATGAATGCTGTAGGAGCGTGGAAAGAGCGAGCATAGTTGGACCTTTTAACAAGTGCCATGGCCGGTGGAGCCACTGGTATTTAACTCCAGCAGCACTGGAGGATCACAGCTGTGGGGCAAAGGAATGGCGATTTCAAGAAACAGAGCAGCCACTAGCACTTGGGACACTCTTTATTCATGTAAATGCTGTCCCTGTTGCTGCTTAAAAAACAAAAAAAAGTCAAGTAATTGTAAACGTTCACATTTTTTTTTTTAAATAACAAACATGTCATAATTACCTGCTCTGTGCAATGGTTTTGCACAGAGCAGCCCTGATCCTTCTCTTCTTGGGTCCACCGCTGATGCTCCTGGCTCCTCCTCCCTGCTGAGTGCCCCTATAGTAAGCTGCATGCTCTGGGGGGACTTGTGCGTAATTGTTCCCAAGCCAGCTGTGTGTGTCCATTCCCTCCTCCCTGGCTGTGATACAGCAGCGAATGGCTCCAGCTGCTGTATCTGAGCCAATGAGGAGGAAAAAAGCCAAGAGCCACCGCTCTTGTGCACATCGCTGGATCGAGATCTGGCTCAGGTAAGTGAATTCATTAAAGTAAAAAAAACCTTCAGCCTTTAGAACCACTTTCAGCTTTAAAAAAATAACTCCACTTTTGTTGAGAAAAAATCAATCCCCTCTGGGTGATAAATGTACATTGCAAGGATTTAACAAACTCTTTAGCAGATTGCTACCTTTTGCTGCTTTAAAGAAATAATTGTTTGTTTCACTGTGTCCTTTGCAGACTGATTCTGAATGGGAGGGACTAGTTCATTATAATCACCTGCTGCACTGGTTCTAAGGGTCTGCAGCCCTTTAAAAGTAATTATCCCCTTAGGAAGTATCTCATCAAAAAGTAAATTTCTTTCGTAGAGGATCCATAAAATCTGACTTTTGTCTTAGTGCAGACTTCTGGGAAAATTGTGCCTCGAAAATAGTACCTCAATGTCAATGGCTGCTAAAATGGCTCCTGGTGGTACCGTAATTCCTTTGATTACTTCAAGCAATTCCAAGGTATCTTTCAGATAAGAGGGCAGGCCCATAACATGAGGACGTAGCTGAGTGTCAACGTATTTACTGGCGGTCTCAGTGTGGCTACCTATCCCTGACACTATAGGGCATCCAGGGGGGTTAAGGCTCTATACTCACATCTCATCACTAGGGGGTACAGTAAGAAGGTCCTCAAAAAAGCCTATGGTAGAGCTAAACAAAACACACGTGAAGCACTGATCTTTAAATCAAAAATCTGTGAATCCAACCCTACCACTAAATTTATTACCACATTTAGCGCCCATCAAGATGTCTTTCGCCAACTCATTGGGAATAACTGCCACTTTCTGTCTGATTATCCTATCATCTCCAAATGACCTGTCACCGGCAATATGCTGCACCGGGTCTTCAAGCGAGGAGCTCCCCCCGGTCCATTGCGCCTTCCGGATTCGGGTACCCACTCCCGGGGTTCCCTAGGATCTCCTTCCCATGCGGAACTCAGTGTTGGGCACTGAGCTCCAGACCTCCATCCGAGTACCTCACCCCAGGCCAAAGGTGCCTGGGATGGAACACGACCTCCGTTTGTCCTCTAGGCCTAGGCCGCCTAGGGGACCGACACGAACCACCGCCTACAGGCTGAAGGTGCCTGGGACTCGACCCCGTGACAAAGATGGCCGGCCCCTTTATACCCTCTCCCAGCAAGCACGGCGGGTTCCCCGCCCCACCATGCCGCTGCCGAGGGAGGACAAAAAGGAGGCACAGCACACAGCAATGATTCAACCCCAGCCCAGGGCGACAGCGCCACCCACTGGGCTGCAGGGAATTACACATCACTGATGTCTCTGCCAAGTTCAAAATTACACCCGGGAAAGTACATACCTGCTACACTCTCCCCCTGGTGGTTTGACACTGGTCCCAAGTGTCTGGAGTAAACCATGCCCTCAACGGCTGACATAATCCAATCCAGAAACCGACTAACAATTGTACAAAAATAAAACTTTTAGAAAAACTACCCTACTGGAGCAATTGTGTCTAAGCCCTGAAACAGAAAGGGAACAAGAAACAACAGCATTTAACCATAACTTTGAATCACATGGTCACATTATACTTTTCCCACCCATCCTGACTAAGATCCACCCCATTCTCAGTGATCTTGATGGGATGCTCTTCTGCAGAGGGAAAATAAAGAAAATTAACACACATAACCCTGACACATGTATTTGTGTGAGGGGAAAATAAACTTCTCCGGGAAGAAATCCCTTTTCTCCAAAGAGTGAATGCGTGAAAAGTGTTTAACGTTGCGCAACACTGCCACCTGGTGACAGCATCGCAGTAACTGCACTCGTGGAACTTTTCCTCTTTTCTTTGGGCCCTATCTACCCCAGAGTCCATAATCTCTTGCAGGAAAAGTGAAGAACAAAACAGGAACAGTTCTTCATTCCTCTGGGCACAAAAGCAACGGTCCCAGAAAGTTCAGCAGCATAACAAACGGAGTCTTTTCTCTCCTACAGGTAAAAGCGGGGATGCGGCAGAACAAGTGACTTTAAAGCGGAGGTTCTGCGGCGATTTTTTTTATTTTTTTTGGTGCATTCAATTGGGTTGCACAATACAAGGTTAAACTCACTTGTTTGGTGTCTTCAAATATCCCCTGTCCGTTTTCATGGCAAATAAGAACTTTTAAAATCGCTTCCTGACAGTTCCCATTTTGCTTGTGGGCATTGTGAAGCCCACAAGCAATCATTTCCTGGAAGCGCCTGCAGTGTTTACGGCGAGTAGCTGTATCGATAGAACACCGCCCCTATGAGAAAAGCATTGGCTGTATAGAACGAACGAGCGGTGTGTTTATCCAATGAGCGACGAGCAGCATCCCCAGCTGACGAACTGTTCAGACTCTGGGATTTCCGTCTGATTCAATTGCTCCTGCGCAGACCATCCCGGAACCTATCTGATAGCAGAACCAGCACGATAGAACAGCAGCGTTCTGTATTGTCTCCTGGGAAACATGACTCTGTGCTCCCAGGAGACATCGCGGCGCCGGGGAAAGGAATAGGAACGCCTACTCCCGCGGGAGGGAAAGCCCGGAAGTGACAGCTAAAAACTAAAATCTAAGGTATTTAAACTATAATTTTTTTTTTTGATGTGGCTATTTAACTTGGTGATAGTGTTCTGCTTGTGCCGGGATGTAGTTGTTTTTCTGGGTGGAACTCCACTTTAAGTGCTGATCCATAGTCTCCAGATGATACTCCACATCTTCTCCCTCCTTGTGCCGGATAAACACCTTGTCTGCATGGATGTGCCATCCCAACATCCATTCTGCCTTGCAGTCCTTAAAACGTTGAGAAGCCTTTGGGGAGCATGCCAGGTACCTGCGGGCGTGCGGAACCTGAAGGTGGGTCCACACAAAGTCATTGTACCAGCGCTCCCAGCACACTTCCACCTCATAAAGCAGTTCCTTCGACAAGTTCGGATACTCCCATCCGTACTCTGCAGCAACCTTCTGGCCAAATAGGCGTTGTAATCTCGCCAATAAGGCATTGCAGCTTTGTCCCCTTCGCCAGGCAAAACAATTGAGTCCGGGTGGCGAGGGACCTTGACCACATCTGGTCTGGGCATAGGTGCCCGTAGTAGCAGTCTCTTTTCCCCGGCCTTCGGTACAGATGGCACCGGGGATGTAGGGGCAGGCTGGGGACGGGACCTCTCTTCAGGCGCTGGTGCCTCCACCCGGGGTGTACTTTCCCCTGTAGACATGGGTGGATCTCTGGTCCTCCGAGATGAAGCGAGAGGTACTTTGTCCCAGCCCTTTTCTGCAAACAGCTCGTCTATTGCCACGTCGTCTCCCATGTCCGAGAGCGACTCCAGGTCGGAGGTGTCACACTCCTCCGCGGGTATGTAGCCGGCTGTAGAAACGGAGCCACCACCTCCCGCGGACTTACTTGGCCATGACTTCCCGACACCTCCGCCCACACACCAAATCTCTCCGCCTGGCTTACCTCGGCCTTTACTTGAAGCGGGACGTCCGGAACTCTTGTCGACGGATCCATCCGGGCCGGGCGTAAGCGGGCGAGACGGTCCACCACAACTGCTGGTCGGGGCTACCATACCGGTCTTTCTCTTCGGTGGTGGACGCTGCGAGACATTGGTGACCGAGTCAGCATCCTCTGATTTCTCCCGTTGAGTTTTTACAACCTCCTCCGCAGTCGTCGCAGTGTGCGCAGGGATGGCTGTCAAAGCTGTGATTCCCGTATCTGTTACCAGAGCAGCAGCAGTCAATGTCGGGGTGGAAGGGTGAACTGGAATCCACGAGGTATGTCCAAACATGGCGACCTGTTGCTGATCCATCGCACACTGCAAAGTTTTTGCGCCAACGTCCCACGTGTAGTCCTTCACATGTATTGGACTCCTCCCCTTTGCTCCAGTTCACGGGCTTTTCTTCTTTTCTGTTTCTGAGTCACGCCCACGAACTAAGCGGTGGGGGTGTGCCTGGTGGCGCAGTGCAAATAGAAACCCCCACGTGTACTACTTCACACGGCTGAGCTTCCCCCTTTTTCCACTCTTCTGCGCGGGCCTTTCCCTTCATTGGGTCATGTCCACGACTTCGAGCAGGGATGCACTTCGGCCAATGAAGGCCTGCCTACTCACGTAACTCCTCCAGCAGACACGTTGAATTCCATGGTGCACAAACACTATACCGGACCCAAGCCCCCACGTGTAACGCCCTCACCCCTCTCCTCTTCTTTTCTATCAACTCGTCTGTCTCTTGTCTAGGAGTACCTTAGAGGGGAGGGAGCGGGGAACACTATGCCTGGCCTTTACCACAGATGTCAGTGTGGTATAAGCAAAGTTCTTTTCTTTTACCTTCGGGTCAGTGCTGTGCACCTGGATCCTCCACCAAGAGTTACCTTGAACAATGTCTGTCAGGAAATGAGCCCCACACCATTAAAGTCCAACACTCCTTTATTCTTCTGCGAATGAACACAATCAGTTGAACTCCCTTGGTAGAAACAGAACAGGAAAGGAGGTGTGGATGCGAGTAGGCCCAGACACAATTGGTTCTCCACTTGGGTTGCGGTCTCCGAGCGAGGGGGAATTTCCTTCCAGGCGGTCTCCGGTGAGAGGCTCACCTGTCACCGGCAATATGCTGCACCAGGTCTAAGTGAGGAGCTCCCCCCGGTCCATTGCGCCTTCCGGATTCGGGTACCCACTCCCGGGGTTCCCTAGGATCTCCTTCCAACGCGGAACTCAGTGTTGGGCACTGAGCTCCAGACCTCCATCTGAGTACCTCATCCCAGGCCAAAGGTGCCTGAGATGGAACACGACCTCCGGTTGTCCTCTAGGCCTAGGCCGCCTAGGGGACCGACACGAACCACCGCCCACAGGCTGAAGGTGCCTGGGACTCGACCCCATGACAAAGATGGCCGGCCCTTTATACCCTCTCCCAGCAAGCACGGCGGGTTCCCCGCCCCACCATACCGCTGCCGAGGGAGGACAAAAAGGAGGCACAGCACACAGCAATGATTCAACCCCAGCCCAGGGCGACAGCGCCACCCACTGGGCTGCAGGGAATTACACATCACTGATGTCTCTGCCAAGTTCAAAATTACACCCGGGAAAGTACATACCCGCTACATATATATATATATATATATTGAAAATAGAATGAGTGTTGTATTACAATTTAATATAATATAATATAGTGTCCTGGTATCGGCATAAACTTTATTATTTTATCTTTTAGTCCTTGGCCAAGATTAGGCTGTATTTAGTCATTTTGGTCTAAGTTAACTAGTACATTATTATCATTATTATTATGATATTACTTTCATTATGCATTTCTGAATCTCTAGAAACGTATAATCCATTGATTGGTCGGCTGAAACTATCTAACATCCTCACGTACCTACCCGGTGGATCTGACTCCCACCGTGATAGTTACAGTGGTTTGTCCTTTTGGCAATGACGCAATGTGCTTAGCTGTATGTGATCCATTCAACTTTTTCAGACTAGGTGAGCATATAGCAGTTTTCACTGCTAACACGTAGTTAACACTATGTAATGAATAAACTTTTATGCACTGTTGTTATCAGCATAATTATTGTTTGATACGAATGACATATTTTTATGTCCTGAACAGACCAGAGGAAACTAAAGATGAGTGCAAGGCCCTGATGAAGCACAACTGTGTGAAACATGTTGGCTATCTGCACAACCAAGTATCTTGTTTCCAAATTCTCTTACAGTCTATGCAAACTAATGTATCTTTTAATGATGTATTAATAAATTTATACTTTTCTAATTCAAACTTGTCTTTTGTGCTTGCTCACCTTACAAACAGAACTGGTGTCTCCCATTAAAATCCCATTAGTTGCGAGAGCTTTGTCTCTCCTTATTCCCTTTCCTTTTACTGCTCATCTGGGACTGGGAGACCTAATTGTCTGTTTCTGGAAACCATCCAACTTTTCCATACATGTCTACCCTAATGTCCACAAAAAGCTGATGAATCCATATCTCTTCCTAACACGCGTGTGCTGCTGCAATGTACTCAATTGAAAATAGAGCTACAGTTGCTTGCTTTCAAATAGACCAACTTATGGTCCCTTCCCCATACTGGAAGATGAATCCACTTGTGGATTTGCAGTCTGTGCAGTCCCTGGCCCAATCGACATCCACTTACCCAACCAGTTTTGGATTTGATGTTGCTGGTAACTGTAACTTCATCTGAATTGTTCCTTTGAGGTACTGTATCACTCTTTTTACTGCTTTCCAGTCACGCTGACAGTGAGATGATACTTTCCTACATAGTATGCCCACTGCTGCGGCTATGTCTGGTCTTGTCGCAGTGGCAACATATAGCACGGGCATCACTAAATGGTGGACCGCGGGCCAAATGCGGACCGCCTCACTCTCCTATGCGGCCCGCCGCGGTACCGCCATTTAGCAGCTTTTTCTTCCCCCTGCCGTCTCTGTAATCCTCACACAGAGCCGACAACAGGACAGTTCTGGATTCAGGGCGGAGCTGCCAGAGGATAACAGGCAGGGGATTGGCTGCTAGGATGACGGGCGGTCTAAGCAACCAATCACCATCTTGTAACACCTGCCCTCCATCCGAGACATGCCGTGCCACCCTCTGATCTTCGGTCTGTGCAAGGTAAGTGAGGGAGGGAACGAAATTACAGGGAGTGAGGACACTAGTTCTAAAAGTTGAAAAGAGGAAAGTGTGTGCTGCTGACATGCTGAGGACATTAAAGTGAAAGTGGAGTTGTTGAGGGCTGTGATGTGGTGGGCTGAGGACATCAGGGGGGGGAAGTTGAGCGGACTGTGATGTATAGGGGAGATGTGGACATTACAGTGGTGGAGATGTGGACATTACAGTGGGGAGATGTGGACATTACAGTGGGGGAGATGTGGACATTACAGTGGGGGGAGATGTGGATATTACAGTGGGGGAGATGTGGATATTACAGTGGGGGAGATGTGGACATTACAGTGGGAAGAGATGTGGATATTACAGTGGGGGGAGATGTGGATATTACAGTGGGGGAGATGTGGATATTACAGTGGGGAGATGTGGATATTACAGTGGGGGAGATGTGGATATTACAGAGGGGAGATGTGGATATTACAGTGGGGGAGATGTGGATATTACAGTGGGGGAGATGTGGATATTACAGTAGGGAGATGTGGACATTACAGTGGGGGGCTGAGGACAGGGGGGGGAAGTTGAGCGGACTGTGATGTATAGGGGAGATGTGGACATTACAGTGGTGGAGATGTGGACATTACAGTGGGGAGATGTGGACATGACAGTGGGGGAGATGTGGATATTACAGTGGGGGAGATGTGGATATTACAGTGGGGGAGATGTGGATATTACAGTGGGGGAGATGTGGATATTACAGTGGGGGAGATGTGGATATTACAGAGGGGAGATGTGGATATTGCAGTGGGGGAGATGTGGATATTACAGTGGGGGAGATGTGGATATTACAGTAGGGAGATGTGGACATTACAGTGGGGGGCTGAGGACATTAAATTTGGGGAGGCTGAGGACTGTGATGTAGGGGAACTGAGAAATGCAATGTAATGTGGGGGCAATGAGGATAGTAATGTGGGGGGGATAATGTAAATAGGGGCAAAGGACAGTACTGGCGGGGGGTTGGTGTCAAGGAAGTGTGAGAACATTACTGTGGAGGGGGGTGATATAAAGGAGGACCTGAGGACACTCATCAAGAGGGAGAGGACTCTAATGTGCATTGGGGACTGAGGATGCTGATGCAAGAATGGGTTCAGATCTGTACATGTGCATTAGGTGAACACATCGTGGGTAGGTCAGCCCATCTTAATTGGCTGCACTACCTGCAAGAAACACGTCTTCGATGTCTTTTCCAAAATAGTGTGGCAGCAACATGCTCTTTGGCACATGCGAAAAGGCGCCACGGGTAACGACATGATGTTCAGACCTCTGCTGGAAGAAAACTTTGCTGACCGGACCTCTAGTGAATTTTAATTTATTACCCCTGATATAGCTGCTTACTGATTGCTCTACGATACATGTCATTGTCGGGTAGCACATTTTCTGCTTCATTGCTCTTTTGATAGCCTGGCTCCATAGGAGTTTTCACTTCCTTTGCATCTTGCATATGGAATTGTTCCAAGATTTCTGAGATTTTCTGAGATTGGTTGAGAAGATAACTTCCATTTTATTTTCTCTCTTTTTGGATTCCCAGATAGTAGCTAATGTTCCCTAGTTCTTTGATTTAAAAATTTTCTTTCAGCTTGTGAACTATCTGATTGTAATCCCCTTCTTATTCAAAACAAGTTAAAATGTCATCGACATAGATAAGGATGTATACCCATCTGTCTTCTTGATTCCTGGAGTGGAGACAGGGGTCTGCTTTACTTCTTGAGAATCCCTCTCTAGTAAGTACTTCATTCACTTTCTCATTCCACATCCTTGCAGACTGCCTAAGACCGTAGATGCTCTTCTGAAGTTTACACACAAGGTTTTCTCCTTGCTCAAACCCTGATGGTTGCTCTATGTAGAGGTCTTCCTTAATATCTCCATGTAGGAAAGCAGTTTTAAAGTCTAGGTGTTTGACTTGCATGACCTTCCTGGGCAGTGTTTTACGACGGGAGCAAATGTTTCATCGTAATCTTCACTGGATTTCTGGGAGTAACCCTTAGCAACTAGTCTGGCTTTGTATTTCTGGATATTCCCTTCTTCGTCTGCCTTTACTTTGAAAGTCTACTTACTTCCTATAGTTTTGCAGTTAGGAGGGAGTTCTGTGAATGTCCAGGTTTTATTTTCTTGAAGTGACTTTAATTCTTCTTCTGCTGCCTTTCTCCATTTATTGGCTTCACATTTTTGCAGTTTTTCTATGTCTTCCCATGATGTTGGTTCAAGTATGCTGTGTGTTTTGACAGTGTATAACAGCTTGCGGGGTGGTATCCCCTTTGTAGTCCAAGTGGATTTTCTGACTTCAGGCAGTTCAGCAGGATCTGGTGTGGAACTTGGTTTAGACCAGGGGTAGGCAACCTCGGCACTCCAGCTGTGGTGAAACTACAAATCCCATCATGCCTCTGGCTCTAGGAGTCATGCCTGTGAGGCACTGTGAGTTCCCCCTCTTGTTCTTACTCCTGCACAGGTTTTCTTTGGTCAACTTTTTCTTCTGGTGTGCTTGGCATTTTCACTTCACGGCTTTCAGGGATTGTTGTTTCTGGTGATGGGCTCTCATCAAAATAAACACTACGGATTATTGTCACTTTATCAGTCTTTGGATGTAGGATTCTGTAACCCTTAGTTTGTTTGCTGTAGCCTACTAGAATGCCCTCTATGGCTCTGTTCTCCAGCTTGGATCACTTTTCACTTGGAATATAGGCATATGCTTTACATCCAAACACTCTGATGTGCCCAATGCTAGGCTTTGATCCATGCCACATTTCGAATGGAGTACATTTTATGGCTCGTGGGGGTAGTCTGTTCTGTAGGTAGGTTGCAGTCATGACTGCTTCTCCCCAGTACTTGTGAGATAGATTGGCATCCGACAACATGCACCTGGCTATTTCTATAAGGGTGTGATTTTTCCATTCTGCTACACCATTTTGTTCAGGAGTGTATGGTGTGGTTGTCTGGTGTACCATTCCTTGTCTCTTCAGGTATGAGGCCACTTCTTTACTTATGTATTCTCCTCCGTTGTCGGTGCGTGTTATTCCTGGTTAACTTTGAATTTGTTGCTAGACATGGCAACAAACTCTTGAAGTTTCTCTTATGTTTCATTCTTGTGTTTCATCAGATAAGTAGTTGTGTACCTGGAATAATCATCAATGAAAGTCAGTAGATATCTGTTCCCACCTGGCGTGGGAGTTTTCATTGGCCCGCATACGTCACTGTGTATGAGCTGCAGGGGGTGGGTGGTTTTTCTTTGAGAAGCCTGTAAAAGGGGAGCACGTGTGGCTTTTGCTTTGATACAGCACTTGCATTTCATGAGCACTTTGCAAGGCATTATTGTCAAATCTTCTGATATGCCTCTCTTTATAATGTCCTGTATAGCTTCTGGACTTCTGTGCCCCAGCCGCCTGTGCCATAAGTGAATACATTTGCTGTGTATGTCATTAGAGGCTGTATTGGCTTGCTGGTCTGTGGTTATGAGCCTGTATATGTGATCATCCAGCTTTCTTTTTGTGAGGCATTGCTTATTATTGTAAATTGTGCATCACGGCGGAACTTAACTGTGAGACCGTTGTTTGCAAGACTTTTCACTGATAGAAGGCTGACTTCTAGTTCTGGAACATACAGCACTTTCTTTACAAGGATACTGTGCTTACCTTATTGTGGTGTAATGCAGTTCGGGAAACCCTGGCCTTTACCTTCTGCGGTAATGCATTTTGCAGTGGGTCTGTCTGTATTCAGCACTTGCCACAAGTCGTCCTTGCTGAGAAGCATTTCTAGCTATAACTTCCACAGCTGGTAATTGGCATTGTTCAGCTTTTCGATTGCAAACTTCACATCTGAACCAGGTGCCATCTTTCAGCAGCTTATATACAGTACTCTCTGACTTTTAGTATACTCTAAAGTGTCTGGACCCATAACCTGTTGGCTGAGTATTGATGCGCAGGAAACTTGTTGAATGCAGAGAATAATTTTACTTGTGTAGCGCACCAACCCCAGACTTTACCTGCTGTTCTTCTGCTTGGCTCCTCCGCAGGAAAAGAATGAGGCACACCGCACCACAAGCCCGTACTCTCCTGAATGGGGAGGTTGAGCGGTGTTAGTTTCTCGGGCCTGCTTGTAGCCAGTGTTTAAAAACCTCCAGTGCTGACCTTGTTTCTGTGGTAGTCAGAAACAAGCCTTTAGTTCTCCCCAGTAAGCAACTGTCCACACCAACTGAAAGGTCCAACTCTTATTTATTCTTTTTAGCACAATAAACAGTCTCTTTGAGAGCAGACAGGTTGGGACAAGACACAGGTCAGATAAGGTGAGAGGAGGTCCAGGCACAAACTTGAATTTGGGTTTTCTCCTGTTCTGATTAGCACGAACAGGCTTGGCGCACGGTCTCTGCCACAGACCATGAAGTTGGTCACTGCCACTGACCGGGTGGAAAAAAAGATGAATGCCACTGCCACTGACCTTGGGTGCGTAGTGTCACTGCCACTGTGACTTAAAGAACACGCACTTCCTTCCGTTAGTAAACTGGCCCTTTATAGGACAAGAACATCCCTCCGGAGAGTTACCAGAGGCCCCATCTGTCACCACGACTCTGCGCTGGGTCTTTACATCATGGAAACAGGAACTGAGTACACTGAAAATAAAGCACTTCCTCTCATATACAATAGAGTTACAATACAATAGAGATTTACATGCACATTACACTATAATACTACAGCGCCACCTGCTGCATAATATCAAAGTATATAAGCAACTTTGCTGTTGTTCTTTCAACAAACCCTCAGTGTTTTTTTACCTGAACACATTGAGAACAGTGATATAAACATTCCCCAGTTAACATATTTCTTACTCCAGCACTTGCAGTTTACAACTTTCAATGTTGCTGGCTCCTGCTCTATTGGTGCTGCTTCAGTGAACTTCCACTCTTCACAGGAAATAGTCAATAGTGGACAGGGCAGTCTTTTGCCAATCTGTTAGCTTGGAAAAGTAAGGAAGGAGGAGGAAGGAGGAGCAGGGGATTGCCTTGCCCTATTAGTGAAGAGCACCCCCTAAGGAGTCGCAAGTAGAATTGGATCCCCCACCCTGCACAGCCAGGCACACTTTTCACAGTCACTTTACAGTCAGAAAACAGTCCAGTACTTTATTTATTTATTTATTTATTTTTTTATTGAGGGATAAGAACTGGAATGGGGATTGGCAATTATGGGATGCCTACTTGGATTCAGAACAACTTTTCCTTTATACAGTCCTCTACTGGCTGTGTAGCAAAAGAGTCAGAGTCCAGCTTACATCCCTGTGGCTACTGATCCCAGCACCACCTCTTCAGGCACTGTCAGCCCGCCTGGCTGCAGCTGCCCCTTTCACTACCCCTCCTGGCTAACTTCTCCACTGTCCTCTAGACTGACACTCTCTCCACAGTACTCCCAGACTGAACACCCAGGTGACTCTCAGGAGATCTCCCAGATGTGCTGACCTGCTCTTGCTGTCCTTTCCTTGCTCATGCTTCCAGGAAGTGGTTCCTTCGTGTGGTGTGGGGGGTCCTTCCGTCACCCGAGCCCCAGATCCAAGGTCCCCCCCCTAGACTAGGGGGGCGCCCTGCAAGGGTCTTTGACAGCCTCCTCAGCACCTGACTGTTCCTGCTGACATGATTAATGCATATTTATGAGATGGCCTGCCCCTGCTAGCCCATTTGCTGAGGATTGGCTGGGGCCCTCATAAATATGCCAAGCAGCCCCTCCTAGCCTCCACCCACTACATCTGGAAGCTTCTCCAAGGTTCCAGAAAACAGGGGGCAGCACCGGAGATGCTGCTTTCTGAGTCATTCAGCCTCCCTGAGTCACTCAACCCTGTCCCAGATTCAACCCAGGCCTGGCTCTCAGCCAAACCAATTTTCCTACACTAACAGCTAACCATATACAACTAGCACACTAGCTAGAAGGTGCTACATTAGGTTAAGGGGTTGTGTGTTTCTATTGATATACACAGTGTAGGGAGACACAGCCCTAGTGCCTTTATACAAGGGTAACTCTATGGGATGCTGCGGGAGAAAGGAGCCATCCTGAAACAGGAAACCTGAGGCTGTAATTATGGCATCAACTTAAACTGGAACATAGGCAATATTAAAAGATAAAGAAGCTGCATGCTCAGTAAGTGATTAAATCAGCTGCTGAAAGGGCTTAAAAAAACTGAGAGTTGAGTATCTATAATATATATGTAAAAGCCTCTTGTCTACCTTCCCTACGCCCCCCTTTTCATGGCGTTACTTGTAATGGTAAAGTACAGGTGTGCTTTGTTTAACTCTCTTATTTTTGCGTTTTCAGAGATCTGAAATGTGTCGCCTTCAGTGAATTAAACTTCGAGACAAACGTCTACAAAAGATTCCATTTACAGTACACAAGATTGTTTATTATAAGCAATCTGTATGCAGGGGAAGCAAGGATAAAATAAATGATTTTGTTTTGAAGATAAGATCACTTGCCTTCTGAATATATGTAAGCAAACATAGCATTTGGAAGCATTACATTCTGTATAATTAACACCAATTTGCAGCCATTAAACAAACACATCATTCTTGTGCAGTTTAAGATTTGTAAATTGTTACTAGGCATTTTGGAAGCCACTTGGGAAGGATTTGTTTAGAGATACAGCATGTACCGCTTTTTACTATAAACGCCTATTTTTTATTTTTTTTACCAGGATTGTAGCAGCGGCTTGTCTGTTTTTTGTCCACTAGATGGCAGCTGACTCTAAGCATCAGAATTGCATCTTGGAAGATTTTCGCAAGGTCGAAACCGTTAAAAAAGTGCATTGTGATACGTGTTTTCTGGTGGGTTCAGGATATGATATTAGCCATATGTTGTCCGTTTTTGTTTTTTTTATTGATCGATGCAAAGTAAATGTGCTACTGGAGGATTACATGGATTTGAAATCTAAATATACAAATAAGTATTTATTCTTAAAAGAGAGAGTGCCTGTGCGCTTTAAAGTCTTATTAAGCATGCATTTCTTTTGAAAGATGTGTACGTGTGCTCAGCTTAGTACAAATAATAGCCTTGTCAAAACAGACCTTTAGGCTGGGTACACACTAATGTGATGCCAGACGTCGCATTGCTGTGCATATCACATGCCATGTCTGTGCGATGCAAATTCAGCCATACAGTTTGTATGAGTGAAATCGCATCGCTTTCGCACCAAAATGGTGCAGGACCCTTTTTTTGGTCCGCACTGGAATCTGATCGCATCGCACGCAATCCGATTCTTGTCCTATTTCACAGTTCGCACTGCAATCTGCGAACCGATTAGGGGGTGTCATTAACTTTACATTGACACCCGCAGTGGTTCGCAGAGAGCAGGGTGAACTGCCTGCGAGTGAAATGCGATGCAGGGATGTATTATATTTACATTTTTTCACATATAGTGTGCTACTTGTACTGCAGCCCACCTGATTGGTGCCTTGTGCTGCTTCTCCCTTCCCCTCTCTGAGCTCTGCTGTAGAACTGTGGAAGGTCAAATTAAATAAAGTTATTATGATTCCTGTTTTAAATTTGACATGGAGGATAAGGGAAGACATTAGAGTCTGATAAGTGTAACTTTACCAGAAAGTGAAGTTACACTCTCTGAGCTCTAATGTCTTCTCCTATCTCCCCTGACAAGTCTCATATTTGTCAGTACCCTGCTCTTCCTTATGCAGCCAGCTTGGCATCACAGAGCCTCATCTTCCAAATCCACACCGTCGAGATCTGCTCTTTTAGGGGAGTGCTGGATGAATGAGTAATCCCTGTTTTAATACCTTTTGGGCCTCCACTAGCCATTCCCATAACAGGAGATAATGTCCTGGGTAATGATTGCGTAAGGAGTCCTTTAGTTACCAGCCCGTCCCTATGTAATTGGTAATGGGACCCTGTCTTCAGGCAGTGAGTGCCCTGTAGAGTTAGGTGTAAATAGATAGGTTGGTAGGAGGCTGGTTGCTGGATGGTCCCCCGAGAGAGGACATTTTTCTTTCTGGTATGGACGGGGAGTAATCCCCATTGTAATACCATTGGGCCTCCACTAGATATTCCCATAACAGGAGGTACTGTCCTGGGATGGGAGATTGTAAGGAGCCCTTTAGTTGCCAGCTCGCCCCTAGGTAATGGGTAATGGGACCCTGTGGGGTCAGCTATAAATAGATAGGTTGGTAGGAGGCTGATTACTGGATGGTCTAATGAGAGGGGTCATTATTTTTTCTGGTAAGGAATTTGCCTGTGGAAGGATGTAGTTGGCAGGACATTCCATGCTGGGTAGCTAGGATAGAAAGCATATGGACTTTTCCCTTATAGGTGTCTGGATTTTTGCATTTATCGTCAGGGGCCAACCAAGGAGCCCACCCATGCTCTACACAGATCCAGTACAAAAAAAGCAGGTTGCACACTGATTACATCATTCTTGTTGGCCCCTGACTTTATAATGGACACAGCTGGCTACATTTGCTGGGCACAGAGACTGCATATGATGGGCACAGTGGCTGCATATAAGGGGCACAGTGGCTGCATATGATGGGCACAGTTGGCTGCATATGATGGGCACAGTTGGCTGCATATGATGGGCACAGTGGCTGCATATGATGGGCACAGTGGCTGCATATGATGGGCATAGTGGCTGCATATGATGGGCACAGTTGGCTGCATATGATGGGCACAGTTGGCTGCATATGATGGGCACAGTGGCTGCATATGATGGCACAGTGGCTGCAATTGATGTTTTTGTTTCAGAATTTTTCAGTTCGTTTGCGCCCCCCCCAAAGATTTTGAGCACCAGCCGCCACTGGCCACAACCATCAAATTTATTTGAACCTCCAACTCCTCTAAAGACAAAAAACTGTATTAAAACCAAAACACAGAACATGTCACAAAAAATAGTTGAGTTGGACCAGATCCCCATAGCTTTTAATTACACTTCTGCATCACACAAGCACATTTTATATTCTATCATCGGGCTTCAGCAACATCTGTCTTCTGTCTATTCATTTCAGATTTTCTCCCTCTGCCCTATAATCATCGCTGGAATCATTTCTGTTTTAATTGGCGTGATATAGTATCATGATACTGAGCACGCTTCCATGATTTCTGCACAGCATGAGAGAAGAAAAGAATACATGAAAAAAAAAAACAGGAAATACTGTCTTATCCTCATCGTTCCACTTCAGAATTTCTGAAAGCTATTAGCAGAAGTGAAACACAGAAGCTGGTTGTTTACTGACTCTGGAAATAGGAGAGAAAGAGCCGTGTACAGCACAGATAGCAATCTACAGTGATACTCTCCATTTATGATGAAAGTCTTCCTTCCAGGCCAAACCTACACATTTCCTTCACAAGGCTTCCCAAGGATAGTGTCGTCTACAAAAAACATTTACCTTTTCCTTATGTGTTATAAAGTAAAAGCTTCCTTCTAATCAACTGTTGGGAACAAAACAAGTCTATTGTTACAGAGTGTTAATGGATCTGACTAGATGTGTTACAGTTCAATAAAGCTTGATGGGATATTTTTGAATGCCTGTTTTTAAAGTAAATCTGTTGTAAATCTGAGAAATATAAATTGAACATGATAAAAAGTGCAAGGCATGCTAAATGCCCAAGAGGCTTACAGAGGCTGCAGCACCGCTGGGTTCAAATATTTCTTCAAAGTGTATGTCAATTCTAGTAATGAGCTTCTATTATTTGCTTGCTTTTGGTCTATTAAAGTGGTTTTAAAGGCTGAAGGTTTTTTTTTTTACCTTAAAGCGGAGTTCCACCTAAAAATGGAACTTCCGCTTTTAGGGAAGGTGACCCCCTGACATGCCACATTTTTAGAGGGTTTCAGCTCCCACCTCCTCCCGGGGCACTGCAGCGCCGGAAGGAATTTCACCTCTCCCCCCTCCCTCTCGGCAATCATCTGGGACACGTCACAGGTCCCAGATGATTGCTCGGCCAATCACGGTGCGCAGCGCGGCTCGCGCATTGCGCAGGGCGTGCCCGGCTGTGAAGCCACAGCCGGGCGCCCACAGTAGTGATGCCGGTGCCATGGAGAGGAGGGTGAGGGGGAGACGAGCAGGGCTTCGTTCCACCGCATTGCTGGACCCTGAAACAGGTAAGTGTCCGATTATTAAAAGTCAGTAGCTGCAGTATTTGTAGCTGCTGACGTTTAATATTTTTATTTTAGTAGGAACTCCGCTTTAATGCATTCTATGCATTAAGCTAAAAAATCTTCTGAGCACAGCTCCCTCCCCCAGCCCCCCTTATACTTACTTGAGCCTGATCTCGATCCAGCAATGTGCATGAGAGCAGCGGCTCTCTCCCTCCTTATAGGCTCAGAGACAGCAGCAAGAGCAATTGGCTCTCGCTGCTGTCAATCACAGCCAGTTAGGAGGAAGAGGGGCTGTGGATCTAAACTGCGCTCTGTGTGTCTATGGATACACAGAGCCAGCTCAGGAGAAATCCCACATCAGTGTCTCTATAGCAAGTGGCTACTCTGGGCGGGGGGGGGGCAGGAGCGCCGGCGGGGGACCCAAGTAAAGGAGGGTTGGGGCTACTCTGTGAAAAACTATTGTACAGAGCAGGTAAGTTTGTTATAAAAAAAATCTAAGGGTTTACAAAAACGTTTCAAATATTCTATAGTGCAGGCTATGCTGCAGCTAATATTTACCACTGGATCAGTGAAAAAAAGCTTCCTGATGACGCATTATTTATGCGAAACGCATTAAGGCTGGTTGTGCGACGCTGACGTAATTTCCTGTCGAATGTACCGCATTGAAAAATCATTTCCTGTCGAATATACTGCATCAAAAATGAGGCTTGAACCACACGCCGGCTCCTAGGAGCACACAGCCATTACTGGAAAGCTGGAGAGACCTCAGTGCCGGTCTAAGGCACACATACATGTGAGTGCAAATCTTTTATATGACCTTTTAAACAATTAAAGTATGGAATTTTGCACAATGATGGCAGTTTCTGTCTTTTGAGAAATATATTAACTGGAGGATAGAGAGAGTGATCTGGGATTTGGTGGAGACATATCCATTTACACACATGGGAGATTAAAGAAAGGCTACATACAGGCTTGTTTATCACTGCTTTTTGGTAAGCATATAGATTGGATGGTGGTCGTCAGTCACAGCACGTTTATTTTGGAAGTCACCATTTGTTCAGCCTGGAGGATTTATCCATTTGGACTATTTTTTGATACTTTATATGATATTTTTATGGAACTTTATTTATTTGCATAATATGTTTTCTGATGGTAAACTATTAGTTTAAATAATACACTATTTGATTTAAAGGGCCAGCGCAGCTACACAAACAATAGTTTTTTTTTACACAAGGGCTTACAGTTACTTTAAATGCTATATTATATTTGTTATATCTGTTCAATGAGTATAAAAATACCTGTTGATTCTGCCAGAAATACGCTTTAAAGTTATATTTGTTATTTTTTTTGTTTACCACCTCAGCCCCGGAAGAATTTACCCCCTTCTTGCCCGGGCCATTTTTTGCGATACGACACTGCGACGCTTTAACTGACAATTGCACGGTCGTGCGACGTTGTACCCAAACAAAATTGACATCAGTTTTTTCGCCACATATAGAGCTTTTCTTTGGTGGTATTTGATCACCTGCGGTTTTTATTTTTTGCGCTATAAACCTATATTTTTTGCCTTTAAACAATATCCCAATAAAAATAAAAAACCTACTTTTTTCGATATGTATTCTTCTACGTATTTGTGGTAATTTTTTGGGGAATAAACGTATATTGATTGGTTTGCGCAAAAGTTATAGCGCCTACAAAATAGGTTATTAATTTATGGCATTTTTATAAAAAATTACTAGTAATGGCAGCAATCTGCGATTTTTATCGGGACTGCGACATTGCGGCGGACAGATCAGACACTTTTTTGAAACCATTGACTTTTATACAGCAATCAGAGCTATAAATATGCACTGATTACTGTGTAAATGTCACTGGCAGGGAAGGGGTTAACACTAGGGGGTGAACACGGGGTTAATTGTGTTCCCTCACTGTTTGTTCTAACTGTGGGGGGATGAGACTGACTGGGGGGAGGAGACCGATCGGTGTACCTATATACTAGGAACACATGATCTGTCTCCTCTCCCCTGACAGGACATGGATCTGTGTGTTTACACACACAGATCCCGTTTCTGCTCTATCACGAGCGATTGCAGGTGCCCGGCGGACATCGCGGCCGCCGGGCAGCGCATTGGCTCCTCAGTGATGCGGCGGGCGTGCGCCTCCGGCGGCGCGCCTGTGCCCTCTATACCGGCGTTAAGTGGAGGACATTATATGATGCCCACCCAGGTTGGGAGATCCTATCTGTGGATGTCATTTGACTATAGCCAGGATGGGAAGTGGTTAAAAATAACAAACATGTTATACTTGCCTGCTCTGTGAAGTGGTTTTGCACAGAGCAACCTAGATCTTCCTCTTCTCGGGTCTGTCACCGGCACTCCTGGCCTCTCCCTCCTGACAAGTGCCCTCAGAGTAAGCAGCTTGCTATGGGGGCACCGGAGCCAACCCGCTGCTCTGTGTCCTTTCAGACAAGGAGCCCTGCCTTGGCCCCACCCCCTCTCTCTCCCCATTGACTTTTATTGACAGCAGCGCGAGCCAATGGCGCCCCCTCATGTGTCAGCCAATGTGGAAGGAGAATCTCCGAACTACGTGGCTCTCGTGCAACATCGCTGGATTGAGATGGGGCTCAGGTAAGTGTTAGGGGGGCTGCTGTACAGAGGTTTTTTATCTTAATGCATTCAATGAATGAAGATAAAAAAATAAAACGTCTGTCTGCCTTTACAACCAGTTTAAGTGTACCAGATGGGACGTCACTGCAGCAGCACTTGGAATAGGACAGTGTCAGCAGCACAAGATACAAATTAATAGCTAATTTCAGCATCCTCAGTGGCCTTTAAATGTGATTTATCGATAATTACATATAACCAAGCTCGACCACAGTAAGTTTTATAGATAAATTATTCTTGGAGATCAGCTGTAAAGTAACAGGTTCACTTACCTACCACCGTCCTCAGTTACATGAACTGACCTTCATTCCACGTTTTTGTTACTCCGTTGCCCAAAAGATAGTGAGTCACATACCCCCCACAATACCTAGAAGTACCAGCATTTAAATAATTTTTTTGGTTAAATGAAGTGACAGGGGGAGCTCAGCATAGGCTGGTGTTCTGCTGGGGGAATGTAGAGCACAGGTTTAAATGCTTCTCACTGAATGACTTATTTGAACAGTTTAAAAGCGAAAGGGGAAATGGAGTTGTGGAGAGGTTCGTAGCATCGTACATACGATACGATTGTTGGCCAACCAAACGTCTGATTGTTGTCAAAAGGGCGTGTGCCAGGATCTGGTCTTGCATACTAATGTTACACAATTGTCGTGCCACAAACACGAACATAGTGACGTACTACGAGGAATTTCAGCTCTTGAGCGCCACCCTTTGGACCCCTTCTGCTAATTTCGTGTTTGGTGAGCATTGGTTCTGAGCATGCGCGTTTGTACTTTCTACTTTTGTGTGACAGATTTGTGTTTACTAGCCTGCCATCCAACATTTGTTGGCCGAAAATTGGACAACAATTGTCAAAAGGAGCATACTAACGGTAAGAATTTAGGACAACAGTCTGTCAACAGACAATCCCCTTCCAACAAATGTACCGTGTGTACGAGGCTTTAGTCTAGATGGATAATTAGTATTTGGATGATTTGTGTTGTGGATATTGGGAAACACATGACTGATCCCAGTAAGACTTGGGATGTTTTTGCAATCTGTGTGCAGAAAAGCTGTCATGGTGCATAGAATGGTCCACTGGGCATTGGAGATTCCAAATGCAGTGAAGTATTATCTAATCTAACTATTAATCCAGTTGGCCTTTGCAGTTGATTACTGTATGTCTTCTGGCATTTTGTGCAAGGTAAATGCAAAATTTATAGCGGTCGACAATGAAACCGTTGCTATGGGCCAAATTGCAAAATGCATTTTATAGTCTTGCCTCAAGTTGTTAAGATGGGAAGGAGAACTTTTGTCTCTGTAACTTGTTTTATAATACAAATGTTATGCTGTTGCTTTCTTCCTTATGTTTTGGATGACTTCTAACTGGTATGTATCTCTGTATGCACGTAATCTCATCCTGTGACTTAGCTTGTCTGCATGCAACCTCAACTTGTCTTGGTCAAAGAAGCCTGCACTGTCTTAGCCAGTTTACAAGCAGTGCCTGGGTTTCTGCTTGCTTATGTGCAGTTTCTGCTTGTGCATCTATTTATATGCACATTTATTGCTTTCCTTTTAATGCAGTAAGCTTATGCTTCTGTTTTTGAACTAGGCTCCAATTATCTGACTACTTGGTGATGATCTCTGAGAATGGAATGTGATTTTGATTGCCCCCTAGAGCATCTGGAGGACAGAAAGTACAATATCAGGATGTAGTTTCATGTACTTCTGATATTTTCCTTTCTACCTGGAATATAGCTTCCGGAAATGTAATGCATCTGTACCACTCAAAAAAAAAAAAAAAAAAAATACATCTTTAAACTTTTGCAAAGATTCTTTTAGTATTTGTCAAGAAGGAATCATACTTTTTTGACAGCGTCTCAGAGGTTTCAAATGATCTTTTAGATTAGCAAGTGAATTATGCATTACTTTGCATTGTTGCTAGCTTCATCAGCAAAAATTTGGCTACCGTAAGTAAAGATTCGTTACATAGGTTAGACATACTATCAGCAATTTTTGCCTTGGTTTTATCATTTTTATTAGGGTTTGCAGGCAACCTGCTCACCCCCTCTATCCCTCCACCTCTTTTCCAGAATAAATTTTCCTAAGCCCCTCTTTAATCTCCTGAATCCACCATCACATGATTCTCTGCATTTCCTCTTCCAGGAGGAAACAACAGTCATCCGCCACTTGAGCTTGGGTCAATCCCAATTGGTCTTGCATAGATCTTTGTGGTCATGTCTTTTTAGAACTTTGTGAAGACCCTACCGAATAACCCAATGACAGGTATCTAATGTCACCATACAGTGACATGGTACATGAAGAACAAAAAGGAAAAGGTCTGATGTCATCCGCAAACCACCTCCATCCCAATATATGCAACAAAACACAGAAAATCGCCCCGGGACTTTAAATACGGTGAATGCGGTTAACCAACAATTGACAGAGTAAATGCAGTCTCAAAATGTATTAAAATTGTCATGCATACATAGACAACATGAATCCTAGCCAAGCCATTGAAATAATACATACAGTAAAAAATGTCATTACACGTATCATGGTATAAAATGTAAATTGCAAGGTACACAGGCATGAAAAGTATCCCAATGTATTTCGCAAGGCCATGCTTGCTTCATCAGGGGTAGATGCGTGTGTAGTACATCTGGGGGGTATAATGAACCAAAAAGGTATCAACACATTGGGGGGGGTGCCGCTGCTGACAGAAGTAGTGACAGCGGTATCACTTCACCTGTCAGCCTGAGGAGGAGAGAGCCAGAGAGAGCCGGCTTCTGTCCCTGCTCACCCACCTACCATACTTATTCCACAGAGCTCAGGAAGTGCTCCAACACCCCCTCAGTGCTGTGTATAGGTTGTGAGCGGCTGGAAGACACAAAAAACAATCGGGGACGGCATCAGTACAACTCCTCTGCATGTCACAGTACGGAGCAGGAGAAGCCAGAAGCTCCAAGTGCGCCCCCCTACTTCCTGCCAGGGCAGCACTGCACTCCTGTAATTGCAGAACAAGGAAACACAAGCAAACAATACTGATGTTTGGGGGACTTCACTACACAGGAGGGAGGAGGGAGCTCAACTGAGGATTCCTTCCTCCCAGCCAGGGTCGGGACAAAGGAGGGGTGCACTCAGAGCTTCTGGCTAATCCTGCTCTATACTCTGACATGCAGAGGAGTTGTACTGATGCCAGCCCGATCGTTTTTTGTTTCTTCTAGTGGCCCACAACCTATACACAGCAGTGAGGGGGTGATGGAGCACTTCCTGAGCTCCGTGGAACAAGCCTGATAGGCGGGTGAGTGGAACAGTGGGAGGGGTCAGAAGCCAGTAGATGTCATACTGCTAAAGCATACACAGTAACAGGCATAGCCAGGTCCCTACTGCACATTCCCGAAGCGCGCTGAGCTTTCTGAGTGTCACATCGGTGGGGGGGGGGGGGGGGCGTCGAACTTCTGATGGACTTGACCGCAGGGGCATCCACCGGAAGTGGGGAAGGGTACCTGTCAAGAACAGGTACCCGCTCCAATCCCAAAAAGTGCCAAATGTGGCACCGGAGGGGGGAGGAATCAGATAAGCAGAACACTTTTGGGTGGAACTCTGCTTTAAGGATTTGCTCACATGTACTCAGTGGATCATTGTAAAAATTAAAAAAATTACTCTATGTGCTATTTGATAGATTATTCAGGAGGCATTGTACTTTATGTGTTTTCACTTTTAGGGCTTCTTTACAATTGTGGTGGGGTAAGGGGGATGTAAAACACGTGGCTGGGCCATGTTTTTACTGCCCCCCAACCACTCCTCTTAAAGTGTTTGTAAAGGTAATAAAAAAATAAATAAATAACAAACCTGTCTATACTTACCTGATCTGTGTAATGGAATTGCACAGAGCCGCCACGAACCTCCTCTATTCAGGTCCCCTGCCGATGTTCCTGGCCCCTCCCCTCTGTCCAGTTTCCCTATGGGAAGCCGCTTCCCATGGGGGCACACGTGCATGCTTGCACCCGAGCCCCACTGCTGCATCCATTGACACAGACAGCAGGACTTAGCCCTCGCCCTCTGTCCCTTGTCACTGGCTTTGATTGACAGCAGTGGGAGCCAATGACATGCCCTACTGACACCGTCCTTTTTGGAGGGAGGGGGCGCCGAATGGAGTTTTTGCCCCGGGTTAAAGAATGTCTAGCTTCTCCACTGTTGACAGCTGGCTCCGGTTCTCAGTGCTCAATTGAGAACAGAAGCAAACTGTGCCTGCCACCACTACCCCACTAACAATCACCACTCTCTGCTCAGACCTGACAGAGAACTGAGCAATCAGCAGTCACGTGATTGCTCTGTTCTCAAGCTTAGAATCAGCGGAGGACAGCTGGAGCATCATACCGATGCTGTAGCATAGAGGTGAGTAGGTAAGTTGTTTTTTTTTTAACAACCCCAAACTTCTCTATTTAACTCTGGGCAATAAAAAAAAAAACACATTCCCCTTCCTAATTTACTTGCCTCTAGCAAATGTATACTTCCTATTATAAAAATTGTAATTACCAGCCGTGATTACCTACTGAAACTGAAACATGAAATACTGCATCTCAATTATTTCTTCTGGTCTTTAATGTGGAAAGGTACATTTCTTCCTGGTGTTGTGACAACTGGATGCCAAAGGGCCCTACTAAGGGGTCCCCAGGTCTTCCACCTGCGGTGTCATGATTTCAAAATGCTACTGATTGTGTTGCATACTGATGGTGAAACACGTAGGGAAGGGCTTCTGGTGACGTCACTTCTGCTTCTTGGAACGCATGCTGGATATCAAAGCAGGGTTCTTGGTTTCACTTTTGTCCTGAGCTCATTTAAACCTATGTAAGTGCATTACTTTTTATGAGACTTTTTAAATAAAAAATATTACACTATGAGTGCCCTTTCCATTCTCTTTTGATAGTTGTACCATATGATCCTTGACACCACTGAACATCTTAAAGGGACAGAAGTGTTTTAAAGTCCAAAAGACTAAAGACCCACCAGCTGCATTTTAAAAGGGCCACAGACCACCACTAAGCAGAGGGGGTTTCCTAACGCATGGCACACAGGTAGAAAAGTGTATTTTGACTTCTTCTATATAAAGAAGTCAACAACATTTGGTGAGTGCGGTGTGTTTAACCAGGGACATGGAGGATCAAGCACATTCTGATTTGTTAAAATGTACATTCTTGGATTGATTCATGTACCAAGCACTTCATTCACATGGAATATGTTATTAATGTTAGATATTACGCACTGAGATTTTTTTTGAGTTTGCATATATAGTGATTAATTATCACTGTATTTATCGTAGTAGGAGGACTTGTTTGCGTATATAAAATGGTGATATATGTGATCACATGTGGTGTAAGGTAAAACACCATCCTTTTTTAAATGAAATCATGGGCTACCATTGTAGACTTTCTAAAAATACTAGTTGCCTGGTTGTTATGCTGACCCTCTGGCTTTGAAGCTGATCTTCAGCTTTGATAATTTTTTTTGCTATTAGTCCTCCTTCTTTCCCTTAAAGAGGAACTTCATTTTTCTTTAGATTTTTTTTCAAATTCAGCAGCTACAAATACTGTAGCTGCTGACATTTAGAAAACAGGTACTTACCGGTGAGTGGAGTCCAGTGCTGTCTTCCTTCAGCCAATACCTCTTACTGTGGGTCCCTGGCTCAATCTTGGACATGTGATCCAGCTGTAGCTTCCTGAGGAATCACAGCCAGCTCCCTGCCAGCTCCCTGATGCAGATGCAGAAGCTAACATGGTGCTTTGTGAGTGGTCCCGCAGACTCCTGGGACATGTGAAGTGTCCCAGGAGGCGGCTGGAGGAGAGGGGGTGGGGAAAGGGATGACATTGGATTGCAAAAGTGGAAGCAAGTATTGATTTATATATACAGTATCAATGCTTGCTCCCCCCCCCTTCCAAAAAAAAGCTGTAGCTTAACTACAGGCAAAGTGACATCCTTCTTTAAGTAGGCCTCATTAAGAATTATTAGGTTATCTTGCTCCATTACCACTAATAATTGCCATTGATGTTGTGAGTCACTGATAGAAAGAACTCCTTTCTACAACCATTGAAAGGAGAAATCTGCTGAGCTGAGGAAAGCCAGAGGGGGCAGGAGGCAATGTCATTCATAATACGCACCTCCTCTAAATCAGGCAGCCTTGATATGATCAAGTCCGTACATATAGATTGAACTGCAAGTTGGCATTGTGAAGACCAGCCACTCAGCTCAAGGCCATTCAAGGCCAGTCAGGAGTAACTGGTCTTCTCAACAAAAAAGTACTGGTACTCACACTCTGCAGACAGGCCTTTCATTTGAATAGACTGCCGAATGCACCAAAATATACAAAAAAATAAAACATATGTACCATGTCAGGCCCCTCAATGCACATCCATCCGTAAGGTGTGTTGAGGTGTCATTCAGAATGAATGGTACCTCATCACATGTAACGTGTTACTGTAACACAGAAGTGTGAATGGGCCCCATACTTTGTGTCCTTGACCCAAAACAAGTATGCAAATCCAGAAAGTTGGCGAAAAGTCCTTATCTGCATGTGGGTCATTGAATTATTGAAACAAGAGGGTCAGCCTGACAGCCAGGCAGTTAGCATTTTCAGAGAGTGCTTATGTGCTTCTTTTATTTAGTTTTCTTTTAACAGTATCACCAGTTGTTTCTTTTCAAAAAAAATTCCCCCAATATGCCACCAATGCCCAACTTTCAAAAGGCACTTCACAATTTTCTACTTTACTGGCCTGGGCGATCACTGCTTTATAAATACCTGACAGAATGGTCAGAACATTCTGTCAGCTAAACATAGACACAAAATAATGACCTGTGAAGATTTTCATTCATCCAGGTCTTGATACAGTCAGTAGTAGTCAGTCACATTCAACAAAACTTGCAATGTTGAAGATGTTTCTCCACTTATCCAAGCATGACTGAGGAAGCCACTTGGATGAGCAGTGAAACTTTTACAACTTTACAGGACAAGTTGCGGCTGAATTAGCCTGATAGTATGAGTCAGTCCACTATTTCTGTATAAATTTGTCTCTGTAAGTTTGGCAGCGATATACTAAATTGTTAGCAATTAGGAGAGCAGGCCTGAAGAGAAAGCTCTGTACTCTGTAAAGTTTGGTGGAAAATGTCAGCACTACATACTGTAAATAAATGAAATAAATTACAAAAATAAGCTGGAGTAGAGAATGCTTTAAGAAGATATAAAGAGCATCAAATTGAAAGCACTTACTAAGTCACAGAAACATTTTTTAAATAGTTTTCTCAGGCTGAACTAGTCATAAAAAATGTTGTAGAAGTCACATCTGTTGCCTTGTTCACCTAACCAAAAACCACAGGAAATCTGATCTTGTTGAAAAGTAATATTATAAAAATAAAATACAATTGTGTGTCTTTTGTATCCATACATACAGTATATTGTTTTATATTGTGTTCTGCTTTTGCCATTTTGACATTTGATTTACACAGCTAGATTTTCACAGCTAGAAGATGCCATGAGAGTCTATTAAAGTTTCATCAGTACAAAATGTTGCTCTTGGTGGATGATCTTTGAATCCTGCACATTCCATTCAGATATTCACATACTGTAGTTACTGTAAAGCAGTGTTGGGACCCAAACTGGGTCGTGGACACGTCTGAGATGGGTTGCCACTTGACCTTGTTTCCAGGCACAAAATTGGTAGATATATGAAAGTACAATGAGCATGACTGATAGCACAGACATGTATGGGGTACCTTGTGAGTAAGTTCTTAATAATGAAAGCATTAGGTTTTTATAAGCATGCAAGCATGAAAACAAACCCAAGGAATTCTTCACTGGCGTGGTGGAAAGTTTCCAAAAACAGTGTTTCAACTGTGGAAGGGTAAGTAGTTTGAGGCAGAATCAGTTTGTTAGACAGTAGCTCAGGATAGACAGGTAACATCACACCACCAGTTTAGGCAATGCTATGCAGTGGGTCTCCTGTGCACTCTATGTCACCCCCCCCCAACAATTATGTATTACGACTGCAGAGCTGCATTCATTACTGTTTGTGTGTGTTCTTCTTTTAATTATAAGACCATTGTTATTTTCCTTGTATGGCTTTGCTGTCATTTTGGTATATATTTGCTTTTTGGGTGCCAGTACAGTAGCAATTTTCTTATTTTGGTCCTCAATATAAAACATTTAGGAACCCCCTACTCTAAAGGTGTGACATGCCACCATGTACTACTTCATGTATGTGACATCCTGGTCAGGAGACCTGATCTGAGCCCAGATATAATATCTCAATCTACCTTGCAGTTTTGACCTGTAGACAAGCTACCTTTCTGGAAAACCTGTAAGGTTTTTCTTTTACTGGGGTGTCCCCAGAATTTAAGTGAAAAATATATTTCACCTGGGCAAATGGAAACCAGGTGACTTGACCAGTGTGACAAGGACAGAGCTAAGTATATCAGCGTCAGAGCCAAAGACAGATAAAGAACAGAGGTTGGTCAGAAGTGACACAGGCCTCGTACACACGGCCGAGATTCTCGTTGAAAAAAACATGTCGTTTTTTTCGACGAGATTCTTGGACAAGAAACTTGTCCCGGCCGAGTGTACACACGCTCGTTTCAAAGAACCCGCGGTTCTTTGAAAGGAGCATACGCGGTGACGTCATCGACTACGTCGAGCATGCGCTCGTCACATTCGATGCCGTCGCCGCCATCTTGGTATACCCTACGTATGCCTAGGAAGCTACCGCGCATGCGTCGAATTCATTTCGAACATGCGCGGGCTTCCGGGAGGACAGGTAAGTGTACACACACTCACTTTTCTCGTCGAGAAACATGCCGACGAGAATCTCGATGAGAAAATAGAGAGCAGGTTCTCTATTTTCTCGTTGAGGTTTCTTGTCGGTTTTCTCGACGAGAAACCCGATAGCAGCGTACACACGACCAATTTACTCGGCAAGACCTCTCTACCAGCAAGTTTCTTGCTGGTTCTTGCCGAGAAAATCGGTCGTGTGTACGAGGCCATAGGGTCAAATCAGAAAAGCTATCAACCAAGAAATTATTCTAGACGATCAAAGGAGAATTATAAAAGTTTTGTTTTGGATAGTTTCCAGACACAGAACCATATAATCTCCCAGTCCCAATAGAAACTAGAAGAAAATCAAAGAGAGACAAGCTCTCACAAAACTGGATTTTGAAGGGGGATCAAGTCTGTATAAGACATAAGAATTTATAATTAATGTCAAATAATGATAAAATATCAATATATATGCATTTGTTACATAATACAAATTTGTTGCATATTAACAAACTTGGAAAAAAGTTTTGACATGCTCACCTAGTTCACTCCAGGAATATTGAACAGAAACGCACTCCGCTGGACACGCACATCAAGACCGACAACCTACCCAGTTCCCGTTGCAGCTTACCCGATGGATGCCAGATCCAGCAGGATGAAACATGAGGGTTTTGACCGTGTAGGCTAACCATATGTTAGTAATATATACGGGTCTACAAACAGGTAAAAAGAGGGGAAAAAAAAAAAGAGAATATGCTAAAGAATATCCCATTAGACTAAAGAGTCTATTGCTGAGTAAACCAGGATAGATTAATCCTGGAGCCCCATGTAGTTTTATGCAGAGAAAAAACTACAAAATCATATAGTGTCCAGCGGAGTGCGTTTCTGTTCAATATTCCTGGAGTGAACTAGGTGAGCATGTCAAAACTTTTTCCAAGTTTGTTAATATGCAACAAATTTGTATTATGTAACAAATGCATATATATTGATATTATATCATTGTTTGACATTAATTATAAATTCTTATGTTTTATACAGACTTGATGAAATAAAAAAGAAGTGCTAAGCCCTGACGAAGCACAACCATGCGAAACATGTCGGCTAGTTGCACATTCTAGTTCTTTGTTTCCAAGATTTTATGATTCTGTATCAGTGCAATATCAATTTAACATGTTATGAATAAATTTATTTTTCTATATACTGTCTCAAGTGTACTCACCTATAACAGAACCTTTAAGCTTTGACAAAAAAACAAAAACCTGGAAGCTGATTGGTTTCTATGCAGAGCTGCACCAGATTTTACACTCTCCAGTTTTAGTAAATCAACCTTGTAGTGTTGGAGGAAGTGCAGAGAATGCTTGAGCTCAATGTCATTGAGGAGTTGCGGAGTGAGTGATTGAGGCTAGTCGTGTTCATACCAAAGCCCAACGGCACCCTGTTCTTCCACAATGGCTGCAGAGCAGGCAGATTGGCTTAACAATAAACTTCCTTACTGAAGTAGTTTATTTACAGATACACAGTTCCCATCAACATCTTCCATTCCTCTACAAAGTCCTTTAAGTGCCCTTTTAGGGTGTCCATGGTGCTCCCTTTTTCTCAGTAAGAAATTGATGGTGGCTGAGAAGAACTAAGCTGTGGTGGTGCGAGAGTGTCTCGCCATAAGGTGAGCTCTGGACTCTGAGGTAATCTCTACTAGGCAGGAAATTCCGCCTAGTGTCATACATCCCCCATTGACCTGGATGAGACATAACAAGCTGGCCAATGCCAAGGTAACCAGGTGGTTCCTATGTCTCTAACAATTCAATTTTGTTGTAGAGCACAGATCCAGGAGAAAGCATTAAAATGCTATTTCGCTTTCTTGGGTACATTGTATGGTGTAGGATGGTGCCATTAACACCTCCACTGAGGCATAGGATATACACAGGATGCCAAGGATGGGTCTTGGATGGTCACTATGTTTCAACCATATTTAGGTTGTGGTTGCTTTAAGGGGGATGATTGGCGTTCAGTTGGCACTCAGGGGTTCTCAACCATGCAGGGTGAGGGGTTCTGGGACAGTCTTATTAGAGAGGAGAGGGCTTACTTACAGTCCTCTCTGGATTAAATTCCTATTTTGGACCTGGAATTTGGAGGTTCGGAGAGACTTTAGAGTGGGAAAGAACCTCCACCCCTGATTGATTGGGGTTCAGTTGGTACTCAGGGGTTTTCATCCATGCAGGGTAAGGGGTTCCAGGACAGTCTGATTAGAGAGGAAGCACAGACTTTCTGTCCTCTCTGGACTGATGTCTTATTTGGGACTTTGAATTTGGAGGTTCGGGGCGGCATTAGGGTAGAAAAGAACTTCCACCCCTGATTACAGGGAATGTGGTCCCAAAAGGGTTACGCTTACCTCTAGGAAGCAGCACTTAAAGACAGGAAGCTCCTAGAGCAGGGTGTGGAGTAGTAAGACGTTTGGAGGGGAGACACCTGTCTGAAGTGCTGCATGTCCACTGGAAGCTGCCATAATGGCTCAGTCTGGCCTTTTCTACCTGTGGGTACAACCCTTGTGTGGCTTATTTTTTTATATGTGCAAAAGGTGGGTGGACTTTTGTTTTCTCATTTTGATGGAGTTAAGCTACTTATGTTTGCTGCTGAAAGCACTGTTTTTTTGCCTTACAGAAAATAAAGACTTTTTGTTTATGAAAAACGGTGTTGCATGTGATCCTGAAGCACTGTCATAGTAGCTATTACCCTTGAAAATTACAATATCTATCTATCTATATATATATATTTACAAGTGATGCATAGTAATTTAACCAATTTTAACGCTCATGTTTATTCATATTAAAGAGGAAGTAAACCCTGACGGGTTTTATTTCCTCGTTTGCTCCGTGCAAACCCTGCAAATGAAAAGCATAATGGGCTAGTATCCATCGTATACTAGCCCATTATGTGACACTTACCTGCAAACAAAGGCCGCTCCGTCCCCTGTGCACACCACGTCCATCTTCGCCCCTCTTCCTTTCGGGGGTCTCGGACTCCGGCTCTGTGACTGGCCGAAGCCGCGTGACATCACTCCTGCGCGGGAGCCGTCAGTCACGGTACACACTGGGGAAGAAACGGCACGGAGGTCTGTTTCTTCACAGCGCATGCGCCAATGATGACATCGGCACACTACAAGTGAAATATCTCCTAAACGGCGCATGTTTAGGAGATATTTCCACTACCTTATTCTAGGCTTACCTATAGATAAAAGTAAGACAAAAGGGTTTACAACCACTTTAACGCTCATGGTTATTCATATTATTTAAAGTAAGCGATCGGATTCAAGTTTTTATCTAAAACAAACTGTAAAAAGACTATAACTTCTGTTTAATTTGAAAGAAGAAACACCAGAATGTGACAGAAGTGCTCCATGGGGTACACATGCCACTGGCTGAGACACTGTACCTTAGTCTAACATTGATGCTTTACTTTGCTCTAAAGTGTGTGAAGATTTGGAAGTCACAGAGCTACGGATCTCTCAGGTGAAATCTGAAAGAGCATATAATATACATTTCAAAGAAGCCTGATAAGTGCATCTGGGGCAATCCAATAGACTTTCTGCAAAGCCCACAAATGACAGTGGAGCCATCACAGTGGCATCTCACAGTCAGACATGGGAAAAGAAAAAAAAACCTGAAGCCCTAAGCTTTGCAGCATAGAGACTTGTGAATTACATCCATTGTAGAGGTCAGAAAGACAGCTTAAAGGAGTTTTGTGCTTTACTCATAAATTTATCCAATCCCCTCTTGACTCTCCTAATAGTTAAAAGGTAAGGATGCAATATGTGATCTTTTTCTAATGGCTGAATATTTAAGAGCAAAGACACTGGATGTACAGATAATTCCAAGACCATTACTGTATAACACTTCCAACAGTCCTGGTTATAATGCGTGGAGCCTTTCTTGAGAAACTCTTGACCTGTCAGCGATTTTTGAAAATCATTCTCGAGTCCTCTTGTCTCTAACTAAAATGTAATGGCACTTGGTAGGGATATTTCTCATAATTAAAAAATACGGGGAGATTGACTGAATCTTAATGTAACTTCTCTCTATATACAGTATATATATTTATACACAGGTGGTACTCGAAAAATTTGAATATTGTGCAAAAGTTCATTTATTTCACTAATGCAACTTAAAAGGTGAAACTAATATATGAGATAGAATCATTACATGCAAAGCAAGATAGTTCAAGCCGTGATTTGTCATAATTGTGATGATTATGGCTTACAGCTCATGAAAACCCCAAATCCACAATCTCAGAAAATTAGAATATTACATGCAATCAATAAAACAAGGATTGTACATAGAACAATATCGCACCTCTGAAAAGTATAAGCATGCATATGTACTCAGTACTTGGTTTGGGCCCCTCAATGTAGCGTGGCATGGAAGCTATTAGCCTGTGGCACTGCTGAGGTGTTATGGAAGACCAGGATGCTTCAATAGCGGCCTTCAGCTCTTCTGCATTGTTCGGTCTCATGTCTCTCATCTTTCTCTTGGCAATGCCCTATAGATTCTCTATGGGGTTCAGGTCAGGTGAGTTTGCTGGCCAATCAAGCACAGTAATCCCACGGTCATTGAACCAGGTTTTGGTGCTTTTGGCAGTGTGGGCAGGTGCCAAGTCCTGCTGGAAAATGAAGTCAGCATCCCCATAGAGCTCATCTGCGGAAGAAAGCATGAAGTGCTCCAAAATCTCCTGGTAGATGGCTGCGTTGACCCTGGACTTAATGAAGCACAGTGGACCAACACCAGCAGATGACATGGCTCCCCAAATCAACACAGACTGTGGAAACTGCACACTGGACTTCAAGCATCTTGCAGTGTGTGCCTCTCCATTCTTCCTCCATACTCTGGCTCCTTGGTTTCCAAATGAGATGGAAGATTTGCTCTCATCAGAAAAGAGGACTTTGGACCACTGAGCAACAGACCAGGTCTGTTTTTCTTTAGCCCAGGTAAGACGCTTCTGACATTGTTTGTTGTTCAGGAGTGGCTTAACAAGAGGAATACGACATTTGAAGCCCATGTCCAGGATCCGTCTGTGTGTGGCGGCTCTTGATCCACTGACTCCAGCCTCAGTCCACTCCTTGTGAAAGTCCCCAACACTTTTGAATAGCCTTTTCCTGACAATCCTCTCCAGGCTGCGGTCATCCCTGCTGCTTGTGCACCTTTTTCTTCCACACTTTTCCCTTCCACATAACTTTCTATTAATGTACTTTGATACAGCACTTTGGGAACATCCAACTTCTTTTGCAATTACCTTTTGAGGCTTTCCCTCCTCATGGAGGGTGTCAATGATGGTTTTCTGCACGTCAGGCCAACAGTCTTTCCCATGATTGTGATTCCTACTGAACCAGACTGAGAGACCATTTAAAGACTCAAGAACCCTTTGCAGGTGTTATGGCTTAATTAGCTGATTAGAGTGGGACACTTTGAGCCTAGAATATTGCACCTTTTCACAATATTCTAATTTTCTGAGATTGTGGATTTGGGGTTTTCATGACCTGTAAGCCATAATCATCACAATTATGACAAATCACGGCTTGAACTATCTTGCTTTGCATGTAATGAGTCTATCTCATATATTAGTTTCACCTTTTAAGTTGCATTAGTGAAATAAATGAACTTTTGCACGATATTCTAATTTTTCGAGTATCACCTGTATATATATATTTTTTGTTTTTGTACATGCACATAAGTGCCTACATATAAAATTGTATATGGATTGATTTATTAAAGGAGAAAAAGTGACACTGAATGATACCCTCATTCTCCAAATATAATCCATACACATCCACTACTTAATGGCCTTGTATTCTAGTGTAGCACTACCCCCGCAGAGGCTGCTGGCTTGTGAATCCCTGCGTGTGCTGATGTACTCACTCTGTCCTCTTTGCTCCCACTGCTCTCAGGCAATAATTCTGTTCAAACCATGATGCTGAATGGGTCTTCCTAAGCCAGGTCGAGCCCAGCCTGGAGACAAAGCCCCCCCCCCCAGACCAAGGGGACCCCTCCTAGGCCTCTCCTCAGCACTCCATCTTCCACCCAACTCCCCTTGGAACAATCTACCTACCAAGTTCCATCAAAAACTGTGTACAAATATACCTAGAAGAATTGACGCTGTTTTGAAGGCAAAGGGTAGTCACACCAGATATTGATTTGATTTGGATTTATTTTCTGTTCATTTACTTTCCATTATGTTAATTGATTAAAATAAACTTTTAACACTTCTTTTTCTGAAAGCATTCCTAATTTACGGCATTTTTTCATATCTGCCTTAAGGCTTGGTTCACACCCAAACCGGCCGCGGATCGCACAGCAACGCTGTCCGTCCCTGTTCTCCATTTCAGGGACGAATCAGGGCAGAATCTTTGCCTGAATTTGGCCCTGAAACGGAGGCAAAGACGCACAGCGTTTCTGTGCAGTGTGCTCTGCAGCCGCCCCAGAGACGTGTGAACCGGCTCCATAGAGAGCCGGTCACATTCTCCTGCCATGCGAACTGGATGTAGTGAAATCTGCATCCAATTCGCATAGGTGTGAGCCCGGCCTAAAACTTTTGCACTGTAGTGTATGTGTACTGTTGGCGGCAAGAGGTAAATATTTTATATGAAACATTTTATATTTACCTTGTGTGAAACAACAGAGCCACCAAAGCACCAACCATGTTGTGCCTTGAACAGTGGGCTATCGGATAATGAACACTCCCTCCCCCCAAACACACAATAGTGAACTAGAATGATTAAAATTAGGAGCCTTTTTTTCCCAGAAATTTTCTGGAAAATCCTGAGATTTCAGATAAATTTCACCATTTCAGTGAAATGCATTGGAGTTAGTGGGGAAAGCAAAATTTAAGTGATTGTAAAGGTTTTTCTGTTTTTTTAAAATAACAAATATGTTATACTTACCTCCTCTGTGCAAGGGTTTTGCACAAAGAGGCCATGATCCAAATTTTCTGGGGTCCCCCGGCAGGACTCCTCCTCTTTATCGGGTGCCCCCACAGAGAGTCACTTTCGATGGGGGCACCCGTGTGGGACCGCTCCCGAGTCCTGCTGCTGCGTCCATTGACACAGACATTAGGAATCGGCCCCGCCCCCCCGTGTCACTGGATTTGATTGACAGCAGTGCTATAAATCTATCCAATGAGCACCCGAGACAGCGGCTGGAGCTGCTGTGCTTGTCCCCGTCGCTGGAATGATCGGGCTTTGGTGAGAAAAAGTGGGGCTTCTGGGGGGCTGCAAAAAAGGTTTTTCACCTTAATTGCATAGAATGGTGAAAAACCTTGTGGGTTTACAACTCTTTTAAAGAGGAAGTAAACCCATGTTTTTTTTTGTTTTTTTTTTAAAACCCCTGCAAAAGAAAGCCATAATGAGCTAGTATGCATATCATATTAGCTCATTATGAATGACTTACCTGAGATCGAAGCCCCCGAACTGCTCGTCGTTCCCCTCCGCCGCTGCCGCCATCTTGCCTCGATGTCCCGTCACTGCCGTCAGTGTATCGCCGCTCCGGCACTGTGATTGACCAGAGCGGCGATGACGTTACACGCATCCCATTCAGTGTTCATGCGTGTGACGTCTTGTATTTATAGTAAATATCTCCTTAACCGTGTAGGACAGGTTAAGGAGATATTTCTTGCACCTACAGGTAAGCCTTAATCTAGGCTTACCTGTAGGTGCAAGTTGTCTAAGTGGGTTTACAACCACTTTAAGGTGGTTGTTGGTGGAGGGAGCAATGGACTTTAAATGGCAGCTGGGGGTTATGGAACCTTCTTTCTGCACCTGTTCTTGTGCCAAAAAATGCCCCTGATTAGCCGTGGTATTTTGCTTTTCGACAGAAAGAAGAAAAAAAGAAAACAAAAAAAGGAACGCCTACAGTACACAAGTAATGATTAACCAATTGCCGCCAGCTCCTGCAGACATACTTCGGAGGGGCGGTACGTGCAGGCTCAGTCACGTATATATACGCAATTAAGCCTCCTGCGACCAGACACAGCAGACCACTGTTACCGATGACCAGAAACCCATTCATGACAGCTAAAGTTATTGCTTATACAGTGATCAAGTGCAAGTCAAGTACAAGGCTTTGCCTATTAGGGCACAGAGCACTGTCAGAGCCCCAATTGGACAAAGTAATGATTACTTTCTCCAATCATGGCTCAGTGCTCATAGTCCCACCCCACATTAAAAAAGGTTCCTTCCCATAGGAAGCTTTTACAGTGTGTTGGGTTGGAGATAAATAGAGCAGGGCACAGTTTGCTACTAGCGAGTTAGTGTGTTCACTTATTGTGACTCTCTGCGTAGAGTGTTAGCGTAGTGTCAGTATACTGTGTGAGAATAGTGTGTGAGTATAGTGTAGTCTCAGTGTAGTGTGTCAATGTAGTGCAGTGTTTAACACAGCATTACATAACATTTAGTGCTGCATATCCTTTTTTTTTTGGTTGCTGCATGGTTTGTTTTGTTTTGTTTTTTTTTTGCACTTTTTCGGACTGTGACGCTGGTGTTCCCTCTTTTTTTAATTATTTTTTTATAGTTTTTACATTTCTGTCAGCGTCGGTCCTCAATTTAAAGTGCACCAAACACCACTTTCCTTTTAATAAAGTGCATCCAATCACACATTTCCCAGTTTCTATTAAATTTGGGTAATAAGTCCCCCGCCCATCCCCATCATGTCTGGGAGGCAAACAAGGAGAGGCAGACGTTCCCATGCCACTATGAAGGGACCAGCAGTCTGTATCCACAAGCAAAGGTGGACATGGTCCGTCCTCAGGCAGGGCACATGTGTCTATGTTTTGTGATGTTGCCTGTGCTATCCAGCCACAGCATGCAGAGGAGGTGGTGGACTGGCTTACTAAACCATCCTCATCCTCTATGGCCCAAGCTGACACTAGTGAACAGTCAACTGCAGCTGTCCTCTAAGACAGGTATTTGCACCCACTTCTGGGAGTCCTCTCTGCGGGTATTCTGCGGGTAGTACGTCACTTCCCACAGAATACCCGTTGTGTTCTGGAAGACACACGGCTCCCAGAACACAACAGGGACCAGTGAGAAGGGCGCAGCGCGACTCGCGCATGCGCCGTAGGGAACCGGGCAGTGACTTCCTGGTTCCCTCACCGAGGATGGCGGTGGGGGCAGCAGAGTGACGAGCGATTGCTCGTCTTCTGCTGACGTCGCTGGACTCCAGGACAGGTAAGTGTCCTAATATTAAAAGTCAGCAGCTGCAGTATTTGTAGCTGCTGGCTTTTAATATTTTTTTTTCAGGGGAGCTCCATTTTAACTGACAATTGCGCAATCGTGCGACGTGGCTCCAAAACAAAATTGACATCCTTTTTTTCCCACAAATAGAGCTTTCTTTTGGTGGTGTTTGAACACCTCTGCGGTTTTTATTTTTTGCGCTATAAACAAAAATAGAGCGACAATTTTGAAAAAAATTCAATATTTTTTACTTTTTTCTATAAAAAATATCCCCCAAAAATATATAAAAAAATTTTTTTTCCTCAGTTTAGGCCGATACGTATTCTTCTACATATTTTTGGTAAAAAAAAAATCGCAATATACGTTTATTGATTGGTTTGCGCAAAAGTTATAGCGTTTACAAAATAGGGGATAGTTTTATGACATTTTTATAAATTCTTTTTTTTTTACTAGTAATGGCGGCGATCAGTGATTTTTTTTGTGACTGCGACATTATGGCGGACACATCGGACACTTTTGACACATTTTTGGGACCATTGTCATTTTCACAGCGATCAGTGCTATAAAAATGCACTGTTTACTGTGAAAATGACACTGGCAGTGAAGGGGTTAACCACTAGGTGGCGCTGTAGGGGTTAAGTGTTCCCTGCATAGTGTTTCTTACTGTAGGGGGGATGGGCTCTGTGCCACATGACACTGATCTCCACTCGGAGTACACGGAGCCGAAATCAGTGTCATTGTCACTTGTCAGAGCGGGGAGATGCTTGTTTACACATGTACAGGCGGCGGTCCTAAAGTGGTTAACACCCAAGGACCAATTTTTCCTCAACTGTTTGACAGGTGCATCAAATATTTTTTTTTAACAGCAAGGCCAATTATTGCTTTCATCAAGAGTATCTCTAGAAGGTTACGGGGTGAAGGCACCATCAACACCTAAAGCCCAATTTTTCCACAACTGTTTGACAGGGGCATGAAATTAATTTTTTTTACAGCAAGGCCAATTCTTGCTTTTATCAAGAGTACCTACAGAAAGTTACAAGGTGAGGCACCACCAACACCCACAGCCCAATTTTTCCGCACCTGTTACTTCTATCCAAAGTCTGCAAAAGACACACCAGACTTTAGATTAAAAAAAAAAAAAAATTAATCTTGGCCTGAGTTTACTATAATTTGGCTTCTTCACATAAGGCTTGCTCACTGTGGTGCAAAAATTTGTTATTTCCATCCAAAGTCTGCCAAAGAGACACCAGAATTTATTCAAAAATCTCTAATCTGGTTCTGAGTGCACTAAATTGTGGGCTCATCATACAGACTGGCTCCCCAAGCCTTTGTTTACAAAATAAAGAAAGCTTGCAGGGAAAATATATTTAAATTTAATTTTTTTCTTTATAAATATCAGTTTTGCTGCAGCAGGTTCTTGTCATGATCACTTAGTGCCCCTGTTCCTCATTCCAGCACCCGGGTGTTGGCTGTTGCTTTTCCTCCCTGTCTGTGTTCACCTGTTAGGAGATTGATCTGCTCAGTCACCTGATATAAGCAAACCAAACACTCTATCCCTGGCTTGTGATAGAGACAGAGACCTGCATTGTTCTGATCAAGCCTTCCGTTTGCCTGCACTACTTTTCTGTTAGATTTACCTGTGTATGACCCGGATCGGATATTGGACCACCCCACAACTCCGCCTGCCTTATTACCTGGACCGTCTTAGAACCACGCTATCTGCTAAACTGCAAGTAATCTGTTGTTTGCTCTGTTCGCGTCTGCCTGGGTGTGCTAACCAGACACTATAGCATTGTGTTTAAGTCCTGGGAGCAACCAAGTACCGGTAGGCCTGCTTGTCTTAAGGGAAAGGGGGCTGCTATAGGTGAAGAACACAGTAGCCAGCTATAGTGTCTGACCACCTGCATTTAGGTAGACGTGACATTCGTGACAGTTCTATACACGGTACAGATGTGCCACTTTACAGGCAGACTGAGGGGACCCCCATACACTATATTTAAAGGAATTTTTCATTTTTATTGTTTCACTCTAAGCATCATTAAAATCAATGCACCTTTAAAAAAACAATATTTTTTATAAAAATTGTTTTGCATTGGTACATATCCCCCAGGGCAGTAGCCAGGACCCCATAACATTTTTATGGCCAATAATTCGCATATAAGCCTTCAAAATGGGAACTTTTGACTTTTCAAGTTTGGGTGCCATAGACTTCAATGAGGTTTGTCGTTCAAGTCCGAGCTTTTGCGATGATCGAGAGTTCTGGCGCGAACCGATTTGGGGGGTGTTGGGCCTATCTCTAGTATCAAATGTGGTGTTGCCTAGTGAGGTCTGCATAGAAATGAAGTTTGTTTAGGAATGAACGATTCTTCAAACTGACATCTACCCATGAAGGTTTTTTAGATACAGCCAGAACTTCTCCAAAGTGGGGTGAGCCAATCTCATAGATCCCTGTGATGTCCCTGACCAAGTATTACTGTGTCCATATTTGGTCAATTATGTAAACAATCCATTTGTTTCTAGAAGTTGTCATCCCTGCAAATGTCAGTAACAGATGAGCGGGATTATGGAAGGATCAGATGTGTGTCGACAATTGGAAACACCCTTGCAAACACGGTCGCTAATGCCGAGACAAAGTCATCTGAAAATCAGCATTAAGGCGATACCCCAACTTAGAAGTGAGCCTTTGCCTTGCACAGTTCCACTTGATTCTCATGTAACCACACACCTTCTTCTTCCATGTAAATGCAGCATTTCTGAGGGGACACAACAGAGCCTGTGACCAACTCCACCAGCACAGCCATAATTGCCACCTCACTCCCAGTGACATTGTGAGGATCCCACCATGCGCACAGCATGGTGTTGCTAACAAGCCTTGATACTTTACTTGGATCAACTTCTCTCTTTCTCTTACTATACCTCCAGTTAGGTCCATAGGTTCCCTGTGCAGTGATGTCAGTCCCGGGTATGGGGTACTGATTGCTAGGGTGGAGGTTAGGCTCAACAATCCCCTCACTACCAGGGCTACCCTCTCCCAAGCCAAGGCACTAACTTACCGCTGGCTGGCTGGCTGCTATAACATTCTTTACCACTTCACTGGTTACCCATGGCAACAGAGCTGGGCCGCATCTACCACCAACTCCACAGCATGATTAATTCTTTCATGGTGACCCTCTTGCATCTCATCTTCATCTCCTATTGTTCAAGCCCTAGTTATTTTGATACACCATTACATGCTTCACACCAGGCACCTTTTTAATTAAACTGGAACGTTTACTGAGAATCATTCAGTTAAAACAGCACACAGTCTCTTTACAGTTAAATCTTCCTCACTCTAGCTCTCTCTCCTTTTCGGGCTGCCCCATCTCATACCTGAGATCAAGTCCATTCAGCTCAAAGGTCCTTGATCCTCCTCAGCCCCCTGGTTGGGGACCCTTTCAAGGGGAAAAAACCCTTAAGTAGCGTTCACATCATGCAGCACTCCTTCCTGCTGGTTCCCATGTAGAGGCAAAAGAACAAGAGAGCAAAATGTTACCTCCCCTTGTATTTATGGGCTACCAAAAGGGGCAGAACCATGAATACCTGGGAGTGGGCAACCTTAACTCCTTCATAACTTTTGGACAGCCTGCTGAAACACTGCAACTTGTATATAATAAGGTGAGCACACACAGTAATAACAGGTTTATTTTGTACATAACCCATGTAAGAACCTGCTTACAAGTGGGTCAGTAGGTGTTGGGCATCATGATTCACATGGATCTACATCACTGGATGACGTGACCGACAATAGATATACATTGTTAAAGCCTGGGTACATTCAGCTCATCACATTCCAAGAACCAGTTCAGGGCTATGGGGGTTTTTGTGAGGAATACTGAGGCAGGGGGCTGTTTTATTTTTTAAATCCAATTTTCCTAAAGAACTTTTATAATATGAATACCCACAATATTATAAAAAAAAAATATAAAGATACAAAGCTCATGACTAGGGATGAGCTTCGTGTTCAAGTCGAACATACGTTCGACTCGAACATCGGCTGTTCGATCGTTCGACGAAGATCGAACGATTTGGGCCGTTCGCGCCAAATTCGAGTGACGCGAACGGCCCACAATGCACTACGCCATCGCAGTGTCATCCAGGCGCTGTGATTGGCCAAGCATGCACTGTGACCCCGCATGCTTGGCCAATCACAGCGCCGGCAGCGAGGAGAGCAATGATTGGCCACAGGCAGGATGCCTGTGGCCAATTATTGCTGAGGGTGTTTAGTACACGCCCCACACTATAAAAGGCCGCCAGCACGGCGGCCTAGTGTAGTGTGTTCCGGAGCAGGGATAGAGCAGCATAGGCAGGGACAGTGACTTTTATTTCTTTCTTGCTTAACCTGGATTCCTTTAGTTTAGGGAAAGAGAAGGATAGGTAGGGAGAGTGTCAGTGTGTTTTGTGCTTGTGCTATATTGTGCTTAAAAAAAAACATTTTTTCTAGGGACAGAAAACTGTAGGTAGGGAGAGTGTGTCAGTTTCTTTCACTGTCAAAGTCCTTGTTTCCAGGGCCCTGGAAGGACAGTGAGTGAATTCTCCTTGTGCTAAATTGTGCTTAAAAAAAACATTTTTTCAAGGGACAGAAAACTGTAGGTAGGGAGAGTGTGTCAGTTTCTTTCACTGTCAAAGTCCTTGTTTCCAGGGACCTGGAAGGACAGTGAGTGAATTCTCCTTGTGCTAAATTGTGCTTAAAAAAAACATTTTTTCTAGGGACAGAAAACTGTAGGTAGGGAGAGTGTGTCAGTTTCTTTCACTGTCAAAGTCCTTGTTTCCAGGGACCTGGAAGGACAGTGAGTGAATTCTCCTTGTGCTAAATTGTGCTTAAAAAAAACATTTTTTCTAGGGACAGAAAACTGTAGGTAGGGAGAGTGTGTCAGTTTCTTTCACTGTCAAAGTCCTTGTTTCCAGGGACCTGGAAGGACAGTGAGTGAATTCTCCTTGTGCTAAATTGTGCTTAAAAAAAACATTTTTTCTAGGGACAGAAAACTGTAGGTAGGGAGAGTGTGTCAGTTTCTTTCACTGTCAAAGTCCTTGTTTCCAGGGACCTGGAAGGACAGTGAGTGAATTCTCCTTGTGCTAAATTGTGCTTAAAAAAAACATTTTTCTAGGGACAGAAAACTGTAGGTAGGGAGAGTGTGTCAGTTTCTTTCACTGTCAAAGTCCTTGTTTCCAGGGACCTGGAAGGACAGTGAGTGAATTCTCCTTGTGCTAAATTGTGCTTAAAAAAAACATTTTTTCTAGGGACAGAAAACTGTAGGTAGGGAGAGTGTGTCAGTTTCTTTCACTGTCAAAGTCCTTGTTTCCAGGGACCTGGAAGGACAGTGAGTGAATTCTCCTTGTGCTAAATTGTGCTTAAAAAAAACATTTTTTCTAGGGACAGAAAACTGTAGGTAGGGAGAGTGTGTCAGTTTCTTTCACTGTCAAAGTCCTTGTTTCCAGGGACCTGGAAGGACAGTGAGTGAATTCTCCTTGTGCTAAATTGTGCTTAAAAAAAACATTTTTTCTAGGGACAGAAAACTGTAGGTAGGGAGAGTGTGTCAGTTTCTTTCACTGTCAAAGTCCTTGTTTCCAGGGACCTGGAAGGACAGTGAGTGAATTCTCCTTGTGCTAAATTGTGCTTAAAAAAAACATTTTTTCTAGGGACAGAAAACTGTAGGTAGGGAGAGTGTGTCAGTTTCTTTCACTGTCAAAGTCCTTGTTTCCAGGGACCTGGAAGGACAGTGAGTGAATTCTCCTTGTGCTAAATTGTGCTTAAAAAAAACATTTTTTCTAGGGACAGAAAACTGTAGGTAGGGAGAGTGTGTCAGTTTCTTTCACTGTCAAAGTCCTTGTTTCCAGGGACCTGGAAGGACAGTGAGTGAATTCTCCCTGTGCTAAATTGTGCTTAAAAAAAACATTTTTTCTAGGGACAGAAAACTGTAGGTAGGGAGAGTGTGTCAGTTTCTTTCACTGTCAAAGTCCTTGTTTCCAGGGACCTGGAAGGACAGTGAGTGAATTCTCCTTGTGCTAAATTGTGCTTAAAAAAAACATTTTTTCTAGGGACAGAAAACTGTAGGTAGGGAGAGTGTGTCAGTTTCTTTCACTGTCAAAGTCCTTGTTTCCAGGGACCTGGAAGGACAGTGAGTGAATTCTCCTTGTGCTAAATTGTGCTTAAAAAAAACATTTTTTCTAGGGACAGAAAACTGTAGGTAGGGAGAGTGTGTCAGTTTCTTTCACTGTCAAAGTCCTTGTTTCCAGGGACCTGGAAGGACAGTGAGTGAATTCTCCTTGTGCTAAATTGTGCTTAAAAAAAACATTTTTTCTAGGGACAGAAAACTGTAGGTAGGGAGAGTGTGTCAGTTTCTTTCACTGTCAAAGTCCTTGTTTCCAGGGACCTGGAAGGACAGTGAGTGAATTCTCCTTGTGCTAAATTGTGCTTAAAAAAAACATTTTTTCTAGGGACAGAAAACTGTAGGTAGGGAGAGTGTGTCAGTTTCTTTCACTGTCAAAGTCCTTGTTTCCAGGGACCTGGAAGGACAGTGAGTGAATTCTCCTTGTGCTAAATTGTGCTTAAAAAAAACATTTTTTCTAGGGACAGAAAACTGTAGGTAGGGAGAGTGTGTCAGTTTCTTTCACTGTCAAAGTCCTTGTTTCCAGGGACCTGGAAGGACAGTGAGTGAATTCTCCTTGTGCTAAATTGTGCTTAAAAAAAACATTTTTTCTAGGGACAGAAAACTGTAGGTAGGGAGAGTGTGTCAGTTTCTTTCACTGTCAAAGTCCTTGTTTCCAGGGACCTGGAAGGACAGTGAGTGAATTCTCCTTGTGCTAAATTGTGCTTAAAAAACATTTTTTCTAGGGACAGAAAACTGTAGGTAGGGAGAGTGTGTCAGTTTCTTTCACTGTCAAAGTCCTTGTTTCCAGGGACCTGGAAGGACAGTGAGTGAATTCTCCTTGTGCTAAATTGTGCTTAAAAAAAACATTTTTTCTAGGGACAGAAAACTGTAGGTAGGGAGAGTGTGTCAGTTTCTTTCACTGTCAAAGTCCTTGTTTCCAGGGACCTGGAAGGACAGTGAGTGAATTCTCCTTGTGCTAAATTGTGCTTAAAAAAAACATTTTTTCTAGGGACAGAAAACTGTAGGTAGGGAGAGTGTGTCAGTTTCTTTCACTGTCAAAGTCCTTGTTTCCAGGGACCTGGAAGGACAGTGAGTGAATTCTCCTTGTGCTAAATTGTGCTTAAAAAAAACATTTTTTCTAGGGACAGAAAACTGTAGGTAGGGAGAGTGTGTCAGTTTCTTTCACTGTCAAAGTCCTTGTTTCCAGGGACCTGGAAGGACAGTGAGTGAATTCTCCTTGTGCTAAATTGTGCTTAAAAAAAACATTTTTTCTAGGGACAGAAAACTGTAGGTAGGGAGAGTGTGTCAGTTTCTTTCACTGTCAAAGTCCTTGTTTCCAGGGACCTGGAAGGACAGTGAGTGAATTCTCCTTGTGCTAAATTGTGCTTAAAAAAAACATTTTTTCTAGGGACAGAAAACTGTAGGTAGGGAGAGTGTGTCAGTTTCTTTCACTGTCAAAGTCCTTGTTTCCAGGGACCTGGAAGGACAGTGAGTGAATTCTCCTTGTGCTAAATTGTGCTTAAAAAAAACATTTTTTCTAGGGACAGAAAACTGTAGGTAGGGAGAGTGTGTCAGTTTCTTTCACTGTCAAAGTCCTTGTTTCCAGGGACCTGGAAGGACAGTGAGTGAATTCTCCTTGTGCTAAATTGTGCTTAAAAAAAACATTTTTCTAGGGACAGAAAACTGTAGGTAGGGAGAGTGTGTCAGTTTCTTTCACTGTCAAAGTCCTTGTTTCCAGGGACCTGGAAGGACAGTGAGTGAATTCTCCTTGTGCTAAATTGTGCTTAAAAAAAACATTTTTTCTAGGGACAGAAAACTGTAGGTAGGGAGAGTGTGTCAGTTTCTTTCACTGTCAAAGTCCTTGTTTCCAGGGACCTGGAAGGACAGTGAGTGAATTCTCCTTGTGCTAAATTGTGCTTAAAAAAAACATTTTTTCTAGGGACAGAAAACTGTAGGTAGGGAGAGTGTGTCAGTTTCTTTCACTGTCAAAGTCCTTGTTTCCAGGGACCTGGAAGGACAGTGAGTGAATTCTCCTTGTGCTAAATTGTGCTTAAAAAAAACATTTTTTCTAGGGACAGAAAACTGTAGGTAGGGAGAGTGTGTCAGTTTCTTTCACTGTCAAAGTCCTTGTTTCCAGGGACCTGGAAGGACAGTGAGTGAATTCTCCTTGTGCTAAATTGTGCTTAAAAAAAACATTTTTTCTAGGGACAGAAAACTGTAGGTAGGGAGAGTGTGTCAGTTTCTTTCACTGTCAAAGTCCTTGTTTCCAGGGACCTGGAAGGACAGTGAGTGAATTCTCCTTGTGCTAAATTGTGCTTAAAAAAAACATTTTTTCTAGGGACAGAAAACTGTAGGTAGGGAGAGTGTGTCAGTTTCTTTCACTGTCAAAGTCCTTGTTTCCAGGGACCTGGAAGGACAGTGAGTGAATTCTCCTTGTGCTAAATTGTGCTTAAAAAAAACATTTTTTCTAGGGACAGAAAACTGTAGGTAGGGAGAGTGTGTCAGTTTCTTTCACTGTCAAAGTCCTTGTTTCCAGGGACCTGGAAGGACAGTGAGTGAATTCTCCTTGTGCTAAATTGTGCTTAAAAAAAACATTTTTTCTAGGGACAGAAAACTGTAGGTAGGGAGAGTGTGTCAGTTTCTTTCACTGTCAAAGTCCTTGTTTCCAGGGACCTGGAAGGACAGTGAGTGAATTCTCCTTGTGCTAAATTGTGCTTAAAAAAAACATTTTTTCTAGGGACAGAAAACTGTAGGTAGGGAGAGTGTGTCAGTTTCTTTCACTGTCAAAGTCCTTGTTTCCAGGGACCTGGAAGGACAGTGAGTGAATTCTCCTTGTGCTAAATTGTGCTTAAAAAAAACATTTTTTCTAGGGACAGAAAACTGTAGGTAGGGAGAGTGTGTCAGTTTCTTTCACTGTCAAAGTCCTTGTTTCCAGGGACCTGGAAGGACAGTGAGTGAATTCTCCTTGTGCTAAATTGTGCTTAAAAAAAACATTTTTTCTAGGGACAGAAAACTGTAGGTAGGGAGAGTGTGTCAGTTTCTTTCACTGTCAAAGTCCTTGTTTCCAGGGACCTGGAAGGACAGTGAGTGAATTCTCCTTGTGCTAAATTGTGCTTAAAAAAAAAATTTTTTCTAGGGACAGAAAACTGTAGGTAGGGAGAGTGTGTCAGTTTCTTTCACTGTCAAAGTCCTTGTTTCCAGGGACCTGGAAGGACAGTGAGTGAATTCTCCTTGTACTAAATTGTGCTTAAAAAAAACATTTTTTCTAGGGACAGAAAACTGTAGGTAGGGAGAGTGTGTCAGTTTCTTTCACTGTCAAAGTCCTTGTTTCCAGGGACCTGGAAGGACAGTGAGTGAATTCTCCTTGTGCTAAATTGTGCTTAAAAAAAACATTTTTTCTAGGGACAGAAAACTGTAGGTAGGGAGAGTGTGTCAGTTTCTTTCACTGTCAAAGTCCTTGTTTCCAGGGACCTGGAAGGACAGTGAGTGAATTCTCCTTGTGCTAAATTGTGCTTAAAAAAAACATTTTTTCTAGGGACAGAAAACTGTAGGTAGGGAGAGTGTGTCAGTTTCTTTCACTGTCAAAGTCCTTGTTTCCAGGGACCTGGAAGGACAGTGAGTGAATTCTCCTTGTGCTAAATTGTGCTTAAAAAAAACATTTTTTCTAGGGACAGAAAACTGTAGGTAGGGAGAGTGTGTCAGTTTCTTTCACCGTCAAAGTCCTTGTTTCCAGGGACCTGGAAGGACAGTGAGTGAATTCTCCTTGTGCTAAATTGTGCTTAAAAAAAACATTTTTTCTAGGGACAGAAAACTGTAGGTAGGGAGAGTGTGTCAGTTTCTTTCACCGTCAAAGTCCTTGTTTCCAGGGACCTGGAAGGACAGTGAGTGAATTCTCCTTGTGCTAAATTGTGCTTAAAAAAAACATTTTTTCTAGGGACAGAAAACTGTAGGTAGGGAGAGTGTGTCAGTTTCTTTCACTGTCAAAGTCCTTGTTTCCAGGGACCTGGAAGGACAGTGAGTGAATTCTCCTTGTGCTAAATTGTGCTTAAAAAAAACATTTTTTCTAGGGACAGAAAACTGTAGGTAGGGAGAGTGTGTCAGTTTCTTTCACTGTCAAAGTCCTTGTTTCCAGGGACCTGGAAGGACAGTGAGTGAATTCTCCTTGTGCTAAATTGTGCTTAAAAAAAACATTTTTTCTAGGGACAGAAAACTGTAGGTAGGGAGAGTGTGTCAGTTTCTTTCACTGTCAAAGTCCTTGTTTCCAGGGACCTGGAAGGACAGTGAGTGAATTCTCCTTGTGCTAAATTGTGCTTAAAAAAAACATTTTTTCTAGGGACAGAAAACTGTAGGTAGGGAGAGTGTGTCAGTTTCTTTCACTGTCAAAGTCCTTGTTTCCAGGGACCTGGAAGGACAGTGAGTGAATTCTCCTTGTGCTAAATTGTGCTTAAAAAAAACATTTTTTCTAGGGACAGAAAACTGTAGGTAGGGAGAGTGTGTCAGTTTCTTTCACTGTCAAAGTCCTTGTTTCCAGGGACCTGGAAGGACAGTGAGTGAATTCTCCTTGTGCTAAATTGTGCTTAAAAAAAACATTTTTTCTAGGGACAGAAAACTGTAGGTAGGGAGAGTGTGTCAGTTTCTTTCACTGTCAAAGTCCTTGTTTCCAGGGACCTGGAAGGACAGTGAGTGAATTCTCCTTGTGCTAAATTGTGCTTAAAAAAAACATTTTTTCTAGGGACAGAAAACTGTAGGTAGGGAGAGTGTGTCAGTTTCTTTCACTGTCAAAGTCCTTGTTTCCAGGGACCTGGAAGGACAGTGAGTGAATTCTCCTTGTGCTAAATTGTGCTTAAAAAAAACATTTTTTCTAGGGACAGAAAACTGTAGGTAGGGAGAGTGTGTCAGTTTCTTTCACTGTCAAAGTCCTTGTTTCCAGGGACCTGGAAGGACAGTGAGTGAATTCTCCTTGTGCTAAATTGTGCTTAAAAAAAACATTTTTTCTAGGGACAGAAAACTGTAGGTAGGGAGAGTGTGTCAGTTTCTTTCACTGTCAAAGTCCTTGTTTCCAGGGACCTGGAAGGACAGTGAGTGAATTCTCCTTGTGCTAAATTGTGCTTAAAAAAAACATTTTTTCTAGGGACAGAAAATTGTAGGTAGGGAGAGTGTGTCAGTTTCTTTCACTGTCAAAGTCCTTGTTTCCAGGGACCTGGAAGGACAGTGAGTGAATTCTCCTTGTGCTAAATTGTGCTTAAAAAAAACATTTTTTCTAGGGACAGAAAACTGTAGGTAGGGAGAGTGTGTCAGTTTCTTTCACTGTCAAAGTCCTTGTTTCCAGGGACCTGGAAGGACAGTGAGTGAATTCTCCTTGTGCTAAATTGTGCTTAAAAAAAACATTTTTTCTAGGGACAGAAAACTGTAGGTAGGGAGAGTGTGTCAGTTTCTTTCACTGTCAAAGTCCTTGTTTCCAGGGACCTGGAAGGACAGTGAGTGAATTCTCCTTGTGCTAAATTGTGCTTAAAAAAAACATTTTTTCTAGGGACAGAAAACTGTAGGTAGGGAGAGTGTGTCAGTTTCTTTCACTGTCAAAGTCCTTGTTTCCAGGGACCTGGAAGGACAGTGAGTGAATTATCCTTGTGCTAAATTGTGCTTAAAAAAAACATTTTTTCTAGGGACAGAAAACTGTAGGTAGGGAGAGTGTGTCAGTTTCTTTCACTGTCAAAGTCCTTGTTTCAAGGGACAGAGAAGGACACCTGAAGGTAGCCCTTATTGCTTTTTTCCCATCTCCCTGCAGGCCATCTATTAGAATGTCTGGAAGGCAAACAAGGAGAGGCAGACAGTCAGGAGGCAATAAAAGAGGGCAAGCAGGCTCTGTGTCTGGGGGCAACAGTGCTGGTCGTGGATGCGGTGCATTGTCATCAGCACATGGCCATGGGACACGCTTGTCCTTCTTTTCGGCAGCTGGACATGTTGAGCCACATCATGCCGAAGACTTGGTAGAGTGGATGACCAAGCCCTCCTCCTCCTCCTCATCCTCTCTCACCCAGGCTCAGGGTACTGGAAAAGCAGCTGCCAAAGCGTCCTCTTCCCTGGTATCAATGTCAGACTCATCATCAGTCACTCCTTCCCTAGACCCACCATGTCCTCCTCCTGAGGAGTCCCCCGAACTGTTTCAGCACAGTGTTGGGTACATGCTCCAGGAGGATGCCCAGCGTTTCGAAGGGTCTGATGATGAAACCCAGCTAGAGGAAGGCAGTAGCGTGAGAGCAGACAGAGGGGATGCTCAAGAAGGACACCAATCTGGCAGTCATGTTCCAGCAGCTGCATCATACTGCCAGATTGGCTCCAGTGATGAGGAGGGAGGTGATGATGAGGTCACTGACTCCACGTGGGTGCCTAATAGGAGAGAGGAGGAGGAGGAGGATGAGGAGGAGGCACATCTCCAACGAGGCAGGATGCCCTTTGGTGGCCAGCGTAAGGGCAGTACACCGACGGAATCACACCGCAGAGCTCCGCCTGTGCAGGGCGCTGCCTCTGCCCGTCATTCAAAAAGTTCTTTGGTGTGGGCCTTTTTTGAGGCTAGTGCATCAGATCGCACAGCTGCTGTTTGCAACATATGTCTCAAGCGTATATCGCGTGGCCAAAACATCAGCCGCTTGGGTACCACATGCCTGACCAGACATATGTTGACCTGCCATGCAGCTCGTTGGCAAGCCTACCTCAAAGACCCACACCAAAGAACAAAGCGGACCTCTCCTTGCACCGCATCAGCTGGGATCTCCAACCCCACTATAACTTCAGTCCTCTCTGAAACATGCACTGAGAGGAATGAAGGTGTAGAATTAGGTGTGTCACAGCCAAGTACTTGCGGCCACTCTGCTAGCAGTACACCGACGTCCGATTCTAGCAGGCAAATTTCCCTGCCCCAGCTGCTGGACCGTCGAAAGAAGTTCACTCCCAGCCATCCACATGCCCAGCGGTTGAATGCTAGCTTGGCTAAATTGCTAGCGCTTCAACTGCTGCCTTTTCAGTTGGTAGACTCGGCCCCCTTCCGTGAGTTTGTGCAATGTGCGGTTCCTCAGTGGCAGGTTCCCAAACGCCACTTTTTCTCACGGAAGGCTATTCCGGCTCTCTACCGGCATGTGGAAGGCAATGTCTTGGCCTCGCTGGACAGGGCGGTCAGCGGTAAGGTGCATATTACCGCTGACTCATGGTCCAGCAGGCATGGACAGGGACGTTACCTTTCTTTCACGGCCCATTGGGTCACTCTTTTGGCAGCTGGGAAGGATGCAGGACAAGGTGCAGTAGTGTTGGAGGTTGTCCCACCGCCACGCCTCCAAAATGCTACTACTGGTTGTGACACACCTCTCTCCTCCACCCCCTCCTCTTCTTCTTCCTCCATGGCCTCTTCCTGTGGTTTGTCCTATGAACCAGCGGTGCTCCGTAGCCGTTCACGGGGCTACGCAAGTACGCAGGCAAAAAGATGCCATGCCGTGCTTGCGCTGGTGTGTTTGGGGGACAGAAGCCACACTGGGGCAGAGGTCCTGTCTGCTCTGCAGGGCCAGGCCGAGAGGTGGTTGACGCCACGCCAGCTTAAGCCAGGAATGGTGGTTTGCGACAATGGCACCAACCTCCTCTCCGCCCTCCGACAGGGACAACTGACCCATGTGCCCTGTGTGGCTCACGTCCTTAACCTGGTGGTGCAGCGGTTCTTGGGCAGGTACCCGGGCTTACAGGATGTCCTGAGGCAGGCCAGGAAAGTCTGTGTGCATTTCCGCAGATCTTATAATGCCAGTGCTCGCCTGGCTGAGCTGCAAAAGGAGTTGAACCTGCCCAAAAACCGCCTTATATGTGACATGCCCACCAGGTGGAACTCAACGTTGGCCATGCTGCAGCGGCTGCACACGCAGCAGAGGGCCATCAATGAGTACCTGTGCGACTACGGCACCAGGACAGGGTCAGGGGAGCTTGGTTTTTTTTCTCCACGCCAGTGGGGCATGATCAGGGATGCATGCACTGTCCTGGCACCATTTGAGGAGGCCACGAGGATGGTGAGCAGTGACAGTGCATGCATCAGTGACACTGTACCTCTTGTCCACCTGTTGGAGCACACGCTGCGTGGAATAATGGACAGGGCACTTGAGGCAGAACAGAGGCAGGAAGAGGAGGACTTCCTTGCCTCTCAAGGCCCCCTTTACCCAGACAGTGTTCCTTCTGTCCCACCCATCGCACAGGAAGAGGAGGAGGAGGAGGAGGAGGAGGAGGAGGAGGATTGTGTCAGCATGGAGGTGGAGGCTGGCACTCAGCATCATCAGCAGCAGTCTTTTAGGGATGATTTACAGTCCCAAGAAACCAGTGGACTTGTACGTGGCTGGGAGGAGGTGGCTGCGGATCATGTCGTCCTTAGTGACCCAGAGGACTCCGGAGCGAATGCCTCAGCAAACCTATGCTGCATGGCCTCCCTGATCCTGCAAAGTCTGCGGAAGGATCCTCGTATTCTTCGGATCAAGGAGAGGGACCATTACTGGCTGGCCACTCTCCTTGATCCACGGTACAAGGGTAAGGTTGCGGACCTTATGTTACCGTCGCAGAGGGAGCAGAGGATGAGACAACTCCGGGAGGCCTTGCAGAAAGGTCTGTGCAACGCGTTCCCAGAGACTGGGAGGTTACAAACTCCTGGTCCTGGACAACGAGTTGCTGAGGCTTCGGCCAGTCAAAGAAGGAGCGGTGGGGAAGGTGGCCGTCTGACCGATGCGTTCAGACAATTCTTTAGTCCGCAGCCCCAAAGTATGATCGGTTCCAGCAACCATCGCCAGCGTCTGATAAACATGGTGCAGGAATATCTAGGGGCAAGGTCAGACTTGGACACCTTCCCCACCGAAAATCCTCTGGCTTACTGGGTCTTGAGGATGGATCACTGGCCAGAGCTTGCACAGTATGCAATTGAGCTACTGGCCTGTCCTGCATCCAGCGTTCTTTCGGAACGCACATTCAGTGCTGCTGGAGGATTTGTCACGGATCACAGGGTGCGCCTGTCCACCGACTCGGTTGATCGACTGACTTTCATCAAGATGAACCAGTCTTGGATCACCACCAGCTACCACACACCTGATGCTGATATAACAGACTAATTGATTTTAACATGTCACATCCCTTCAAGACTGATGCTGATGCTGAGTGCCTGTGCTGTTATGTTGACTGGCTATCCTCCTCCTCCGAGTCCTCAATGATACGATTGATGATGATAGCTTGGAAGATCATTTTTGTTTATGGGTGCCGCCACCAGTGGCTAAGGCCCAATTTTTCAGCCCCTGTTTTACAGGGGCGTGTAATTACAATTTTTTTAGCAATAATTTGCCATAGGGCTCATTGCTGTGCTCCAAGTACAGTATCTGTGAGGGGTTGGAGTGTTGTGGCACCAGTGCCTAAGGCCCAATTTTTCAGCCCCTGTTTAACAGGGGCGTGTCATTACAATTTTTGAAGCAATACTTTGCAACAGGGCTCATTGCTGTGCTCCAAGTACAGTATCTGTGAGGGGTTGTAGTGTTGTGCCACCAGTGCCTAAGGCCCAATTTTTCAGCCCCTGTTCAACAGGGGCATGCAATTACAATTCTTGATCTAATAATTCACAGCAGGGTCCATTGCTGCACCCACCAAGAGTAACTCTGAGGGCTTACAGTCTTGTGGCAACGCCACCACCACCACCACCACGAAAGGCCCAATTTTTCAGCCCCTGTTCAAAAGGGGCATGTAATTACAATTCTTGATCTAATAATTCACAGCAGGGCCCATTGCTGCACCCACCAAGAGTAACTGTCAGGGCTTACAGTGTTGTGGCACCAGCACCACCATCAAAGCCCCAATTTTTACTACCACTGTTCAACAATTATATGTAATTAAAATTCCTGATATAATAGTTGACAGCAGGGCGTTCCAGCACCAACCAAGAGTAACTGAGTGCTTACAGTGTTGTGCCAACACCAACAACTAAGGGGCCTATTTCTGCAGAGTATATACGGCAGGTCCCTACTTTCAAACATCCAACTTACAAACGACTCCTACTTGCAAACGAAAGAAGACAACAGGAAGTGAGAGGAAATCTACCCCTAGAAAGGAAAATTCTCTCCTGTAAGAATAAATATGGGAGAAAGGGGTCTCATCTGTACTGATGCTTTATCAGCAATCCTTGTTTCAAGAAAAACACCACATTTCAAAAACAGTTGTCATTGGGACGGAAAGTGAGGTGAAATGTTCTGAACAGGGGCACAGACAGCAAAACAAATGTTACAGGGGTGATAACCCTTACCTATGTTTCCCAAAAAGTTTAAAAATAGATTTTTGGGCTGGAGCTACACTTCAACAATGTACCTGTTCAAAATTACAAACAGATTCTACATAAGAACAAACCTACAGTCCCTGTCTTGTATGCACCGCCTGTATACGGCTATTCAGAGTATATAGGGCCTTTTTTATTTTATGTGCGGGGTTCCCCTTAATATCCATACAAGACCCAAAGGGGCTGGTAATGGGCTGGGGTAGGGGGGGGGGTCATGGGGTAGCTATGCCATTTTTCTTAAAGAATTTCATCCATATTACCGGGACCAGACATTACATTAAAGCCGCAAGCAGTTTTAAATGGCTTTTTTTTCCTTTAGAAGTGTCATTTTGTGCAGGGACAGTTCTAAACACGGGAAACACGTGGCACTTCACAGGCATACTTTAGACACCCCCCAGGTACGATATTTAAAGGAATATTTGACTTTTTTTTTTCACTTTATGCATCATTAAAATGACTGCTCCCGAAAAACGACCGTTTTTAAAACTTCTTTTTGCATTGATACATGTCCCCTGGTGCAGAACCCGGGTTCCCAAACCCTATTTATGACAATAACATGCATAATAGTTGTTATAATTAGCACTTTAGAATTCGAACGTTCGCATCCATTGTATTTAATAGGGTTCTAATGTTCGTTCGAACTTTCGGTCCGTTCGCGGGTTCTGGTGCGAACCGAACCCGGGGGTGTTCGGCTCATCACTACTCATGACTAGGTTAGTACAGAGCTCACCTCAATGTCTTACTCCTCAATAACTTCCCACCAAATCCACCTTCCTATAACCCCTCCAAAGAATGGCACTACTCAGAAGTTACTGTAGTTAAAATGACTGAATCGGCTTTTTATAAAACATTGTTAAATAAGAAAAAAAAAATAACCAAAATATATAGCTACCCCAGTCAACAAAGGTTGCAGGTCCTCGACATACTATCAAACAAAACTTTGTGTCTGTGGCACCTTCAGCTAAGTTATAGATCCCCTGCTACCAAACACCGCCTCGGGGACCTCAGATACCTACCAATTTTACCACTACCCGGTCACTCTAAAATAACCTGGACCAAACTAGAGGGCCCCATACCCACAAAACACCATCTTTATATCCCTGTCAAGGACCCCAAACTGCTAAACCATAAAGCCAATACAAAATGAAATAACAGGGCAAATAGGGCAGATGGGAGGGACATTCTTCCTGCGACCTCTGACCTTTAAGTGACTACACCACTCCTCCCCAGCAACTTTTCTCCTTTACTCCTCCCAATTACTCCCTCTGCTCGACCAATCAGGAAAGTTCCACGCCTACCCACTCCACTTCAATCTATTTAAATCTTACTGTCCGGTTCCCCTTTCACCCTGTCATGTAAGCCCTATGCTTAAAGTGATTGAAAAGGCAAAAATGTTATTTAAAAAAAAAAAACAACATGCCATACTTACCTGCTCTGTATAGTGGTTTTGCACAGGGAAGCCCCAATCCTCCTCTTTTCGGGTCCCTTGCCGATGCTCTGGGCCCCTCCCCCATGCCGAGTGCCCCCATAGCAAGCCCGCTTGCTGTGGGGGCACTCACACTCATGCGTGCTCGCTCCCGAGCCGGCTTTCTGCATTAATAAGACACAGAGAGCACGGCTCAGCCCCACTGCTGCCTCACTATCTGTAATTGACAGCAGCGGGAGCCAATAGCTTCTGCTGCTGTATCTCAGACAATTAGGAGGGAGAGACCCAGGAGAGCCTCGGCTCTCTTGCACATCGCTGGATCGAGGTTGAGCTTAGGTAAGTATTAGGGGGGGCTGCACACTTTCAGCCTTTTGAACCACTTGAATGCATTTCTTTTAAAGCTCTGGGCATACCTTTCTAAAAAACAGCAAAAGGACAGAAATAACAGTCATCTTGACTTACTAAGACGTGAGCAATAAATGGTTCCACGTGCCACATTACTATATTGTTTTTATGATGAAGCTATGTACAGCTCCTACCAACCATGATCTGCCTGCATTGCGTAGAGGCACAGAGACCCAATGATGACATCACTGGGTGTAAAATAAGATATATAATGAAAATGCAAAGATTTAATTTAAAAAAGTCATTAGCATGTTGTTAGGTTGGGTTGGGTTGGGGCAACAGGGAATGCAAAATAAAATGTAACTTCTTCTTTAAAGTGATGGATAAAGTAGGAGTGAAATAAAAAAAAAAAAAAAGCAGAAAAAGAAAAAAATTCGCAATCCAGAATACAGTAAAACCTTGGTTTGAGAGTGACTTGGTTTGAGAGTGTTTTGCAAGACAAGCAAAATTTTTTAATACATTTTGACTTGGTATACAAGCGATGTCTTGATATACAAGTAGCGTCATGTCACAACCCAGTATGAAAGAGAAGAGAGGCGCTTCTAAGTGTAGCGATATGGTTACATTTAATGAAGGTACAACATTTAGCAACGTATTGCTACACTTAGAGGCGCCTCTCTTCTCTTTTATACTCTGTAGCTCCTGCTGGATTTTGTTCTAATCCCCTTGTGGAGGCTTCCATTTGTGGATGAACATTTTATGGTTACACAACCTATCATATTGCCATAATCTTTTTATATGGACTATAAACTGAAGGATTTATGAATAAATGGTTGTGGAACGAATCATCTGAGTTTTTATTATGTCTTATGGGGAAATTTGCTTTGATATACAAGTGCTTTGGATTACAAGCATGTTTCTGGAACGAATTATGCTCGCAATCCAAGGTTTTACTGTACAGGGGTAGTTTGTGCAGATATTGATCTTGCCTGGCAGTGATTGAGGTTTACAACAATGACTGAATTCAGCACTAAACCCTAAGATGACAATAAGTTATTTGGTGGGAAGGTTTGGGGCACATTTACACTGTCATCAGACTCAGAATATACTTTGCACCAGACATTAATAAACATAAATGTAATTTCCGTTTCTTTATTTGTACATTCAAACGAAATGATCCAAATTAAAGTGATTGCCAATCATTGTATATTTGTTTCTATGTAATCTCTAGAGCAATAAGAAGCTTTATTACATACTAAGGAACAAAAAAGAAAAACGTTGAGAGCTGTTCTTGAAAAGAATAAAATCAAATTAAATACTGTGCAAAGACTTGTATCTCCGTAGCTGAATTTCTGGAGTAGCCTTGTAGATTTTATTAGTTTTTGGTCGTGTAAATAAATCAAGACTTGAGAACTCATAAAAGCACTTAGAAAAAAGGAATGGTCATAAAGCATAAGTAGTAGTTTTCATTTCACTCTTTCCTGTGTCTGGCTAAACTTGCAGGAGGTTTTGTGTAACTCGCTTATGGCCCTTTGAAGTGCCTTGTAAGCTACAGCAGGCAAACAAATTAATGCTGTATACATATAAGGATGTCATTTATAGGAAATCACATAGCTAAAGCAATAGGAAATGTACAATTTGCTAAAAAGATTACTAATCAGTTGGATGGGTTGCTTTGAATTGAATATATCGGTTTTTTTTTTTCTCTCGTTTTTTTATTAATAGAAAAGATCTGCTTGATGTAAATGTTATTACTGGGTGTTTACCTTTTTTTAACTTGTTTCTATGTATAGTTTGTAATTAAATACACTATATTACCAAAAGTATTGGCACGCCTGCCTTTACACGCACATGAACTTTAATAGCATCCCAGTCTTAGTCCGTAGGGTTCAATATTGAGTTGGCCCTCCCTTTGCAGCAATAACAGCTTCAGCTCTTCTGGGAAGACTGTCCACAAGGTTTAGGAGTGTGTCTATGGGAATGTTTAACCATTCTTCCAGGAGCACATTTGTGAGGTCAGGCACTGATGTGGACGAGAAGACCTGGCTCGCAGTCTCCACTTTAACACTCTAAAGGTGTTCTATCGGGTTGAGGTCAGGACTATGTGCAGGCCAGCCAAGTTCTTCCACCCCAAACTCACACATCCATGTCTTTATGGACCTTGCTTTCCAAATTCCAAATGCGGTTATGACTATATTTGGAGTCATTGATTTCTGGTGAGCCTTTAAATAGAATGCATTAAAATACCTTATATACTCTTGATGAGATAAAGATATGAGCTTGCTTTCTGAGTACAATAGCTTAAAGTGGATGTAAACCCCAAAAAAAATATTTTTTTTGGCTGGCACAATGTATAGTATAGGATTTCAGATCACCTGTGAGACAAACAGAGAAAACCCTGTCTGTTCTTCCCCCTTGCTGTGAGTGACAGGTGATTTACATATCTCATGCACGAGCCTGAGACAGGCATTATTTTTTCATTTCCACCCCCACTCCTTTCTTCTGCAGCTCTCCCACACCTCAGCATGATTGGGCATGCTGAAGTCATGTGGTTACTTTTCTGGGTTTTGACTGGATGTTGGTGATCATAGCAGAATTTAGTGTAAGAAATACACAGGAGAAAATGCATGTTGACAAGGGGAATGTAGAGGTGGGCGGGAAGTCTACTGACATCATGACTCCACCCACGAGCTCCAGACAACAGACCTACCCACAGAATCTGCAGTTTTTCAGGTCTCATAACAGACAGAGGGGAGACATTTGACAGGTAAGGATACATGAAGGAGGCATCTATATCCTTATAGATAACCACTATGGCAGTAGTTTAGAAAGGATGAAAGTGGGTATACATCCACTTTAAGTTTTTTCTATTTACAATAAAATACACTGTGAAGATGTTTTGTCTCTAAACGAAGACGCGAATAAAACTGAGTTTGTTATGACTGTGAAGTGAATCCATCCAGTGAAAAAGTATGTTATCATCCTGCCTGTTCCACACCCAGCTGGGAAACTGTTTATTGACTCACTTACTCTTAAGGGGGCAATATTTTTTTTTGTGAGATTCCATCTAGATACCAATATTACAGAATCATGGTGGAGGAGTTGAGGTAATTGGCTGCCAGGCAATTATTCATCCTGGACATGGATGCATCTGCTTTAAATCTGTACCCAGAGCAAGGCAATAAGAAATCTAACTAGCCACTGGTACTGTCCAAGGGCACCTCTCCAGTGACGCTTGTAGTAAAGAACTCCAACTGTTTCAACTTTCTTAGCCTGCCCCACTTAACATGAGAGCTAATCAGGGGTACTATTCCTAACAACATGAATAAGTTTCAGTTGCACAAAACAGTTTAAATGCAAAAATAGGAGAACTAAAAACCTACACAGTCATTGAGTTGAGAGGTACAGTATCTTAATATAGCGCGGTCTTACCGTGAAGGGTCCCGACGCGCGTAGCAGAGTTCCTGGGAAAAGAGGACCCAGGAACCAAAAGCAGCACAGAGCAGCAGAAAGGGTGGAAGGGGTCATTGAGGTGACACTGGCAGTCTCAACCACCCTCATGTTGACTCAATAAAAGTTTAATTGGCAACCTCAGAATTTGTAGCCCCATATTTTTCCACTGTCACCAAAATAAAAAAAAGGCTGCTTTATTTTATTCTGGGGAAGGTAAAATTCCCAGATCTAATTATTAACCTTAATACTTCATAACATGGTTTCCATCAAAGGCCTTTGGTTTTCTCCTGGATCAAGGTGAGTCTGCCACATCACATACCATTCCTTCCACAAAAAACTATACAGTTTTGAAAAAGGAACAAGAAATTGAGTGGCCCTTTGAAAGGCATTATTCAATAAAGTACTATTATCCAATGAAATAGATGACTCTCAAGATGAACTGGTAAAAGCTGAAATGCTGACTCAGAATTGTTTTTTTGCTGTCAATAACCCTTGATCATACCCCTGAAAGCACACCCAGTATCAACAAATGAAGATACACACTGGGAATGTGTGAATGGGCAGGATGTTGAAAGCTTTAGGGAGGCTGACAAACTGCATGAGACATGATGGTTAATTAGGAAAACGTACTTTAATTCTGATTACTAGCTTGTTGGACAACCAACCCCTTTTTTAAATTCTTATTATTGGGGGCTTTTATCTTACATTTTATTTTTGTGGTCGATTTAAGGTCAGTGGTCACATTTAGCTGCTGTCCTGTCCTTGTCAAACTTCATATTTGGGGGGGGGTTCTATTTATTTTATGGGTATATATAGTATTTATTAAGGATGCACCAATACCATTTTTTTAACACTGAGTACGAGTACCCATACTTTTTTATAAGTACTTGCCGATACCTAATACTGATACCTATTGCCTAGGAAGAGTAGGTAGAGGGGTGGTTTGGGAGGTGAGGGAGGGGGAGTTAGGGAGTTGGGTGAGGCTGGGGCGAGGACAGGGTAAGGGAAAAGTAGGGGGTAACTGAGGACAGTGTGGGGAGAAGTAGAAGGGTAAGTGAGAGAAGTGTGGGGGGATGTAGGGGGGTAAGTGAAGGCAGGGTGGGGGTGGAGTAGGGGGTAAGTGAAGACAGGGTGGGGGTGGAGTAAGGGGGTTAAGTGAGGGCAGGGTGGGGGGAGTAGAGGATAACTGAGGGCAGGGTGGGGGGAATAGGGAGGTAAGTGAGGGCAGGGTAGTTGAGGGTGGGGTGGAATAGGGGTTGAGGGCTGGGGTGGTTGGAATGCAGCTTCTCATGCAGGTGGATCCTCTGGAGCTGGCAGCCTGGGACCAGCTGAGCACTGCTGATTAATCTGGTCCTGCTCCTTCCTCCTGGGCAACTGGGGCTAGGGGGAATTTAGTGGGGGCCGGAGGTAGAACGGGCATGGACTCCAAAATTTTGTGTACCAATGAGCTAATCCCCCACTGTGCAGATTTTTTTTAAAAAACTTCTCCGGGTCCCCTATGTTCAGTGGGTGACGGGGGACAGAAAGCAGACTATTTAACCACTTTTGGATTTAGGCTCCTGACGTGCTCCTGACCGGTCCCAGTGCACTGATATAAAAGAGGCTGGCCTTCCATGTAATTGTGTGGAGCACTGATGTGGATTAATCAGCCTAAGCCACAAAGTGGTAAAATAGTCCACTTTCTGTCCCCCGGCACCCACTGAACATAGGGGACCCAGAGAAGTTTGTTTTTAATAGCTGCACAGTGGGGGATTGGAATGTTGGTACCCAGAATTTTGGAGTCCCCGCCTGCTCTACCTCTGCCCCCCCCTTCCCATTGAGTTTGCAGAACCTGGCCAGGACAGGAGGATGACACCTGGAAGGAGGGGAGAACGAGGCATAGAGGGGAATCCCATGAACAGCTGAAATGTCATTGGTTATTAAGGACGCAGCCAATAATTGCCGGTATTCTTTTCTTTACATTTTAGCTGTTAGCAGGGAAATCCTGCTGACAGCTCAAAGAACCGAGCCAGAAGATATCGGTTTTGGCGCATTTGCACGAGTACTGATATCAGTGCAAATGCTTACTATCTGCACCGATACTGATACTGGTATCTGTATTGGTGCAGCCCTAGTATTTATAATTTTATATAGGGAGCAGTCACTCTAAGCCATCCGGTGACACTACCCCACAGGAACAAGCCACTGATATCCCCAGGGCCAGTTTGTGGACCTCTGCAGTAACTAATGTATCTGCTGCTGGAGTGGAAGAATAAAATATTCCCAAAACACCTTCATCACAGCTTGGCAAAACTGCAGGCTTTTTAGATGCTCCCATTCCAGCTCCTGGAATCAGTTCCCTTGCTCAAGTTTATGTCGGCCTGTGCTACACCACAGTGGCACTGGCAGGTAATGTCTCTGTGTTGCTGGACCACACTGTTGGAGCAAAGTACACATGACTACAGACATTTGGCTCAGTAAGCATGGGAAAATACACTATCCTTCACAACATGCTAGGTGAATGTTGGTGGCGGAAAAAGAGGAATACCCAACCCAACTCTAGTAACATCCTGCTGCCAGGTTTTTGCGTGAATGGAACAAAAATGTCTACAAACCCCCCACATGCTTTCATACCAGCTAGTGAAAAAACAACCCCTTTCCCCTTGTACACACAGAGCAGTCCTGATCCACTTCTTTTTGGGTCCCCCGACGGCAGTCCTGCCTCCCTCTCCTATCGAGTGCCCCCAATAGCAAGCCTCTTGCTATAGGGGCACTCAAGCAGGCTCGCTCCCGAGCCACACTCCTGTGAATGGACCACAGAGTTCAGCTCAGCTCCACCCCCTGTTCTCTCCTCATTGGCTGTGATTGACAGCAGCAATAGGCAATGGCTCCCACTGCTGTGTGAGCCAATGAAGGGAGACCCGGGTAAATCACTGCTCTTATACACATATCTGGATCAAGATAGGCTCATGTAAGAATAAGTATAAGGGGAGACTGGCGGGAAGTTTCACCCAGAAGGCTTTTAACCTTAAAAGAGAAGTATGGGTATTTTTTTTTCCCCATTCATACTTACCTCGGTGGATGCTGCATCTGTCCCCCGGTGCTTCTACACTGAAAACCAAGTGATCGATCGCTGTCGATCGCTCGGTTTTCAGAGCTCCGTGAGCAGAGAGCAGTAGACTGTCATTCACAGCTCTCTGCTCTTCTCCCTCCTCGCTCCTTACTGAGCTGTGGAGGGGATGGAGTGGCCAGCTCAGGCTCTCAGGGGCTCGCTGAGAGGCTGAGACAAGTGTCAGTACAGGCACCTGGCGGATTCAGTCTTCCATTGTCGGGATTACGCGATGCCTGGGCTGACATTGGTGATGTCAGCAGAGAGTGGACCTCAGTCCGCTCTCTGCTAAAAATAGGTCACAGGAGTGCAAAACGAATTGCACTCTTGTGATCTATAGGAGAAGTACAGCCAAACAAGCTTTGGTTGGACATCACATTTAATGCATAGAATGCATTAAAGTGAAAAATGTGTGCACAGATCTGTGAACACAGGCAGGGCACATAAGAAAATGTATCCCAGTACTGCAATTCAAATGACTCAATGGGTAGTTTTTTAAGCAGATGTACACCTAACCGCTACAATCTCATATAAGCTTCAACATGATCATACCACTTGGAATTACCATTTTTATTTTAATTGCTAGCTTCCTTAAAAATAAATGATTATTATTATTATTATTATTATTATACACGATTTATATAGTGCCAACAGTTTACGCAGTGCTTTACAATGTAGAGGGGGGACAGCACAATTACAGTACAGCTCAATACAGAAGGTACAGGAGGGCCGTGCTCGTAGAGCTTACATTCTAAAGGGAGGGGGTGGTGGTACAAAAGGTAAATACTACGGAGAATGATTTGTTGGGGGTGGCTCGGGGACAGTTGTTAGGTGGGTGTGGGATAGGCTTCCCTGAATAAATAAAACATGTACAATAATATACTGCGCCAACCAAACAAAAAAGAAGTGTAAGCAGCCAACACAACAATCAGACTAATTGTAACGAATGTATAAAAATAAAGTGTAGCGCTAAAAATGTGTTGAGTGGATGACCCAACTCAAAAAATTATACAAACACGGAAACCTGTGAGGTAAGTGAATAAATGTCTCCAGATAGGAGAGCATATACACAAAAAATACTAAAGTGCATGTAAGGAACCTCATGCGACTAGAAATCGCAAGGAAATTGCTAAAAGTGAAAACCGGTGAGGTAAGTAAATAAATGTCTCTGAATAAGAACACATATATAAATGATACGCTAAAAAGTATATAACATATTCATGTGAATTGATATCATAAAAGAAAAAATCACTGAAACCTCGTACACACGGGTGGGAATCCCGTTGAAAAAAAAACTTCAGTTTTCTCGACAGGATTCCTGGCAAGCTTGTCTTGCCAAGCCCTGTGTACACACGCGCCATTCAAAAGAACCACCGTTCTTTTGAATGGCAAGAATGCGGTGACGTCATCGACTACGAGGAGCCTGCGCTTGTCACATTCAATGCCATCGCCGCCATCTTGCTACACCCTACACTACCCTTGTATGCTACCGCGCATGCGTCAAAGTCTTTTCGAGCATGGACAGGTAAGCACACACACTCATGGTTTTCTCGTCGGGAAATAGGCCGACGAGAATCCCGACGAGAAAATAGAGAGCAGGTTCTGTATTTTTTTCGTCGAGATTCCCGGCAGTTTTCCCGACGAGAAACCATACACACGACCGTTTTTCTCTGCAAAAAGCTCTCCCAGCAGTTTTCTTGCCAAGAAAAACGGTCGTGTGTACGGGGCTTAACAATGAAATATCAAACAATGTGAGCGTTAAATAAATCATAAAACACCTATATAGAAAATTGACATCTGTGATTATATAAGGCAGCAAATCTCTGAAATTCCAATAATGGTACAAAACGGGATGTATCCAGATATCCCTACAATGAACAGTTTCAATGCAATGGTAGTCCAGTGCTAATGACCAAAATATCTGAATAGTCCATAGAAAAACATCAGAAATCAGCAAAGACGTGGGAAGATAACAAACTGTTGTTACAGAACCCAGCTGTCTTTAAAATGGATGTGATGTACAACACGTATTATCACCCTGGAGAGCCTTCACCTTTGGAGAAATGGATACTCTTACCCAACTCACCATACGACGGTGGATCAGTCAGGCTTGTATCCACAGACCATGGAACCAGGAGTGCAAATCTTTCAGTCACCTCCTCTCTGAATAGACGGTGGATCCAAAAGGCAGATAATTCCAGGAAATGGATGATAATCTGGGTAATGAATGATCATAGACCCAGGCTGTAACTCCTCCAGGCGTTGTAGTTTTCAGAACATGGAAAGGAAAAAAGAGGACCTCCACATAGCGTAAATCAAAAAAATATTGGGGTTTTATTGAAAAATTGAAATATTCAAACAAATGAATATGATGTTTAAAAGCGCTTCAAATGAACATTAAAAAGCGCAGTGTAGGGCAGTTTAAGCCAGCGTGTAAACCCTTCGGGTAAGAGTATCTTCGGGTAAGAGTATCTGTGATGGAGTTGATAAAATGACTACCGGTATATTATATCTATGTTATCCCTCTCTTTAACCAATCAAATATTGCTAGTTTCTTTCCTTCTTTATGTTTTGGTATTGGTTCAGAGTTTTGGTTTGAGTTAAATGATTCTTATTTAAGCTACTCACATAGTTCACAGCCCCATAAAGGCTGATATAGTCAGTTTTGAGGAGCACAAACACACACACACACGCACTAAGATATAATTATACAATAGGAAACTTATTGATGCTCATATTGGGAACCAGAAAGTATTTTCATGTGTGTGTTTTGGTATTCATGTAACAAGATGAGAAGTATTCTCCTTGACTACAAATATGACACAGGTATTCACTTCTTAAATGAGGAACAGATGTCTCTTCCACTCCCCTACTCCTTCAACTCCCTCCTTCCTGCCCAACCCATCGTGTATTGAAACATGGCTGCCGAGCTGAGGAATGTGCAGCATGTGGCTTGCCTTGTGGAGAAGACAGACGTCACAGGAAGAGGATCATATACAGATGAACCAATGATATGCACACATTTGTGATGATGATTGCTTATGTCACTTAGTTTATATAAGGGGCTGAGACCTTGAATAAACATCAGAGTTACTGACAAGTCCGTCTTAGTGTGTGATTGGACTGGAGATGTTGTGGAGGTTAAGACGTCAGGATTTAGCCAGTGATTGGATGTGGGGGCTGAAGGAGAGGTCAGAGTCAAGGATTACACCCAGCACCCTGGCATGTGTGGAGGGACCAATGATTGTGTTGTTGATATTAATGGTAAAGTCATGGGGGGACAGTGAAGGAGGAAATATAACAAGCTCAGTTTTAGAAAGATTGAGTTTGAGGAAGTGGTGTGACATCTATACTGATATGTCATTCAGTAAGTTTGAGATCCGTGGGGAGATCGAGGAAGTAAGTTGATGAGTGGAGAGATAGATCTGGGTGTCATCGGCATAGAGGTGGTATTGGAAGCCATGGGAGGTTATCAACTGGCCCAGGCAAGAGGTATAGCGTGAGAATAGGAGGGGCCCAAGGATGGAGCCTTGGGGTACCCCAACAGAAAGAAGAAGAGGAGCAGGGGAGATGGAGTTGTAAGTGACACTGAAAGTGCGCTGAGATAGGTAGGAGGAGAACCAGGATAAAGCAGAATCATGGAGGTAGTGTACTTTGCTAAGGAGGAGCAGGTGGTCAACTGTGTCAAAGGCAGCAGAGAGGTCTAAGAGTATGAGTATGGATGTAACGGCTCCCCAAGGATGAGAGGGTTTACAGCCGTTTAGGATATTCCTTTCCCGAACACTCCAGTCAGGCGAACCAGACCCATAAGAATAATTCTCCCCCCCCCACAAACTAGACACAGCTCTGTCTTGAGGGTCAAACAGGAATGAGTCTTTATTCAAGCACATGGTAACAGATATCTCACTTCCCTCCCATCCTTGGGAAACAGGACGGGTTAACCTGTCCAATGACAATGGACACACAGGTCAGGTGTGTTAAAACTTCCCAGTAAACAGTCTTAGCAGGGGGGGGGTTGGAGAAATCCCCCCTCCCTCTTTCCTCACAGCAAGACACTACACATCCCATAATAGTTGAGGCATCAGACACAATAGACAATAGAATACAGTCCCACCCCAAACCATCACAGCAAATAGTCCAACAGCATGACACACAATATATACAATGTATACAGCATTGAATCTGACTAGCACAGATCAGACTGGGGTTCTCATTCACCCTGTGCCCCTATTAGAGACACAGGGTGATCTACACAAAAGAGGCGTCAGGGAAGCTGGACAAGGAACCTCCAGAACTCTTCAGGGCAAGCTGAGCCGCACAAACTCCCGACCCAAAGTGACTCCTGTCACAATGGAGTAATGGCCATTAATTTTAGCAGTTAGTAGGTCATCGGTGTGTTTTAGTAGGGCAGTTTCAGTAGAATGTTGTGGGCAGAAGCCGGACTGTAGGGAGTCAAGAAGGTTTTTGTCCGTGAGGTAGTGACTAATTCAGTCATGGACAAGGCTTTCGATGAGCTTGGAGGCAAACGGGAGCAGGGAGATGGGTCTTAAGTTATTCAAACAGGTGGGGTCTAGTGAGGGTTTTTTAAGTATAGGGGTAACCAGTGCATGTTTGAGCGGGGAAGAAAAGGTGCCGGAGGAGATGATGATGATATTGATATTGAAATGATGATGATATTGATATAAAGATGCTTTCACAAAGCATCTGTGCTAATGCATGTTGCCCAGGCATAGTCCATTATTGACATCGATTAAAAAAACTATTGCAGCCAGCAACAATTACATATTTAAGGGCTCATTCTCACAGATATTCTGGCTGCATGAATGAGTGGTTTGTTCATGTGGCTAGAGCTGCCTGTTAGGCTTGGTTCACTGTTCTGTCAGCTAGGCTATAAGGGGCCCCATGATTGCTAACAGCAACAGTCATAACAAACAGTTAACACTGTTAACAAACAGTAATTTTTTTGCCAACAAAGAATGGTAAAAATTTGAAAAAAAAAATTGCTAAAATCCTTTTATTGTACATAGTTTTCATAAAGCAGATTTTTTAAAATTTTGGCTCAACAATTGAGTTACTCTTTAAAAGCAATCTTATACTTTCAGAGGAAAATTACTTGCCCTTTTATCTCACTGCTGAATGGAACTGATGTTCCACTTTAGGGCCCACTGATCAACTTTTTTTTTGTAACACCCTCTAGCATTGCTAGAGTGCTAGAATCAGGTTTTTGTTACTATAGGTAAATATGTGCAGGTTTGGCTGGCAGCCAAGCCTTTGGGTTTTTTCCTGGGTTGGGAAAAGATCCAGGGAGGTCTGGGTGACTCACAGACAGCATCACTGAGACCTCCCCCCTACTTCTAGAACTTACTGGTACCTTCTATAAGAATGGGAGGGGAACTAAGGTGGAGCTGTCTGGAGTGTTCTGAGGGCCCTGACTAATCCTCAACAGATGAGCTGGTAGGGGGCAGGCCCCCTCAAATATTAAGGGTCAGCCTAACTGAGGGAAGTTGAGTTCAGGTGGAAGCTGGAGATGGAGTGTTAGGCTGTCAGAGGCCTTTGAGAGTAACTCCCTAGTCTGGGGTGGTGAACTCAGGCCTGGGCTCGGGTGTGGAATGGGACCCTTCTCATGACACACAGAGGGATCCTGACCAGAAGGCATTCGAGCAAGGTGAGGACAGCAGGAGGACACTGCCGGGCAAATCTCCAGGGAGGAAGACAGCCAGGTGGGCTGGTGAGTGACACACAATTGGAAGGACTGAGAGGCATGCTTGAGAGGACAGGGAGAGAGCAGTCTAAGATGGATGCAGAGTCAGTCAAGAGGACTGTAGTGGAACGGGCAGGAGGAAGGGGCAAAAGCAGCCAAGTGGGCTGGGAGTGCCTGAAGAGGTGGTACTGGGAGCAGTAGCCACAGATAGGATAGCTGTGCGCTAGGACCTTCTTTGCTACACCAAAGGGGCCCACGGTCCCTGCCTGTAAAGGGTATTTGCTACTAGGCTAACTGAGCCTTATGTTAGACTATCCAAACAGTGCCAGCTGGTCTTGGATGTTGTAGTTCCACAAGCAAGAGTTGTGCTGGAGGAGAAGGAGTAGATCTGCAAGCAAGTTTGTGCAGGAGTGTATATACTGAATGTATCTAGTTGTCCCTGAAAACTTCACTACACTGATCAAGTGGGCACACCATATTCCCCATCCCCATCCAAGTTCAAAATTCCCTAATAAATAAAAAATAATAAAAAAAAAACAAAGCTGCTCGGACTGATTTTTGACTCTATGTGCTGTGGAAAATGGGGTGTGCCTGGCTGTGGAGGGTAGGGAATTCCATTCACCAGCGGCTCCTGGAGGGGTAACGCTACATTTTTTAACAGAGCAGTCAATCATCTCCTAGGTTGACTGACATCAACAACACTTTTTGATTTTCTTTTTTTCTTATAGTTTTGGATAAAATGGGGAAGTTTTAGACCCTCTGTCAAGTTTTATTGCTGTTTCTGTTCCTATTGACCTTTGTCACCAAGAAAGAAAATGTAACTGTAAACCTAACATTTTAGAGTTGTCCCAAGAACATGAGGTGATGGGACACCAGTTTCATGAACAACTATCTAAAGTCCCATACACACGGTAGGACTTTTTGACAACAAACTTCAAAATGAGCAGGTTTTCAAAAAAATTCTACCGTGTGTACGCTCCATCGGACAAACTTTTTCGGTTTTCATCGGACAAAAGTTCGCTCTGCAAACGGACAAACTTTTCGGCAACAAAAGTCCTACGGTGCAAAGTCCTATCGTGTGTACAGAAATCCATCCGACTTTAGTTCAAAGTACAAACACACATGCCCAGAACCAATGTTAAAATCAACCAACAATAGCAGACGTTGACCAAAGGGTGGCGGTAAAGAGCAGGAAAATCACATGATTTTGGGAAAGTTTGCAGAAAAAGTCCTGCCGTGTGTATGAGGCTTTAGGAGGGAATTCCACTCACTTTTGGAAAATTCCTCTGAATTCCTGTTGTGTCTCTGGTACAGGAAATTAAGGAAAGTTCCCTCTGGTACACTGGAAGTAAAAAAAAAATGGTTTCAACCCTTCCCTACACTATCCAAAACTATGGCTATACACTAAAAGCTCCTTTTAGAAGTTCGGTGTCTTGCACAGAAAAGCAATGGGTTTCTGAGGGAGGATGAGCAACTCCCTGAGTAGTGCTAGCTTTATATAACTACTTGGTTGCTCTGCCAAAACTACTGATAGATATGGCAATTGAGTAAAACAAAAAAACACTGATCAGCAGTGGTTTGGAAAAGGGTGAGAATTTTAACTCCTCTTCTGAAAGAAGAAAACCTCTTTAAATTTTTATTACATACTTCTTAATGATATATCCACTAAAGCGGTCTATATATCAGCAACATGAACACTTTCATCATGGCTTGTGATCTACAAATCTTGTGATATCACACACAGTATGTCCTAGTTATTGTTTCCAGGAATTTGATGTTAACTAGTACCTTGAGGGCATTCTACTGCAGTGCTTTCTTTGATCTATTGACATAAGTACAACGCCAGTCAAAGAAAACCCTATGCCAATTACAAAGAATGCAATTTGTGACACATCACACAAATCCATCAGCTTTTAGGGAAACCAAGATCCATTTTCTACAGGTATCTACAATTATGCCATTGTCTCTGTTCTCAATTTAGCAGTGAAACCAAATTTATTTTGTTCTTTCTTTTAGTTTGTAATTTTAGAGTCTCAGGGCCCTGGAGGATTATAATTTAACATTTTATACAATCCAACCTGACAAAGATTCCCCTTAAAGAGGAACTTCAAATACCTATGGGAAAACCAAAAACCAACACCTACAAATATTGTAGCTGGTGAGTTTTAAGAAATACGTACTTTCCAGCCCATGATGTCCAGCACTGTATTCAATGCACCCGATATTTTCCAGTACTTCTGATCTTCTGCGCCACCATCTTGGATTCGGAAACCAACTGTCACTTCCTGATGACTCACAGCTCGCCTCCAACTGCACATGCTGTAACCTCCTGGGATGTGTGATGTGTATCCCAGGAGGCTAGGGGGGTGGTGGGGGGCCAAGGATATGTCATCCTCATCTAAATATGAGGAAGTGGGAACAAGTACCACCAAAAAAGGTACTTGCTTCCTGAAAGAAAAATTGTGTTTCTAAGAGCTTGGAGCAAGATTCAGGGGGTGAGGAAGAGAATGATGCTGTCACGTACCTGGTGGGGATTGGGCTGTAGAGAGGGCTTCTCTTGCACCTCTTGTCCAACACCCCTGGTAGTGATGACAGGAGGGGTGAGAATGCAGAGTGGCATTAGGGCTGGTATAACAGGCAGCGCCAGCTGAGGTTTCCAGGAAGCAGGTGACCATGGATCACCAGGCAGGAATCAGGAACTGGAACACGGTGAAGCTTGATCAGCGGGCAGGAGCATAGCCACGACACAAGCCAAAAGGTCATCAACAGTTGGGCAACAAAAGGTACAGGAACAAACATATAAACAGCCTTAACCACCTTAACCACCTTTCTATTTGCCCTGTCCCTTCACAGTCCAGTTGTGTAGAGAATCAAAGCAAGATTCAGCAAAACCCAACTTCAAGCTTCCTCATTTTGCATGGCAGATTTCTGGCATTTAAACCACCATTATATTCTGTATTCATATTTACTACGTACTGTATATGGTTTTTTATGTGTGGGAAATTGCAACTGTAGTTTGCAGTGTTTGTTTTTAACATAAGGATTTCCTTTTTACCTCTCCCCACTCTTTCCCATTTTTCTGGTATTGACTGGCCCCTGTCTGACCTATTTCTTCCAATTTTTAATGCCTGCTTCAACTTCAGTTTAAAGTTGAGCTCTAAAAAAAGTAAAGAAAAGGCTTCTAATAAAGGGTGCCCCATGTGTGGATGCTCCTGTGTTAGTTAAAACTCTGAAAACAGACAAGGGGATATCATGATATTCATGTGGCCTGCCTCTCCCTTCATCTGTGAAAAGAATACAAAACGTGACTCACAGTAAATACAATATGTAATGGTAGTAAGTGAAAATGTTAAAGTAATTTAAAAATTACAGGCTGAATCAATAAAATGTGTGTTTACGGAAAATGTACTATAGCTTTCTATTATTTAAATTAACTTGTGTAGAGTGCTATCCAGAATTGGGGAACCTACCCCCTATTAGACTTTGGCACGATGGATATCTTTATTTCACAATCATGAAAATGTAATATCATTTACTTTTTTATGAAGATTATGTTGATGCATTTATGTATTATTTATTTATATATTTTGGATTATTAGGAATTACTTGGTTTGCACATTAATCACCAAGTCTAATAGGGGGTAGGTTTCCCAATTCTGAGTAGCGCTCTACACAAGTTATATTTAGGGCACAGCACTTTATTAGAGCAGCAACCCATTACCAGCAAATACTACCCATATATTACACACAATAGGCGCAGGAATACATATATATATATCTTTGGTTTCACTTTCTATTAATGACATGCTGTTTGAGGTTTGTGTTCCTTTGCATTATAAAACTATGAACTGCCATTATTTCTTCCTCTCCTGTGTATCGAGTCATACTGATACAGTTAGAGCTGTGAGCAATTAACCATCAAGCTCTGTAGTGCGACATGGAAGAACTATAAAAACCTTATTTTTTTTATTTTAAATATTGATAATTTATGTATTCCTTTATGATACATGTGGCTAGGTTAGCACCCCAGTCAACTGTGTCCATGATGAAAAAATACTTAAGTATACAAGTTGAAAAAAAAAATGATTTTCACTGACAAACAGAATATTTTAGATCAGAGTGTTCCTTTGTCATTGTTGTTCAATAACCACACAATGAGCTCAGTGTGTGACTTTACAAACTATCAGAGCTCCTCATCTTGAGTTTTGTAAATTCACAGAAATTGAACATATTGAAAATGCCAACAGGAGACTAGATACATAGCTCAGCCATTCGGAGGCTGTATTGCGTTTACAAATTAAACAGCAGTGCCATGTTTCACAGAATGGGGATTTTCATCTTAAACCACCTTCTTGATGGGAAAGATTAAAGCGGGCTGAAGAAAAGTGGACGCAGTCTATCTTGGCTTTTTCTTAGTAAGGAGATGGAATACACTAGTAAGCCGTATAATTATACTCTGAAATCACTCAGGATTTCACACACTGCATGAAAGAAAAGACAGAGATAATTCAGCTTATTACCACATTGCATTATTGACAGGAGCACTCCAGCTGTATCCCACCATAATATTTATTATTCATTTTAGCTGTAAAAGAAAAAAAAAAACGCTGTTATGTATAATTATAAAAATGTATTTATAAGGTTATAGGTCTAATAAACATATTTAACGGCTTAATTTTTGTCCAGAGTATATATTCACTATGAAAGGACATTGTGTAAATATATATATATATATATATATATATATATATATATATATATGTATATTATATACACACTATTATATATGCAGTATATATAAATCAGCAGAGGTGAACAGCATGTACTGAATTTATTCAGTATCTGTGCTTCAACAACCAGCAGACTCTCACATACCTCTTTGTATATAACCCAACAAATTAATGAGATAGAACACCAGTCTTTCTACATTTTTTTTATTCAAACTTTCATATTACAAAGAACCAAAAACAACAGTTTCGGGCAACACTGCCCTTCCTTAAGCACACTTGAGGAAGGGCAGTGTTGCCTAAAACTGTTGTTCTCTGTTCTTTTTAATATGGAATATTGAATAACAAAAGAATCAGAAAGGCCAGTGCTCCATCCCATTCATTTGTTAGATTACACACACACACACACACACACATCTACATATGAAGGCAATTGTAAAAATAAGTAAGAGGCTGCTTGGTGAAGCGTTAACTGAAGATTCCTAGTGTTGGAATTTAGGAAAACTGATAATGCAAGCAAAACTGGTTACCAATGGCAGGTCTAGGATTATAAGCACGGGGGTTGACTTACTAAAGGCAAATATTCTGTTCACTTGGCAAGGGAAGTTGCACGTTGCATTGGAATTTTTCCCAGAGCTTAGTTGACTGCCATCATTCTGTTAGCGCAAAAATGCTGTTTTTTCTTTACATTTTCCTTGCTCCAGATTGGGTGTTCATTGCAAAGTCAAATTTCATCACATTCACTAAGCTCTGAATAAAGTTTTGCATAGAGGTGATTTCATACATTCGCAGAGGTGATTTTATAACATATGATTTGGGGCTGCCCAAAACTCACACGTTACTGGACCAAGGTTGTACACACTACTTCCTTAACTGCCCAAGGTTGTACACACTACTTCCTTAATTGCCCAAGTCACTATTCCTACTGATCCATTAGTGTGTTTACTGGGCGCACTAGATGCTGAATTGTACCAACCAGGTGTCTATATTATGATCTCCCCTCTTCTGTATTTAGCTAGAAAGCTGATTGCTAGATACTGGATGGCCCCCACCAATACAGACTGTGAAATGGATAGAATACGTTAACACTCTCCTATTGAGAGAACAGATTGCCGATTGCCTATCGCCTCCACAATGCCTTGCATAAATTTTATCTAGTTTGACAGGGTTGGCTAGATACCCCTGGATCATCATAATTAATAATGGATTGGTTACTACAGATGTGAGCACTGTTGATAATAATCTAAATTGTATTGTGTATTTGATGGTCCCACCTGATTGATGTTGCTTTGTTATTACCTACTCTGATATTACGGTATATGTCCTGCAATACTAGTTAATGTGAGAAGCACTGTTACTTATTCTAGCTCTCTGTTTCGCAGTGTACCTGCTGATTGTTGTAATGATTTATTGATATGTTTACTTTTAGCCTATTGTGGGCATACATAATACAATGCAAGTCTAGATGACCTGTACTTTATGTGTCTTGTAACATTTCTTGTCTTGTCCTTTGATACTAATAAAAGAGTTTGGATCATAAAAAAAGCTTTGAAGAAAGTACCCATGGAAAGTACAACTTCACTTGCAAAGTGAACAGCCTTTTTGCCTTTAATAAATTAACCCCAAAGAGTCAACAGTAAGAATGTTGAGTCAGTCATAACAGGGGTCAAACCAGAGTATCCATGGTCTAAGCAATCTAGTCTACATAAAGCAAGCCTTGTTCCAAGGAACTTGCTGTGTTCACTTCCATTTGGTTGCCTCCAGTTATTATTGCTCTAGGAACCTTTACCTCCATCTAAAAGGGCAGGACCTAGAGCATAAAAAGACACACTTGGAGAGAAAAGGTTAGATGGGAAGATGAGAAAGACGACTAACAAACCAGAAATGACAGAAAGAAGGGAATACAGAGGATAACCTACAGATCTAGCAGGCATACTATTTAGAATACTGGGAAAAAACAGGCATGAATATGGAAACTGGTCTGAGGGAAGGCAAGGGGAGAATAGGGAGCAGCAATGTTAGAAAAACACAGAACAGAGCATACTGGTAACAAATTAACAAGACATGAACTCAAACACAGACTAAGACCAAACAGTATGCACTTGGTAATTGCATTTAGTTCCTCCCAGTACATTTTGTTTAATGAACCTCTGAACTGATTTTATCTGCGTTTGTACATTGTGGCTTTCCAAAAAATTAGGATTTCTTAAGAGCAGCAACCAGTGTGCGGATCAGCTTTCCTATATCAGCCAACGACTGTGGATCGAGCATCGGGAGTTCTGTCATCAAAATGTTGTATGGGTAGTAGCACAGATTTTTCAATTTTTTTTTCTGTATTTATGAATCTCTACCTGTATTTGAGAAAGTGAAGGATTAGGGATCTGAAGAATCTTTGGAGAGCAGGTACCCAAAATGATGAATAAGACTGGCATAGAAATAACAGCCTTTAATCAGAAAATGCAGAGAGTAATGGGACCTGCAGGGCTAGGCAACACATGACTCACTCTGCTGTAAAAGAAGCAATAGGGGGTGCATATGGAAACTTTGGTAAGGCTAGGGGAACATAGGGAGCAGGAAGTCTAGGCAAACACAGGGCAAAGACAACGGGAAACCAATTAACAAGCTAGAGGAAACTGACCCAAAAGTGGACTAACACAAGACAGTGTCAAAATTCTTAAGGGCAAGCTAACTAGCTTGGAGGTTTTAGAATCAGAAGGCTGTGAATTTCAGAGATATCAGGATGAAAACATTGGATGGGATTGGGACAAAAAGACTGCATTATGAACTAGCAAAGCCATTCTTAGATTCACTCAAGTATTGCTTAGACGAGACAATTGTGGGCAGGGTGGACACACATGCTGAAATGCAAACACAGACAGGTAATAATGGAGAATCAGAAGCAAGTATGTAAGGAAAAAATAGCACAACAGGAAGAGTAAGCATACCAGGAACCCAGGGCTAATTTCAAGAAGACTCTCACAGAAGAGCCAATCTGCGTAGTTCCGGATAGCTAATAAATGTATTCACAGTCAAGAATCTCTTTGTAAATAAAACTTGACTCTTTAGTTAGCCCAGCTCTCCAACTTGACAGATCATTCTGTTCTATGAAAAAGTAATGTTTGTTCCCTTTTTGTAACAGTAAAACAAAAATAGGAAGCGACATATGTTATATAACATTTATTATAGGAAGAATAGCAAAAACTGTACTATTTCATGCTTCTCATACAACTAAAGCACTACCTATCCTGCAGTAAAGGAAGAGTAGACATTTAATAAAAAGAATAGAAATTAAATTAAAAAAGTTACAACATTAAAAGACAATGCAGCCATTAACAAACATGTCCTGTATTTAAAAAATACCAAAAACAGAAAACAGAAATTGGTCAGTATCAGACATTTATAATCACTTTATGATGGAAGTCAGTTCCAAGAAGCTTTACTGACACTTTGATTGTTCATGAAGACACAAGGTAACATAAAATTTGATGAAAAAAAAAAAGAAGAAAAATATATAATAATAGTAATATTACAATAATATTGTTAGCATCATTTTACAGATACACTTGCAACCTGATTCATAAGATGTTGGATTGTATTACTGCTGAGTCAGACTATTGGAGATCCATTATATGGTTAGCTGAAGATCTGTTGTATGGTTATATGGAGGCAATGCAGGAGCTGACTCGGGACAGTAGGAGGAGAGAGTAAAAAACTAGGAAGTGGAATAGTGGCTGACTGGGAACTTGGAATGTTTTTAGGCTGGGGTCAAAGAGGAGGCAGATCAGAAGTGAATCTGGCCATACATTGAGCAAATGTTGTTCAGTTCCTAATGAACCTGCCTAAATATGCTTCTTGGGTGGCCCTGTTGGCACCCTCCTGCCCTACATTTTATAACTTAAAAATCAAATCATCGTCAATCAATTAATCAGCCTGCTGGCTCACTCATATAATATCTATTAGTATATGGCCAGCTTTAGTAATGACATGGGGTGTAGAGGGGAAGAGAATGGCAGCCAACCATGGAACACTGGGATGTAAGCCAGGCAGATTCTAAAGATGGTCACTCGGAATGAGCTTCGAGTCAAACCCATGTTCAACTCGAACATCGCCTGTTCGGCTGTTCGCCGAATTTCGAACATTATGGGCCTGTTCGCGCCAAATTTGAGTGGCGCGTCAGAGACAGTGTAATTTATTTTGAGTTAGATAGAGCAGGCAGGCGAGTCAGTTAGCTTCAGTTACAGTGTGTAGAGGATATATATGCATCCTAGGTGTTGTATATATATTTATACACTGTATTCAGTTTAGCTAGAGGGACCTCCTGTATTTTGTTTTAGTGTTCTTTGCACAGTGTGCACCTAAAGCTTACCTGAATACAAATACAAATACCCAAAGGGGCTGGTAATGGGCTGGGGGGGGCTTACCCATGCCATTATTTCAATGATTTTCATCCATATTGCCGGGACCAGACATTACATTAAAGCCGCAAGCAGTTTTAAATTACTTTTTTTCTTTTAGAAATGTCATTTTGTGCAGGGACAGTTCTAAATACGGGAAACACGTGCCACTTCACAGGCATACTTTAGACACCCCCCAGGCACGATATATTTCACTTTTTTTTTTCACTTCAAGCTTCATTAAAATCACTCCTCCCGAAAAAACTGCAGTTTTTAAAACTTTTTTGCATTGCTACATGTCCCCTGTCGCAGGACCAGGGTCCCCAAACCCTTTTTAGGACAATAACTTGCATATTAGCAGTTATAATTAGCACTTTTGATTTTGAACGTTGCGTCCATTGTATTTAATAGGGTTCTAAAGTTTGCGTGAACTTTCGGTCCGTTCGCAGGTTCTGGTGCGAACCGACCTGGGGGGTGTTCGGCTCATCCCTAATGGTCACAGTGATAGGAGAAACAGACAAAGAGAGAATAGAGAGAAAGAGAGAGAAAATGAGGAGGCAGATCATGAACTGATCAAGGTAAGAGAGAGGAAGAATGCAATCTGATTGTGATCAGGGAATGAAGAATGAGCTGACCATGGATCAATGGAACTGTGTATGGTCAGGAAGGAAGGTTGCTGAGTAATGGAAGGTACAAGGAAGCTACAACTGACCATGTTTTATTGCAAAGAAAGGCTGACCATGATAAGATCATTAATCAGCAAGGTGAAAGCAGAAAAGTAAAATGGGAGCCAATAATGGACTGTGGGAAGGACTGAGAAAAGGCAAATGAGGAGCTAATTGTAGACCAGAGATAAAGGAGGCCAGAAATGATGGGTCTTTGTGGGAAGGGTGGGGTTTAGACCGCAAGGGCATACATCTCAAATGTTACATGACATTTCATATGTACTTTGGAAATTGTTGACACTATGGCAGCCAGGACACAGAGGGGACAGCATTTGAGGACAAAATAATGCAGAAAGACGATAGCCAGAGGGCTCAATGTTCCTGTGCCATAAAAAACATAAGGGATGTCCTAGTGTGACAATGCCGCTGCTCCATTGTGACATTACTGCAATTGAACGTTATTACTGTAGGACATAGAGTGTGCCACTGGCAGCACCCCAGGTGAAAATAAAAGAAACAAAGCCTAATAAAAAGAAAACAAATTAAGCTACCACATCTAAGTACTGGTAAGCTGTTAAGCTTTTACATTTCTTTTTACTTTTCTTAGATATACTTTAACAAAAGTTTACATTACAACGCTATGGCACAATTCTGTACAGACTCCGAGCCGCTTAAATGCACACCCGTTGACAAAGCCCTCAATTTATCACAGTTCTTGCGCAGAAACAGGTCAACATTTGACTTTGCTGAAAGAAGCTTTGCAGTACACGGATTATTGGTCTATTTTACATTCTGGTTTGCCAAAAAATGTTAAGTTATATCAGTGAGCTCCCGCTGGTTGTAAACTTGTCATATAAGTGACGTTGTCCCTAAAAATAGTTTGCTTTGCAGTGGCAGAGGAGAAATTACAGAATCCAATTCTTGGGATGCTCAGAAACTAAAAACTTAAAATTTATGAGCTATGTGACTTCCACTACACGCTATAAAGTTCACACTAGTTTTATACCGTAATAAAAAGACTGTATTATCAGTTTTTTTCCAAGTGGCTTTAAAATTTATTTCAAGATTTATCTTTGAGACAATTTTATAGTGTTTTGGAGGCCAAGATGAAAGCATTTTGCTTTTTTGGTAGTATTTGCTTTAAAGGACCTTTCTTTTGTATAATAACTATTTTCAGTAATCATAAAGACAGTTTCTGGCCCAGTAATTTTCTGATAGTATTAATGATTTATACAGTGCCAATATCTTCAGTATCATTCTGCAAAGTGAGTATGTACAGGAGCTATAAACATACCATTGTAACATAAACACACAGAACTTTCATACGCGAGCCATGTGTAGCATCCTAATCTATCTGGGCTGCAAGGTAAATTTAGTTTTTGGCTTCACTGAAGTAAGTGGAGCCGTGATTGTTTTTCTCCGTTCATGGTTTCCTGAGCTGAGGGTTTGATTCTTCCCACCTGCCTCTGAAAAATAAGTTTCCAGTGTAAAGGGCAGGAAGATTCAAATGATCATTGTGAATATTTATCAAGCATGTTCAAGCCAATCCTTGGATGTAGGTGTACAGAAGGTGGCTGGGGAGGTATTAAATGCTTATTAAATGTTGCCAGTGGTTATTTTCCCTCCAGAGAGGGTTTCAGTTCTCTTGGGACTGCTGCTCCTGGAGCAGCTCTACTGAGACAAGAAGTTGCAGTGTGGACCTCAGCAACGGCTGGGCTAAGGGCCTGGAGAAGATTGCCAAAGGATTTTTGCTGAAGCATACTGTATTGAAGTCCTGATCTCGAGAAGGATCTTGTTGTCTTCCTATCTGAGGACCTACCTGTGGATGCTAGGTGGCAGACAGCTCCTGGGACACTGAGTAAAGACCTTGCTGGGGAGTGGGGACTATAAGTTGTGCAAGTGTCAGAAGGGAACTAAGTGCTAAGAAGTGACTATATTGACTGCTGCTGTAGGGTCCTAAATACAGTATACTGACCATTCCATGTTACCTCCAGGAAGAGCTGCTGTTAGAAGACTGGTGAGAGGTTTGTCCTCCCATTGCTATTGATTGGTTTTGAGCATCCTGTAACTCTAAACCCCTCTTCTGTTATAGTACTTCAGCAATAAATGCTAAAAAGACATCCCTTAGACTGAGCCTGGATTGTCGGTGTGCGTGGGACTGTGCTTGTGTGATTGGCAGCCTCTGCACTATTGTGGGAGACCTGGGTACATTCTCAGCTGCCCCTTCAGGGGTAAGCACTATACACGCATAAAAGATCATGCAAAAGAGAATACCTGGATACAAAACATATAGGAAAATGGGCAGTAGTAAATTTATGGTAAAAAAACGATGTTGCAATGGGAGACATGGGACAGCAGAGTCCCAGAGAATGAACGGACAGTAGTAAAATCCCAGAGAAGTGGTAACCACTAAATAGGTAACACAAGCCTCATAAACATAAACAAAAACATTTCTTTGCCTCCCATTACTGAATCACATCCTCGTTCGTTTGTGTCTCACACACTCTCCCTCCCAGGTACTGCAGTGTACAGTGAGAGGGTTTTGGCAAGAGAGGCTGTGTTGACAATCCAGAAATCAGTGGGAAGGACTAGGTTAGGCGTTGACTGAGAAGCTACAGGCTTGTGAATCAACAGTGATAATGATAATAGCCATGATTCCTGCAACATTCTTCAATTCCAATATAGTGCAAACAGGTCCAGCCTGCATGAGAGTGACAATGCTGATCTGAATTCAGAAGCAATGCAGCATCATTGCCACCCCATTACAGGAAACTACATTTGTTTACTGGCCGGCTCTGTGGCCTTACTAAAGTGGGCCTTCTTTCGTGGGACCGTATATGTGTATAGCTGTGTTTGTGCTGGGAGCATGCTGCATAGTGGGCTCTAGGGATGAGCCGAACACCCCCCGGTTCGGTTCGCACCAGAACTTGCAAACAGGCAAAAAATGTGTGCGAACACCGTTAAAGTCTATGGGACACGAACATTAAACATCAATAGTGCTAATTTTAAAGGCATATATGCATGTTATTGCCATAAAAAGTGTTTGGGGACCCGGGCCCTGCCCCAGGGGACATATATCAATGCAAAAACAAGTTTTAAAAACTGGAATTTTTTCAGGAGCAGTGATTTTAATAATGCTTAAAGAGAAACAATAAAAATGAAATATTCCTTTACATATCGTGCCTGGGGGTGTCCCTTCAGGTCTGGTATGAATTTTAAGAGGAACCCCGTGCCAAAATAAAAAAATGGCGTGTGGGTCCCCCCCAAAATCCATACCAGGCCCTTATCTGAGCACGCAATCTGGCAGGCCGCAGGAAAAGTGGGGGGGGCGGGGACGAGAGAGCGCTCCACTCCTCCTGAACCATACCAGGCCACATGCCCTCAACATGGGGAGGGTGTTTTGGGGTCCCTCCAAAACACCTTGTCTCCATGTTGATGGGGCCTCTTCCCCATAACCCTTGCCCGGGGGTTGTGGGGGTCTGCGGGTGGGGACAAGTAAAAAAAAAAAAAAAAGTGTCCCGCGATGTAACTCCATCTTTGATGACAGCGCTGGCGACCCGAGAAAAAAAAGATGGGAGGTGTCCTGCGACCGCAGGCTTTTTGCAATGACAGCTGTTATATAGCTGAGGGCGGGGCCACCCAGTGACCCCAGATCCCGGCCCCACCTATGTGAATGGGTATCAGGTACATTGTACCCCTACACATTCACCCAAAAAATTGTCAAAGTGGTAAAAATTACAGGAGACAATTTGGGACAAGTCCTTAATGAAAAATAAAAAAAAGTGTCCCGAGATGTAACTCCATCTTCGATGACAGCGCCGATGACCCGAGAAAAAAAAAAAACTGCCTTGATGGGAGGCGTCTCGCGACTGCAGGCTTTTTGCAATGACAGCTGTTATATAGCTGAGGGTGGGGCCACCCGGTGACGTAGTAAGCTTGTTGTGGGCATGTGGCTTGGAACGGTTCAGGAGGGGGGGCGCTCCCCTTTTCCTGCGACCTGCCAGGTTGCGCGCTCGGATAAGGGTCTGGTATGGATTTTGGGGGGACCCCAATACCATTTTTTTTACATTGCCAAAAGATTTTTGCATTTTTTTACATTTTGGATTCCCCTTAACCACTTCAGCCCCAGAACCATTTCGCTGTTCAAAGACCAGACCACTTTTTGCGATTCGGCACTGCGTCGCTTTAACTGACAATCAAAAAAGTTTTCCTACAAATAGAGCTTTTTTTTTATGGTATTTGATCACCTTAATATTTTTTTTTTTTGCTTTTTTCTATAATAAATATCCCCAAAAAATATATAATTTTTTTTTTTCCCTCAGTTTAGACCGATACGTATTAAGCATTTATTGATTGGTTTGCACAAAATTTATAGCGTCTACAAAATAGGGGATAGAATTATGCCATTTTTATTAATATTTTTTTTTTTTACTAGTATAGGCGGCGATCAGGGATTTTTATCGTGACTGCAACTTTATGGCGGACACATCGGACACTTTTGACACCATTTTGAGACCATTGTCATTTTTGTCATTGCCTTTGGCCAATCATGGCTCTTACAGCAGAGCGCGCTGTGATTGGCCAAAGCATGCAGGTCAGGTGTATGCATTGGCCAATCAGCAGCCGTCAATGCACTGCGATCTGTTCATTATGGGTGTTCCACGGGCGCTCAAACTGCGAACGGGCAAACACCCGATGTTCGAGTCAAACTTATGCTCTTCCCTGGTGGGCTCCCAGCATGGAAGCTGAGCAGCCACCAACAGCATTGGATCTCACACTAACAAGCAGTTTCTGTGTGCTCCTTGTGTGCTCTCCGGTTTTTGGAAGATGTCTGCTAAGAACTGTATCCTCGCATGTGCAGTAGCTACACTACTGATGCTAGAGGAAGAAGAGCAAGAAAACAAGCGCAGATACTGGGTCCATCCTGTTATTGCCAATAGAGAACAGTGTGGCCAGTTCTGGGCAACTACAGTGATCTCCGAGTGCATGAAGATAAATTCTTTGAGTACTCATGGATGTCTGTAAAAAGGTAGCTTCATCTCCTCAACCACACAAAGTTTGTACAATCTCAACAACGTGTGATAGATTATTTAACTAACTCTCAATCTATCAATCGCATGGTCTTTTTGACCATACGATTTCCCAGCAGTTCGCACACCTGCTCTGCGATTTCACATGTGTGGGGAGAGGTGTCATGCATCTGAATGGCACCCACACGCATGTAAAATCGTAGTGTGGGACCCATGCACAGCGTCACCATTTTTGGAGTGTTTTAGTGCATTTCTCTCCCCCCTGACATGACATGTGAGCAGACAGCAAAGGCAAAACATGGCTGCAGAACACATAGCAAACTTATCTTTATCATGCTTCTGTGTTTTTGTCAACTTGGACCATCCGACAATCATTTTGGATGAGATTTCCTCCCATACTCTGGTCTTGACGTTGCGCTTTTTGTACTGTTGGCGCTTTTTGTACTGTGGGTGCTTTGTATCATAAATAAAAGGATGTCCTCCATCTTGCTGACCATGTGCTTGAAAAAGGGGTGTGTGTTACAAGGGGTGGAGACAACCGTTGGGCTGAAAAACACAGTTTAAAACATCAGTAAAACGCTCATGAGGCGCTATTCAGGCATTTCCATTCATTTCTATGGGACCAAAAATGCTTGTAATCAGCCAAAAAGAAGCTTGTGTACTTTTTGTGAGCTTTAGGCGTTTTGCTTCAGGTGACAGAACACTCAGATGTGAACAGGTGCCATTGAAATGAATGGGATTTTGCTTGTGCGTTTTGGAACTTTTGAGATGAGCGTTTTACGAGCGTTTTACAAGCGTTTTACGAGCTGAAACGCTCAGGGGTGAATCCAGCCTTAATGCTTATTTGTGCTTTTTGAGCACTTAGGTGTCTTTTCTGCTTGAAAGCTCCTCTCAAAAACTTGAGTTTGGTGGGGGGGGGGGGGGGGGGGGGCAGGGGTTTCTGCCTGTAAGAGCATATCCCTGTAAACTCACAATGGCTAACATGGAGGGGAGTTTCCAGGCAGAAAAAATTTGAGCTCAGAAAAGGTTCAAAAGCCTGTAGGTTTTTGAGCTTCTTTGAGATGCAGTGGTCATGAGCCCTTAGGGTGAAAGTCAGTGACAAAGGTCATAGTCAGGTTTAAAGCTCAGGGCAGTGTGTTTTAGGTAGGATTTAATTTTTTTTATTTAGTGACAGTAAGGGGTTGATTTACCAAAACTGGAGAGTGTAAAATTTGGTGCAGCTGTGCATGGTAGCCAATCAGCTTCTTTTTCAAATCAATCATTTTTATTTTATTTAAAAAAAATAATAAAAGGTATGCCTATCCCCTCTATATTCTCGGACTTATCATTCTCATTTCCTACGACCTTTCCTATAAAGTTAGCCTATAACATAACCATAAGCCAACACAACAGCAAGAAGGAAAAAAAAAAAGAGAAAAAAAAAAGATTTTTCACTCTATGACTGTCAGAGAATAGCAGACCTTTCTTGTGTTCCTCATAGCCAATCAGCTTCTAACTTCAGCTTGTTCAACTAGACTTTGACAAAAAAAAATGATTGGTTTCTATGCAGAGCTGCACCAGATTTTGCACTATTCAGTTTAATTAAATCCGACCCCTTAGTGTCAGTGTCAGTCAATGCGCGCTATTGTTTCTGAGCCCCACAGTGCACTACAGATACAGCAATAAATAATGTACATGTAGCACTACCCCCGGAGAAGCTGCTGGTTTAGTTTGGGTCAGTACTCTGTTTGCAACCCCCTCAACTCAGACCCTCCCTTGGCACAAATGATGTAACTAGCAATTGTGAGACCCACTGAATGCTGGGAATACAATTTTGCATATATATAGATATATCACAATAACATGCAATAATATTGTTACCTTTCTCTGGTAGCAGTCCCTAAGGAAACAAAGATACTTCCAACAAAATGTTTTGCTTAACCAAGGAGGGGTACTTTACTTGGTATGAGAAAAAGGGAACAGTAACACACATATGCATACAGTTGACTCAGCAGGGCCCTGCAAGAGTCAATAAAGATTAAGACAAAAATAGTTTCTAAAACAATGTTAAATCTACATATGGTCTAATGAAACAAGTATAATGCTCGCGAGCTCCCCCTAGCGGGCAATACCACCCGATGTCCCGTAGTGTTAGTTCCAGTCAGGCCTGACCATATCACTACACAAGTTCCTTAATGGTGGGAGTCTTCGCTAGCAATGTTGGTGCACGTTATACTTGTAATCCAAAGGGAATGAAGAGGCAACTAAAGCTTCACAATGTTTATGGAAGTGAACTTTCAGTCAGTATAACTCTATCTCAGTCTGCGTAGTAACCACACGCTGCACTATGTCCTGATATACGTGTGGCGCACTATTCTGCTGCTGTTGGGCCTTCAAGAGTCAATGGGCCTAGAACAGTTGTAGAATATAGGCAGGTGCCCTCTCACTAGAACAGGCTTAGTCCACCTGTTTTGTTCCGCTAAAAGCGATTCAATCAGTGGCCTCTCCGCAACGTGCAGACCCCGGTCCCTCTCTCGGCAGCTGGAGATGTCAGCAGAAGGATGACTCCGGAATCTAGGAAACGCGAGCGGGTCACACAGAAGAGGTCGCCCAATTGCCTCAGTGATCCCCTGCAAGGTTGTAGGCCCAGGCTTCAGGGCTAGTCCCCCGGGCAGCAGGCCTCACGCAGACGTCTTGCAGAAAGGAGGCAAAGATCCCAAGAGACCGAACAAAGCTCCTCCCCTCCTTTAAGTAACCTCTCGCACAATGCTCTGCGGGGATGCAATGCACTCTGGGAGGACAACTGCATTGTGGGTACCATAGTCTATTACCTACTCATGTAAATGGAGTCCCGTTCTCCTGGTACCACAAGTTCCACAATGCATTGCTTCAAGGTTAATGACAGTCTTATATCACACTACAAACCGCCACCCCCGCTACATACACATAGGTGGTATTGCTACAACTGTCATGAACAGAGACCTTTTTTGTTACTATTTTGGGCCAGTTTTTCTTTAAGGCTGGGTTCCCACTATTCCCCACATCCAATTCTCTTAGCAGGAGAATGTGACTGGCTCTCTATGGAGCTAGTTTACACATCTCCTCAGTGTGAATTGCACAGGAGCCCTGTGTGTCTTTTGGATCGTTTCAGGTCCGAATTCAGCCACAAATTCGGACCTGAAACTGTGAATAAAAATGTACTGGACTCCTGCTGTGAGCCGCTGTGTGCTCTTGTGTGAACCCAGCCTGATAAAATAAAATTAAAAATCAGGAGCCATCCATTACCATTGACCACCAAGATCCAACATGTCCTGAAAATACAAGGTAGGCGAGTTGAGAGGGTGGTGATAAATGGGGAGTACTCAGGATGGTCAGGGGTGGGTAGTGGGGTCCCTCAGGGTTCTCTGATGGGACCAATCCTATTTCATTTGTTCATAAACGACCTGGAGGAAGGGGTAAACAGTGCAATCTCTGTATTTGCGGACGATACTAAGCTAATCAGGGCAATAACTTCTCCACAGGATGTGGAAACCTTGCAAAAAGATCTGAACAAATTAGTGGGATGGGTAATTACATGGCAGATGAGGTTCAAGGTAGAAAAATGTAAAATAATGTAGTTGGGTGGCAAAAATATGAATGCCATCTATACACTGGGGGGGAGAACCTCTGGGGGAATCTAGGATGCAAAAGCACCTGGGGGTCCTAGTAGATGACAAGATCAGCAATGGCATGCAATGCCAAGCTGCTGCAAGCAAAGCAAACAGAATATTGGCATGCATTAAAAAGGGGATTAACTCCAGAGATAAAACAATAATTCTCTCGCTTTACAAGACTCTGGTCCGGCTGCACCTATAGTATGCTGTCCAGTTCTGGGCACCAGTCCTCAGGAAGGATCTACTGGAAATAGAGAGAGTACAAAGAAGGGCAACAAAGCTAATAAAGGGTCTGGAGGATATTAGTTATGAGTAGAGTTGAGCGGACACCTGGATGTTCGGGTTCGACGGGTTCGGCCGAACTTCGGAAAAAAGTTCGGGTTCGGGACCGAACTTTACCCAGAACCCGACCCCCATTGAAGTCAATGGGGACCAGAACTTCTGAGGACTATTAGTGCTGCTTCCCGTGCTTAGAACTGTCCCTGCACAAAGTGTCATTTCTGAAGGAAAAAAAGTCATTTAAAGTTCACTCGCGGCTATTAATGAATTGTCGGCTCCCGGCAATACATAGAAAAGTAATTTATAAAAAAAAAAAGCGTGGGGGTTCCCCCAAATTCAATTACCAGGCCCTTCAGGTCTGGAATGCATATTAAGGGGAACTCTGCCGCAAATTTAAAAACAAATGCATGCGGTTCTCCAAATTATCCATACCAGGCCCTTCAGATCTTGTATGGATTTTAAGGGGAACTCCACCCCAAATGTAAAAAAAAATGGCATGGAGTACCCCCAAAAATCCAGACCAGACCCTTTATCCGAGCACGCAACCTGGCAGGCCGTAGGAAAAGAGGGGGGACGAGAGAGCGCCCCCCCTCCCTCCTGAACCGTACCAGGCAACATGCCCTCAACATGGGTAGGATGTCCCCATGTTGATGGGGACAAGGGCCTCATCCCCACAACCCTTGCCGGTGGTTGTGGGGGTCTGCGGGCGAGGGGCTTATCAGAATCTGGAAGCCCCCTTTAACAAAGGGGACCCCCAGACCCCCCTATGTGAAATGGTAATGGGGTACAAATGTACCCATACCATTTCACAAAGAAAGTGTCAAAAATGTAAAAAATGACAATAGCCGGTTTTTGATAATTCCTTTATTAATGTCTTCTCCTTTCTTCCATCTTCTTCTTCCATCTTCTTCTTCCATCTTCTTCTTCCATCTTCTTCTTCCATCTTCTTCTTTTCTCCATTCGGGTTTCTTCCTCCATCTTGTTCTTCATCTTCCTCTTCATCTTCATCTTCATCTTCCTTCTTCCTTCGGTGTTCTCGTCCGCATCTTGCTCCGGCTTCTTGTTCCCCTTCTTCTTTCTTCGGCCCCTCCGTTTGAATTGGAGGTTCCCGCTGTGTGATGCTTCAGTTCTTCAGTTCTCCTCTGGGTCTGCTGGCACCTGGTGGCCCCGCCACCCTCTGACACCACGGGGAAAGTCCCTGTGAAATCCATGTGTGTCAGAGGGGGGCGGGGTCACCAGGTGGCAGCAGACCAAGAGGAGAACTGAAGAACTGAAGCGTCACACAGCGGGAACCTCGAATTCAAACGGAGCGGCCGGAGAAGGAAGAAGGGGAAGAAGAAGCCGGAGCAAGATGCGGACGAGAACACCGAAGGAAGAAGGAAGATGAAGAGGAAGAAACCCGAATGGAGAAAAGAAGAAGATGGAAGAAGAAGCTGGAAGAAGAAGATGGAAGAAGATGGAAGAAAAGAGAAGACATTAATAAAGGAATTTTCAAAAACCGGCTATTGTCATTTTTTAAAATTTTTGACACTTTCTTCGTGAAATGGTAGGGGTACAATGTACCCCAATACCATTTCACATAGGGGGGCCGGGATCTGGGGGTCCCCTTTGTTACAGGTGTCTTCCAGCTTCCGATAAGCCCCCTGCCCGCAGACCCCCACAACCACCGGGCAAGGGTTGTGGGGATGAGGCCCTTGTCCCCATCAACATGGGGACATCCTCCCCATGTTGAGGGCATGTGGCCTGGTACGGTTCAGGAGGGAGGGGGGGCCGCTCTCTCGTCCCCCCCTCTTTTCCTGCGGCCTGCCAGGTTGTGTGCTCGAATAAAGGGTCTGGTCTGGATTTTTGGGGGGACTCCATGCCATTTTTTTTAAATTTGGGGTGGAGTTCCCCTTAAAATCCATACCAGATCTGAAGGGCCTGGTATGGATATTTGGGGGAACCGCATGCATTTTTTTTTAAATTTGCGGCAGGGTTTCCCTTAATATCCATTCCAGACCAGAAGGGCCTGGTAATTGAATTTGGGGGGACCCCCACATTTTTTTTTTTATCAATGACTTTTCTATGTATTGCCGGGAGCCTACAATTCATTAATAGCTGCGAGTGAGTTTTAAATTACTTTTTTTCCTTCAGAAATGACACTTTGTGCAGGGACAGTTCTAAGCATGGGAAACAAGCGCTGCTTTACATGCATATTGCCGAACACCGGACCCGAACATACAGTCAATTGTAAAACCCAAAAGTTCGGTACGGACCCTAACTTTACAGTTCGGGTCCGCTCAACCCTAGTTATGAGGAAAGGTTGCGAACACTGAACGTATTCTCTCTGGAGAAGAGACGCTTGAGAGGGGATATGATTTCAATTTACAAATATCATACTGGTGATGGTGACCCCACAATAGGGATAAAACTTTTGCGGAAGGGAGTTTAACAAGACACGTGGCCATTCATTAAAATTAGAAGAAAAGAGGTTTAACCTTAAACTACGTAGAGGGTTCTTTACTGTAAGAGCGGCAAGGATGTGGAATTCCCTTCCACAGGTGGTGGTCTCAACGGGGGGCATCAATGGTTTCAAGAAACTATTAGATAAGCACCTGAACGACCACAGCATACAGGGATATACAAGGTAATACTGACATATAATCACACACATAGGTTGGACTTGATGGACCTGTGTCTTTTTTCAACCTCACCTACTATGTAACTATGTAATTCACCTGGATACAAAAAGTAGGTATGTACACTTATTAACACATGCCAAAGTTGTACAGTTGACTTCAGGCAATAACATTTGTTTGGACCTTAGTCTTTAACCACTTAAGCCCTGGACCATTTTGTAGCTAAAAGACCAGAGGTGTTTTCAGAATTTTGCACTGCGCTGCTTTAACTGTAAATTGTGCGGACATGCAATATTGTACCCAAACGAAATTTGCGTCCTTTTCTTCCCACAAATAGAGATTTCTTTTAATGGTATTTTATTGCCTCTGCGATTTTAATTTTTTGCGATATAAACGGAAAAAGACTGAAAATTTAGAAAAAAAATGATATTTTCTACTTTTTGTTATAAGAAAAATCGAATAAACTCAATTTTAGTCATACATTTAGGCCAAAATGTATTCAGCCACATGTCTTTAGTAAAAAAAATGTCAATAAGCGTATATTTATTGGTTTGCGCAAAAGTTATAGCGTCTACAAACTAGGGTACATTTTCTGGAATTTACACAGCTTTTAATTTATGACTGCCTATCTCATTTCTTGAGGTGCTAAAATGGCAGGGCAGTACAAAACCCCCCCAAATGACCCCATTTTGGAAAGTAGACATCCCAAGGAAATTGCTGAGAGGCATGTTGAGCCCATTGAATATTTTTTTTTGTCTCAAGTGATTGAATAATGACAAAAAAAAATGACAAAAAGTTGTCACTAAATGATATATTGCTCACACATGCCATGGTTATATATGGAATTGCACCCCAAAAAACATTTTGCTGCTTCTCCTGAGTACGGGGATACCACATGTGTGGGACTTTTTAGGAGCCTAGCCACGTGCGGGGCCCCGAAAACCAAGCACCGCCTTCAGGATTTCTAAGGGCACAATTTTTTGATTTCACTCCTCACTACCTATCACAGTTTCCATAAAATGCCAAAATAGCACAAAACCCCCCCCAAATGACCCAATTTTAGAAAGTAGACACCCCAAGCTATTTGCTGAGAGGCATGTTGAGTATTTTACAGCTCTCATTTGTTTTTGAAAATTAAGAAAGAAAAAAATTTTCTTTTTTTTTCTTTTTTTTTCAATTTTCAAAACTTTGTGACAAAAAGCGAGATCTGCAAAATATTCACCATACCTCTCAGCAAATAGCTTGGGGTGTCTACTTTCCAAAATGGGGTCATTTGGGGGGGTTTGTGCCATCTGGGCATTCCATGGCCTCCGAAACTGTGATAGGCAGTGAGAAGTGAAATCAAAAATTTACACCCTTAGAAAGCCTGAAGGCGGTGCTTGGATTTTGGGGTCCCGTACGCGGCTAGGCTCCCAAAAAGTCTCACACATGTGGTATCCCCGTACTCAGGAGAAGCAACAGAATGTATTTTGGGGTGTAATTCCACATATGCCCATGGCATGTTTGAGCAATATATCATTTAGTAACAACTTTGTGCAAAAAAAAATAAAAAAAAATTGTCTTTTTTCCGCAACTTGTGTCAACATATAAAATATTCCATGGACTCGACATGCCTCTCAGTATATAGCTTGGGGTGTCTACTTTCCAAAATGGGGTCATTTGGGGGGTTTTGAACTGTTCTGGCATTTTATACACAACATTAGGAAGCTTACATCCACTCTTCTAACCACTTGAAGACAAAGCCCTTTCTGACACTTTTTGTTTACATGAAAACATATATTTTTTTTGCAAGAAAATTATGTTGAACCCCCAAACATTATATATTTTTTTAAAGCAAAGGCCCTACAGATTAAAATGACAATAGCCGGTTTTTGATAATTCCTTTATTAATGTCTTCTCCTTTCTTCCATCTTCTTCTTCCATCTTCTTCTTCCATCTTCTTCTTCCATCTTCTTCTTTTCTCCATTAAGGTTTCTTCCTCCATCTTGTTCTTCATCTTCCTCTTCATCTTCATCTTCCTTCTTCCTTCGGTGTTCTCGTCCGCATCTTGCTCCGGCTTCTTGTTCCCCTTCTTCTTTCTTCGGCCCCTCCGTTTGAATTGGAGGTTCCCGCTGTGTGACGCTTCAGTTCTTCAGTTCTCCTCTGGGTCCGCTGGCACCCGGTGGCCCCGCCCCCCTCTGACACCCCAAGGAAAGTCCCTGTGAAATCCATGTGCGTCAGAGGGGGGCGGGGTCACCAGGTGGCAGTGGACCAAGAGGAGAACTGAAGAACTGAAGCGTCACACAGCGGGAACCTTGAATTCAAACGGAGTGGCCGGAGAAAGAAGAAGGGGAAGAAGAAGCCGGAGCAAGATGCGGACGAGAACACCGAAGGAAGAAGGAAGATGAAGATGAAGATGAAGAGGAAGAAACCCGAATGGAGAAAAGAAGAAGATGGAAGAAGAAGCTGGAAGAAGAAGATGGAAGAAGATGGAAGAAAAGAGAAGACATTAATAAAGGAATTTTCAAAAACCGGCTATTGTCATTTTTAACATTTTTGACACTTTCTTCGTGAAATGGTAGGGGTACAATGTACCCCATTACCATTTCACATAGGGGGGCCGGGATCTGGTGGTCCCCTTTGTTAAAGGGGTCTTCCAGATTCCGATAAGCCCCCTGCCCGCAGACCCCCACAACCACCGGGCAAGGGTTGTGGGGATGAGGCCCTTGTCCCCATCAACATGGGTACATCCTTCCCATGTTGAGGGCATGTGGCCTGGTACGGTTCAGGAGGGAGGGGGGCCGCTCTCTCGTCCCCCCCTCTTTTCCTGCGGCCTGCCAGGTTGCGTGCTCGGATAAAGGGTCTGGTCTGGATTTTTCGGGGGACTCCATGCCATTTCTTTTTAAATTTGGGGTGGAGTTCCCCTTAAAATCCATACCAGATCTGAAGGGCCTGGTATGGATATTTGGGGGAACCGCACGCATTTTTTTTTTAAATTTGCGGCAGGGTTTCCCTTAATATCCATTCCAGACCAGAAGGGCCTGGTAATTGAATTTGGGGGGACCCCCACGTTTTTTAAATTTTTTATCAATGACTTTTCTATGTATTGCCGGGAGCCGACAATTCATTAATAGCCGTGAGTGAGTTTTAAATTACTTTTTTTCCTTCAGAAATGACACTTTGTGCAGGGACAGTTCTAAGCACGGGAAACAAGCGCTGCTTTACATGCATATTGCCGAACACCGGACCTGAACATACAGTCAATTGTAAAACCCAAAAGTTCGGTACGGACCCGAACTTTACAGTTCGGGTCCGCTCAAGCCTAGTTATGAGGAAAGGTTGCGAACACTGAACTTATTCTCTCTGGAGAAGAGACGCTTGAGAGGGGATATGATTTCAATTTACAAATATCATACTGGTGATGGTGAACCCACAATAGGGATAAAACTTTTTTGCGGAAGGGAGTTTAACAAGACACGTGGCCACTCAGTAAAATTAGAAGAAAAGAGGTTTAACCTTAAACTACGTAGAGGGTTCTTTACTGTAAGAGCGGCAAGGATGTGGAATTCCCTTCCACAGGTGGTGGTCTCAACGGGGGGCATCAATGGTTTCAAGAAACTATTAGATAAGCACCTGAACGACCACAACATACAGGGATATACAAGGTAATACTGACATATAATCACACACATAGGTTGGACTTGATGGACCTGTGTCTTTTTTCAACCTCACCTACTATGTAACTATGTAATTCACCTGGATAAAAAAAGTAGATATTAACACATGCCAAAGTTGTACAGTTGACTTCAGGCAATAACATTTGTTTGGACCTTAGTCTTTAACCACTTAAGCCCTGGACCATTTTGTAGCTAAAGGACCAGAGGTGTTTTCAGAATTTTGCATTGCGCTGCTTTAACTGTAAATTGTGCGGACATGCAATGTTGTACCCAAACGAAATTTGCGTCCTTTTCTTCCCACAAATAGAGCTTTCTTTTAATGGTATTTTATTGCCTCTGCGATTTTTATTTTTTGCGATATAAACGGAAAAAGACTGAAAATTTTGAAAAAAAATGATATTTTCTACTTTTTGTTACAAGAAAAATCGAATAAACTCAATTTTAGTCATACATTTAGGCCAAAATGTACTTAGCCACATGTCTTTAGTAAAAAAAATGTCAATAAGCGTATATTTATTGGTTTGCGCAAAAGTTATAGCGTCTACAAACTAGGGTACATTTTCTGGAATTTACACAGCTTTTAATTTATGACTGCCTATCTCATTTCTTGAGGTGCTAAAATGGCAGGGCAGTACAAAACCCCCCCAAATGACCCCATTTTGGAAAGTAGACATCCCAAGGAAATTGCTGAGAGGCATGTTGAGCCCATTGAACATTTTTTTTTTGTCTCAAGTGATTGAATAATGACAAAAAAAAATGACAAAAAGTTGTCACTAAATGATATATTGCTCACACATGCCATGGTCATATGTGGAATTGCACCGCAAAATAAATTTTGCTGCTTCTCCTGAGTAAGGGGATACCACATGTGTGGGACTTTTTGAGAGCCTAGCCGCGTACGGGCCCCCGAAAACCAAGCACCGCCTTCAGGATTTCTAAGGGCGCAAATTTTTGATTTCACTCCTCACTACCTATCACAGTTTCGAAGGCCATAAAATGCCAAAATAGCACAAAACTCCCCCAAATGACCCCATTTTAGAAAGTAGACACCCCAAGGAAATTGCTGAGAGGCATGTTGAGCCCATTGATTTTTTTTTCTTGTCCCAAGTGATTGAACAATGACAAAAAAAAAATTACAAAAAGTTGTCACTAAATGATATATTGCTCACACATGCCATGGTTATATGTGGAATTGCACCCCAAAAAACATTTTGCTGCTTCTCCTTAGTACGGGGATACCACATGTGTGGGACTTTTTAGGAGCCTAGCCGCGTACGGGGCCCCGAAAACCAAGCACCGCCTTCAGGATTTCTAAGGGCACAAATTTTTGATTTCACTCCTCACTACCTATCACAGTTTCGAAGGCCATAAATCCAAAAATAGCACAAAACCCCCCCAAATGACCCCATTTAGGAAAGTAGACACCCCAAGCTATTTTCTGAGAGGCATGTTGAGTATTTTACAGCTCTCATTTGTTTTCGAAAATGAAGAAAGAAAATAATTTTCTTTTTTTTTCAATTTTTAAAACTTTGTGACAAAAAGCGAGATCTGCAACATACTCACCATACCTCTCAGCAAATAGCTTGGGGTATCTACTTTCCAAAATGGGGTCATTTGGGGGGGTTTTATGCCATCTGGGCATTCCATGGCCTCCGAAACTGTGATAGGCAGTGAGAAGTGAAATCAAAAATTTACACCCTTAGAAAGCCTGAAAGCGGTGCTTGGATTTTGGGGTCCCGTACGCGGCTAGGCTCCCAAAAAGTCTCACACATGTGGTATCCCCGTACTCAGGAGAAGCAACAGAATGTATTTTGGGGTGTAATTCCACATATGCCCATGGCATGTTTGAGCAATATATCATTTAGTAACAACTTTGTGCAAAAAAAAAATATATATATTTTTTCTGCAACTTGTGTCAACATATAAAATATTCCATGGACTCGACATGCCTCTCAGTATATAGCTTGGGGTGTCTACTTTCCAAAATGGGGTCATTTGGGGGGGTTTTGAACTGTTCTGGCATTTTTATACACAACATTAGGAAGCTTACATCCACTCTTCTAACCACTTAAAGACAACGGAAAATTTATTACCAAATACTTACCGTAATTTTCCTTTCCTGATAGACTCCATGGCAGACTACGTGTGGGTTAACCCCGCCTCCTCTCCACAGCTATAGGACCCCATACCCATAAATTTGAGCTCACCTCCACAGACAGGTGTTCCGTAACTAGCCGACTCAAATTTCAACTTTCATATTTTTAATTCATGGGTGGGAACTCCGTCTGCCATGGAGTCTATCAGGAAAGGAAAATTACGGTAAGTATTTGGTAATACATTTTCCGTTTTCCTGACAGACTCCATGGCAGACTACGTGTGGGAAATAACTAGCCAATCCACACGGGAGGGTATGCTGAACAAAAAATATTTTAATCTTTCCCGTCAACTGACAGGATTTTTCGACCAAAATTAACAGAGGAAAGGGAAGCAGGCTCAATACAATAATGAGACATAAATGTATGAATAGAAGACGACGAAGCTGCCTTGCATATCACTTCAGGAGCCACGTGTCGAGCTGCTGCCCATGAGGCTGCCATGCCTCTGGTGGAATGAGCCGTCACCGCCTCTGGAGGAGCCAAGCCCTTTGCCCTGTAAGCCTGTTGAATAGATTGGACAATCCAGGCTGCTATTGTTCTGGAAGAAGCCCTCTTCCCTTTGTTGCTACCGGTGTGTAACAAGAACAGGTAGTTCGAGCTTCTAAAAGATGAAGTAACTCGCAAGTATTCTTTCAGAGTCTCACCTACATCCAAGGGATGAGCATCTGCTGAATCTGGAGAATCGAAAGTAGGAAGGACTATTTCTTGTTTTTTGTGAAAAACTGATGTGACCTTTGGTTTCGACCCAAGCATGGGAATAAGGACCACTCGGTCCGGGAAGAAAGTCAAAAAGGGTTCTTGACAACCCAGGAAGCTTATTTCTGAAACCCTTTTGGCTGAAGTAATGGCCACTAGAAAGGCCAGTTTGATTGATAAGTCCTTAACAGAAAGATCCTTGTTGTTGAGTGCTGAAAGAGCATCAAGGACGAGTGGAAGATCCCATTTGGGGAATCTAGGTTTCCTATGAGGCCTGATTCTCGATGCCCCCCGAAAGAACTGTTGAACCAGGGGATGAGTTGCCCATGACGTTCCCGAAAAAGCTGATAAGGCTGATACTTGTACCCTGAGGGAACTAATCGATAAAGGCAGGTCTAAGCCTGACTGGAGAAAACTCAAGATGTCTTGAACACTAGGTTTCTAGATGACTTTCCTGCAGTAGTCGTGAAGCTGACAAATCTGGCCCAGATTCTATTGTAAGTTTTATTTGTGTTGGACTTTCTGGAGCTCATAAGGGTAGAGATTACCCCTGAAGCACACCCAAGAGACTCTAGCCTCTCCCTCTCAAAAACCAGACCATCAGTCTCAGCATTGCTGGACAGGGGTGCAGGGTCGTCCCCTGAGAAAGAAGGTCCGGCCTGAGAGGAAGAGGCAGCGGGTCCCTGAAGCTCATTAGATTCAGGAGAGGAAACCAAGGTCTGCTCGGCCAGTATGGTGCTATTGTTACCACCTCGACTTTCTCCAACTGAAGCCGCTGTAGGAATTTTAGCATGATCGGAAGAGGAGGGAAGGCATATGCCCTGTTGAAGTCCCATTGACTCGTTAATGCATCTATTCCGAAGGCTTGATTGTACCGAGCTCGGGTGTAGTATCTGTCGATCTTGTAATTGCAGGGGGATGCAAACAGATCCACTTCTGGATCGAAATCCAACGATAGGATCCACTTGAAGGTTTGTGGATGCAGAGACCATTCGTTGTTGTCTAGCATGCTGCGTGACAGGAAGTCCGCTTGAATATTTTGCTCCCCTGGAATGAAGACTGCTGTTAAGTTGAGCAGATTCCTCTGAGCCCAGGTCATAATGGGCTCGACCTCTCGGAGAAGGGCAGAGCTCCAAGTGCCCCCTTGTCTCTTCACATATGCCACAGCGGTGGTATTGCCAATTTTGAGTAGGACCGACTTCCCTTTCAGAAGGTGGGAGAAGGCTTGAAGGGCGCACCATGCCGCGCGCAGTTCCAGAATGTTCGAGCCTGGAGAGTGGAGACGGGCATCCCATTTGCCCTGAGCCAGTTCTGCCCCACAATGTGCCCCCCAGCCCGCATTGCTGGCATCGGATGTAACAGTCACCCAATGGATGGGGGCAAGGGAGTGGCAAGTTGATAAGTTCTTGGTTTGAAGCCACCAGAGGAGACTGTTGCTCATTGACTGTGTTATCCGGATCCGCTGATTGAGATCGTCTGTCTTCCATTGCTGGAGGAATCCGGATTGAAAAGGACGAAGCCTCCACATCGCCCACTTGACCATGGAGGATGTGGCCACCATCGTGCCGATTATCTTCAGGCACTGTGATGCCCTTAGGTGAGAGAAGTCTAGAGCTAAGGAGATTCTTTCCCGAATGATCGGTATTTTTTCCTCTGGAAGAGAGATGGTGTTCTCTATGGTGTCGAACTGGGCTCCTAGATAGACCAAGCGCTGGGTCGGATCCAGCTGACTTTTTTCCAGGTTTAGGAGCCATCCGAACTCCAACAGTGTAGAGATCACCTGATCTTTGTGGACTAGTAGCTGCTGCTTGTCTTGGGACAGTACTAGTAGATCGTCCAGATTAGTGGTGAGCCGAACACCCCCGGGTTCGGTTCGCACCAGAACCCGCGAACGGACCGAAAGTTCGTACGAACATTAGAACCCTATTAAAAACAATGGATGCGAACGTTCGAATTCTAAAGTGCTAATTATAACGACTATTATGCATGTTATTGTCCTAAAAAGGGTTTGGGAACCCGGGTTCTGCACCAGGGGACATGTATCAATGCAAAAAGAAGTTTTAAAAACGGTCGTTTTTCGGGAGCAGTCATTTTAATGATGCATAAAGTGAAAAAAAAAAGTCAAATATTCCTTTAAATATCGTACCTGGGGGGTGTCTAAAGTATGCCTGTGAAGTGCCACATGTTTCCCGTGTTTAGAACTGTCCCTGCACAAAATGACACTTCTAAAGGAAAAAAAAGCCATTTAAAACTGCTTGCGGCTTTAATGTAATGTCTGGTCCCGGTAATATGGATGAAAATCTTTAAGAAAAATGGCATAGCTACCCCATGACCCCCCACCCCCACCCCAGCCCATTACCAGCCCCTTTGGGTCTTGTATGGATATTAAGGGGAACCCCGCACATAAAATAAAAAAGGCCCTATATACTCTGAACAGCCGTATACAGGCGGTGCATACAAGACAGGGACTGTAGGTTTGTTCTTATGTAGAATCTGTTTGTAATTTTGAACAGGTACATTGTTTAAGTGTAGCTCCAGCCCAAAAATCTATTTTTAAACTTTTTGGAAAACATAGGTAAGGGTTTTCACCCCTGTAACATTTGTTTTGCTGTCTGTGCCCCTGTTCAGAACATTTCACCTCACTTTCCGTCCCAATGACAACTGTTTTTGAAATGTGGTGTTTTTCTTGAAACAAGGATTGGTGATAAAGCATCAGTACAGAGGAGACACCTTTCTCCCATATTAATTCTTACAGGAGAGAATTTTCCTTCCTAGGGGTAGATTTCCTCTCACTTCCTGTTGTCTTCTTGCGTTTGCAAGTAGGAGTCGTTTGTAAGTTGGATGTTTGAAAGTAGGGACCTGCCGTATATACTCTGCAGAAATAGTTGTTAGTGTTGGCACAACACTGTAAGCACTCACAGTTACTCTTGGTTGGTGCTGGAACGCCCTGCTGTCAACTATTATATCAGGAATTGTAATTACATATAATTGTTGAACAGTGGTAGTAAAAATTGGGCCTTTGATGGTGGTGCTGGTGCCACAACACTGTAAGCCCTGACAGTTACTCTTGGTGGGTGCAGCAATGGGCCCTGCTGTGAATTATTAGATCAAGAATTGTAATTGCATGCCCCTGTTGAACAGGGGCTGAAAAATTGGGCCTTTCGTGGTGGTGGTGGTGGTGGTGGTGTTGCCACAACACTGTAAGCCCTCAGAGTTACTCTTGGTGGGTGCAGGAATGGGCCCTGCTGTGAATTATTAGATCAAGAATTGTAATTACATGCCCCTTTTGAACAGGGGCTGAAAAATTGGGCCTTTCGTGGTGGTGGTGGTGGTAGCGTTGCCACAACACTGTAAGCCCTCAGAGTTACTCTTGGTGGGTGCAGCAATGGGCCCTGCTGTGAATTATTAGATCAAGAATTGTAATTACATGCCCCTGTTGAACAGGGGCTGAAAAATTGGGCCTTAGGCACTGGTGGCACAACACTGCAACCCCTCACAGATACTGTACTTGGAGCACAGCAATGAGCCCTGTTGCAAAGTATTGCTTCAAAAATTGTAATTACACGCCCCTGTTAAACAGGGGCTGAAAAATTGGGCCTTAGGCACTGGTGGCACAACACTGCAACCCCTCACAGATACTGTACTTGGAGCACAGCAATGAGCCCTGTTGCAAAGTATTGCTTCAAAAATTGTAATTACACGCCCCTGTTAAACAGGGGCTGAAAAATTGGGCGTTAGGCACTGGTGGCGGCACCCATAAACAAAAATGATCTTCCAAGCTATCATCATCAATCGTATCATTGAGGACTCGGAGGAGGAGGATAGCCAGTCAACATAACAGCACAGGCACTCAGCATCAGCATCAGTCTTGAAGGGATGTGACATGTTAAAATCAATTAGTCTGTTATATCAGCATCAGGTGTGTGGTAGCTGGTGGTGATCCAAGACTGGTTCATCTTGATGAAAGTCAGTCGATCAACCGAGTCGGTGGACAGGCGCACCCTGTGATCCGTGACAAATCCTCCAGCAGCACTGAATGTGCGTTCCGAAAGAACGCTGGATGCAGGACAGGCCAGTAGCTCAATTGCATACTGTGCAAGCTCTGGCCAGTGATCCATCCTCAAGACCCAGTAAGCCAGAGGATTTTCGGTGGGGAAGGTGTCCAAGTCTGACCTTGCCCCTAGATATTCCTGCACCATGTTTATCAGACGCTGGTGATGGTTGCTGGAACCGATCATACTTTGGGGCTGCGGACTAAAGAATTGTCTGAACGCATCGGTCAGACGGCCACCTTCCCCACCGCTCCTTCTTTGACTGGCCGAAGCCTCAGCAACTTGTTGTCCAGGACCAGGAGTTTGTAACCTCCCAGTCTCTGGGAACGCGTTGCACAGACCTTTCTGCAAGGCCTCCCGGAGTTGTCTCATCCTCTGCTCCCTCTGCGACGGTAACATAAGGTCCGCAACCTTACCCTTGTACCGTGGATCAAGGAGAGTGGCCAGCCAGTAATGGTCCCTCTCCTTGATCCGAAGAATACGAGGATCCTTCCGCAGACTTTGCAGGATCAGGGAGGCCATGCAGCGTAGGTTAGCTGAGGCATTCGGTCCGGAGTCCTCTGGGTCACTAAGGACGACATGATCCGCAGCCACCTCCTCCCAGCCACGTACAAGTCCACTGGTTTCTTGGGACTGTAAATCATCCCTAAAAGACTGCTGCTGATGATGCTGAGTGCCAGCCTCCACCTCCATGCTGACACAATCCTCCTCCTCCTCTTCCTCCTCCTCCTCCTCTTCCTGTGCGATGGGTGGGACAGAAGGAACACTGTCTGGGTAAAGGGGGCCTTGAGAGGCAAGGAAGTTCTCCTCTTCCTGCCTCTGTTCTGCCTCAAGTGCCCTGCCCATTATTCCACGCAGCGTGTGCTCCAACAGGTGGACAAGAGGTACAGTGTCACTGATGCATGCACTGTCACTGCTCACCATCCTCGTGGCCTCCTCAAATGGTGCCAGGACAGTGCATGCATCCCTGATCATGCCCCACTGGCGTGGAGAAAAAAAACCAAGCTCCCCTGACCCTGTCCTGGTGCCGTAGTCGCACAGGTGCTCATTGATGGCCCTCTGCTGCGTGTGCAGCCACTGCAGCATGGCCAACGTTGAGTTCCACCTGGTGGGCATGTCACATATAAGGCGGTTCTTGGGCAGGTTCAACTCCTTTTGCAGCTCAGCCAGGCGAGCACTGGCATTATAAGATCTGCGGAAATGCACACAGACTTTCCTGGCCTGCCTCAGGACATCCTGTAAGCCCGGGTACCTGCCCAAGAACCGCTGCACCACCAGGTTAAGGACGTGAGCCACACAGGGCACATGGGTCAGTTGTCCCTGTCGGAGGGCGGAGAGGAGGTTGGTGCCATTGTCGCAAACCACCATTCCTGGCTTAAGCTGGCGTGGCGTCCACCACCTCTCGGCCTGGCCCTGCAGAGCAGACAGGACCTCTGCGCCAGTGTGGCTTCTGTCCCCCAAACACACCAGCGCAAGCACGGCATGGCATCTTTTTGCCTGCGTACTTGCGTAGCCCCTTGAACGGCTACGGAGCACCGCTGGTTCAGAGGACAAAGCACAGGAAGAGGCCATGGAGGAAGAAGAAGAGGAGGGGGTGGAGGAGAGAGGTGTGTCACAACCAGTAGTAGCATTTTGGAGGCGTGGCGGTGGAACAACCTCCAACACTACTGCACCTTGTCCTGCATCCTTCCCAGCTGCCAAAAGAGTGACCCAATGGGCCGTGAAAGAAAGGTAACGTCCCTGTCCATGCCTGCTGGACCATGAGTCAGCGGTAATATGCACCTTACCGCTGACCGCCCTGTCCAGCGAGGCCAAGACATTGCCTTCCACATGCCGGTAGAGAGCCGGAATAGCCTTCCGTGAGAAAAAGTGGCGTTTGGGAACCTGCCACTGAGGAACCGCACATTGCACAAACTCACGGAAGGGGGCAGAGTCTACCAACTGAAAAGGCAGCAGTTGAAGCGCTAGCAATTTAGCCAAGCTAGCATTCAACCGCTGGGCATGTGGATGGCTGGGAGTGAACTTCTTTTGACGGTCCAGCAGCTGGGGCAGGGAAATTTGCCTGCTAGAATCGGACGTCGGTGTACTGCTAGCAGAGTGGCCGCAAGTACTTGGCTGTGACACACCTAATTCTACACCTTCATTCCTCTCAGTGCATGTTTCAGAGAGGACTGAAGTTATAGTGGGGTTGGAGATCCCAGCTGATGCGGTGCAAGGAGAGGTCCGCTTTGTTCTTTGGTGTGGGTCTTTGAGGTAGGCTTGCCAACGAGCTGCATGGCAGGTCAACATATGTCTGGTCAGGCATGTGGTACCCAAGCGGCTGATGTTTTGGCCACGCGATATACGCTTGAGACATATGTTGCAAACAGCAGCTGTGCGATCTGATGCACTAGCCTCAAAAAAGGCCCACACCAAAGAACTTTTTGAATGACGGGCAGAGGCAGCGCCCTGCACAGGCGGAGCTCTGCGGTGTGATTCCGTCGGTGTACTGCCCTTACGCTGGCCACCAAAGGGCATCCTGCCTCGTTGGAGATGTGCCTCCTCCTCATCCTCCTCCTCCTCCTCTCTCCTATTAGGCACCCACGTGGAGTCAGTGACCTCATCATCCCCTCCCTCCTCATCACTGGAGCCAATCTGGCAGTATGCTGCAGCTGCTGGAACATGACTGCCAGATTGGTGTCCTTCTTGAGCATTCCCTCTGTCTGCTCTCACGCTACTGCCTTCCTCTAGCTGGGTTTCATCATCAGACCCTCGAAACGCTGGGCATCCTCCTGGAGCATGTACCCAACACTGTGCTCAAACAGTTCGGGGGACTCCTCAGGAGGAGGACATGGTGGGTCTAGGGAAGGAGTGACTGATGATGAGTCTGACATTGATACCAGGGAAGAGGACGCTTTGGCAGCTGCTTTGCCAGTACCCTGAGCCTGGGTGAGAGAGGATGATGAGGAGGAGGAGGGCTTGGTCATCCACTCTACCAAGTCTTCGGCATGATGTGGCTCAACATGTCCAGCTGCCGAAAAGAAGGACAAGCGTGTCCCATGGCCATGTGCTGATGACAATGCACCGCGTCCACGACCAGCACTGTTGCCCCCAGACACAGAGCCTGCTTGCCCTCTTTTATTGCCTCCTGACTGTCTGCCTCTCCTTGTTTGCCTTCCAGACATTCTAATGGATGGCCTGCAGGGAGATGGGAAAAAAGCAATAAGGGCTAACTTCAGGTGTCCTTCTCTGTCCCTTTACTTAAGGATTTCTAAATATGGTTGAGGATGATTGCTTTCGCAAAGAATAGCACAATGACAATTTCCCTGACTGTCCAAAAAACAAGGATTTCAAAGATGGTTGATGAGGAATGCTTTAGCACAGTATAGCACAATGAGAATTTCCCTCACTGGCCTTCCCTGTCCCTACAAACAAGGTTTAGCACAGTAAAACACACTGACACTCTCCCTACCTATAGTTTTCTGTCCCTATAAAAAATGTTTTTTTAAAGATGGTTGATGATGAATGCTTTAGCACAGTATAGCACAATGAGAATTTCCCTCACTGTCCTTCCCTGTCCCTACAAACAAGGTTTAGCACAGTAAAACACACTGACACTCTCCCTACCTATAGTTTTCTGTCCCTATAAAAAATGTTTTTTTAAAGATGGTTGATGATGAATGCTTTAGCACAGTATAGCACAATGAGAATTTCCCTCACTGTCCTTCCCTGTCCCTACAAACAAGGTTTAGCACAGTAAAACACACTGACACTCTCCCTACCTATAGTTTTCTGTCCCTATAAAAAATGTTTTTTTAAAGATGGTTGATGATGAATGCTTTAGCACAGTATAGCACAATGAGAATTTCCCTCACTGTCCTTCCCTGTCCCTACAAACAAGGTTTAGCACAGTAAAACACACTGACACTCTCCCTACCTATAGTTTTCTGTCCCTATAAATTTTTTTTTTTAAAGATGGTTGATGATGAATGCTTTAGCACAGTATAGCACAATGAGAATTTCCCTCACTGTCCTTCCCTGTCCCTACAAACAAGGTTTAGCACAGTAAAACACACTGACACTCTCCCTACCTATAGTTTTCTGTCCCTATAAAAAATGTTTTTTTAAAGATGGTTGATGAGGAATGCTTTAGCACAGTATAGCACAATGAGAATTTCTCTCACTGTCCTTCCCTGTCCCTACAAACAAGGTTTAGCACAGTAAAACACACTGACACTCTCCCTACCTATAGTTTTCTGTCCCTATAAAAAATGTTTTTTTAAAGATGGTTGATGATGAATGCTTTAGCACAGTATAGCACAATGAGAATTTCCCTCACTGTCCTTCCCTGTCCCTACAAACAAGGTTTAGCACAGTAAAACACACTGACACTCTCCCTACCTATAGTTTTCTGTCCCTATAAAAAAATTTTTTTAAAGATGGTTGATGATGAATGCTTTAGCACAGTATAGCACAATGAGAATTTCCCTCACTGTCCTTCCCTGTCCCTACAAACAAGGTTTAGCACAGTAAAACACACTGACACTCTCCCTACCTATAGTTTTCTGTCCCTATAAAAAATGTTTTTTTAAAGATGGTTGATGATGAATGCTTTAGCACAGTATAGCACAATGAGAATTTCCCTCACTGTCCTTCCCTGTCCCTACAAACAAGGTTTAGCACAGTAAAACACACTGACACTCTCCCTACCTATAGTTTTCTGTCCCTATAATTTTTTTTTTTAAAGATGGTTGATGATGAATGCTTTAGCACAGTATAGCACAATGAGAATTTCCCTCACTGTCCTTCCCTGTCCCTACAAACAAGGTTTAGCACAGTAAAACACACTGACACTCTCCCTACCTATAGTTTTCTGTCCCTATAAAAAATGTTTTTTTAAAGATGGTTGATGAGGAATGCTTTAGCACAGTATAGCACAATGAGAATTTCCCTCACTGTCCTTCCCTGTCCCTACAAACAAGGTTTAGCACAGTAAAACACACTGACACTCTCCCTACCTATAGTTTTCTGTCCCTATAAAAAATGTTTTTTTAAAGATGGTTGATGATGAATGCTTTAGCACAGTATAGCACAATGAAAATTTCCCTCACTGTCCTTCCCTGTCCCTACAAACAAGGTTTAGCACAGTAAAACACACTGACACTCTCCCTACCTATAGTTTTCTGTCCCTATAAAAAATTTTTTTTAAAAGATGGTTGATGATGAATGCTTTAGCACAGTATAGCACAATGAGAATTTCCCTCACTGCCCTTCCCTGTCCCTACAAACAAGGTTTAGCACAGTAAAACACACTGACACTCTCCCTACCTATAGTTTTCTGTCCCTATAAAAAAAGTTTTTTTAAAGATGGTTGATGATGAATGCTTTAGCACAGTATAGCACAATGAGAATTTCCCTCACTGTCCTTCCCTGTCCCTACAAACAAGGTTTAGCACAGTAAAACACACTGACACTCTCCCTACCTATAGTTTTCTGTCCCTATAAAAAATGTTTTTTAAAGATGGTTGATGATGAATGCTTTAGCACAGTATAGCACAATGAGAATTTCCCTCACTGTCCTTCCCTGTCCCTACAAACAAGGTTTAGCACAGTAAAACACACTGACACTCTCCCTACCTATAGTTTTCTGTCCCTATAAAAAAAGTTTTTTTAAAGATGGTTGATGATGAATGCTTTAGCACAGTATAGCACAATGAGAATTTCCCTCACTGTCCTTCCCTGTCCCTACAAACAAGGTTTAGCACAGTAAAACAGACTGACACTCTCCCTACCTATCCTTCTCTTTCCCTAAACTAAAGGAATCCAGGTTAAGCAAGAAAAAAAAATGTCACTGTCCCTGCCTATGCTTCTCTTTCCCTGCTCCGGAACACACTACACTAGGCCGTCGTGCTGGCGGCCTTTTATAGTGTGGGGCGTGTACTAAACACCCTCAGCAATAATTGGCCACAGGCATCCTGCCTGTGGCCAATCATTGCTCTCCTCGCTGCCGGCGCTGTGATTGGCCAAGCATGCGGGGTCACAGTGCATGCTTGGCCAATCACAGCGCCTGGATGACACTGCGATGGCGTAGTGCATTGTGGGCCGCGAATTAGGCGCGAACGGCCCAAATCGTTCGTTGTTCGGCGAACGATCGAACAGCCGATGTTCGAGTCGAACGTATGTTCGACTCGAACACCGAGCTCATCCCTAGTCCAGATAATGATACAGGCGCACACCCTGTACTCTGAGAAGGGACACAACTGCTAACAGCACCTTGGAAAAGACTCTTGGAGAAGTCGTTAGCCCGAATGGAAGACAAATAAATTGTAAGTGCTCTTGTTCGACCTGGAACCGCAGATATTTGTGAAAGTTTTCTGCCACAGGAACATGAAAGTACGCGTTTTTTAGATCTATTGAGATCAACCAGTCGCCTGGTTGAACTATTTTTTGGATGGTTGAGAGTGACTCCATTTTGAACTTCTCGTGCTTTATGTACTTGTTCAGGAAAGTGAGATCTATGACTGGACGCCAAGAGCCGTTCTTCTTTTGTACTAGGAAGAGGGGGGAGTATACCCCCTGGAATTCCTCGTCCTTTGGGACGGGCACCACTGCTCCTTGATCTTTCAGGACATTTACATATGAGAGAAGAACTTGTTGTTTCTCCTCTGACCGAGGAAGTGAGGTTTGCATTGGTCTGCAAGGAGGGATCTTGGTGAAGGACCATGTGTGACCTGTTGAGACCGTCTTGATGGTCCAATAGTCCGAGATCGAGGCCACCCAGACGTGCCGGAAGAGACGTAGGCGAGCCCCTACCCGACCCGCCTGGGCGGGCCCAATCTCAAAAAGACTTGGTTGGTTCACGCCCACCGGGCGTCTGTTTCTTGCCGGACTTTTGAAAAGAAGATTGGCCTCTGTTCCAATTCCAGCTTCTCCTGAAATCCCGTCCGGGTTTATAGGAGCGTGCCTCTCTCGAGTGCTCTGTACTGCGTCTCTGTTGAGGTTTTTTCTGATTAAACTGGCGCCTGTCCTGGGGAAGAAAACCCGACCTTCCGCCTGTAGCTTTTGAAATGGCGTTGTCAAGTTTGTTCCCAAACAATGAAGTCCCTTCAAAGGGAATTTTGCACCACGCCTGCTTGGAGGCTGGATCAGCAAGCCAGGGGCGTAACCACAGTGCTCGTTTGGCCGTGACCGAGGACAACATCGATCTGGACAGTAAACGGATGAGGTCAATTGAAGCTTCCCCCAAAAAGGCGACTGCCATCTTAAGTTCTTGCACTGCTGAACTTTGAGCCAGTTCTTCCGAGACACCTTTCAGAACGGAGTCTACATTTTCCACCCATGCCTCCATTGCTTTGGAGGTCACTGCAAGGGCTAAAGCTGGTTTGCATGCCGTTCCGGCCAGGCTATATATTTTTTTGAGGTCCTGGTCGATCTTCCGATCCAGACCATCTTTAAATGATACGGTGTCATCTAGCGGGAGGGTGACATGCTTCGCTAGGCGCATTACTGCTGCATCTACGAGGGGAGCATTCTCCAGATGCTTGACATCCTCCGATTTAAAGGGATACAGTCTAGAGGTTTTGCTTAGCATAGAAACCTTCTTATCTCCCTTGCTCCATTCTTCCTCAAACACTCCTTTCAGCTCAGAGGGAAGTGGGAAATTGGAGCGTTCTTTCCCCAGTTGTTTAAACAATTTCCTTTGTTTTTCTGGGGGGGCAGTGGTATCCTCCAACTTCAAAGTTTCCTTCACTGCCTTGATCAGTGGAGAGACTAAGGCGTAGTCGAATCCCACCGTAGAATCATCTCCCTCCATCTCGTCTTGCGAGGAATAATGGGAGGAATCATGGGGCTGGAATTGGCCGGGATCCTCCTGGGCCTCGTCAGCCAAGGAGCCAGACAAGGTGGTGGACTGGCTCCTTGTGTGGGGGGCAACTATTTCTTTCATAGATTGCTGTACCACACGTTTCACAAGAGACTCAAGGTTTTGATTTTCCGTCTCTTTCTCACCAACCACTCGGGCATAACATGGGTCGCATAGCGATTTGCCCTCCGGGATTCTGGTCTTGCATCCCCAACAGGCTCTGTGGTCAGAGCGATCATCGCGGTGGTAGTGGCGGTGACTAGAGGAGGAATGGGAACATCTCCTATGTCTAGAGGGGGTATGTGAACGTCCCCTATGATGATGGGACCTAGACGTAGTGTCGCGTCTAGACCTGGATGATGAGTGATGATGCGGCCTGGCAAGGTCCCTTTCTTGTGACCGATGAACTGAAGTTGCTGGGCTGTAAGAGATAATACAGACAGAGGGAGGGGGGGAAGGTGGGCAGGATGTAACCGTTAGCAACCACCAGATAGGCACAAAAGACACCAACCCCCTACCCACTCCGCCACATACCTTGTGCGGGAGGGCTGGCCACATGGCGGTGAGGATGAGTCCATAACGAGGGAGACAGGAATCCGTACTACACTGCCTAGACTAAGGATAAGCAAATCAATGCAAAGAAGCATGAGAAAATAATATTTTTTTTTTAAAACTGTCCCTTTAAGAGACACTAAGTATAACAAGCATACATTGCAAAATGAAGTGCTTACCCCGTCCTAGCAGTAATGAGGCTCCGGGAGGCTGTCGCTCTATGCCCACAGGTTATCCCACCTGTATAGGGCTCTTCAGCGGTTTAAATAAACCGCCGAAATGACGTCACGGCCGGTCCCGCTGCGCGCATGCGCCGAAGAAACCAGACCCACTGCGCCTGCGCGGCCCCTGACCCCTCCGCCGCATTGCGCATGCGCGGAAACCAAGCCTCGGTTTCACCGCAGTTCGCGCATGCGCAGAAGAGCGGCGGACCGGGAACCAGGAAGTAATGGCGTCCTGGGACGCAAAAAGCGTTCCACATGCCGCAACACAGGAGGAAAAGACAGGGAAAACAGGACAACAAACATAAACTTGTCTGCCATGAAGAAGATATGAAAAACAAAATCTTCAGACCTTGCCAGCCGAGGAATCCTGCGATATCCGATCCGGTACTCTGGGGCCACATCCCTTCCACCATAGGGGTATTTTCCAGCCCTGAAACCACTCGCCCGCTCATAGCTGGGCCCTGGGTGCACCGCAAGCAGTACTGATCCATCCGAGCAATCCACATCCTGGACATCGCACAGAATTGCATGATGAAGGTCCATGTGAGGAGGATAAAAAAAGGAACACCTGTCTGTGGAGGTGAGCTCAAATTTATGGGTATGGGGTCCTATAGCTGTGGAGAGGAGGCGGGGTTAACCCACACGTAGTCTGCCATGGAGTCTGTCAGGAAAAAGCCCTTTCTGACACTTTTTGTTTACATGAAAACATTTTTTTTTTTTGCAAGAAAATTATGTTGAACCCCCAAACATTATATATTTTTTTAAAGCAAAGGCCCTACAGATTAAAATGGTGGGTTTTGCATTTTTTTTTCCACACAGTATTTGCGCAGCGATTTTCAAACGCATTTTTTGGGGAAAAAATACACTTTTTTAATTTTAATGCACTAAAACACACTATATTGCCCAAATGTTTGATGAAATAAAAAGATGATCTTTGGCCGAGTACATAGATACCAAACACGACATGCTTTAAAATTTCGCACAAACGCGCATTGGCTACAAACTACATACATTTTTAAAAGCCTTTAAAAGCCTTTACAGGTTACCACATTAGATTTACAGAGGAGGTCTACTGCTAAAATTACTGCCCTTGATCTGACCTTCGCGGTGATACCTCACATGCATGGTGCAATTGCCGTTTACATATGACGCCAGACTGACGCTTGCGTTCGCCATTGCGCAAGAGCAGGGCAGGACAGGGGTGCTTTTTATTTTATTTTATTTTTTATTGTTATTAATTTTGTTTTTTTATTTTATTTTTTAACTGTTCCTTCCATATTTTTTTTTTAATCATTTTTATTGTTATCTCAGGGAATGTAAATATCCCCTATGATAGCAATAGGTAGTGACGGGTACTCTTTTTTTGAAAAAACTGGGGTCTATTAGACCCTAGGTCTTTCCTCTGCCCTCAAAGCATCTGACCACACCAAGATCGGTGTGATAAAATGCTTTCCCAATTTCCCAATGGCGCTTTTTATATTCGGGGGGGGGGACATTCCCTCCCACTGCTTGTAAAAGCAGTCCAGAGGCTAATTAGCCGCTAGGATTGCTTTTACATGAAAGCCGGCTGCTGGCTGAAAAGAATGATACCAAGATGATGCCTAAACCCGCAGGCATCAATCTGGTATAACCATTCAAAGTCCAGCAACATACCAGTATGTTGCTGGTCCTTGTTGGACATGTATTGTAATCTTTTTTTTCATGCAGCCTGTTGGCTGAACAAAAAAAAGAGATTGATCGGTGGGTATGCCCACCATTAGAATACCGCCATTCATCCACCCACTTCTAATGATGGGCATACATGCACCATTTATATATGCCGAAGCATTGGGGCATCCTACCGCAAAAATTATGCCGCACACACATGGTCGGACTTTTCCACGGGCAAGCCTCCGTCGGAATTTCGACCGTATGTATGCGGCATTAGGAGCAAAATCGCTCCTCCACTCCTCCGCCCCTGCTGCCCCAATGCTTCGGCATATATGCTTTTTTTTTTTAACTGTGGTGGTGAAATCACCTCCTACAGCACTGGAGTCCTGTCTCTGTGAACGCTGCAGTTATGTGTGTTGTGTTTTGTAAGTGACAGTAATCGATTGATACTGCACTTGGGTGGCCTGGGCTGGACGGAGGGGCAAAACGCAGGTGCTAGCAGGTATCTGGGCTGATCCCGCTAACACTGCGTTTTTGGGAACCCTAAACTGCTGGGGACACTAGTATAGATCTGATCAGATCAGATATTGATCTGTTCAGATACTATACCACTAAGGGAGGTGTATGCTTCACGCGTGGGTGTTAGCGTTACTGGCACTAACCTGACGCTGTCTGGGGTGTGACGCAGGGTTAACTAGGGGCAATTAGGGGTTTAAAACCTTTATTCGATAATATATGGGGGTACTTGACGCTATAAAAACCTGCGACGAACCTAAAAAAAATAACTGGCTATCTATCGGCACCAGCTTAAGTATCATAGCGATCAGAAAAACGATCGCTTAGTGACACTGGCAAAAGGGGGTGAAAGGGTTACCTGGGGGGGCGATCAAGGGGTTAAACCTTTATTAGGTAATATATGGGGTTACCTGACGCTATAAAAACCTGCGGCGAACCTAAAAAAAATAACTGGCTACCTATCGGCATCACCGACAATAAGACAGCGATCAGAAAAACGATTGCTTAGTGACAGCGGTGATAGGAGGTGAAAGGGTTACCTGGGGGGCGATCAAGGGGGTTAAACCTTTATTAGGTAATATATGGGGGTAGCTGACGCTATAAAAACCTGCGGCGAACCTAAAAAAAATAGCTGGCTACCTATCGGCATCACCGACAATAAGACAGCGATCAGAAAAGCGATCGCTTAGCGACAGTGGTGATAGGGGGTGAAAGGGTTACCTGGGGGGCGATCAAGGGGGTTAAACCTTTATTGGATAATATATGGGGGTACCTGACGCTATAAAAACCTGCGGCGAACCTAAAAAAAATAACTGGCTACCTATCGGCATCACCGACAATAAGACAGCGATCAGAAAAACGATCGCTTAGTGACAGCGGTGATAGGAGGTGAAAGGGTTACCTGGGGGGCGATCAAGGGGGTTAAACCTTTATTAGGTAATATATGGGGGTAGCTGACGCTATAAAAACCTGCGGCGAACCTAAAAAAAATAGCTGGCTACCTATCGGCATCACCGACAATAAGACAGCGATCAGAAAAGCGATCGCTTAGCGACAGTGGTGATAGGGGGTGAAAGGGTTACCTGGGGGGCGATCAAGGGGGTTAAACCTTTATTGGATAATATATGGGGGTACCTGACGCTATAAAAACCTGCGGCAAACCTAAAAAAAATAACTGGCTACCGATCGGCATCACCGACACTAAAACAGCGATCAGAAAAATGATCGCTTAGTGACGGCGGTGCTAGGGAGTGAAAGGGTTATCTGGGGGTGATCAGGGGGTTAAACCTTTATTAGGGGGGGTTAGGGGGCTACACTGGACCTAAAACTAACTGTAGTGACACTTTTACAGTCACAAATGTCACTGATTGCAGTGATCAGTAAATAAATGGTGACACTGTGACTGGGGGCTGGGGGGTGATCTGGGGGGGCCTGGGGGGGCGATTTATGTTCCTATGTGTCCTGGTGTCAATGTACTGTTTGTGCACTAACCTGTGTGTCTTCTCTTGTACGGCGCTTGGTATATGTGAGCGCCGCATGAGAGATGACATCACTTCCTCTGCCTGTGTAAACATTACACAGCAGAGGAAGCTTTCTCATTCGCCGGGAGCGATCGCGAGGGGGTGGCCGGAAATCGAACGGCCGTCCCCTCATCCCGGATCGCTCCCCAATGGATAACAACCGCTCACTGTATAGAAGGGGGGTCCGATTGGACCCCCCAACTATACAAAGGCAGTCACGTACACTGTACGTGATTGTGCCTGTCGGTGCCATTCTGCCGACGTATATATACAGTGAGCGGTCGTTAAGTGGTTAAGGAGTTATCATGCAAACACCAGTAAACCTCTTTTCATTTTACATATGGGTTGTTGAAATTTCTGTTTTCCTTATGTTCTCTTAAATTATTAATGCTAAACTGCATCCATGAGGTGCCGATAAATCTAAACATATTTTCTGACAATCTAACTCTGCTCCTACAAATGCACATTAAATAGCCTGCAGCTCTGTCTGTGCTTTGTAGCAATTCTGCTTCCTGGTAACAGATTCATATTCTACAGCCCTGGTGCCCAACCTGGCTGATGCCCCTGGAAAATGGAAATCACTGTAGTAAACATTACTACTCCAGTGATCTCCACTTGTCTCCAGGCCCCTTTCTGAGCAGCTGGCCTGATGCACTGTGAACACGGGAGGTTGGCTGCTTGATATGGGTCCCATTCATAGAATGCTTTGCATTTTTTGAATGAATGCAAAGCATTCTCTGATAGGACATTGCCCAATCAGTGATTTCCAGCTTCCAGGGGCATCAGGGCATCGGCAGGGTATAGTATATGTATAGTTACTGTAGGGGGGTATTCCCCTTTAATAGAGAGAGACAGGACTTTACGGGTGAGAGGTGAGTCGGGAGGGAGTAGAGAAGAGACTTTACCGGAAGTGAAAGCAGAAGAGAGAGACTATGTTACCCAGAACCCCTTTCAGCAATGTTCCCACCCCAGAGACTCATGGGAGGGGTTATAAAAGGAGGAGGCGAGGCTGGGCTCGGCCTCTTTGGGACATGAGACTTCAAGGGAGAGATCTTCCTGTGCGGATCCACCGTGGTGCAAGGCCTGAAGCCTGGGCCTTGCGCTGTTACCCAAAGAGCCTTCCACCCCATCTCGAGCCTGGGTGGCATCTGACTCGGTTTTCTTCAACCGCTGCTGAGCCGGAGACCAGACTGCTGCAGAGCTGTGTGAGGAGACACAGCAGGTGGAAGTTCCCGGACTGGGATCGCATCCGGAGGGGTGAGCGAGCACTTGCTCAATCCACAAATACTTTATATCATTGTTAGGCCTACAGACTGCCGTGGCCCACTAGTTCCTATTTGAGTTCTTTTCCCCATTTGAGATCCAAAGCAGAACTGAGTTGAACGGATCTTTAGTGGAGTGTACTGTGTTGGCATTTTTACCCCCCCTTGGATTACAAATGTGTTCCTGAAATGTGCACCACCGTTTAAAGACTTGCATGCGAAGAATTTTACCCCTACTAGAGACTGAGTTATATGGTCAGGCCTGGCCATCTAGGTAGTTTATTTAGTTGCTGCGCCATAGGGTGCATAGTGAAGTACTGTTACACGAGGCGCGTGTGCGCCATATCTCTATAGTTATAGTGTGACTACTGCTGCAGGGCTCTGCAGATAGATTCCTATGATCTGTTATCACTGTTGATTTCCATTGCCATAGAAAGTAAATTCGTTATTCTTTTATCACTGTCTTGGTGTTTGAATTTAATCAGAGAGCATAAGATATACACATATTACCCTAGACTAACTGTGCCAGTAGGGGGTCGAGTAAATTGCCGGGGGTTGGCGGAGCTGTCTTCAGGGCCCAAACTAAATCTGCGGCCCTCTTAGTTGAGGGTATCGCTACATTACATTGGTCCAAGCTGGACCAATATAACTGTGTAAAAATATACCATGCCTGGAATTATTCTTTAACACTTGTCAACCATGCTATAACCAAATGATGGCTACAGGGTGGTCCTCCACCCGCTGTGGTGCACATCTGGTGCGCACTGTAATTGCTGTGTTCTTTTGGACACAGCTGATCACAGATCGGGGTAAAAGGCCAATCACAGCGGCCATTTACCATGTGATCAGCTTTGTACAATCACATCTGATCACAATGTAAATACACTTGGTGGTTATCGGCATTCCTTTCCTCATGCGCTGTCACAGTATGAGGAGAGGAGAGTAGGTAACCGGCAACTCTGAACGGGAACATCTACAGCCCCAACAGTGCCCATCAGTGCTGCCTATCATTGCCCTTCAGTGCCGCCTTATCAGTGCCCATCAGTGACGCCCATCAGTGCCCTTCAGTAATGCCTATCAGTACCCATCAATGCCGCCTATTAGTGCCCTTCAGTGCCGCCTTTTAGTGCCCATCAGAGCTGCCTAACAGTGCTGCTTATCAGTGCCCATTGGTGCCACATATCAGTGCAGTCTCATCCGTGCCTCCTCATAAGTGCCTTCTCATCAGTGCCACCTCATCAGTGCCCAACAGTGCTGCCTCATTAGTGCCCATCAGTGCTGCCTCATTAGTGCCCATCAGTGCTGCCTCATCAGCAAACATCAGTGAAGGAGAAAAATTACTTATTTGTAAATAAGTAATTTTTTTGTATAACAGACTAAAAATAACTTTAAAAAAATAAATAATTATGTCTTGTTTTGTTTGTTTAGCAAAAAAACAAACAAAAAAAAACACAGTGGTAATTAAATATCACCAAAAGAAAGCTTTATTTGTGCGAAAAAAATTGATAAAAATTTCATATGGGTACAATGTTGCCATTGTCATTCAAAGTGCGACAGCGATGAAAGCTGAAAATTGGCCTGGGCAGAAAGGGAGTAAAAGTGCCCAGTAGACAAGTGGATAAATGATTACTAGTGGTCAATACCTAGAGCCAACAAAAGACAAAGTAAAATGGCCATATGCTTCAGGGGTAAAGATCTGCTCTAAATGCTCTCCAAGAAACATTTCGGTGAGGGATCACCTTCATTCCCCTTTCTAATCCTTTTGGAAACAAAGGTTAAACAAGATAACATCAAACAGGATTGACTAAGCTGAAGGAAGACAATAGTGTTATTAACAGGATGTAACTTAATCTTTATCCACTGGATGAGAATGGTATTTTCAGACAGCCAGACATAAACTTGCTGATACTCCCTGCCCCAAAGTGGAAACTATCAAATGAATCTGAGTCCTTTGCAGCAGTGTCTATTATTACCTTAGTTTAAAACAGATGGTTGTTGAGCTCACAGCTGAAGGAAACATATTATTTCAGGATATTACAAAGCTTAGAGGAGTTCAAGTTAAGTATCAAGGCAACCACTGTAGAAGTAGAGTTGGTAAACCTTTGTCATGTTTTACACATATTAAAGACAAACTGCACACATATTTTTATCAAATACAAAAAAAGGTTTCAAGCACTATTTGATGCCATTTAGAAAGCCAGTAATATGTCATATGTAGGTATATAGCTCTGATAACAGTAAGTTCTCGTCAAACTGAACAATGAAAATATCGGGGAAAACGCCAGGCCAATCTGCTCGGAGCTTTTGCTTTATCTTCTTGGCATTGCATCCATAAACTATGTAAAACTGGCGTAACTACAACCTTATAAGTAACAGTTCCACCCCACTTCTTTTGGACATCCTACCCTCTTTCCTGCCCTCATTGGCCCTCTGCAATAATTGATCTTAATATTGACCTACAAGATGACCAGAGCTCAGCCATATTTGCAGAGGCACACAACAAAACCCGTTACAACCACTTTTACCTACAGGTATGCCTAGATTAAGGCTTACCTGTAGGTGCGCGAAATATCTCCCAAACCTCCACGGTTTAGGAGATATTTACAAATGAGACTGGCGCCGATGTCTACGGTGCATGCGCACTTTAGGAACCTTTGGAAACGGCGAGTGTGCCGTTTCTAAAGGAGATTGTGCCGTGACTGTCGGCTCCCACACACATGCGTGGAAGTGACCATCGCGGTTCTGGCCAATCACAGCACCGGAGCCGTGATACCCGGAAGGAAGATGGACGCTTAGTGGAAGAGGGGACAACGGTGACATCGCAGGCTTCGGTTTCAGGTAAGTGACACATAATGGCCTTCTATGTGATGCATAGTAGCCCATTATGCTTTATCTTTGCAGGGAAACAAAGAGGAAGTAAAACCCATCAGGGTTTACTTCCTCTTTAATGGCAAGTGCACTGGTACAGTCCAATCCAAGGTTCCAAGAATCCTCCCTGATAAATGCCTAAAATGGTAGAGCCCAGCATAGCAGGTCACCTACTCCTCCTGTGTGAAGTATCCTTAGACAGCATCAATTTGGTTGTTTTGCAGGCTGGCGAGTGTGCTGGGAAATATTTTGTTTGTGATGTGCGTTGCCCTTCCATGTGCACCTTACTGCAAAGGCTAGTTACTGTATAGTCAAAAATAAGAAAAAAGGAAAGAAACTGCGCTAAAAGTAATACATTTGAAAGAATTATCCTACAATGTAGTGTAGCGGCCTCCACCCTCTCCTCACTACTCTTCTTGCTCTGGCTCTCGTCTAGGGGTACTCTGAAGGAGAGAGTGCGGGGTCACCATGCCAAGTCCCCCTGCAGAGTAAGTGCAGTGAGAGACAATCCTCTTTTAGCTTCGGGTCGGTGTTCTGCATCTGGAGACCTCCTCCTGGTTTTCTCGAACAGTGTCTGCCAGTAAATGAGCCCCACACCACTAAAGTCCAACACTCCTTTATTCTTCCAATAACAGAGTAATGCACAGACAGTTAGACTCCCTCAACGAACAGAACAGACAGGAGGGTGTGGATGCGAGTAGGCCCAGGCACAATGAACTCTCCACTTTCCTTCCTGAAAGTGGGTTGCGGTCTCCGAGCGAAGGGGGATTTCCTTCCAGGCGGTCTCCGGTGGAAGGCTCACCTGTCACCGGCAATATGCTGCACCAGGTCTTCAAGCAAGTATCTCCCACCGGTCCATTACGCCCTCCGGATTCGGGTACCCACTCCCAGGGTCCCCTAGCATCTCCTTCCCTCGCGGAACTCAGTGTTGGGCACTGAGTTCCAGACCTCCATCCAAGTACCTCACCCCAGGCTAAAGGTGCCTGGGATGGAACACGACCTCCGAACGTCCTCTAGGCCTAGGCTGCCTAGAGGACCGACACGAACCACCGCCCACAGGCTGAAGGTGCCCGGGACTCGACCCCGTGACAAAGATGGCCGGCCCCTTTATACCCTCTCCCAGCAAGCACGGCGGGTTCCCCGCCCCACCATACCGCTGCCGAGGGAGGACAAAAAGGGAGCACGGCACACAGCAATGGTTCAACCCCAGCCCAAGGCGACAGCGCCACCCGCTGGGCTGCAGGGAACTGCACATCACTGGTGTCTCTGCCAGTTTTAAATACACAGAAAAGTGTATACCCGCTACACTAGGAAAGTAGTGCAAATGAATAACAGTGAAAAAGCTGCCGCTTTCTGTGATACATCAAACAGTGAGCAACATAAAAGAAAATATTAAAGCCGCACTACCAGTATTAACAGTTCTGTGAGGAACCAATAAACAAATTACTTGTGCCTACACACTATCACAAAATTGATGGTGTAACTCTAGTAAACAAATGAATATAGAATAAAAAATGTATAGATATATATAAATAAATGTGTAAATGGATGAATGTCCCAAGATAAAGTCCAAAAAATGAATCCTTGAATCTTCCACAAAAATGTGTATACAAATGATGAAATCCACCCGTGCAGAAAATCTTATAATGATGACAATCCACGCTCTGCAGCAATGAAGCAGCAACACAAAATATTATCCACCACCAATGAAGGGGATCTGCTTACCAGAACCCTGTGGTCCCCTATCACGGAGGACCTAGGGAGGCCTTGGATACAAGTACTGCTGGGCTGCTGGGCTGGATGACTCCAAACTCCTTCACACCTGCTGTACTCCACCCTCCAGGGCAATGGATCTCGATGGATAGTAAGTATATGGAACAAACAAAAGCCTCTAATAGTGTAAAATACTTGTATCCAAGGCCTCCCTGGGTCCTCCGTGATAGGGGACCACAGGGTTATGGTAAGCAGATCCCCTTCATTGGTGGTGGATAGACATGTGCATTCGTTTTCGTCCGAATGCATTTTCGTCCGAATTTCAGGTATTTTCGTTATCGTTTTAACAAACGAAAACGAAAATGCAGAATCCGAAAACCGAAAGAACTGACATAAACAAATGCTTAATTTTCGTTTTCGTTGCAACAACAGTTCGATATAGATAGAAGATTCGACAAAGCATTGAAAAACATACAAACGTTGAATCTGTCATTGAAGGCTTATGGTGTCTGTTGAAAGTTCTAAGAAGATTCGACGGAGCAGATAAACTGTACGACGCTGCAATCATACATTTCCAGTCAAATACTCTGCCCATAGGCTATAGAAAATTCTAATGTTGGTTGACTAGTAATAATAATTAATAAATATAATTATTACTAGTCATACAACATTATAATTCTACTATAGCTAGCTTGTAGGCGGAACATTCGACCGGAAATGTACGATTGCAGCGCCGTAGAGTTTCGCTGCTCTGTCGAATTTTCTTTGAACATTTGACAGACACCAAAAGCCTTCAATGACAGATTTGACCTTAATTCAGATTTTCGGACGAATGCAATTTCTAACGGAAAACTAAATAAATAAAAACGAATTTCGGGAGTAAGTAAATAAATTTATTTTTCAAACGAAAACGAAATTCCGAAACGAAATATTTCAGTGTGCACATGTCTAGTGGTGGATAATATTTTGTGTTGCTGCTTCATTGCTGCAGAGCGTGGATTGTCACCATTATAAGATTTTCTGCACGGGTGGATTTCATCATTTGTATACACATTTTTGTGGAAGATTCAAGGATTCATTTTTTGGACTTTATCTTGGGACATTCATTCATTTATTTATATATTTATATATATCTATACATTTTTTATTCTATATTAATTTGTTTACTTGAGTTACACCATCAATTTTGTGATAGTGTGTAGGCACAAGTAATTTGTTTATTGGTTCCTCACAGAACTGTTATTATTGGTAGCACGGCTTTAATAGTTACTGTATAGGTTGGGGTGGTTGCCACTTTTGGTACAATTGGTTGAATTGGGTGCGGGGACGCATTGGATGCCTTCAGCTGCCATTGTGCTCTTGATGGACGTCACGTGCGCCCTTAAGGACAGGTGGGCTTCCTTCAAGCACACCTGCTCTTAATCTATCCACTGCTATATGTGCTCCAACTTGGGAGACTCTGAAAATTATAGAGTTTGGATCGCAGAATACAGAAGAACCTTGACGTGGGCACTGCGGCTTATGCATATATTTGCAAATGTGTGCAAATCTGTTTTAACGTGAATTTTTAGATAGGACCAAATTGGTTGTTTTGCAGGCTGGCTGGTAAGTGTGCTGGGAAATCCTTTGTTTGTTTACAATCTGCCAAAAGCTTTTGCTTTATCTTCTTGGCATTACCTCCATCAACTGTGTCAAACCTTATGAGCAACAGTTCCACCCCCTTTATTTTTGGACATCCTACTTTCCTTCCTTCGTTGGCCCTCTGCAATAATTGATCTTGATCTTGGCCTACAAGAGGACCAGAGCTCTACCATGCTTGCAGAGGCACATAACCATTTCTATTTCTTAATGGCAGGTGCACTGGTACAGCCTAATCCAAGGTTACAAGACTCCTCCTCACTAATAAATGCCTAAAATGTGAGAGCCCAGCATATCAGGTCACCTGCTCCTGCTTTGTGAAGAATTTGGTGTGTCCTGATTTTCATATGACCTAATTTTTTATGACATTGACGGTGGTGCAGAGGATGGTCTATGTGGACAACTTTACCCAGATGCCTGCATACTTAGATGTGCCTGTTTTAATCATCAACCATGTGAGTTGCTAAATGTTGTACCTTCATTAAATTTAACCATATTGCTACACTTAAGCCCTGTACACACGATCAGATTTCCTATGGATTTTAAACCAATGGATTTTTCCATCGGAAATCCGATGAAGCTGACTTCCATCAGTCTTGCCTACACACCATCAGTCAAAAAAACGATCATCCCAAACGCCTTGACGTAAAACACTCCGACGAGCCAAGAAAAATAAGTTCTATGCTTCTGAGCATGCGTCGACTTGATTCTGAGCATGCGTGGGTTTTTTATCCGATGGAGTTCCCCACAGACGATAGTAATTTGCTATCGTTTTTTTTTCCATTGGATAAATTTAAAACATGTTCTATTTTTTAACACCGATGGAAAAAAGACCAATGGGGCCCATACAAAAGTCCATCGGACTGTTTTCATCGGTAAAACCGATCATGTGTACAGGGCTTTAGAGGCATCTCTTTTCTCTTTTATACTCAGTTGTGACATGATGCTACTTGTATATCAAGACATTGCTTGTATATCAAATCAAAATAATTTCTTCAAAACGGATCTTAACTGATCGGACGTTGATGGACATTGTCCATTAACGCCAGTTAATATCCGTTTTCACGGAAGTCAACGTATCCTTGTACGTTAAAAAAAAAACGGACAAGATCGGAAGCGGAGGTTAACGGATGGTCATGCGTTTGTCCATAGGAATGCTTTGTCGTCCATTGACGGATGGATGAAAAACGGATAGACGGTCCGATCGTGTGAAAGGGGCCTTACTCTGACACAGATCCTCTGTGTTGGAGAGCTGCAGGCAGCTGTCTGGGGGAGGGGCACTGATGTCATCCCAACAAGCAGGAGCCCAGGAGGAAGGAAATCTCCCATGCTGCTGAGATGAGGTCAGGAAATCTAGGGAGGATTATGCAGAAACTGACCGGGGGGGGGGGGTGTAATGATTTTGCCTGGGTACAGACTACTGCCCCATGTAATGTGCTCTCTTATGCTCACCATGTAATGTGCAGTGCCCACCATGTCAGGTGCTGTGTCATGCAGTGCCCACCATGTAATATGCTGTACCCCCCATGTCATGTGCTGTGCCATACAGTGCCCACCATTTAAGGTGATGTGCCCACCATGTATTGTTCTGTACCATGCAGTGCCCACTGTGTAATGTGCTGTACCCACTATGTAATGTGCTGTGCCATACAGTGCCCACCATGTAATGTGTTGTGCCTATCATGTAATGTGCAGTGCCCACCATGTCATGTGCTGTGCCATGCAGTGCCCACTTGTACCCACCGTGTAATGTGCTGTTCAATGCAGTGTCCACATGTCATGTTCTGTGCCCATCATGTCAATTGCTGTGCTGTGCCCACCATGTCATGTGCTGTACCCGCCATGTAATGTGCTGCGCCGTGCAGTGCCCACCATGTCATATGCTGTGTCCACCATGTCATGTGCTGTACCCACCATGTAATGTGCTGTGCCGTGCATTGCCCACCATGTCATGTGCTGTGCCCACCATGTCATGTGATGTGCTCATCATGTCCTGTGCAGTGCCCACCATGTAATGTGCTGTGACATGCAGTGTCCACCATGTCATGCGCTGTGCCCACCATATAATGTGCCGTGCAGTGCCCACCAGGTCATGTGCTGTGCCCACCAGGTCATGTGCTGTGCTGTGCCCACCATGTCATGTGCTGTGCCATGCAGTGCCTACCATGTAATGTGCTGTACCCACCATGTAATGTGCTGCACCCACCATGTAATCTGCTGTGCCCACCATGTAATGTGCTGAATGAGGTATGCAAAGCTGCGATCTCCCCTTGTTTTTAGATTGTATGACAACGTTGTCTTATTTTTAAATCAGTTTTTTTTGCACAATCTACTTGCCACATTTGATTAATTTGACTGTTGTGAACTTTTTTGTAATTAATAAAGTACCTTTTGTATTTATCCGAAGTGTTTTGATATATGTTTGTGGATTGTCCACTTGCCATATCACCTGGCCACGTCACCTGGCCACAAGTTGTGGATTGTCCACTTGCCACGTCACCTGGCCACATCACCTGCCACAATTTGTGAATTGTCCACTTGCCACGTCACCTGGCCATGTCACCTGTCACAAGTTGTGGATTGTCCACTTGCCACGTTACCTGCCACAAGTTGCAGATTGTCCACTTGCCACATCACATGCCACAAGTTGCGTATTGTCATTTGCCACGTCACCTGCCACACGTTGTTGATTGTCCACTTGCCACGTCACCTACCACAAGTTGCTTGTTCAAATCTAACAACATATGGGTCAAATTCCAATTATACTTCGGATAACAGCAATGCTAGTGGTGTATTGAATTGGATCAAGGGCTCATTAGGGTATATAAATGGTCTATGAATCATTGCAAGCAATTACAATTTTTTAAAATATTTTTTTTTATGGTTTTCATAATTTGCCATAATTTTAGAGATTTTTAATGTAAAAAAAATAGGGCACCCTTTAAAAATGCTTATAAACGAAAACGCGTTTAGACACATTTGGCATCTGAAACGTGGAAATCTTCGACGTCTGAACCCATTTTTTTGCTTTCAAAGAAACGCTGTTAAACGCAACTGCCTAAAAATGGCAATAAACAAGACTGTGTACATGGTCACATAGGATAACATTGAATGTGTTCAGGGGCAGTTGAAAAAAGCGCCCAACTGCCTCTGAACGCGGGTTTAACAGCGTCCCGTGTACATGGGGGCCTTAACTGTTTAATTGATTTTTCTTGCTGGCAAAAGCTGATTTTACATATTTGACTAATAAATGTTCAACAGAGCAAGAACCCTTTAAAATGTCATGGCGATCTGGAAAAATCTGTCTTATCATTAGGTGCAATTACCAATTAGCACCTCAAGAAGCAACACCAGTGGGACTTGCAATCTTCTATATCTCTTCCACCCACTTTATAGTGACCCTGTCACTGCTAGTCAACTGGAAACTTCACATAACTGGATTGTTTACATTGCACATTTCAATGTTGGATGTCAGTCACTCTTATGCCGCGTACACATGACCGTTTTTATTGTCATTGAATAAAACGGCATTTTTCTCGACGTGATTCTTCTCAAGCCTGCCTTGTCTACACACTATCATGGAAAAAAATGCTTGAGTAAAGCGCGGTGACGTACAACACGTACAACGGCACTATAAAGGGGAAGTTCCATTCGGATGGCGCCACCCTTCATGTTAGTAAAGTTTGTTGAGAGACGATTCGTGCTTTTCAGTCCGTTACAGCGTGACGAATGTGCTATCTCCATTACAAACGCTAGTTTTACCAGAACGAGCGCTCCCGTCTCATACTTGATTCTGAGCATGCGCATATTTTTTCACGTCGTTAAAGCCTACACACGGCCGTTTTTCATGATGAGAAAACGAGGAGGTGAAAAACGACGAGAAAAATTAGAGCATGTTCCAATTTTTTTCATGCCCATTTTTCACGTCGTGAAAAATGCTCTGAAGCCCACACACGATCATTTTTAATGACCATTTTAAAAAATTGCATTTTTCTCATCATTAAAAACGGTTGTGTGTACGCAGCATTAGAAGTGTCAGAGGAAGCTGAAAATAGAACAGCTTCATTAATAAAAAGAGAAGAACTGATTGGCCACATGGCTGAAGTTAATTAAGGAATATAACCTTGTCAGTTATCCTTCAATGATCTTTCTGATAACACTACTTATTTAAACAACATAATTTGGGACAACTGTTAACTTACTGTGGAAAAAGGGGTTCAGCAAATTTACAATATCCAATATTTGCATACATTACATTGTTTTTTCTTTAAAAAAAAAGATGTACCATATCTTCCTTAGCTTTGTCCAAAAAGCTAAACTCTGAGGTTATCCAACTTAAAACAAATAGAAAAGAAACACTTCTTAAAGAGTATGCCAGTGCAAAATAAAAGAAAAAGTACATCACTGCAATACATGCACAATTTATTTTATTTTATCCATTTAATTTCAATAGTTTTTTTATTGGTGTAAACAGAAAAGAAAAGAACAACAGCGTTGCATTTTGACTTTCAGCATAACAGTTGGAACATAGCGAAGGTATGTGTTTAAGTACAATAAAGAAACAAAGTCTTAACTATACAACACGTATTGGATGACTGACAAATAATATCAGAAAAAAGACCAGGAGTTTTGGAGGGGGAGACGTCCTTCACCGCCCAGCACCCCAAATAGAATCTAGCTGTGTCGGAGGGTGGAGGCGCGTCCCACCCAGGCCCCTGGTTATTACATAGGAACTAGTGGATTATGGAAAACGTGGAACATGACATACCAGCAAAGGCCCTAAGGCCTGTAGTAGGCATTAGACCAGCAGGTACAAATATAAATAGTCTCAGGAGTGTCCATGCAACTGATCTACTTAGACAGCAAGTGGAACTGTAGTATAAGGTAAAACTATGACTATGTATAGATGGGAGGCACTCCAACGTTTATGAGGTGGGAAAGGGGTCAAAAACAAGAGCCTCGTCCTTTAGAATTCAGTATATTCCCCTAGGGGGAAACATCGGCCATAGAGGTATATCATGGGTAATCTTTAGAAGCCCCTTAACAAGGCTCCGGACTGACCGGTGCAAAGAGGTGCCCTATACAGTAAAAAAAATTACCAGTAAAATAACCAATGAGTCTTTAGAAGAGTGCTCCTAGGTCATAGTGGGGGACCTAGTGAGAAAGGGGTAAAGTGGAAATATAGAAGGATTAAAGGAAATAAGCAGAAAAACAAACAAACAGAGAAAGCAAAGTGACTGGGTGAGTCCCGCCCCCCTATTTGGAGCATGGATGGGTGCAGGGTGTGAGCTACAGCCGAACATATTTGGACCATGGTTCCCAGGTGGCCTCATATTTTTCAGTGAGGTACCATTTTTTTTATTTTATCAATTTAAAGACCCTTCAAGTACAGACGCGGCCCATGCAAGGATTTTTGTCTACTTAGGCGAAGGTGTGTTTCTCTTTTAGAAGCTACAGGTCATCAGTTTGGAGTTACGCAGGAGCACTGGTACTAAGGTTATTACTCTCACTCTGGCATGCATGCACTCTAACATGTGTAGAACAATAACCCTTTTCATACATGCATTTTTTGTAGGTGTGGGTGTGTATGTGTAGGGTCTCTAAATTTTTTTCAATTTTTTTAAATGTTTTTATTTTTTTATATGTCTCCTAATATACTTAAAACATTTTTGCTTTCTTTTTTATTTACATAACTTGTATTGCTATCACATAGGGGACAAATAGCCCTCTATGTGATAGCATATAGGTGACAGGTTCTCTTTATGTTGATGTAGGTTGTGTAACCCTTTGTGACGATTCTCTTTATGGAGACACCCAGGGTCTATTAGACCCTGGATGTCTCCTTTCTGATTTACTGCAGCTGATGGAACACAGACAGTGTTCCATAAGCTGCTTCCCTCAACACTGATTCTGGAGAATGGTAGCTCCGGTCCAGGAAGTGACATCATACACATCACTTCCTGGTCTGTGTCCAGGAGGGAGGCTGAGTGGACGGAGGTCCGCTGAGCTCCTGCCGCTCTTCCCAGCAACAATCAGCCATGACAGCACCGGGCCCGCAGGTGGGACAGCAGAGCCTGGTGAACAGCAGGGAGGGGGGGCGGCACATCCCAGCGGAGGTGGAAGTGATAGGCGGCTTCACTTCATCACTTCCACATGAAAGCCGACAGCTTTACTAAGGTACATACACCCCGGCCGCTATGTGTAAAAAAAATAATGTCTGTAGCACTGTAAAAATGCGATTGCCCAGCAAGTAGATTTTCTGCCCCCCCTATCTTCTTAAGCCACCTTATGGTAGAGTACAGACAAATGCATGAGGATCTGCCAACAAAGAACTTAGGTCCTCAGTCATGTTGAGGGCTGACAACACACAGTATTTTTGTGGAATGAGGGGTGTCAGCTCTGCCCAGATTTCCCCTGCCAAACTACTCAGACCCACCCACTCTCCTGCATCTCCACACCAGACACACTAATTATTCTGCAGTCCAAGATAAGAACTAGGAGGGGTAATTTGACTCCTTAAGATAACACAGGAAGGGTGCATATGACATCTATGACATCTATGACATCTATGAATTTCGGAAAATGATCGACAGGTATTTTTTTTTTGCACTGATTAACCATAAAACTTTCAATGGCACATACACTTTATGACAATTGTCAGTTATGTATTGTATTTTATTAGCTATAGACAGCAGCTAAATTGATTTTCAAATTAGCAGTCAGAATTAAAGAGAACCTTTACCCATAACGACTTGATAAAAAATAATGTTCTGTAGCGAGGAACATACAGTACATTAAGGCCTCATGCACACTGGATGTTAAAATAATGTTATAAAAACGCCAGTAGCTTTGCAGTGAGTTTTTCAACTTTTTTGCAATAGCGTTTTTTTAGCATTTGCTAGCGTTTTTTTCCTTTTTACATAATTTTTTCAATGGATCAAAAAAATGCTGGTGAGATGAGTTTTTGTGCGTTTATCAAAGTTTATCAACGTTTATTGACGTTTATCGGCGTTAGAGCGTTTTTACAGCTGAAAAACATCTCTCAGAACCCACTAGGTTTGGTTTTTTTTACTGCTCAAAAACGCCACTGCCCAAAACTGCTGATAATAGCCTATGTGTGCATGGACACATAAAATAACATGATGGAGAGTTTAATGACTGTAGAAAAAAACGTCTACAGCCAAAAACAGCTGCTGTAAAAACGTCAAAAAGCATCCAGTGCGCATGAGGCCTAATAATTATGCTACTAAAATTAGTGTGTGCTGTAAATTGCCTCCAGCATTGCTCCTGTTTCTTCTTGCTGGAGGCTGCCATTTTGCTGAAGCCCAGAGCCCCTGAACAGCAGTAAATCTGTAGGCTGTCAACAGATCGGCCTCTACATTTTCGGCACAGTGCTGAAAAATGGAGAGCAAGTGAGCATGTGCAGAGCAGGGTGAGACAGCGTATTACTGGATTTTGAACAGTATAGACACTTATTTTTAATGTTTTACATAGCTATACCTGCAAAAGGGGCCAGTCTGAAGCCTTCATTTTCTGACTAAAGTTTCACTTTAAGATAACACGGGAAGAGTGCATAGGACATCTCTGAATTTCCGAAATGATCTACGGTTATTTTTTTGTACTTATTCAACTGGTATAATAATAAGCTTTCAATGGTATGTTTAACAGACCAAAAATAAGCAAATAATGAACTGTTAAGGATTACATACACTTTATGACAATTGTCAGTTATTTATGGTATTTTATTAGGCATAGCTAAATTGATTTTCAAATTAGGAGTTAGAAGAATTAAATCATTTCTTCACAGAAGATGAAACTAATGTAATTCTTTAAAATCCACACAGAATTTCAAAAAGTTCCACATTTCAACTGCAGTTACATGACACTTAGGTGACACTTGGTACCTATTGCAATTAAAGAATTTAATGAAACAACACTATGTGCAGAAGATGCAAAAAAGATGTAGAGAATTTTTGCCATATATGGTTTTATTACTCTAATTTTATGAAGGGAAATATCAGCATTTATACTTAGTTATTATGAAACCTTTAAAATTAGATTTAAAAAAATTGGCACATATTTATAGACATATTTTCTAAACATAACACTAATTCAGTGCTAATATCCTCCAAATCACGTATCACTAAATACTGAAAGTCAGTGGATATCTATTTACTTATTTACAGAATAATCCAACTCAACAACATAAAAAAAACGCACAATAAACATGTTTTTGGCAGTTTTTGAATCCCTGGTTTCAATAAAATAAAAACTTTAATTAGAACTTGTCTAAGAAATAACTTTTTACTTTAAAGTTTAATAACTTTAGTGATTCATTACTTTTTGTGTACTCATGTAACAGCATGCTTTACGTTTTCATTGTTAAAATGTAACGTCTATATACCCAACCCCATTGTAATTACTCTACTTGTCTTTCTTTACAATTCCCAAGGAAGATTAACAAGTCTGTAACTTTTCCAATACAGTAGGTGTTCTTATTATGCATTAATTGGAAAACCTATTTCTGAAACACTAGTCGAGTTCCTCTCCTTGGTACTTTTTTTTTATGTATTATATTATATGTCTTGCAAAACATGAAAAAACAAAATATACATATAGCGCACTCACCCCAGGCTTTACCTGCTTTTCTTTATTTGGCTCCTCCGCAGGAAAGACTGAGGCACACCGCACTACATGCCCGTACCCTCCTGGATGGGGAGGTTGAGCCGTGTTATTTTCTCGGGCCTGCCTGCGGCTGGTGTTTGAATCCTCCCGAGCTGATCTCACCTCTGGCTTGGCCAGAGACAAGTCCTTAATTCTCCCTAGTAAAGCCACTATCCACACCAACTGAAAGTCCAACTTCTGTATTTATTTCACACGGATAATAAACTGTCCCTTTAAGAGCAGACAGGTTGAGACGAGACACAGGTCAGATAAGGTGGGAGAGAGGTCCAGGCACAAACTGAAATCTTGGTTCTCTTACTGTTCTGATATGCACGAACAGGTTTGGCGTGCGATCTTTATCACAGACCTAATGAATATGAAAGTCACTGCCACTGACTTGTTGAAGATGGTCACTGCCACTGACCGGGTGAATAGGGCCTTGCCCTATTTGGTCATTGCCACTGACCTGGTGTGCGTAGAGTCACTGCCACTATGACCTACAGAACATGCACTGCCTTCTTGGAGAACTTGGCCCATGTCAAAGAGAAAAACATCCCTCCGGAGAGTTACCAGAGGCCCTCACTGTCACCACGACTCTGCGCTGGGTCTTTAGAAAGGGTCACCTCCCTGGCCTCCTTGATCCAAGATACGGGTCCCCTCGCAAGGCGGTACCCTGGGAGCTCTCGATTTTTAGTGGACCCCAGCCGAAGGTTGTTGGGCTCCGGGCCTCCTATTTAGTACCTCACCCCAGACTGAAGGTGTCTGGGATGGAACAGCAACTCCGCCTCCGGGCCTAGGGAACCCAGAGGCAACACACCCAGGCCTCCGGGCCTAGGGCACCCAGAGGCGACACACACACCCAGGCCTAAGGTGCCTGGGCGCGACCCCGAACTCCTCATGGAAGATGGCCGCCCCTTTTTATACCCTCTCCCAACAGGCACAGCAGGTTCCCTGCCCCGCTGCACTGCTGTCAAGAGGGGATAAGAAAAGGCACAACCCTGTACTGTGGTTCAACCCGGGCCTATGGCAACAGCGCCACCTATAGGCCCCAGGGAACTGCACATCAGTACTATCTCCCAAGGACAGAAACGGTCCATGAACCCTAACAATTTGTGTATCTGAGCCTGATTACCACTCAGATACTTCCCTTAAATATAGCACCCCGCTACATACAAAAAAATGAAATAAACAATTGGTAGCAGAAAGGGAGCTGTAGTAACTATTCAGTACCAACATTAACAAGGTAGAGAATGGTGACAAAGTCAAAAGCCATTTTGGCCAAACCCACTGTAACATAATAACATACAGTATATTCAGATTTAAGAAAATAAGCATAGCAATCTGAAATATTCTTAATAGATGGAGAATATATAACCTCAAAGCTAAACAGCTATGAATGTAAACCCAAAATCATAAATCTGCTGCGGCAATATTGGCTTCACTTGATGAAGTTTAATTGCTAGCTAGAACATGGATCTCTAAACTAAGGCCCTACAGCTGTTGCGGAACTACACGTCCCATGAGGCACTGTAAAATGGCAATTGTAGTTCCTGAACAACTGGGGGGCCATAGTTTGGAGAACCCTGAGCTAGATCCTCAAATCATGCTGCAGTATACAGTAAATCACAAACTCTCAATACTTGAACTATTTAGTTCTACATACTGTATCTGTTTTTCAGTGTGATTTACAGTTTGCAGAAATGCACTACAGTCCATTTAACGTGATTTCCTATGGTAAAGTTCACATCTATGCGTTTTGCGGCTGGTGTGTTTTTGGAAAGGGTCAGGGAAATTGCAAAAAAAAGGCGTTCCCCCCAGGTCTATACCAGGCCCTTTGGGTCTAGTATGGATTCAGGGGGGACCCCCTCATGCCAACATTTAAAAAAGAAACAGCGTGGGGTCCCCCGCAAAATCCATACCAGGCCCTTATCCGAGCATGCCGCACGGTAGGTCAGGAAAGGGAGGGGACGAGCGAGCGCCCCCCTCCTAAACCATACCAGGCCGCATGCCCTCAACTTGGGGGCTGCCCCCATCCCAAAGTACCTTGCCCCCATTAAGATGAGGACAAGAACCTCTTCTCGACATCCTTGGCCGGTGGTTGTTGGGGTCTGCGGGCGGGGGGCTTATCGTAATCTGGAAGCCCTCATTAATAAGGGAGCCCCCAGGTGCCGTCCCCCATATGTGAATCTACCCATTCACCAAAAAACTGTGAAATGTTAACAAACGACAAGAGCCGGTTTTTGACAAGTCCTTTATTAAACAGGAAGCCCCGGAGCCATCTTCTCCTAGAGCCGTCATCTCCCGGTGCCGTCTTTTTCTTGTGCTGTCTTCTCCCATATAGCTGTCTTCTTCCTCACTGCCGCCATCTTCTTCTTCCTCGCTGCCGCCGTCCTCTTCTTCTTCCTCGCTGCCGCCGTCCTCTTCTTCTTTCTTGCCGCCACTGTCTTCTTCTTCTTCCTCGCCGCTACCATCTTCTTCATTGCTGCCAGTTACCCGCTAACAAAAAAAATCTGGTCTTGGCCTGAAGCTGTCTTTCTCCGTTGTGATGTTCCCGCTGTCCGGCACCTCTTATATAGGCATGGGGCATGGACATCCAATGAATTTGCCCGAAGAGCCCACTCCTTGTGACGTCCCATGACCTTTCCTGACCTGAATCCATACTAGACCCAAAGGACCTGGTATAAACCTGGGGGGGAACCCCACGCCGTTTCTTTTAGCGTTTTTTTTTTTTTTTTACATTCAGCTTTCATTGGGGAAGCCCGTTGACAGCTGATGACTCATCGGTTGTTAAGGACACGGCAGCCGGCTTCCTGGCTCCCTCCTTAGCAACCAGCTATATACAGTGTATTTACAGTGCGTTTAAACAGAAAAAAAAAATCGTAAAACGCAAAATGCATGAAACCTGCATGCAAAAACGCATAAAAAACGCGTGTCTAAAATACAAAACGCACTGCAAAACATGCCTGAAAAACGCATGAAGCGCAGCCACATAAATATGAACCTAGACTTGATGTTTGGCGCCTGGTAAATAAGAATACTTGAAGGGGAAAGCGTTTTGCTCATCCAGAAGGGATCATTTCCATAAAAAGGTACACAAAACTGAAGCGGGACTGCTATTTACATCAACCAGTCAGATGTTCTCTTTACAATGAATCAAGCAACTGATTGGCTACTGTGGCCAACAACTCAGTGTTTTGCTATATTTTTCTTTGCAGCTGGTTTCATAAATCCTTTTTCTGTCTGGACACTTGAAAATGTATTTATAGCGTTTCTAGGTCACTCTTTCTTAACCAGGGTTCCTCCTGTGGTTGCTCAGGATTTACTGAGCAGTGAGCAAAGGCAAATTGATCTCAAACCTACAATGACCACATGTGCAAGAAGATGCTTCTGCAATCAAATGTGGGGAAACCACATGTTTTATCCTTGCACATGTATTACTGTCTGCATTACTTGACTGTCATTATTCACTTAATTTCTAAAAATACTACAAAAATGCTGTTGTACAGAGCAAGAAGGTGTACAATAATTTGCCCAGGGTGTCTATGTATGTATACTCCTCATAGCTGAGCTCCTCCATGCCTCTTATCAGTTTGGTTGCCCATTCTACAGTTCCCCAAGATTATTTTTGTGAATTGGTGCCCAAAACTGAACTACTTTTCCAGATGAGGACTTAATAATGGTTTGTACAGGGGTAAAATGATCTATCTCCCTCTTTGCAATCCATACCTCTTTTAAAACAAGAAATTATTTTGCTCAATTTGGAAACCGCAGCTTGGCATTGCATGCCATTATTAAGCTTATGATCTACCAGAACACCCATATTCTTCTCCACCATTGATTCCCCCAGTTGTCCTCCCCCCTAGTATGTATGATGCATGCATATTTTTAGCTCCCAAGTGCACAACTTTACATTTATCAACAATGCTCAATTAAACAGTGCATTGAGGTTGGTTTGTAAGTTAGATACTCCAATTTTTTACCTCTTAGATGTTTCTGAAGAAAAGTTATCATGGATGACTGGAAGCATTTCTCAGCTACCTCAGCGTGATCTGTCCCAAAGCTGGTCTGGGAACTGGCAGAGTCCAGTTCCTATTACCATACAAAGAAGAAGCCCGGCTCCTAAACCTTTACTCGTTTGAGAAGACAGACAGTATTCAAATCTAGTACAACTGATGAGATATCTGCCTCTAGCTTCCCAGCCCCCCTCATAACAAAGAAAACTAAGTAGACATTTTCTTTGATGGAAGTTCCAGAAAAGAACATCTGAAAAGGTAAGGTGCAATTTTTAAATATTTTTTTTTAAATGTTTTGCTATGTGAATGGGGACATGTAACAAATATAGAGTTGCTGTTATCAAATTTTGGCTGCAAAAGTGGAAATACCCTTTAAGCTGGGCATATAATCCATGGATGGACGAATCTTCCATTGCTGCATTATTTTTTGACAGCTGGCCGTCAAAACACCTGAACAGCGCTGTGATGAACGGGGATGTCACACCCCTGCCCTTCTCACCAACTCGTGACTGGCCAATCTCACACCGTGCTGTCACTTACTTAACAATTCCACTCTCAGCTGCACCTTGCACAAAGATTTTCCAGGTTGTGGGACCACAATCTAGGTGCCAGCAGCCTGAGAGCAATTGTCACTGGGTTAGGTTAACTAATCAATTAACCATTTACACCCCAAACTGCCACCAGATAGCTTTGGGCCTATCAACCCTTCACAATAGCAGCAATGGCAATTATGATTTTTAAATACATGCCTGTAACATGTACTGTCACCTTAGACAGAGAGAGAGATTTATACTACAGTAGAACTCTTCAAGAGACAGGGATTCTTTTAGTTTGCATTAAAAGCCTTAAAGGCAATTTCAACATTTTTCTAAATACTGTAGGGTTTAATAATGAAAAAGGTCAAAATGGTGCAAATAATATGTTTACAGAACAATGGTGTTATGCCGTGTACACACGATCGGTTTTACCAATGAAAACAGTCCGATGGACTTTTCTCATCGGACAAACCGATCGTGTATGGGCCCCATCGGTCTTTTTTCCATCGGTGAGAAAAAATAGAACATGTTTTAAATTTATCCGATGGGAAAAAAAATGATAGCAAATTCCGATCGTCTGTGTGGAACTCCATCTGACAAAAAACCCACGCATGCTCAGAATCAAGTCGACGCATGCTCAGAAGCATTGAACTTACGTTTTCTCGGCTTGTCGGAGTGTTTTACGTCACGGCGTTTGGGACGGTCGGATTTTTGACCGATGGTGTGTAGGCAAGACTGATGGAAGTCAGCTTCATTGGATTTCCGATGGAAAAATCCATCGGATTAGAATCAATAGGAAATCCGATCGTGTGTACAGGGCTTTACAGAGAAACAAAGAGACAACAAGACCACAGAGAAATAAAAATGAGTTGAAGGTGAGAATTCTTAACAAGGTCATGGGTTCAGGAGATTTCAGTCCATGAGCAAAGTGATTGGTTGGCTCTCATAACTTAACCGGTCTTCTTTTTCTTGATGGTACACGAGAGCTTTCACAATGTGTTGGCCTTCCCCTTTTCTCTGGTATCAAAGGGGTGTTGACAGAGGCCATTTGACCAATTAGACAGGGTTGCTAGGATGTCACCACATTAGGCTGGCATGTCCCCACATTTATGCCCATGTCCCAGCTACAGTTTTCTATAGGTATTCATATCTCTGAATACCTACCATTTACAGTCGGCTAACATGCATATTTTTGTCCAGAATGAAATTAGCTTTGAAATGGCTACAAATATGTTAGGTCTCGGATGCCAAGTTCACGTAGGAGAGGAATTGGGCGGTTCTTCTCCCGGTACTCTTAGATTAACGATGTTTGGGCTCAAATTGCTACACAATAACTGATGAAGGTGAATATAACTTTATTCTGGCTGTGCTATTATTATTTCACGAGTTATGACATTTATTGAAGTTTTAGAGACTTGACTGCTAACCAGTCTATTAGGGATGTGGATTGCTACAGAAGTTATGATAAGAGGGGGGGGGAGGCTGCAGATAAAGCTTCAGTCACTCAAGTCAGACATTTTTATTAGGGCTTTCCAGGCTGGAGTGTGGATGCGGCTAATAGGCATGAGAGGGCCTGTATTTGTCTGATCAATGGACTGAGAAGGTCCTGGCATCAGTTAACAGTTTTTGTATTGTATAACTGAAAGAAAAGGGGCGGGAGCAAGGTCGCTGTGGTTATGCCCTTCACATGACAACATGGCTGAAATGTGCTGAGGAATGAATAAAATTGATATCGCGTACAGCTTTTCATGGGCCCAATGCGCACAAACAATACAAGTGCCTGCATCTGACTGGATACAGGTACAGTTTAGGCAACAATTGGCAATTCAGCTCCTTCAAATTTTTAGTTGAGGGATGTCAGAAATTAGGCAGCTGACCCACCCACTAAGTAAATTTTCTGATAAGCCATCTGAAATTTGCTCCTTATATGGACAGCTTTGGAGTCACTGCCTCAGAACAGCAGATAAGGAATTTGAGTTTTTTCTCTGACTTTTCTGATCTACATATCTGTTCCAGGTCACTGACTTAAAACTATTGATGCCAAATGGTCAACATAACTGTTAGGACTGAGTTTGCTTGCTGGTGGCACTGTGGTGCTCTGGGCAGAAATCTGCAGTTTTGGTGTCCAACAGCAAGTGTTTTCCAGCAGCCAGCAGGCTCCACCATTTGCACCTGTTGGGAGGGTACTATTTAGGTTACCATTTAAGGTTCACTCTATAGCAGTTTCACTGCTACAGGGTGGCACATCTGCGCCAGATCAGACACACACACACATATATATATATATATATATATATGTAGCGGGTACTCTTTAAGACTCCCAGGACTACCTTTCCCAGAACCCCTTTCGGCAATGTTTCCACCCCAGAGACTCATGGGAGTGGTTATATAAGGAGGAGGCGAGGCTGGGCTCGGCCTCTTTGGGACATGAGACTTCAAGGGAGAGATCTTCCTGTGCAGATCCGCTGTAGTGCAAGGCCTGAAGCCTGGGGCCTTGCGCTGCTACCCAAAAGAGCCTTCCACCCCATCGCGAGCCTGGGTGGCATCTGAGTCGGTTTTCTTCAACCGCTGCTGAGCCGGAGACCAGACCGCTGCAGACGCTGTGTGTGGAGACACAGCAGGTGGAAGTTCCCGGACTGGGATCGCGTCCGGAGGGGTGAGCGAGCACATGCTCAATCCACAAATACTGTATACCCTTGTTAGGCCTACAGACTGCCGTGGCCCACCAGTTCCTATTTTAGTTTTTTTGCCCCACTTGAGATCCAAAGCAGAACTGAGTCAAACGGATCTCTAGTGGAGTGTACTGTGTTGGCATTTTTACCCCCCTCCCCTTGGATTGCAAATGTGTTCCTGAAATGTGCACCACCGTTTAAAGACTTGCATGCAAAGAATTTTACCCCCCTAGAGACTGAGTTATATGGTCAGGCCTGGCCATCTAGGTAGTTTATTTAGTTGCTGCGCTATAGGGCGCATAGTGAAGTACTGTTACACGTGGCGCGTGTGCACCATATCTCAATAGTTATAGTGTGACTATTGCTGCAGGGCTCTGCAGATAGATTCATATGATCTGTTATCACTGTTGATTTTTGTTAGGTCCACACTTCTTGACCCTTTGCCTAGGCTGGACCCTTGGATATGTGGAAATGCTCCTCTTAACCGGTGAGATAATCAAGACACATACACGGAGAGTACGTGAATAATGATTACAATTTATTGTTCAGTGTCCAAATGTTATATACATACAAGACGAGGGAAGACGCCCTCTGTCTAACCTGCGGTGAAGGTTAAAGACGCTGTTGAAGCAGATGTTGTTTAATCACAAGACAGTTTCTCAGTAAAAAGGAACATAACATGTGAGATAAATGTGAAATAACAACTTCATGCACGTAGCTCAGTAATTTTCCATATTTATAGTTGAACAAACTAAAGCATAACTCTTTTATCCTAGCTAGCTTGACTAAACTAAATGCCTTATAGCCTTATAAACCTCTCTTTGTTCATGCAATCTTCTAGATTTCATTGATCACTTACAGTATCGATTTTTGTTCATGGTACCATTTCTGCTTGGCCGATATTTTGGACATCATTAAGGACGGTTCCCTAGAGCTTTGTACCTTCTTTTTAGTGACTCCACTGATCATACAGATGGTTAATTTAAACATTAAGTACAACAGTAGGATAAAGATCAAAACCATTATTACTGTTGTACCGATTTGTTTTAGGAAGGAAAAAATACCTGTGCCCCAGAATCCTCCCTCCCCAAAAGGGTTCCAAGTTTTTCCAATATCTCTCGCCTCTTGTTGTAACTTGTCTACTTCGTTTCTGTGTTGTGTAATCACATCATAATAATCAGGAACCTCCATGGATGTGTTGTGAATCCAAGTGCAGCACTCATAATCCTGCGCGACCTCACACAGGCCAGTGAGTGCAGCACTCATGCTTTCAATGGCAAGCTCATGGAGCTCCAATTGTTTTCTGATTGCTCTAGTCTCAATGTTTAAACTAGTAATGTCATCAGAATTTTTCTCTAGTACTTGATCTAAGATGCCGGTATAATTGTTAAGTCTTTTCATTAAATCTATTCCCCAACCTGTCCAGGAAGGGAGCCAGGCCCAAGCCATGTCCTTCTCAAGGAACAGTTCCCTCTTAATACGGTGTCTAAGGGGATATCTGGGGTGAGGACTAGCTTCTAATAAGTGTCCTCCCTCTTTGTCTCCCAATACCCCCATTACAGGAACTAGGGCTGCCAGATAACACCATCCCTGGGATTCTAAAGGGATCCAAGGGTAACAACCCTTTTTACAGCATACATATGTGTTGTTACCCAGAGCTAGGGGAAGGGTTTGGAAGATTTTCCTCATGTCATGAGACATGCTAGAGAACTGTATAACTGATAGTAATCGACCTAGCTCAGAGGTGGAGTTGTCACGCATAAATGTTGTTAAGCTACAATTGGCCTCAGGACTTGATGTATGATAAAAAGAGATGTTTGGATCCGTGAAATTGGAAGATGTGGCTGTGAAGTTAATTACAGTGTGCTGACAGGTTTGGGCTCCCACCGTGGAGTTTCCTAACTTGAAACACCAATCCGGAGCATAATTCCTGCCCATGGTTTGTAGAACGAGGGTAGAGTTTGGGAATTTTCTAGTGATATTTGTGAGGTGTACAGGTGGCGTCCCATTTAGGAGAGTGGTGAAATTCAGAGGTACTGCCATTAGAGGAATCCTAGCAGTACTAGGGTGGAGTTTACTACATATCCAACATTTATCATATCCTGACTTCTGAGCATAGGCATATTTAAATTTCAACAGTAACATTTTATCTGTAAAACCCCCATCTATACTTCTTTTCTTTCTCTGTTGTTGTTCAGTATAATTTAGTTCTGTATTTTCACCACATATACCCTTCATTTCACCCAGATCCTCCGGGTGGTATATACAGTTAGTTATGGTCCAAGTGGGGATAAACACCAATATCACGAGTCCTCCCAACAGGGCCCATAATTTTCCTGAATCATTTGCTATGAACAGAGTAATTTTTAGGGTACAATCTTCCTTTTAGTCTCTATTTTTTGAGGACTTGTAACACCTGTTTCACCTCCTTTTTTCTCTGGGGGTGTACCTGGAGATGCTTTCAGTCTTGATACATGGATCCACTGTGGACCTTGGTCTGTTAAGACAGCAGTTCTGGCAACCTTCTCCACACTGTAGGGACCTTGAAAGACAGGACCCACATGTTTTCTCACAGCCAGTTGTTTTATTAATACTTTATCCCCAGGGATGAAAGGATGGGTTGGTTCTGTGGAAAGAGGAGAAAAGGTGACAGCAACTTGTTCATTTATTTCTTGTAAGCTACTTACCAGATGTTTCACATATTCTTCCTGCAAAGAAAAAAGGTTAAGCTCTTCTGAACTATCTGGGGTCGGTATTTTGGTTTGTGCTGGTTTACCCATAAGTATTTCGTACGGGGAAAAACCTGTCCTGCTCGGGGGGGGGAGGGGGGGGTGGTTCTTATTTGAAAAAGAATGGAGGGCAGTATGTCTAACAAATTTTTCATAGTCCCTTTAGTAGCCTTTTTTAGTTTGTCTTTTATGTTTCTGTTCATCCGCTCTACCATACCTGCACTCTGTGGGTGGTAGGGAATGTGTAATTTCCATTGTATTCCCAGTAAGCATGCCAGTTCTTTTGTGAGGGCTGAGGTAAATGCTGGTCCCTGGTCTGACCAGATGTTTCTTGGGATGCCAAACCTGCATACCCAATGGTTCAACAATACTCGGGCGGTTATTTTGGCAGTTTCACCTGTGGTGGGGATTGCTTCTACCCATCCCGAAAATGTATCTACTATGACTAGAAGATATTTTAGGTTTCCTTTCTGAGTGGGCATGTGTGTAAAGTCTATTGTTAAATCTTGTAATGGCCCCAAAGGGGGTGGCAGGCATCCGTGGAGGCCATGTCTCTTTCCTTGTACATTATTTTGCGTGCATGTAAGGCAACTGCCTACAAGTATTTCTGCTTGTTTATTAATTCCCCATGTAAAAAATAAATCTTCATATAATTTCAGAAGGGGTCGCACCCCTATATGGCCCGGTCCATGTAAGTAGGAAAGAATTAAGGCACAGCTACTCTGGGGAATACCTATTTTCCCCTCTTTTAACCAGAGACCAGAAGGGTCTTTGGTTAATTCTGCTTCATGCCAAAACAGCAAGTCCTCCGAGGTAGCTGAGGATTGCAGCTGTTGAGCTACAGTGGGAAAATCAGGAGCAGTGAAATCTTGCTGAAAGAATATCAATGTGGGCTCTGGAAGTGATTGTGATGCAACTTCTTTAGCTATGTGATCTGCCAAGGCATTGCCCCTAGCTAAGTCTCCTTTGTCAGTAGTGTGAGCCTTAACTTTAATGATGGAGACACTTTTTGGCAGTTGGATTGCATCTAAGAGTTGTAAAACAAACTGTTTATTTGAAATGTGCTTGTTATCTGCGGTTTTAAAGCCTCTATTCTTCCAGATAACCCCGAAGTCGTGTGCCACTCCATGTGCATACCTACTGTCAGTGTAGATATTAACTTCTTTGTCTTTGAATAATTGGCAGGCCCTTGTAAGAGCGATCAGTTCAGCAATTTGTGCTGATGTGTTTGGAATAGCTTGTGCTTCAAGTACCACATCTGGCAGTTGTACCACAGCATAACCAGTTTGGTAAGTGGCATCAGAGGGTCGGGAGCAGCTACCGTCTACAAATACATTTTCTGCATCAGGCCAGGGGATATCAAGTATCTAGCGGGGAGTAACATATAGTATCCCATCTGGTCAACCCTTTTTGGACTTTGTAAGTCACAGAGCCTGGAGGTGGCAGTTAATCCTCCCTCTTTATGAAACACCACTTCTATTCCCAAGGCGGACATTATATCCCTCCTATAAGGGGTAGGGGACAAGAAGTAAGGACTGCAAACTTTTGATGCACTAGAATTTGTCCTTGTGGAGTGGCTACAGGAAGTGGCTTGGTTATTGGATGTGTAACCTCAGTTCCATTTATGCCAATTGAGCGTCCCTCGTCACAATTTTCTGTGTCAAAAATTGGGTCAGTTAAGGAACTGGAAGTCGCTCCTGTGTCAATTAAGAAATTAGTTCTGTGTCCATCTACCAAAAGGGTTACCTTAGGCAGTGGTTTCCAAGAAGAATTATAACATACGAGGACAAGGGCTGGAACTTGCTCAAGGCATCCCTATTGTGGAGGCTGGCTCTGTTGTCTGGTTGGCCATTGTAGAGGGATAGGTTGTCCTTGAGTATTTTGAGGTGCTGGGGGTGCCTGTCTATTGGGTCTATATGGGTGTTGTGGGGCTTGTTGTTGAGTCTGATAGTTTGGGAATCTCTGGGGGGGGCCATATCCGAATCCCCTGCCTCTACCTCTTCTCGGTAGTGATTGACCCCTCCGGGCCGGGCATTGTGATTTCCAATGACCAAAATTGCCACAATTAAAACAAGCTTGGTCTGGGGGGGTAGGATAGTTCTGTGGGTAGGATTGTGTAAACTGTGCTGCCATTATAGGAGCCTCTGCCGGTGGTTGGGGGCTACCCATATGAAACAACCCACCCTTTTGCTGAAATACTCCCGAAGCCTGTCTCTTCTTGTTCTCTTCTAAGAAGTCTGTTGCCTTTTTTGTCATCCAATTTGGATCTATCAGTTTGATAAGTTGAGTAGTTTTTGGGTCCCCATTTGACATCACAGTACTTAAAAATAAAACATCATCTTTTTGTTCTGTTGCTTTAAATAAATCAAACACTCTTTGGCAAAATTCGAAGAAGTTCTCTTTACCTTCCTGTTTTGCCGTGACTAGGGAATGTAGTGCAGTGTGTCCTTTGTAATGTTTTGACCAATGACTAGCTATATCTGCCCAAAATCCCGCCCAGTCCGGGGAAGTTGTAGTTGTGAAATGTTTTGAGTAAAGACCGTTAAGATCGATTGGAACATATGGTTCTGGATCGATTATGTTGAATAGGCATGAGAGGTCTTCCTCATCCATGCCACAACCTGCGCAATGTTTTTTCAAAAATGTATCTGCCTCTCTCGGATTCTTCCTTGGATTGGGGCGTTCTTTTAAATTAATCAGGGTACCTAGGGGGAGGGGAATATGGACATTGGATGTTCCGATAGTTATTAAGGGAAAACTCCCACCTTCCCTAGCTACCCTTTCTATTGTTTCCCTTTCAGAATCTGGAGGACTCGGTTTTTCCTTAAGGGCTTTCACGAGGGACTTTTGGCGAAACCTGGTTAATATAACCTGACTACCAAGTATGGAGTCCATAGTACTTTCTTCCTCTGTCCCTAGAGGAGTCTCGGAATTAGTGATGAGCCGAACACCCCCGGGTTCGGTTCGCACCAGAACCCGCGAACGGACCGAAAGTTCGTACGAACATTAGAACCCTATTAAATACAATGGATGCGAACGTTCAAATTCTAAAGTGCTAATTATAACAACTATTATGCATGTTATTGTCCTAAAAAGGGTTTGGGAACCCGGGTTCTGCACCAGGGGACATGTATCAATGCAAAAAGAAGTTTTAAAAACGGTCGTTTTTCGGGAGCAGTCATTTTAATGATGCATAAAGTGAAAAAAAAAAAGTCAAATATTCCTTTAAATATCGTACCTGGGGGGTGTCTAAAGTATGCCTGTGAAGTGCCACGTGTTTCCCGTGTTTAGAACTGTCCCTGCACAAAATGACACTTCTAAAGGAAAAAAAAGCCATTTAAAACTGCTTGCGGGTTTAATGTAATGTCTGGTCCCGGTAATATGGATGAAAATCTTTAAGAAAAATGGCATAGCTACCCCATGACCCCCCCCCTACCCCAGCCCATTACCAGCCCCTTTGGGTCTTGTATGGATATTAAGGGGAACCCCGCACATAAAATAAAAAAGGCCCTATATACTCTGAACAGCCGTATACAGGCGGTGCATACAAGACAGGGACTGTAGGTTTGTTCTTATGTAGAATCTGTTTGTAATTTTGAACAGGTACATTGTTGAAGTGTAGCTCCAGCCCAAAAATCTATTTTTAAACTTTTTGGAAAACATAGGTAAGGGTTATCACCCCTGTAACATTTGTTTTGCTGTCTGTGCCCCTGTTCAGAACATTTCACCTCACTTTCCGTCCCAATGACAACTGTTTTTGAAATGTGGTGTTTTTCTTGAAACAAGGATTGCTGATAAAGCATCAGTACAGAGGAGACACCTTTCTCCCATATTTATTCTTACAGGAGAGAATTTTCCTTCCTAGTGGTAGATTTCCTCTCACTTCCTGTTGTCTTCTTGCGTTTGCAAGTAGGAGTCGTTTGTAAGTTGGATGTTTGAAAGTAGGGACCTGCCGTATATACTCTGCAGAAATAGGCCCCTTAGTTGTTGGTGTTGGCACAACACTGTAAGCACTCACAGTTACTCTTGGTTGGTGCTGGAACGCCCTGCTGTCAACTATTATATCAGGAATTTTAATTACATATAATTGTTGAACAGTGGTAGTAAAAATTGGGCCTTTGATGGTGGTGCTGGTGCCACAACACTGTAAGCCCTGACAGTTACTCTTGGTGGGTGCAGCAATGGGCCCTGCTGTGAATTATTAGATCAAGAATTGTAATTGCATGCCCCTGTTGAACAGGGGCTGAAAAATTGGGCCTTTCGTGGTGGTGGTGGTGGTGGTGGTGTTGCCACAACACTGTAAGCCCTCAGAGTTACTCTTGGTGGGTGCAGGAATGGGCCCTGCTGTGAATTATTAGATCAAGAATTGTAATTACATGCCCCTTTTGAACAGGGGCTGAAAAATTGGGCCTTTCGTGGTGGTGGTGGTGGTGGTGGTGTTGCCACAACACTGTAAGCCCTCAGAGTTACTCTTGGTGGGTGCAGGAATGGGCCCTGCTGTGAATTATTAGATCAAGAATTGTAATTACATGCCCCTTTTGAACAGGGGCTGAAAAATTGGGCCTTTCGTGGTGGTGGTGGTGGTGGCGTTGCCACAACACTGTAAGCCCTCAGAGTTACTCTTGGTGGGTGCAGCAATGGGCCCTGCTGTGAATTATTAGATCAAGAATTGTAATTGCATGCCCCTGTTGAACAGGGGCTGAAAAATTGGGCCTTAGGCACTGGTGGCACAACACTACAACCCCTCACAGATACTGTACTTGGAGCACAGCAATGAGCCCTGTTGCAAAGTATTGCTTCAAAAATTGTAATGACACGCCCCTGTTAAACAGGGGCTGAAAAATTGGGCCTTAGGCACTGGTGGCACAACACTACAACCCCTCACAGATACTGTACTTGGAGCACAGCAATGAGCCCTGTTGCAAAGTATTGCTTCAAAAATTGTAATGACACGCCCCTTTTAAACAGGGGCTGAAAAATTGGGCCTTAGGCACTGGTGCCACAACACTCCAACCCCTCACAGATACTGTACTTGGAGCACAGCAATGAGCCCTATGGCAAATTATTGCTAAAAAAATTGTAATTACACGCCCCTGTAAAACAGGGGCTGAAAAATTGGGCCTTAGCCACTGGTGGCGGCACCCATAAACAAAAATGATCTTCCAAGCTATCATCATCAATCGTATCATTGAGGACTCGGAGGAGGAGGATAGCCAGTCAACATAACAGCACAGGCACTCAGCATCAGCATCAGTCTTGAAGGGATGTGACATGTTAAAATCAATTAGTCTGTTATATCAGCATCAGGTGTGTGGTAGCTGGTGGTGATCCAAGACTGGTTCATCTTGATGAAAGTCAGTCGATCAACCGAGTCGGTGGACAGGCGCACCCTGTGATCCGTGACAAATCCTCCAGCAGCACTGAATGTGCGTTCCGAAAGAACGCTGGATGCAGGACAGGCCAGTAGCTCAATTGCATACTGTGCAAGCTCTGGCCAGTGATCCATCCTCAAGACCCAGTAAGCCAGAGGATTTTCGGTGGGGAAGGTGTCCAAGTCTGACCTTGCCCCTAGATATTCCTGCACCATGTTTATCAGACGCTGGCGATGGTTGCTGGAACCGATCATACTTTGGGGCTGCGGACTAAAGAATTGTCTGAATGCATCGGTCAGACGGCCACCTTCCCCACCGCTCCTTCTTTGACTGGCCGAAGCCTCAGCAACTCGTTGTCCAGGACCAGGAGTTTGTAACCTCCCAGTCTCTGGGAACGCGTTGCACAGACCTTTCTGCAAGGCCTCCCGGAGTTGTCTCATCCTCTGCTCCCTCTGCGACGGTAACATAAGGTCCGCAACCTTACCCTTGTACCGTGGATCAAGGAGAGTGGCCAGCCAGTAATGGTCCCTCTCCTTGATCCGAAGAATACGAGGATCCTTCCGCAGACTTTGCAGGATCAGGGAGGCCATGCAGCGTAGGTTTGCTGAGGCATTCGCTCCGGAGTCCTCTGGGTCACTAAGGACGACATGATCCGCAGCCACCTCCTCCCAGCCACGTACAAGTCCACTGGTTTCTTGGGACTGTAAATCATCCCTAAAAGACTGCTGCTGATGATGCTGAGTGTCAGCCTCCACCTCCATGCTGACACAATCCTCCTCCTCCTCCTCCTCCTCCTCCTCCTCTTCCTGTGCGATGGGTGGGACAGAAGGAACACTGTCTGGGTAAAGGGGGCCTTGAGAGGCAAGGAAGTCCTCCTCTTCCTGCCTCTGTTCTGCCTCAAGTGCCCTGTCCATTATTCCACGCAGCGTGTGCTCCAACAGGTGGACAAGAGGTACAGTGTCACTGATGCATGCACTGTCACTGCTCACCATCCTCGTGGCCTCCTCAAATGGTGCCAGGACAGTGCATGCATCCCTGATCATGCCCCACTGGCGTGGAGAAAAAAAACCAAGCTCCCCTGACCCTGTCCTGGTGCCGTAGTCGAACAGGTACTCATTGATGGCCCTCTGCTGCGTGTGCAGCCGCTGCAGCATGGCCAACGTTGAGTTCCACCTGGTGGGCATGTCACATATAAGGCGGTTCTTGGGCAGGTTCAACTCCTTTTGCAGCTCAGCCAGGCGAGCACTGGCATTATAAGATCTGCGGAAATGCACACAGACTTTCCTGGCCTGCCTCAGGACATCCTGTAAGCCCGGGTACCTGCCCAAGAACCGCTGCACCACCAGGTTAAGGACGTGAGCCACACAGGGCACATGGGTCAGTTGTCCCTGTCGGAGGGCGGAGAGGAGGTTGGTGCCATTGTCGCAAACCACCATTCCTGGCTTAAGCTGGCGTGGCGTCAACCACCTCTCGGCCTGGCCCTGCAGAGCAGACAGGACCTCTGCCCCAGTGTGGCTTCTGTCCCCCAAACACACCAGCGCAAGCACGGCATGGCATCTTTTTGCCTGCGTACTTGCGTAGCCCCGTGAACGGCTATGGAGCACCGCTGGTTCATAGGACAAACCACAGGAAGAGGCCATGGAAGAAGAAGAAGAGGAGGGGGTGGAGGAGAGAGGTGTGTCACAACCAGTAGTAGCATTTTGGAGGCGTGGCGGTGGAACAACCTCCAACACTACTGCACCTTGTCCTGCATCCTTCCCAGCTGCCAAAAGAGTGACCCAATGGGCCGTGAAAGAAAGGTAACGTCCCTGTCCATGCCTGCTGGACCATGAGTCAGCGGTAATATGCACCTTACCGCTGACCGCCCTGTCCAGCGAGGCCAAGACATTGCCTTTGACATGCCGGTAGAGAGCCGGAATAGCCTTCCGTGAGAAAAAGTGGCGTTTGGGAACCTGCCACTGAGGAACCGCACATTGCACAAACTCACGGAAGGGGGCCGAGTCTACCAACTGAAAAGGCAGCAGTTGAAGCGCTAGCAATTTAGCCAAGCTAGCATTCAACCGCTGGGCATGTGGATGGCTGGGAGTGAACTTCTTTCGACGGTCCAGCAGCTGGGGCAGGGAAATTTGCCTGCTAGATCGGACGTCGGTGTACTGCTAGCAGAGTGGCCGCAAGTACTTGGCTGTGACACACCTAATTCTACACCTTCATTCCTCTCAGTGCATGTTTCAGAGAGGACTGAAGTTATAGTGGGGTTGGAGATCCCAGCTGATGCGGTGCAAGGAGAGGTCCGCTTTGTTCTTTGGTGTGGGTCTTTGAGGTAGGCTTGCCAACGAGCTGCATGGCAGGTCAACATATGTCTGGTCAGGCATGTGGTACCCAAGCGGCTGATGTTTTGGCCACGCGATATACGCTTGAGACATATGTTGCAAACAGCAGCTGTGCGATCTGATGCACTAGCCTCAAAAAAGGCCCACACCAAGGAACTTTTTGAATGACGGGCAGAGGCAGCGCCCTGCACAGGCGGAGCTCTGCGGTGTGATTCCGTCGGTGTACTGCCCTTACGCTGGCCACCAAAGGGCATCCTGCCTCGTTGGAGATGTGCCTCCTCCTCATCCTCCTCCTCCTCCTCTCTCCTATTAGGCACCCACGTGGAGTCAGTGACCTCATCATCCCCTCCCTCCTCATCACTGGAGCCAATCTGGCAGTATGCTGCAGCTGCTGGAACATGACTGCCAGATTGGTGTCCTTCTTGAGCATCCCCTCTGTCTGCTCTCACGCTACTGCCTTCCTGTAGCTGGGTTTCATCATCAGACCCTTCGAAACGCTGGGCATCCTCCTGGAGCATGTACCCAACACTGTGCTCAAACAGTTCGGGGGACTCCTCAGGAGGAGGACATGGTGGGTCTAGGGAAGGAGTGACTGATGATGAGTCTGACATTGATACCAGGGAAGAGGACGCTTTGGCAGCTGCTTTGCCAGTACCCTGAGCCTGGGTGAGAGAGGATGAGGAGGAGGAGGAGGGCTTGGTCATCCACTCTACCAAGTCTTCGGCATGATGTGGCTCAACATGTCCAGCTGCCGAAAAGAAGGACAAGCGTGTCCCATGGCCATGTGCTGATGACAATGCACCGCGTCCATGACCAGCACTGTTGCCCCCAGACACAGAGCCTGCTTGCCCTCTTTTATTGCCTCCTGACTGTCTGCCTCTCCTTGTTTGCCTTCCAGACATTCTAATAGATGGCCTGCAGGGAGATGGGAAAAAAGCAATAAGGGCTACCTTCAGGTGTCCTTCTCTGTCCCTTTACTTAAGGATTTCTAAATATGGTTGAGGATGATTGCTTTTGCACAGAATAGCACAACGACAATTTCCCTGACTGTCCAAAAAACAAGGATTTCAAAGATGGTTGATGAGGAATGCTTTAGCACACTATAGCACAAGGAGAATTCCCCTCACTTTCCTTCTTTGTCACTAGAAACAAGGACTCGCACAGTAAAAGACACTGACACTCTCCCTACCTAGAGTTTTCTGTCCCTAGAAAAAATGTTTTTTTAAAGCACACTATAGCACAAGGAGAATTCCCCTCATTTTCCTTCTTTGTCACTAGAAACAAGGATTATCAAAGTGAAATAAACTGACACTCTCCCTACCTAGAGTTTTCTGTCCCTAGAAAAAATGTTTTTTTAAAGCACACTATAGCACAAGGAGAATTCACTCACTGTCCTTCCCTGTCCCTAGAAACAAGGATTCGCACAGTGAAATAAACTGACACTCTCCCTACCTAGAGTTTTCTGTCCCTAGAAAAAATGTTTTTTTAAAGCACACTATAGCACAAGGAGAATTCCCCTCACTTTCCTTCTTTGTCCCTAGAAACAAGGACTCGCACAGTGAAAGAAACTGACACTCTCCCTACCTAGAGTTTTCTGTCCCTAGAAAAAATGTTTTTTAAAGCACACTATAGCACAAGGAGAATTCCCCTCACTTTCCTTCTTTGTCCCTAGAAACAAGGATTCGCACAGTGAAAGAAACTGACACTCTCCCTACCTAGAGTTTTCTGTCCCTAGAAAAAATGTTTTTTTAAAGCACACTATAGCACAAGGAGAATTCACTCACTGTCCTTCCCTGTCCCTAGAAACAAGGATTCGCACAGTGAAATAAACTGACACTCTCCCTACCTAGAATTTTCTGTCCCTAGAAAAAATGTTTTTTTAAAGCACACTATAGCACAAGGAGAATTCCCCTCACTTTCCTTCTTTGTCCCTAGAAACAAGGACTCGCACAGTAAAAGACACTGACACTCTCCCTACCTAGAGTTTTCTGTCCCTAGAAAAAATGTTTTTTTAAAGCACACTATAGCACAAGCAGAATTCCCCTCACTTTCCTTCTTTGTCCCTAGAAACAAGGATTCGCACAGTGAAAGAAACTGACACTCTCCCTACCTAGAGTTTTCTGTCCCTAGAAAAAATGTTTTTTTAAAGCACACTATAGCACAAGGAGAATTCCCCTCACTTTCCTTCTTTGTCCCTAGAAACAAGGACTCGCACAGTGAAAGAAACTGACACTCTCCCTACCTAGAGTTTTCTGTCCCTAGAAAAAATGTTTTTTTAAAGCACACTATAGCACAAGGAGAATTCACTCACTGTCCTTCCCTGTCCCTAGAAAAAAGGATTCGCACAGTGAAATAAACTGACACTCTCCCTACCTAGAGTTTTCTGTCCCTAGAAAAAAAGTTTTTTTAAAGCACACTATAGCACAAGGAGAATTCCCCTCACTTTCCTTCTTTGTCCCTAGAAACAAGGATTCGCACAGTGAAAGAAACTGACACTCTCCCTACCTAGAGTTTTCTGTCCCTAGAAAAAATGTTTTTTTAAAGCACACTAAATCACAAGGAGAATTCACTCACTGTCCTTCCCTGTCCCTAGAAACAAGGATTCACACAGTGAAATAAACTGACACTCTCCCTACCTAGAGTTTTCTGTCCCTAGAAAAAATGTTTTTTTAAAGCACACTATAGCACAAGGAGAATTCCCCTCACTTTCCTTCTTTGTCCCTAGAAACAAGGACTCGCACAGTAAAAGACACTGACACTCTCCCTACCTAGAGTTTTCTGTCCCTAGGAAAAATGTTTTTTTTAAAGCACACTATAGCACAAGGAGAATTCCCCTCACTTTCCTTCTTTGTCCCTAGAAACAAGGATTCGCACAGTGAAAGAAACTGACACTCTCCCTACCTAGAGTTTTCTGTCCCTAGAAAAAATGTTTTTTTAAAGCACACTATAGCACAAGGAGAATTCACTCACTGTCCTTCCCTGTCCCTAGAAACAAGGATTCGCACAGTGAAATAAACTGACACTCTCCCTACCTAGAGTTTTCTGTCCCTAGAAAAAATGTTTTTTTAAAGCACACTATAGCACAAGGAGAATTCCCCTCACTTTCCTTCTTTGTCCCTAGAAACAAGGATTCGCACAGTGAAATAAACTGACACTCTCCCTACCTAGAGTTTTCTGTCCCTAGAAAAAATGTTTTTTTAAAGCACACTATAGCACAAGGAGAATTCCCCTCACTTTCCTTCTTTGTCCCTAGAAACAAGGACTCGCACAGTAAAAGACACTGACACTCTCCCTACCTAGAGTTTTCTGTCCCTAGAAAAAATGTTTTTTTAAAGCACACTATAGCACAAGGAGAATTCCCCTCACTTTCCTTCTTTGTCCCTAGAAACAAGGACTCGCACAGTGAAAGAAACTGACACTCTCCCTACCTAGAGTTTTCTGTCCCTAGAAAAAATGTTTTTTTAAAGCACACTATAGCACAAGGAGAATTCCCCTCACTTTCCTTCTTTGTCCCTAGAAACAAGGACTCGCACAGTAAAAGACACTGACACTCTCCCTACCTAGAGTTTTCTGTCCCTAGAAAAAATGTTTTTTTAAAGCACACTATAGCACAAGGAGAATTCCCCTCACTTTCCTTCTTTGTCCCTAGAAACAAGGACTCGCACAGTAAAAGACACTGACACTCTCCCTACCTAGAGTTTTCTGTCCCTAGAAAAAATGTTTTTTTAAAGCACACTATAGCACAAGGAGAATTCCCCTCACTTTCCTTCTTTGTCCCTAGAAACAAGGACTCGCACAGTGAAAGAAACTGACACTCTCCCTACCTAGAGTTTTCTGTCCCTAGAAAAAATGTTTTTTTAAAGCACACTATAGCACAAGGAGAATTCCCCTCACTTTCCTTCTTTGTCCCTAGAAACAAGGATTCGCACAGTAAAACACACTGACACTCTCCCTACCTATCCTTCTCTTTCCCTAAACTAAAGGAATCCAGGTTAAGCAAGAAAGAAATAAATGTCACTGTCCCTGCCTATGCTTCTCTTTCCCTGCTCCGGAACACACTACACTAGGCCGCCGTGCTGGCGGCCTTTTATAGTGTGGGGCGTGTACTAAACACCCTCAGCAATAATTGGCCACAGGCATCCTGCCTGTGGCCAATCATTGCTCTCCTCGCTGCCGGCGCTGTGATTGGCCAAGCATGCGGGGTCACAGTGCATGCTTGGCCAATCACAGCGCCTGGATGACACTGCGATGGCGTAGTGCATTGTGGGCCGTTCGCGTCACTCGAATTTGGCGCGAACGGCCCAAATCGTTCGATCTTCGTTGAACGATCGAACAGCCGATGTTCGAGTCGAACGTATGTTCGACTCGAACACGAAGCTCATCCCTACTCGGAATCATATATAAGTTCAGGTGTGCCTGGTAGGGGGCTAATGGCTTGTACCACTTGCTGTCTTGTGAAGTCTAGGTCTGCTTGTGCCCTCCTAAGTTTTTCATTTTTTCTTTCTATTTCTTGTTCTTTTAATTTTATTGTTTCCATCTCTTTATTCATTCGTTTTTCCCTTTCCATCAACTTTCTACTTATTATATCCAATCTCTGTTCTTCTTCCTTCTGTTCCATAAGCCAAATTTTAATAAATTCTTCCCTTTCAGCTTCCTTACTTTCCTGGTCCTTTCTAGCCCGTCAAACCTCAAGGGTCTCCTGGTCTTCTAATGCTAATTTCTCCTCCCTTTCCTTTGCTTCCTTTTCCCTCTTTTTTTCTTCATACTCCTGCCACCGTTTTTTATCTTCTTCTGAGGAAGTTTCATGTATTATGGCCACCAAGGCAGGGGTATCTAGACCTGGTAGACCGGTTGGAAGGTTAGGGTAAAGACCTAATTTTCGGGGTGGAATGACTGAATCATTTTTGACAAAAACATAGCGAGGTGGTGCCTCAATGTAAGATATGGGTATCTCAAGGGGGGCCGTTGGGGATTTCTCTCCTTTGGGAGTCACATACTTCTTACTGTATTTCTTCATTTGTTCCCCCCATATTCTACAAGTGTTCTTCATATATCTCTCATCCCAATCTCCCGGGGGATATGAATGTTTGTGTGACCCGCATAATTTCTGTACTTCCTTCCAATCTGCCTCACAACATGGCCCTTGGGGTCCTAGTCCTGAAATTCCTATCTGATGAGCCCTCGTTTGGACATTGGACCAAAAAGGTTCTATTAACCCAATTGGTATCTGGTCCTTAACATAATCATACGGCGTCGGCTGGGGCACCTGGGACCCATCCACCTTGTCTACAGTGTTCCCCATATGACTTTCCTTTCCAGAAATGCTGACAGTTTTTACAGAGGTGAAAACAACCAGTGACCTGAATACACCTTTCAATAACTTCCTGTAGAGTTGATTCAAACTCTAATTGATCTTCCCCTATTGAACTATGTATGTTAAGTTTCAGGGTAACAAAATAAACACTGTCCTCGTGTTGTGGAAAATTAGGTTGTCTGCCCAGTCTACTAGAATATCCCCCTGGTCTAGTTGCTAGTAAAATTGGCACATCTCCATGTTCAACAAATACCAATCCCTGAGTACATTGTCCACAACTAGTAGGAGGTGTTTCAATACTACCGGGTTGATCTCTAGACATTGGCAATAATACAATATATTTGAAATGCAATACAGGAATAAATCTTATAACTTCTAAGAATTCTTAATACTTTAAATGTCTTAAAACACTTCTATAATATTCCTAACATTTCTATATATATAAAAAAATAAAAATAAAGGCCTTAAAAATTATGAGGGTTCCACACACCCGTCCTTCAGTACTGAGCGCAATCTACTGCTTCTCAGTTTGAGATATTTTATAGTTTATAGTCAGGCCAACACCAGCCGGACTTCTCCTATTTCTTTTAAAAGATAGTGCGCCTACTGTCCCTTGGGAGCCCGCCTAGCTCATCCGCAGGGGTACAGATCGCTTTAAGATTTATCTAACAAAATTTCAGTGGTCTTTGGTCATCGCGACAGAGTAGATGTACAATTTCCACCAAAAGGTCAAAAATGCCCACCTACCTGCCGGACGATGACCCCACTCACGGTACCAGATCTGTTAGGTCCGCACTTCTTGACCCTTCGCCTAGGCTGGACCCTTGGATGTGTGGAAATGCTCCTCTTCACCGGTGAGATAATCAAGACACATACACGGAGAGTACGTGAATAATGATTACAATTTATTGTTCAGTGTCCAAATGTTATATACATACAAGACGAGGGAAGACTCCCTCTGTCTAACCTGCGGTGAAGGTTAAAGACGCTGTTGAAGCAGATGTTGTTTAATCACAAGACAGTTTCTCAGTAAAAAGGAACATAACATGTGAGAAAAATGTGAAATAACAACTTCATGCACGTAGCTCAGTAATTTTCCATATTTATAGTTGATCAAACTAAAGCATAACTCTTTTATCCTAGCTAGCTTGACTAAACTAAATGCCTTATAGCCTTATAATTTTTATTACCATAGAAAGTAAATTCGTTATTCTTCTATCACTGCATTGGTGTTTGAATTTAATCATAGAGCATAAGATATACACATATTACCCTTGACTAACTGTGCCAGTAGGGGGTCGAGTGAATTGCCGGGGGTTGGCGGAGCTGTCTTCAGGGCCCAAAACTAAATCTGCGGCCCTCTTAACTGAAGGTATCGCTACACGTGGGGGTTCTCGTCCGGGATCCTGATACAGCAAGAAGACCCCAGAGATACCGGCACAGACCCACAAACAGTGAAAGCGTGGTGTGAAACATCCAGAGCAGACCCGGACACATCGGTAGTCATCAGCCTCCCTGGGGAGGAATGGTCGACAGAGACGGTAGAGCAGCTAATGGTGTCCGTGTCCCCAGATTATACACAGAGGGTGATGGAGATAAAACCAGACCCAGATACCTCGTATCAGTATGCACTAGTGGAGTACTGGGGCGGGATGCCAGAGACTTTCAAGCACAACTGTTTTCGGACGCCAGACAACAGAACCTATAGGTTAACGCACGCCATGACTATAAAGAAGGAGCCATCACCAACGGGATCACCGCAAGGGACAACCCGTGTCTCGCCTGAAAGAAGAGACAGGGTGACGCCTCCGGCGGCACCTGCACCCGTCACGGCTATATCACCAGAACTGATAAATGCCATAGGGGATCTACTAACCAAATGTCAGAAGACAAGCACGGTACATGTAGAGACTAGCTACCGGAGACTAAAGATATTCTCAGCGAAGCTCCTTGTCCCTGCAGGGGAAGAAGATTTTGATACTTGGGTGGAGCAGGCATTACAAGCAGTAGAGGCATGGGAGGTGCCTGAAGCGCAGAAGAGGCAACGAGTGATAGAAAGCCTCAAAGGCGCAGCAGCAGAAGCAGTGAAAAGTTTTCGGTTTGGAAATGCAGACTGCACGGCTCAAGACTGTCTAGCCATGCTACAGGAAGAGTTTGGTCAATTGGAAAAGGTGACAGAGATGGTCTACCAATTTGAACATACTTTCCAACAGTCGAAGGAGAAACTTTCAGAGTATGTTAGGAGACTGAACAGGTTGCTGTGCAAGATTGTGTTGAAGAAGGGAATAAAGCCCCAAGATACAGATGCGGCAAGAATGAAGCAAGTCTTAAAGAGAGCGTTGCGCTCGGATCCAGTCTGGCTGCACCTGAAAACCTCGGGAGGAGGAACGTCACTGACTTACTCTGATTTGATAAAAAATCATCAGAGATGAGGAGGCACTACAACAGGACCAGCAAATGATTAAGACAAATTTTGCCCCCGCACAGGTGTTAGTCAACCCAGTAATGACCCCTGAAAGAGACTCAGAGGTAGACACTTTAAAATCACAAATGTCCAAGGTGTTAGAGATGTTGACCTCTCTGATAGCAAAAGACCCAGAAGGCCCCAGGAGAGAAGTACCAAGGAAGGAACTATTCCCAATTGCCTCAGCACCTGCATCTTTACAAGAATGGGGAGATATAGTCTGCTTTAACTGTGGAGGAATTGGTCATATTGCAGCTACATGTTCCAGTCCCAAGAAGAAGAAAACAGATAACCGCAAGCCAGCGGGAAACTCCAGAGGGCCCCGGTGAAGGAGTCAACCGGGTGCCCATCATCTTCAGTGAGCTCCAAGCTGAATGCGAAGCAGAAGAAAAGAGGAGACAAAACCCCTCAGAAGAAACACAACATTCCTCAGCAGAGATACACCCCAGAAAAAGGGTGCAAGACCCCTCAGAAGGGGCACAGCATTCCCCAGAGGGGATGCACGCCTAAGAAAAACAATAATATCCCTCAGCGGGTCTGTACACCCATTGAAAGGAGGGAAATCAATGCATACCAGGCACAAGAAAGACTAAAGGCCAAAGGGAGTTGGATGAGAGAGAGTCCGAAGGGAAAGGACCAGAAGAAGGCGACCCCTGCCAGGCCATATCCGGAGAAGCTGGTAGGCCCATCTCCTATAGTGCCCATTCAAGTGGAGGGAGTCTACACCAGAGCCATCTTGGATACTGGGGCACAAGTGACCCTATTATACCGGGATTTCTACGATAAGCACTTGAGTCACCTGCCCATCCAGAAGATAGAGGAACTGGAAATATGTGGGATTGGAACCCAGAGTTTCCCCTACGATGGCTATCTGCCCGTCAAGATGACCTTTGACCCATCTGTGGCTGGGAAGGGCGAAGTGTTTGACACCCTAGTAGTTGTGTGCCCTCGACCGCCAGGAGCCAACAAGAGTTCCCTTATAATAGGGACAAACACGGACCTGGTCCGAAGACTCCTGACCCCTCTAGTGAAAGAGAAGGGGCAAGCGGCCACCAAGATCCACCCCATGCTGAAGACGGCCTACCAACGGCTGTTCCTAGAGCAGAAGACCCCTGGAGAGGGGATAGGGAAGGTGTGGAGACTTGGAAGAGAAGGGGTAGTGTTGCAGCCCGGCGAAGTAACCTGTCTCAGAGCCACTGTGAAGCTTACTTGGGAGCAGCCTGGGCCCTTTGTCATGCTGGAGTCCGACCCAAGGGAAGAGTCCCACGGTCTGGAAGTGATACCAGAAGTGATTCCGCTGAAGGCCCTGAAGAAGGCCCATTGTAGAGTTCCGGTGAGTGTTAGGAACACTACAGGTGGCCCCATGGAAATCCCAGCCAGGATGCTGCTGGGCCAGGTGAGCCCTGCTGCCCCGGTTACCCTGTCAGAAGTCAAGGAGACAGGTGAAGGAGGAGACGTTTGGGAGAAGCTGTCCATGGAAAACCCGAATCTGCCCAGGGCTTGGAAAGAGAGAGCCAAGGCCCAGTTGACCAGATGGGAGAAGATCTTCTCCAAAGATGAGTTCGATGTGGAGTGTGCAAGGAGTGCCACCCATCGAATCCGCCTCCAAGAAGACAAGCCCTTCAGAGAGAGGGTCAGGCGGGTCCCACTAGCAGATCTGGAGGATCTAAGGGAACAACTTGCAGAACACAAGAGGACTGGTGTGATCCGGGAGTCTAGAAGCCCCTATGCCTCCCCGATAGTGGTGGTCAGGAAGAAGAATGGGTCATTGAGGCTCTGTATAGACTACAGGATTCTCAACAGGAGAACCATACCCGACCAGTACACCACTCCGAGGATAGAGGACGCTTTACAGAGTTTGTCTGGAGCCAAGTGGTTCAGCGTTATGGATCTCAAGAGTGGATACTATCAGATCCCTATGCATCCAGAAGACAAGGAGAAGACAGCCTTCATAACCCCAGTGGGGTTCTTTGAGTTTGATCGAATGCCTCAGGGACTGTCTGGAGCTCCTGCTACCTTCCAACGTCTCATGGAGAAGACTGTAGGAGACATGAACCTTATTGAAGTCCTTGTATACCTGGACGATGTCATTGTCTTTGGGAGAACCTTGGAAGAACACGAGGAGAGGCTGGAAAAAGTGTTGAGAAGACTCAGTGAGGAGGGACTCAAGCTTTCGCCTGAGAAGTGTCGGTTCTACCAGTCTTCTGTGAACTATCTGGGGCACATAGTGTCTGAAGAAGGGGTGGCCACAGACCCTGAGAAATTGGAGGCAGTTACCTCCTGGCCACGACCCACCACAGTAACAGAACTCAGATCCTTCTTAGGGTTCTGCTCCTATTACAGGAGGTTTGTGGAAGGATTCGCCCGAATTGCTAGACCATTGAATGAACTACTCAAGACCGAGGGGGAAGAGGACGACTCAGGGCCCAGGAAGCCGGGAGAGTCAGTCAGAGATCAGTGGAACCAGAAGTGTGAAGAGGCCTTCCAGGCATTGAAGAAGAGCCTAACCACTGCCCCAGTCTTGGCCTACGCAGACCCAACCAAACCCTATGAACTACACGTAGATGCTAGTCATGACGGTCTGGGAGGAGTACTTTACCAAGAACACGAAGGACAACTGCGGCCTGTTGCCTACGTGAGCAGGAGCCTGACCCCCTCTGAGAAAAACGATCCCACTCACAAGCTGGAGTTCCTGGCCCTTAAGTGGGCGGTATTAGACAAGCTCAAAGACTACCTGTATGGAGCGGAGTTCACTGTGAAGACCGACAACAACCCCCTTACCTACCTTTTCACTACAGCAAAGCTGGACACCACTGGACACAGGTGGCTGGCCGCATTGTCTGGATTCAATTTCAGCCTAAAGTACAGGCCAGGGATTGGAAATCGAGATGCAGACGCTCTGTCCAGAAGATCTCATGCCCCCAGCAGTGACATAGAAGACTGGACTCAAGTGGCACCTGACGGGGTGTGGGCCCTTTGTCAAGGGGCTGAATTACAAGCCAGAGGAGGCTCAAGGGCGAAAGAGATAGGAGTTACCATGGTAGGAGTCCCCAAACAATACTGTGGAGTAACAACTGGAGGAAGACAATCTGTCTAAACTGTCCAAGAAGGAACTGAGATGCGACCAATTAGAAGACCCCATGGGGAAATTGGTTCTGGAAGCCCTGGAGAATCAGGATCCAAATAGTCTCCTGCGCCACTCCTCAAAGGAAGCTCGCCTGTTGAGGAAAGAGTGGGACAGGTTGCAGGTGCATCAGGGAGTGGTCTACCGAAGGGGCCCCTCTGATGACCTGGAAGATAAATGGCAATTGTTTCTTCCGGAAAAACATCGAGAGACTGTTCTGATTGCCCTACATGACAATCACGGCCACCTAGGGGCGGAAAGGACCTTTCAACTCGTCAGAAGTCGGTTCTATTGGCCCTGCATGAGGGCAGAAGTAGAAGAGTACTGCCATTCATGTGCACGCTGCATCCAGAGGAAGACTTTACCCCATCAAGCTGCCCCAATGGGCCATCTACAAAGTCAAGGCCCAATGGATCTGGTATGCATTGATTTTCTCTGCCTCGAACCCGACCTGAGTGGATTAGGAAATGTTCTGGTGATAACCGATCATTTCACCCGGTATGCCCAAGCTTTCGCAACCAAAGACCAAAAGGCTTCCACAGTAGCCAAGGTACTTATGGAGAAGTATTTTGTCCATTATGGGCTGCCACAGCGACTCCATTCAGATCAAGGAAGGGACTTTGAGAGTCGGCTGATCCGGAAACTACTGGATTCGTTAGGAATCAAGAAAACCCGAACCACACCTTATCACCCACAGGGAGATGCTCAGCCGGAGAGGTTTAACCGAACCCTGCTCAACATGTTGGGAACTCTGGATAGTGAGAAGAAACAACATTGGAGCAAACACATAGCAGCTATAGTACACGCTTACAACTGCACCACCAGTGATGCTACAGGCTACTCCCCATATCGACTCATGTTTGGGAGAGAAGCAAGGTTACCTGTGGACCTGGCCTTTGGCACCTCTTTAGACCATTCCTCAGCCACATCCCACAAAGGATATGTGGACAGGCTCAGACACAGCCTGAAAGTAGCCTATGAACAAGCTCAAGCAGTCTCAGATCAAAGGGGAGCTCAAAACAAAAGAAACTTCAACTTGAAGGTCCGGTTGCAAGACCTGCAGCCCGGGGACCGAGTACTGCTACGCAATCTGGGGGTCCCCGGAAAACACAAATTTGCAGACAGATGGAGATCTGAACCCTATGTCATCTGTAGGAAGCTGCCGGGCCTACCTGTCTACAAGTTGAAGCCAGAAGGAAAGGTAGGACCACTGAAGACGTGGCATCGAAACCACCTGCTCCCACTTGCTAAAGCAGTCAGGATACCCCCAGTGAGGAACTCCCCTGAACCAGTCTCTATTCTGGATACCCGCAGGCCAAACACTCGGTCCCAGACCTCTCGGGCTGAAGATGGAGAGGCCTCTAAACTCAGTGGAGATGAAGGAAGAGAACTTGACTGGCTGTGGCCTTCCCCAACTCCAGGAAGTTCTGCTATAGATCTTCCAACCACTGAAGACACTATAGATGGACAACTGAATGCAGAAGCCACTGAGTTCATCCCATCTAGTCCTTCATCAGATTACTGGGAAGATGCTTGTGATACTTACTCTGAAAAGGACCCTAGAGACTCTATGTATCCCTCAGCCCCTGAAGCAGATGTTACAGAGCCTGCCGTGTTGCCCGAGCCTGCTACGGAAGAAGAGCCTGTGTCGCCAGAGCCAGAAACCCCAAGAGAGCAAAGGGCTCGAAGAGTCATAAGGCCTCCCAAAAAGTTGACCTACCCACAAATGGGGAAGAGCTCAGAAGATTCTGTGGTCACTGCCAGGAGGAGTGTAGAGAATCCGGATCCCTCCACTGTTCATTTGGTGGAGGGCAACCCCCACTCACTCTCTGGCACAGTTGGGTAGGCCACTCATGATAGTGTGACCTGTGGGCAAGGGAAATCAACCCCTTTGTTTTGGTGGGAATTCCCTATGCCAACATCATACGCAATGTTGTCTAGGGTTGTACGCAATGTATGCTAGAATTATCTTTGGGGACCAAAGAGTTTAAGTGGGGGGAGTGTGTAGTGGGGTCCCCTTTAAGACTCCCAGGACTACCTTACCCAGAACCCCTTTCGGCAATGTTTCCACCCCAGAGACTCATGGGAGGGGTTATATAAGGAGGAGGCGAGGCTGGGCTCGGCCTCTTTGGGACACGAGACTTTAAGGGAGAGATCTTCCTGTGCGGATCCGCTGTAGTGCAAGGCCTGAAGCCTGGGGCCTTGCGCTGCTACCCAAAAGAGCCTTCCACCCCATCACGAGCCTGGGTGGCATCTGACTCGGTTTTCTTCAACCGCTGCTGAGCCGGAGACCAGACCGCTGCAGATGCTGTGTGTGGAGACACAGCAGGTGGAAGTTCCCGGACTGGGATCACGTCCGGAGGGGTGAGCGAGCACATGCTCAATCCACAAATACTGTATACCATTGTTAGGCCTACAGACTGCCGTGGCCCACCAGTTCCTATTTTAGTTCTTTTCCCCCACTTGAGATCCAAAGCAGAACTGAGTCAAACGGATCTCTAGTGGAGTGTACTGTGTTGGCATTTTTACCCCCCCCCCCGGATTACAAATGTGTTCCTGAAATGTGCACCACCGTTTAAAGACTTGCATGCAAAGAATATTACCCCCCCTAGAGACTGAGTTATATGGTCAGGCCTGGCCATCTAGGTAGTTTATTTAGTTGCTGCGCTATAGGGCGCATAGTGAAGTACTGTTACACGTGGCGCGTGTGCGCCATATCTCAATAGTTATAGTGTGACTATTGCTGCAGGGCTCTGCAGATAGATTCATATGATCTGTTATCACTGTTGATTTTTATTACCATAGAAAGTAAATTCATTATTCTTCTATCACTGCATTGGTGTTTTAATTTAATCATAGAGCATAAGATATTAACATATTACCCTAGACTAACTGTGCCAGTAGGGGGTCGAGTGAATTGCCGGGGGTTGGCGGAGCTGTCTTCAGGGCCCAAAACTAAATCTGCGGCCCTCTTAACTGAAGGTATCGCTACATATATATTTGTACTCAGAGTCTCAACGAGAGATCGAGTAAGAACGTGACAAACGAACACATTGAAATGACCTGGGGTGTGCCAAAGGTCACGTGGTCAGTATGCCTTAGAGGGGGCATACTCAAATATGAAATGAGAAGGAAAAGGTGACAATAAAAGGGACCGGGTGGGTGGGATACAAACAACCGGGCCGACAGGAGCAAGGAGGAGGAGGGCGGGTTTAAATACCACCAGGCTCCTCCTACAAATTCCCATTTGTACTTGGAGTCTCAACGAGACATCGAGTAAGAACGTGACAAAGGAACACATGGAAATGACCTGGGGTGTGCCAAAGGTCACGTGGTCAGTATGCCTTAGAGGGGGCATACTCAAATATGAAATGAGAAGGAAAAGGTGACAATAAAAGGGACCGGGTGGGTGGGATAAAAACAACCGGGCCGTCAGGAGCAAGGAGGAGGAGGGCGGGTTTAAATACCACCAGGCTCCTCCTACAAATTCCCATTTGTACTTGGAGTCTCAACGAGACATCGAGTAAGAACATGACAAAGGAACACATGGAAATGACCTGGGGTGTGACAAAGGTCATGTGGTCAGTATGCCTAAAGGGGGCAAAAATTAAGACAATAAGGTAAATCAGTAACATATTTATTGAGAGTAACATAACATCAGTCAGCTAAATGCCTGAAAGCCCGGGCCATCTCGACATGAGGATCCGGGACATATATAGAGAAACATGCAGAGTTCCATCTCCCCAACTTCTTGATGATGTGAGCCAGGATCCCCTGATGAGAAGCTGCAGAAGCCACCCCAATTGTGAACGAGTGAACAGAAAGACCTGCCGGGTTCAATCCTAGGTTGGACCATAACGTGCGGCAATGCTTGGTGAACTGTGCCATCGTAAGGGGAGCATGAGGGAAGGGTAACAAGGGACTATCCCTAGGTTTGTCTAAGACCAGTGTCATGAGCTGATCCAAAACTGCCATGGGGCACCATACACTGCCGGTCTTGAAGAACCTGACATCCGTTCAGGCCCAAAACTGCTGTGTCTTGCATGCAGTCAAATGTAACCTGAAATGGTCCGGATGTCTAACCAACTGGATGACCGCGAGTACCCAGGAACCCGAGCCAGTACGGGTTAACTCGTCCGGCCTGAGGAACCCAAAAAAAGCCAAATATATGGCAGCCTTAAGGACCAAACTGAGCAGCCTCCTAAAAGGCGACCTGTCCAGCAAATCGGACATACCCCGGAAGATATGCCCCGAGACAGGAAGTCTGCTGATAGAAGAAGGAGGACAACTGCTTTGGATGCCCCTCAGAATGGCCTTAACAGAATGGGCAGAAAATATGGAAGGTCTATTCGGATCCTGAAGAGATAAATAATGCTGAACCCCTGCAAGATACGTCTTAATCGTGCCATGTGACAACTTCAGTTGCAAGTGGCAAAAAGCCACAAAAGCCAGCAGATATTGCACATCATGACCATTGAAACACGGATACCGGGACTGGAAAACCTGAAAGGTCTTCCAGGCCGATGCGTAAGCCTTCCTGGTGTTGGTTGATAATGATTTATTGATCAAAGCTGCTGGGTCAAGCCAATGGGAAACTAGTCCATCATCAGAAGTGAGGGCTGCAGGGATGGTGTGGCGCAGGCATCTGCTTCCGGGACCTGTCGGAAAAACAACAGGTAATTGAGCCGTGATAGAGCATCTGCTGCAACATTCTGTGCCCCATTGAAGAATTTACAATGAATATAAAAATGAAACTGTAGGGAAAACCAAATCAGCCTGCGAACAAAGGACACAATGACCAATGACCTAGATCTACCTTTGTTGATAATCTCCATGGCCGCCTGATTGTCCGCTGAGAAAACCACCGTTTGCCCCAACCATAACATACCCCACACCCGGGCCGCTGACACTATGGGGAAGATCTCATGAAGATCTCATGAAGATTCTGTGAACCCCGGGATAGCCAAGATCTCCGGCCATGGTCCAGCCAGCCAGTGGGTGCCAAAAATGGCAGAATAACCTACCGTGGTTGCCACATCAGTCACAACCTGAGGAGAGGATATGGACACTGCGGGGATGAACATGGCAATCCTGTTCCAATGCCGGAGGAATTTGTCCCACAAATTGCGTAGGTCAGCCAGAGCTGCAGCATCCAGCTTGATCCGAGAGTCTGAATCCGGGGCTGATGGCAATAAATATAATAACCTGGATATGAAATACCTACCCTGAGGAATGATCCTCATGGCAAAGTTCAACATACCCAGCAAACATTGCAACTCCACTCTGGAAGAAGCCTGAGAGACAGTAAAGGTATGAATACAATTTCTAATCCTGGTGAGCTTATCAGCCGGAAGGCTGGCCTGCATGGCCTGAGTATCCAAAATGATCCCTAAAAAAAGTAAGCGCCGTCACCGAGCCCTCCAAATTCTTGACTACCAGCGGGACGTTGAGCGCTGCAAAAACTGACAACAATTTCTGCAAATCTACAGGGGCTTGCTTGGAACTCTCAATAAGGAGGAAGTCAACCAAGTAGTGAATGACTTTGTGACAACCTTCCACATGAATGAGAATCCACCCGAGTGCTTGAGCAAAGGCATCAAACAGCCAGGGGCTGATTTTGGAACCAAAGGTGAGCTTGGTGGCAAAACAGTACAGCCCCCTCCACTTCACCCCATGCCACTGCCAGAGTGATGGCATGTTCAGAAGGAGTTTGAATGCATATGCTATGTCCGCCTTGGACAGCCAAGCACCCTTCCCAACCCCGATGATCTGCTAGATTGCCTGATCCACTGATGCATACTTTAAAGAAAATTCCTCAGATGGGATTAAGGAATTCAAGCTATGCTTTTTCGAGCAATGAGGGGCAGACAAATCATAAATTAAACAAAATTTTTTTGAAAATTTCCCTTTAACCAACCCAAGAGGATTGACCCTCCAATACCGGAAAGGGGATGCAGAAAACGGATCAATAATGAACCCTTTGTCCAGCTCAGACTGGAGTAATGCATCCACCGCCTCCAAATCTGCCACTGAAGACCTGAGATTGGGACTCTCAAAAGTGCTTGAAGGTAACATAATGAACCATGTATGAAAGCCCCTCGTGAAACATTCCACCAGAAAAGGACATCAACTGGGAGAAGGGTGAGAGGACAAACAGGCCTGTAGAAAAGACACATTAATGCAGCTCAGTCAACTTCTCTTCCCCTGCCTAAGAGAGCAGGATGACTTTGGGTGGGCCCTAACACAGCCATAGCATATATGCAGCAGACGGCACTGACTGTTGTTACAAACACCGTAGTTGAAATTGTTGCAAATCTGAGATTTCCCCAGATACTGGATAGGCCAACCTAACTTGTCAACCGTAGCAGCCTGAGCCAGAGCCGGCAGAGAACTGGGGAAAGCCCTGGAAGTGCCCGGGAGAACAGGAAGCTCAGTATTGAGGCACCAGTATGCAGTGTGCGATGATGACTGGCATGTTGCACAAAGTGGTGATCTCAGCCCAGCAAAATGCCGGCAAAAGAGTTCCGTGTCCACCCTGCTCCAAACTGTGACCACCTGATGTTGGGCAAACATGGCAGCGGCTTTGGCGGAGAATGACCAATGACAGTCATAGAATGTCGTGCCTCCGAACTTATGACCCAACTCTATCACCGCATACAGATAATGATCCAGCTCCTCCCTCCTATGGGGACTCACTGAGCATACAATATTCCTGAATATGCTGAACACGAAAACAAATTCAGCTTGCGGTTCAGCCTGTGGTCCCTAGTCTTGATGATCACTGACACATCGCCACAAGCATAGGACTTGTTGTCAGCCACATCATGAGTGGCAATCAACAAGGATGCCAAATTGACATCCTTGCCTTCCAAAATGTCCTTCCTAATACTCCCTGGGATGAAATGGGCCGGGGTGACAGAGGGGACACTAGTGCTAGTACCTGCAGCCAACGGCATGGGCCTTGAAACCATGGGGCCCTCAGACCCTGCCGCAACCCCAGAAATTGTAAGATCCACCGGGGCTGGATTTGGACTGGTCTCCAGAACCTCCACCCTGGCCCGTAACTCCTGAAATGAGCTCGCCAGAGAGCTTAGGGTAGAGTGAATCTGTGTAAGGGATGAAGCAACCATACGCAGGGTGACCTGCTCCGCACCGGAACCTGAAGAGGTAGGAAACAACAGTCTAAAAAGTTCTGGGTTGCCGGCTGACACAGGTTATGAGATACCCCTTATGCCTTATGTACACACGATCAGAATTTCCGATGGAAAAAGTCAGACGGAATTTTTTCATTGGATATTCCGACCGTGTGTGTGCCCCATCTGACTTTTTTTCCATCGGAATTTAGAAAGAGAACATGCTCTCTTTTTTTCCGCCGGAAAAAATGTATATGGGAAATTCCGTTCGTCTGTAGGGAACTCCAACAGAGAAAAAAACACGCATTGAAATTTTTCTCATAGTGTTGTACATAATTGCGTTCTTGACGGTCGGAATTTGGTGTGACAGTGTGTATGCAAGACAGCTTGAACAGAATTCCGTCTGAAAAATCAGTCGGAGTTTATCATGACGGAAAATCCGATCGTGTGTACAAGGCATGAGACGCAATTCTGCCATCAGTCTTGGGACATCCAGGACCTCAGAGAAGGTGTGCCACCCTGTTCTGAACCCCTAGTTGGAGAAGGCGGGATGGAGGCAAAGTCATTGATGTCCACTGCTTGAGACATGTCATAAATAATCAAAGAAAATCGTAAGCAAAACATCATGAACCAACTAACACCAACCGATCCCCAAAACAACCCTCTTCCCCCCTCCAGCCGCCTCCCAAACCTTGAAATAAAACCTAAGCGTGCCCAAGAAAGGAGGCCGAGTAACCTGCGGTCCACAGGCCAATTAAAAACGTAGACTCAGGCCCCCCAGAACCTGAAAACGTGTGGGTCCAACATGACTAAAGCATAAAGAATCATGACGAATGAAAATAGCGTAAATAGGATCGAGAAAACGGGTGAGGAGACTTGCCACTGTCCAAGCCAATTAAAAACGAATATCTTAACCCGCTAAGACCTAAAATGAGACAGGTAAATGATAGTGGTGAACGAGACCTAAAATGCGAAGACAATGAGCGATGAAGAGAACGAAGCACAAGCAAAACCTGACTTACCTTTGACCGAGAAACCCTTTACCCTAACCGTACAAGGCTTGCATCTGGCGCCCGGTGCCCACCCTGAAATAAAATGTATGAACGGGACTGAAAACATGTCAGACCCTTGAACAAAAACGAGAACCTGAAGTAAAGCAGATAATACAACTTAACCCCACCTACGAGACCTGAAAACCTGTCAGGCAACCAACCAAAACCCAGCCTTAAAGCGGAGTTCCACCCAAAAATGGAACTTCCGCTTTTCGGAACCCTTCCCCCCTCCGGTGTCCGGGGGTTCTATGCCACATTTGTATTACATGAACAAGGGCTCACTCAGGCTGGCACTGTCACACCACCTGGTGGCCAATATATCCAAAGAACAGTCCTTGTGTGTGTATACACAGTATTTTTTTTTCGTTTAGTCCATTATCAAGGTTAAGGTGAGAACGTGCCCTTTTTGCCACAGCTTATCCTACCTATCTAACTAACACCCCAGTGTCCTTGGAGCCCCAAAGTCTATCAATATTTCACTGGAGGTGCAATCACATAGCAGCAACATTCCCAGCAGTCTCCCTTCTTCACAGGGACAACTCCGGGGACAGAAAAACATGACTGCAATCAGCAGCAATAAACCATGCCATGGTGCAAGGGACCGTATTTTCTGTTGGCGCTGTCCCTCAATGCATTTGTAATCTCAGTCTGTCCACAAACAGCCGGGGACTGAGAATAATTTCCTCATTAATAAAGAACAGGGCACACTGAAGTCTATCAGCTGCAAATCAGCGTGCCACTTTTCAGAGGGAAGAGGGGAGCACAGGGGTGGGACTTTAAATGAAGCACAAGGTTCCAATTGAAATAAAAAGGTGAACAATAGGAATTTTATTATAGTTAGTACATATAAACCATAAAAGCATTGCTGGTAATTGATAAACAGTAAGCGTAATAATCACAATGGATATGGTGATACCATTGGAAAAAAAAACAGGAGAGAGGAGAGGGAAGACGCCCCACAGACAGTATTCTTCAAAAAGGCTCAACTAAACTAAAGATACTAAATCTAAGTAAACCGCAATTATGAAAATGAAAAAACAATTTAATGATTATACATGATATTTATACACCACATCAGAAGACAACTATAATAAAATATGACTAGTCAAAAAGAAAAAACTGTGAAACAGAGGTGGCCACCCAAACGACCATACACACCACACACATGCAACCGTTGCTGATCATGAAAGGAATATCGATGTAGGCATAGTCACAAAGACTTTGGCGATATTATGTAAGTGCCTGATAGATGAACAGTATTCAATCCGTGCGTGTGACTGTTTATGATGAAAAAGTTGACAGGTGACTGTGCTGGGTAGCCATAGACCAGCCAATATGATTGAACAATCAATAGTTGGGTGAGGGTGTCACAGGGATAGAGATTGGCTGAATTGCGCTTCAGAAAAATGGGGTGACTGTGGCCGAATTAATAGTCGACAGTTGTCCCTCACAAAGTTATATCTGTGGGATAAATCCACCATCCATTGGAAGCTGCCAAAAAGTTCATATATGGAAGACACTCACTCACCAGTTCAAAGTGTGTTGGTCGGCTGCTGTTAGTCTATGCTTCTGTTGGTATCACCTGGAATGTATTGAGTTCCATTCATCAAGCCCGAGAGGAATCATCCCAATAAATGCACATGGAATGGAAAGTCTGTCCACATAAATGGAATGTCGATATTGATGCGCCGCAGAGCTATCATCAGATCAAAGCGGCATAGTAACAGATCATGGCGGCTGGTGGGGGTGGTTAGTCCGGTGGGTTAGGCATTGCTCATGCTCCGATGAAACCTTAATGAAGGTGAAACATGTCAGCAAGTCAAGCAATTTCTTGCTACACTCTGTGTAGCGTGTAAACAGGGGTGCCTAACCCACCGGACTAACCACCCCCACCAGCCGCCATGATCTGTTACTATGCCGCTTTGATCTGATGATAGCTCTGCGGCGCATCAATATCGACATTCCATTTATGTGGACAGACTTTCCATTCCATGTGCATTTATTGGGATGATTCCTCCCGGGCTTGATGAATGGAACTCAATACATTCCAGGTGATACCAACAGAAGCATAGACTAACAGCATACTCCTAACTGGTCTCCACTTCCCACAGGGTAGCCCCGGCTCCGTCCCTGCTTGGCGGTAGGTCCTGTGTGATGCCCCGTGCGACCCCCGAATTGGAGGTAGTCCCAGATTCCTGCTACGCCTCACCACCACACTACCTACATGTGAGCCACCACTAGTAAGTATGTACTTAGGGGCCTGGGGGCCTACCTGTTCCCCCATACATACCTATATCCATTACTTACATTTACATATTCCCTCTATTCTAGACCAATCACGTGTACGCTCCTGATGAGTGGCGCTAAGGCCACGAAACGCGTCGAGCCAACTGGTGCCGTGGTTTCATTCCAATATGCTCACAATTACCTTCCAACTACCTTACTTCCCAGGTCTAGTGAGGCCATAGGTCCTGCAGGTTCTACTTTGCAATATGTTTTTATTTAACCCTGACGTTGGTGACCTTGGATATTTTATTATTGTCATATAATAGCAAGCACTATTAATGTCATCATATGTATTGGTTTTTATCATGTATATCGCTCTCCATAGTAGTGGTTACACTCCGAGACTCCAATGGTATCACCATATCCATTGTGATTATTACGCTTACTGTTTATCAATTACCAGCAATGCTTTTATGGTTTATATGTACTAACTATAATAAAATTCCTATTGTTCACCTTTTATTTCAATTGGAACCTTGTGCTTCATTTAAAGTCCCACCCCTGTGCTCCCCTCTTCACTTAATCAAGGGATGGAAATGTATGGCCTTACCGGGTCATGCTTTCATTTAAAGTCCCAAGGGATGGACATGCATTGCCTTACCAGGCAATGATCTCCACAAAATCCCTAACAATTGTTCACAAGGGATGGAAATGTATGGCCTTACCGGGTCATGATTTCATTCAAAGTCCCAAGGGATGGACACACATGACCTTACCAGGCAATGTCCTCCACAAAATCCCTAACAATTGCCCTCCCCTCTTTCAACTTTTCAGAGGGAGGCATACTGGCGATTCCAGAACACAGGCCAGTATGACTCAAATGGGCACTCCTGGCTTTTGCATTTCCAGTAGCACAGCCAAACAAGAATGTCCCCACAGCAACTTTCTCTTGAAGGCAGAGTAGCTTTTGATAAAGCATCCTGACTCCACAAAGCACACATTTGTAATCCACAATAATTTCTGTAACTTGACACAGTTCAAAGTATTTATCAGTAGTACCTGGGGTCTGGTAACTCTAGGGTTTCCCCTTGGGCATTAACAGTGGTGATATAATGCCGGATGTCTTTCTTATTAGGCCTGCAGATAATGACAGACTCTGGATTAATTTGACGACCATAGTCCCATGTTTGTAGGACAGAAGCTTACATTTCGGCATATCTGGGTGACAACTTTTTGTCGAGCTGAAGAGGGATACTGAGAAAACTCTGCATGGCCACATCCACCCACTGTGCTTTCTTTTCTTGAATCTCTTCCTCTAACTGAACCGGTATATAAGGATAAAAAGTATCCATACTCCTCACCCACTTTCTTAATGACTATACGCTGAGCTTGGACAGCCTGGGCAGCGTTTTGGGGTCTCCATATCCAAGCAAAACTCGTGCATCAGGTGCGCATTGAACCAGATGTCCAGCAACAACATCAGGCTTGCAACCAGACTTGGCCTAGCTATAGTGACTTTAGGGACCCATCCTACCCAGCGATCCTCCTCAAAGGATTTAGTGAGACACAGATGTGGGGCTGCACTGGCGGATAGCTGAATCTTAACACTGGCAGCTGGCCCGGGAAGAATCTCATCCTCCTCCAAATCACACAGTTGTTCCTCTTCACTATCACTCCACTTCCCAGTCCATGATAAAGTAACTGAGAACAGTTCAGAGATCCGATCAGATCGAATATCCGAATTGGAGAAAGTGGAGCACTCTTCGGGCGGGAGCAGGTTGCGCTTCGAGCTAACATCAACTGGCAAAGCAACCATATCCCCCTTACTGGCCACAGGTATCACAGCCCCCACTGGCACACCACTTTCACCCATTTGAGGCTTACCAGACTCCGGCGTCTTTCCCCCAGGGGGTTCCACCATCAAGGAATGTAGGTGGGCCTGACCACGGCCTTGAGGGATAACTGAAGCACTGGGTCCTGGAGTAGCCTCGCAAAAGCCGGGTGATAGCAGGGGTACTCTTGATGCTGTCCCCAGCTGGGATGGCGACATTCCTGTCCCAATCTGCTTGTAGTGTTTGCTGAGGCTGACAGCTGATGACTCATCGGTTAATAAGGACACAGCAGCTGGCTTCCCGGCCCGCTCCTTAGCAACCAGCTATATGCAGTGTTTTTAAAGGGACATTAAAAAAAAACAAGAAAAAAAACAACGTAAAATGCATGCAAAAACGTGAGTTCCAAAAAGGCTACGCAAAATGTGCTTGAAAAACGCATCAACCACAACCACTAAGATGTGAACCTAGACTAATTGTTAACCACTTGCCATCCGATCCATTGTAATATGATGGCCGCAGGAACCCTCTGTCCCTCCGGGCAGCCGTCATATGACGTCCTCGGCTTCCCGGCACTGTAGAGAGCGCGCGTGCGTGCCGCATCACTCAGGACCCGATGCTCATGCCCACGATGTCCGCTGGGCACCTGAGATTGCTCATCACATAGCAGGGACATGGATCTGTGTCCTGTCAGGGGAGAGGAGACCGATCCGTGTGTTCCTAGTATATAGGAACACCGATCAGTCTCTTTCCCTAGTCAGTCCCCTCCCCCCCACAGTTAGAATCACTCCCTAGGGAACACATTAAACCCCTTGATCGCCCACTAGTATTAACCCCTTCCCTGCCAGTGACATTTACACAGTAATCAGTGCATTTTCATAGCACTGATTGCTGTAAAAATGCCAATGGTCCCAAAAATGTGTCAAAAGTGTCCGATATGTCCACCACAATGTGGCACTCCTGATAAAAATCACAGATCGCCGCCATAACAAGTAAAAAAAATAATAATAATAAAAATGCCATAAATCAATAACCTATTTTGTAGACGCTATAACTTTTGCGCAATCCAATCAATATATACTCTTATTGCGATTTTTTACCAAAAATATGTAGAAGAATACATATCAGCCTAAACTGAGGAACAAAGTTTTTTTTTTTTAAAGTTGGGATATTTATGTGGTGATCAAATACCACCAAAAGAAAGTTCTATTTGTGGGGGAAAAAATTATCAAAATTAAATTTGGGTACAATGTCGCATGACTGCACAATTGTCATTCAAAATGTTACGGCACTGAAAGCTGAAAATTGGACTGGGCAGGAAGGGGGCGAAAATGGCCTCTATTGAAGTGGTTAACTTAAACTCCTATTCTGACAGACTTTTTAACATACAGTGGGTACGGAAAGTATTCAGACCCCCATAATTTTTTCACTCTTTGTTATATTGCAGCCATTTGCTAAAATCATTTAAGTTCATTTTTTTCCTCATTAATGTACACACAGGACCCCATATTGACAGAAAAACACAGAATTGTTGAAATTTTTGCAGTTTTATTAAAAAAGAAAAACTGAAATATCACATGGTCCTAAGTATTCAGACCCTTTGCTCAATATTTAGTAGAAGCACCCTTTTGATCTAATACAGCCATGAGTCTTTTTGGGAAAGATGCAACAAGTTTTTCACACCAGGATTTGGGGATCCTCTGCCATTCCTCCTTGCAGATCCTCTCTAGTTCTGTCAGGTTGGATGGTAAACGTTGGTGGACAGCCATTTTTAGGTCTCTCCAGAGATGCTCAATTGGGTTTAAGTCAGGGCTCTGGCTGGGCCATTCAAGAACAGTCACGGAGTTGTTGTGAAGCCACTCCTTCGTTATTTTAGCTGTGTGCTTAGGGTCATTGTCTGGTTGGAAGGTAAACCTTCGGCCCAGTCTGAGGTCCTGACCACTCTGGAGAAGGTTTTCGTCCGAGATATCCCTGTACTCCGCATTAATCTTTCCCTCGATTGCAACCAGTCGTCCTGTCCCTGCAGCTGAAAAACACCCCCACAGCATGATGCTGCCACCACCATGCTTCTCTGTTGGGACTGTATTGGACAGGAGATGAGCAGTGCCTGGTTTTCTCCACACATACCGCTTAGAATTAAGGCCAAAAAATTCTATCTTTGTCTCATCAGACCAGAGAATCTTATTTATCACCATCTTGGAGTCCTTCAGGTGTTTTTTTAGCAAACTCCATGCGGGCTTTCATGTGTCTTGCACTGAAAAGAGGCTTCCGTTGGGCCACTCTGCATAAACCCCCGACTGGTGGAGGGCTGCAGTGATGGTTGACTTTCTACAACTTTCTCCCATCTCCCGACTGCATCTCTGGAGCTCAGCCACAGCGATCTTTGGGTTCTTCTTTACCTCTCTCACCAAGGCTCTTCTCCCCCGATAGCTCAGTTTGGCCGAACGGCCAGCTCTAGGAAGGGTTCTGGTCGTCCCAAACGTCTTTCATTTAAGGATTATGGAGGCCACTGTGCTCTTAGGAACCTTAAGTGCAGCAGAATTTTTTTGTAACCATGGCCAGATCTGTGTCTTGCCACAATTCTGTCTCTGAGCTCTTCAGGCAGTTCCTTTGACCTCATGATTCTCATTTGCTCTGACATGCACTGTGAGCTGTAAGGTCTTATATAGACAGGTGTGTGGCTTTCCTAATCAAATCCAATCAGTATAATCAAACACAGCTGGACTCAAATGAAGGTGTAGAACCATCTCAAGGATGATCAGAAGAAATGGACAGCACCTGAGTTAAATATATGAGTGTCACAGCAAAGGGTCTGAATACTTAGGACCATGTGATATTTCAGTTTTTCTTTTTTAATAAATCTGCAAAAATGTCAACAATTCTGTGTTTTTCTGTCAATATGGGGTGCTGTGTGTACATTAATGAGGAAAATAATTTTACTTACATGATTTTAGCAAATGGCTGCAATATAACAAAGAGTGAAAAATTTAAGGGGGTCTGAATACTTTCAGTACCCACTGTACATTCCAAACGCTTCAAACCAGTATATAATATATTGATTACCGGTGTATTAAAAAGAAAACGAATAACCCAAATACAGACATTGATTAAATAAGTGTTCCATTTATTTTCTGTGTTCAGTGTAGATACGTCAAACATTTAACTGAAAGCCATTTGGTCCTGCTAAAACGAGATCACCAGATCGCTAAATAAATAAAGCACTTTCTGCAATTATCTCTAAATACAGACATGATATCTAAATTACAGACACATAACAATAAAAATCCACAAATAATTTACCAGAAAGGAACCACCTTGCATTTTTTAGAACAGATTAATAATGTAAAGGGACTGTATCTTCAAGCTAAATACTAGCCATTTTAACAAGTGCTCAAGGCTTCATACAAGGAGTATTTATTTTCTAAAAGCCATTACTTTTTTTCACTTTGTATACATTAGAAAATGGTTAAAACCTCTTTCAGTTTTTATTTTTTTTCACTGGGGTTCTTTGGCGAAATTTCCCTTTGGTCCTGTCCTATAGGAACAACAAGAAGTCAGAGGAAATCTCTCCGGAGTGAGGGAATTCCTTTCTTACAGTTCTCACCAGAGCAAGTGTTGTCACGGGAAAATGTTGTTTCTTTTTCGGTCAGGGCTGCTGTTAAGTAGGGATGTTCTTCGAGTTCGAGTCAAACTCATGTTCGACTCGAACATTGCCTGTTCGCTTGTTCGCCGAACAGCGAACAATTTGGGGTGTTGGCGGCAAATTCGAAAAGCCGCGGAACACCCTGTAAAAGTCAATGGGAGAAATCTAAAGTGCTAATTTTAAAGGCTTATATGCAAGTTATTATCATAAAAAGTGTTTGGGGACCCGGGTCCTGCCCCAGGGGACATGTATCACTGCAAAAAAAGTTTTAAAAACGGCCGTTTTTTCGGGAGCAGTGATTTTAATAATGCTTAAAGTGAAACAATAAAAGTGAAATATTCCTTTAAATTTCGTACCTAGGGTGTGTGTATAGTATGCCTGTAAAGTCGCGCTTGTTTCCCGTGCTTAGAACTGTCCCTGCACAAAGTGTCATTTCTGAAGGAAAAAAAGTAATTTAAAACTCACTCACGGCTATAATGAATTGTTGGCTCCCGGCAATACATAGAAAAGTCATTGATAAAAAAAGAAAAAAAATGCGTGGGGGTCCCCCCCAAATTCAATTACCAGGCCCTTCAAGTCTGGTATGGATATTAAGGGGAACCCTGCCGCCAATTGAAAAAAAAAATGTGTGGGGTTCAGCCCAAATATCCATAGCAGGCCCTTCAGGTCTGGTATGGATTTTAAGGGGAACTCCACCCCAAATTTTAAAAAAAATGGCATGGAGTTCCCCAAAAATCCATACCAGACCCTTTATCCGAGCATGCAACCTGGCAGGCCGCAGGAAACGAGGGGGGGGCGAGAGAGCGCCCCCCCTCCTGTACTGTACCAGGCCACATGCCCTCAACATGGGGAGGTTGTCCCCATGTTGATGGGGACAAGGGCCTCACCCCCACAACCCTTGCCCGGTGGTTGTGGGGATCTGCAGGCAGGGGGCTTATCGGAATCTGGAAGACCCCTTTAACAAAGGGGACCCCCAGACTCAGCCCCACCTATGTGAATTGGTAAGGGGTACATCATTTCACGAAGAAAGTGTAAAAAAAAAAAATTTAAAAAAAAAACACAGACACCTTCGAAAAGTCCTTTATTAAAAATAAAAAACACATTCCAGCGATGTAATCCAATGTCCCGCAGCGATCCAATGTCCAGCGCTGCAGTCTCCACTCGAAACGTCATTGGCTGAAGCGGACCTACACTGCGGAGGAAGTTCCCCATCAGGTCCGCTCAGCCAATGACGTAGGCGGGGTCTGAGGTACGAAGGGGCGGGGGAGCCCTCGTATCTCAGACCCCGCCTACGTCATTGGCTAAGCGGACCTGATGGGGAACTTCCTCTTCAGTGTAAAAATATGAATAGACCCGCCCCTTCTCACGTTCCCCATCAGGAGCGGACCTGATGGGGAACGTGAGAAGGGGCGGGTCTATTCAACTTCCTCCGCAGTGTAGGTCTGCTCAGCCAATGACGTTTTGAGTGGAGAATGCAGCGCTGGACATCGGATCGCCGCGGGACATTGGATTACATCGCTGGAATGTGTTTTTTTTCTTAATAAAGGACTTTTCCAAGGTGTCTGTGTTTTTTTTTTTTTTTTTACACTTTCTTCGTGAAATGGTAGGGGTACAATGTACCCCTTACCAATTCACATGGGGGGGCGGTATCTGGGGGTCCCCTTTGTTAAAGGGGTCTTCCAGATTCCGATAAGCCTCCTGCCCACAGACCCCCACAACCACCGGGCAAGGGTTGTGGGGGTGAGGCCCTTGTCCCCATCAACATGGGGACATCCTCCTTTAAAGGAATATTTCACTTTTTATTGTTTCACTTTATGCATTATTAAAATCACTGCTCCCGAAAAAACTTCAGTTTTTAAAACTTTTTTTTGCATTGATACATGTCCCCTGGGGCAGGACCCGGGTCCCCAACCCCTTTTTAGGACAATAACTTGCATACTAGCTGTTATAATTAGCACTTTAGATTTCGAACGTTCGAGTCCATTGTATTTAATAGGGTTTAGGTCTGTTCGCAAGTTCTGGTGCGAACCGAACAGGGGGGTGTTCGGCTCATCCCTACTGTTAAGGATCACGGGGCGCCCGTACAGCCTACCCGACAGAGCCCCTCGTCCCCCCGAAAATACGAAAATAAAATTTTCTCTAAAAACACACTAAAATCATTATTGGTGGAAATAATTGCTGCTAAATCTAAAAAGGTAAAACTATATTGAGTTAATAAATAAAGTTCTGTGTGTGAGTGAGGTCTCCATCCTGAAATGACCCCCATGTGTGACCTCAGCAGCTGCCAGTGGGAAGGAGAGAATAGGAGGGAAGTCAGCAGCGCTGAGAGGAAAAGGGCAAACAGGGAGGCCTCAGATAGCATAGAGATGATCTCAGCGGTGGAAGGGAGGTGGGGAAACAGATACTAGAACCAATCCCCCTGCTGTGCAGCCATAGAGGGAGAGGAGGAGAAGTCGGGTTTGCTGCAGGGGGAGCCACAAGGGGTGTCAGCAGGGGCGTGGCTTGGCGCGCATAGGAGATGGACGCCTAATCTAGGAGCTCCGACAGAGCTGCAGCCATAGCCGGTCTTACTGCACCAGATTAGCTCCAGAATGAGCAAAAAGCACTTCGGTACACCCCGCACCCGATCCAGGAGAACTTCTGCAGCGCCCTCGGGCCGCAATATCACGGACCTTTTCAGAAATCCTCAGACGCCGCGGAACAACAGGACAGGAGGAAAGATGGCGGCACCTCGTGTGGAGGACGAGTTCAGTGAAGACTCACAGTCGGCCGCAGAGGAGCACGGCAGGGGACATCCACACCCTGATCTCCCGCTTACCTATGCAGGTATGTCAGGCTTTGCAGCAGACATCAAGGCGACATTCTCTGCAGCCATAACTGACCTTAAGTCCAGTATGCTTGTCCTTACAGGCAAGATGGCCACCGCTGAAGCGGCAGGGAGATACAGGGACAAAGCAATACTGAGACTGGAGACTGTGACCCACTCCCAAACCCAGCATTTTATTGAAATCAACCGGCATTTGGAGGATTTAGATAACAGGGGAAGGAGGAACAACATCAGGGTGAGGGGGATCCCCGAAACGGTAGAAGCAGATCAAATCACGCCAGCCCTAGAGAGAGTTTTCAACAGCCTTTTAGACAGGCCAGAGGACACTGCTATTGAATTTGTGAGAGCGCACAGAGCTCTCAGAGCAAAAGGCCCAGACAATATGCCTCCTAGGGATATTATATGCTGCTTGCAGAACTTCTCCCTAAAAGATGACATTATGAGGAAGGCGCGCAGGAACGATCAGATCATATTTAACGGAGAAACCATCATGCTGTTTCATGATTTGTCCCAAATCACTCTCAAAAATCGCAGGGCACTGAGACCACTTTTAGAGATTTTGAGACAGAGAGACCTGCGATACACCTGGCGATTCCCCTTTGCTCTGTTAGTCCACCACAATGGCAAGCAACATATACTCCGCACCCCAGAAGATCTCCCGGAGTTCTGTCAGACTCTACAACTGGGACAGGTGGATGTACCGGAGTGGTACCAAGAATTTATGCTACCTGCAGTGGAAAAACCACAGCTAGACTCCCCTCCTGCCTCGCCGGATAGACACCTATACAAAAAACTGAGATCCTCACGCCCGAGTGGATCCCAGGCCGGGACACCTTCCCACAAGGCACACTCGTCTAGAGCTGGAGAGGATTTGTGAGAGGCCACAAAATCAGCATAAGATGGCTGATAGAGGGCTCCCCATACGTTTCAAGCTCAGCTATAGGTCACCCCTGTACCCCACCCTTACGAACATGCTCCTACCCACGCGCGGAACGGGACCGTGATGCTTCTGCTGAAAGGGACATGGTGGACAATCCTGAGGTTGGTTAATCTGCTCGCTGCAGTCTGTTATGGGTTCCACCATGTCCTCCCGTACGTTACAACGCAGTCCGGACTTTACAGAAAGACCTGAATTTTCACAGAGACTGGGCCCTATCGAGCCTGACCTTCCACAATGTGTTAAGGTCACGGACACGCTGGCGGACGCCAGCACTTTTGAAGGTGCAAGGGTATGGAGACCGGATAATGATCCCGGAGTGGCGGGAGGGAAGGGTGGGGGTGCAGGAGGCTTACAAGGCCTAGTTATAAAAGGCAGCTGACATGAACGCAGAGGTGGTAGAGGGAGCAGCTTAGGCATGTTCTCGCTTGTTGCCCTCCTCTGAGCTGATGTTCAAGCTGAGCAAGGCCCTCTCACCCTTACTGCTGGTTTACAGTTGTATATTACAAGGCACTTTGTACCTAACCCATTTGAATTTTGCTTTCTCTTGTTCTATTGCACTCGTTTTTTATCTAGGATATATTTGGTGCAGAATTGACTTTCATATAACTATTTTTTGCATTATAGGCTGCAGCCTGTCCAGGTTCATTTCTATAGTTCACGAGTTTAGTTCACAGCGTGAATCGGACCCGTGCAGGTCTACCGCCAACCGCTGACCCCCGCAAAGTGACTCGGGCGGGAACTATTACCCCGCCAGAAGTCATTTACTTGACACACTCGGTTACGATTTAGTACCCGAGTGGATTACAGTACCTCTCTTAAATTTATATCTCTCTACGCCCACTCCTATTCTTTTCTGACTATCCTTTCTCCCTCTTTTTGTCATTCCCCCCCTCCCACTCCTCCATCCCATCTACCGTGCTGTTGACATTGCTTAAAAGAGAGAACAGAGTATATTATTCAACCGGTAAGACTCCGGAACTGCATACCTTGACTACACTCTGAGTTTTATTTCCAGAAGGCACTGCGCCGTTTACTTGCAGAAGCGAGTCATGGCCTACGCCGCTCTTGGACGACACCCCACGGTCATCACTCATAATGTGAGGGGTCTGAATATACCTGAGAAGCGTTCAGCTCTTCTTAAAGAATTAAAGAAAGGTAGGCCGAAATTTGTTTTTTTACAGGAAACTCATTTTAAGACACACCATGTCCCCAGACTGACGGACACTTTCTTTACTCAGGCATTTCATGCTACCAATGATCTGGCAAAATCCAAGGGTGTTTCCATACTCATCAGTGGGGAGGCACCCTTTGAGCTAACTGACAGGCTGACTGACCCGGGTGGGCGATTCCTTTTCCTGAAAGGGAAATATGCAGGCAAACCCATCACACTTGCGAACGTCTACTTCCCGAACGCGGCACACTTACCTTTCTGTAAACGCATCATAAATGAACTCAAAAGTTTCAGCTCAGGTTGCACTATACTGGGGGGGGACTTTAATGTACCCCTGAACCCCTTGTCCGACACCTCCACCGGCAAAACCTATATTTCTTACAAAATCCTCAAACAACTTAAAGCACAGCTCAACTCAATTCAACTAGTTGACACCTGGAGGCTCACTCACCCTGAAGAGAGGGATTTTACTTTCTTCTCGATCCCGCACCAACGGTACTCCAGGTTAGATTATATCTTTCTCACTCAAAGGGACCTGGAAATGATCTCTGGGGCTCACATAGGGATTCAAACCTCCTCAGATCATGCACCAGTGGCCCTTCATCTGGATCTGGCGTCACCCCCCGTCAGGTCTAACTCATGGAGGCTTAATTCATCACTAGTGACTGATCCCATTTTGGCACCCCAAATTGCAACATCTATCCAAGACTATTTCCTACATAATAATACCCTGGGGATGGACCCAATGATTCTTTGGGAAGCCCACAAATGCACTGTGAGGGGGGACCTGATCAGAATGGGAGCACAACGTAAGAGAGACAGGGAAAAAGAAATCAAACGATTATCTGACCGTATACGTTTTTTAGAGACACAACACAAACAATCCCTTTCAGTGCGCTCGGCAGCTGACTTACTGGAGACGAGGAAATCACTCCAAACGATATTTGACTTGACGGCCAAGAGACTGCTATTCTTTAGGAAAAGAATCTACTACGAACACGGTGACAAGACGGGCAAATTTCTGGCGAGAGCTTTGAAAGCTGATAGATTGACCCAAAACATCTCGGGCATAAGAACGAAGGACGGGAAGCTGGATGTCACGACAAAACAAATAGCGGACCACTTCCACAATTACTACACTTCCTTATACAACCTCCCTGACCATTCCTCCTTAGGACAGACCGAGGGGGACAGGAAGCAGACCATCATGACCTACCTTAATGATTCCAAACTGCCAATACTAACCTCGGTAGACACTGCACACCTAGAGAGACCCATAGAGGTCTCAGAACTGCAACTGGTCATCAAAGACCTCAAGTCAGGAAAGAGTCCCGGCCCTGACGGCTTTACGGCCACATATTATAAAACATTCTCAAACCTCCTTACCACACCGCTCTTAAACGCACTTAACTCAATGTCGAGGCCCAGAAACATCCCCCATACATTCGTGTCAGCGCACATCACAATCATCCCCAAACAGAACAAGGACCCAACTGACTGCGCTAGCTACAGGCCGATATCCTTGCTCAACCTAGATATAAAACTGATGTCAAAAATCCTAGCCAACAGGCTGAAGCCACTGCTCCATGACCTGATAGGGCCTCAGCAGGCAGGGTTTATGCCAGGTAGAGAGACGAGAGACAACGTTTTCAAAGCTCTCAATCTGATTCATGCCTCGGGATCTCTGAATGCGGAAGGCCTTCTCCTGTCCACGGACGCGGAGAAGGCCTTCGACAGGGTAGCATGGGATTTCATGCTAGAGACCTGCCGGCATGTGGGGCTGGGCCCCCACATGGTGGCTTGGATATCGGCCTTGTACAAAGACCCAACAGCGCAACTCAAAATCAATGGTTCACTATCAAATGCAGTCGAGATCAGGAACGGGACAAGACAGGGCTGCCCCCTTTCACCTCTTTTGTTCATCCTGACACTGGAACCCTTCATTAGGAAAATAGTCATGAATGACTCAATTAAGGGATTTAAAGTGGCAGGGACAGACTATAAAGTGGCTGCTTATGCAGACGACCTCCTGTTCTTTGTGACCGACCCCCAGACTTCGCTGCCAGCCCTAATGAGGGAATTCTCTCGGTTTGGGCCCATCTCCAACTTAAAAATAAACTATTCCAAGTCGGAGGCCATGAACCTGACTATACCCACAGAAGCCATTAATGACATAAAGGCCAAATGCCCTTTTAAATGGGTGGATTCTGCACTCAAATACCTTGGAATTTGGCTGACTCCGAAATTAGCTCAGATATATGACCGAAACTTTGCACCACTTCTGAAACAGATTAGTGCCGACCTGAAGACGTGGCATCCGGGACATTTTTCTTGGTTTGGCAGAGCAGCAATCTGCAAAATGGTCATCCTGCCGAAGGTACTCTACCTGTTTAGGAATCTTCCTGTCAAAATTCCCCAGAGCTTCTTCCAAACCCTCCGCTCACTGCAACTTCAATTTATTTGGGCCCATAACAAACCTAGAATCAGATTTACACTGCTCTCCCAGACCAAGGACAGGGGTGGGATGGGAGTCCCCAACTTCAAACACTACCACATAGCGTCACAGGTCACCAGAATAATAGATTGGCATTGCCATCATACACTCAAAGACTGGGTGGGATTGGAAGAGGCGCTGAGCCCCACCCCACTTAGGTTCTCACCTTGGATCTCCTGGAAGGGTATCCCCTCGGCCCTCAAATCACACCCCCTTATCGGACCCACTCTGGCTGGTTTCCATGCCTTGACAAGAATCACTAATCTTTCCTCCCACCTGAGCCCAATCACTCCTCTGCAGGACAATCAGGACTTTATACCGGGTGTGAAAAACCGTGACCTACATGTTTCCGACCCAGAAATGCCACTACTGGCCACGCATTGCTTTCTGGGTAATAGATTTAAAGACTTCACAGACGTTAAGAGAGACAATAAGATGCCAAACTTACCAATGTGGACATATTTCCAGATCCGTAGTTACTTAAACCACCCAGTCAGAAAGGTGCACTTTACCAGACGGCTAACGGAACTTGAGTCGATATGTTTGAGGGGGCTTCCTGTGGCCAGGGGGACTTCTATGGCATATGGATGGACCCAGGCGGGTTGCACAGTGGGAGACAGTAAACTCAGGGAGATTTGGGCAGAGGACCTAGGCACCCACATCTCAGAGAAACAATGGCGTATAGCATGCATACTAGCTCATAAGTGTTCACTTAGTTCGAGAACTCAAGAGACAGCATATAAATTGCTCACACGCTGGTATGCCACGCCTGTACGGCTGCACTCATGGTACCCACAGACACCTGACACATGCTGGAGATGCCTCAAGGCGAGGGGAACGCTAGTACACATTTGGTGGTACTGCTCGGTGATCCAGCCCTTTTGGTCTATGGTACGGGAACTGATATTTCAGATTACGGAAACATCACTGAAATTGGACGCCGTGGGCTGCCTCCTCCATGTCACAGATTTTTCTCTCAAAAGATACAAAAACTCACTGTCTAAACATTTACTAAACGCCGCGAAAGCGCTCATCCCCCTATATTGGAAAACCTCGCGGATTCCATCCAGGGGGGATTGGCTCCGCAGGGTGTCTGAGATGTGTGAGATGGAGGATGTAGTGGCACAGGCGGGAGACAATGCCTCTGCATTCCATGACACGTGGTTGCCGTGGTTTGCGTTCAAGTATTCTCAGACATATCTGAACATGATGGATAAGAATTGACTGTACGGTGACACCTCATGGACATTGATAGGTACTAAATAACATTGGAAGTTCTGGAATTGGCACAGCACTGCCATATTGCATATCGATACCGATGCCTATGTGATTTCTCACTAGACATCATACGGCATATACCCAGCACGTAGAATAAGGAACAACAGCTCCCCCCCATCTCCCCCCCCCTCCCTTGTCTCCTCATTCTCTATATCTACTCTTTCACTTTACTATACCCATTTATCTTTTTCTTTCTTACACAATTTTATTTAAAACACAGGAACCATTAGGAGAACTTGATATGTATTAAACATGAAAGGAACAACCACTTTTCTGGTTACATAGAAAACAGTACTTTACCAATCATCTGACTCGCATGCTGTCTTTACTTTACTATATCCTGAGTTTATCGGATGTAATATACCAACATATCAGTCTGTATCTATTTGAATCATAAAAGCTATTGTGGTTCTTGATTTCATGGAACTGTTACTAGGAGCTGCGTCTCCGATACTTATCTGCCTTCCTTGATTTTTCAATAAACTTGATGTTTCATATTCACAAGGGGTGTCAGCAATAAGACAGTACAGCAGGCAATTCTGCTTGGCAGGTGCCCAGGCCCCCCCTTTTGAACTGATGGGGTCCGGGCCCAGTACAGGAGAGCTAGCTGTACTTTCTTATCAGCAGCCCTGGTCCCGATTCTGGTGACATCCGAAGTTTTAAAATATCCCTCATTTTCATTCTCAGTATCAATGGTTCATCACAAACAAACAAAACATTCCAGTCTTTCAAATTCTAGAAAGCTGGGCAGTACTCCACTCACAAAGATATTTTGTTGAAACGGTTATTTTATTAAATAAATAGCACCATGGATTGCACCATGCATGCATTTTTTATCCCCTGACATATCTGCAACATTGTTGGAGTAATCCTGATGGGAGATGTCTCTGGTGTCTGGAGGATCCTGTTTAAAGGAATTTAACAAGCGTTTTTTGACCATTTATTCCAATGGTCCACATCATCTGGTAAGAGGCTCCTTAAAGCTGTGTCACTTGGTGGTAGATGCACAGAAGATTGGAATGTTGGGATACTTGTGAATTATATGGTCTGTGGAAGAATTATACTTCATTTATATATATGATTTTTTCACATTTTGGGGCTTTTGTAAAAACGTCTCTGTGCATTGAACTTCTTTTTTCACATTTGATGACTTTTTTTTTGGACTTTTCATTATTATAAAAATTTATATCTGCATTAACGGACTTTTCACTACTATAAAGCCCTGTACACACGGTCTGACTTTTGCCGAACAAACTTTGTTTTAAGCAAGTTGGACCAACAATCCGACCGTGTGTACGCTCCATCGGACAAACATTTTTTCGTTTGGTTTTGTTTTCATCGGACAAAAGTTGGGTCTGCAAACGGACAAACTTTTGCCCAACAAAAGTCTGATGGAGCAAAGTCCGACCGTGTGTACAGATAACCATCGGACTTTAGTCCGATGGACAAAACAACTAATGTTAAAATCAACCAACAATAGCAGAAGTTGACCAAAGGGTGGCAGTAAAGATCAGAAAAGAGCAGAAAAAACACGTGATGTTGTAAGAAGTTTTAAGAAAGTTTGCAGAAAAGTCCGAGCGTGTGTATGCTATGGGTGTTCCCAACCAACTCCGTTCGGACAAAAATACACGGAAAAGTCCGATGGAAGTCCGACCGTGTGTACGAGGCTTTAGAATCAAATTTGTTTGTTGTTGGATATTCACATGTATTATGTTTTGATTCAGCAATTTTTTTTCTAGATTTTAGTTTTTGCTATTAGTGGCACAATTGCACAAGTGGCTGCTTTATCTTATACAAGGTCAAGCACTCCAGCACAGGTTTTATAAGAAATATTTTTGCATTAATAACATTTGCTAGTGTTTGCACCTGGCTAATAACAATGTGTCCTTAATGTAGTATCACGCCTATTTTCACAAATTCTTCAGTAACAATTCTGCAGACTCTAATCGAGTATTACCGAATAATAAAAAAAAAAAAGCACAGATTATATGCTTAGAGATGTGAATTGTCAATGGACTTCTAGATATGTGGGGAATAGAATGTAAGTGACAGCTCCTTAAAGATGGCTACTGGAATCAGGCAACTGCATAGAGATCGACTTCAATTATCAATCCCTGCCACCAAATGACGTTTCGAGTGGAGACTGCAGCGCTGGACATTGGATCGCTGCGGGACATTGGATTACATCGCTGGAATGTGTTTTTTATTTTTTTATTTTTAATAAAGGACTTTTCCAAGGTGTCTGTGTGTTTTTTTTAATTTTTTTTACACTTTCTTCGTGAAATGGTAGGGGTACAATGTACCCCTTACCAATTCACATGGGGGGGGCGGTATCTGGGGGTCCCCTCTGTTAAAGGGGTCTTCCAGATTCCAATAAGCCTCCTGCCCGCAGACCCCCACAACCACCGGGCAAGGGTTGTGGGGGTGAGGCCATTGTCCCCATCAACATGGGGAAATCCTCCTTTAAAGGAATATTTCACTTTTTATTGTTTCACTTTATGCATTATTAAAATCACTGCTCCCGAAAAAACTGCAGTTTTTAAAACTTTTTTTTGCATTGATACATGTCCCCTGGGGCAGGACCCGCGTCCCCAAACCCTTTTTAGGACAATAACTTGCATACTAGCCGTTATAATTAGCACTTTAGATTTCGAACGTTCGAGTCCATTGTATTTAATAGGGTTCTAAAGTTCACGCAAACTTTAGGTCTGTTCGCAAGTTCTGGTGCGAACCGAACAGGGGGGTGTTCGGCTCATCCCTACTGTTAAGGATCACGGGGCGCCCGTACAGCCTACCCGACAGAGCCCCTCGTCCCCCCAAAAATACGAAAATAAAATTTTCGCTAAAAACACACTAAAATCATTATTGGTGGAAATAATTGCTGCTAAATCTTAAAAGGAAAAACTATATTGAGTTAATAAATAAAGTTCTGTGTGTGAGTGAGGTCTCCATCCTGAAATGACCCCCATGTGTGACCTCAGCAGCTGCCAGTGGGAAGGAGAGAATAGGAGGGAAGTCAGCAGCGCTGAGAGGAAAAGGGCAAACAGGGAGGCCTGAGATAGCATAGAGATGATCTCAGCGGTGGAAGGGAGGTGGGGAAACAGATACTAGAACCAATCCCCCTGCTGTGCAGCCATAGAGGGAGAGGAGGAGAAGTTGGGTTCGCTGCAGGGGGAGCCACAAGGGGTGTCAGCAATAAGACAGTACAGCAGGCAATTCTGCTTGGCAGGCGCCCAGGCCCCCCCTTTTGAACTGATGGGGTCCGGGCCCAGTACAGGAGAGCTAGCTTTACTTTCTTATCAGCAGCCCTGGTCCCGATTCTGGTGACATCCGAAGTTTTAAAATATCCCTCATTTTCATTCTCAGTATCAATGGTTCATCACAAACAAACAAAACATTCCAGTCTTTCCAATTCTAGAAAGCTGGGCAGTACTCCACTCACAAAGATATTTTGTTGAAACTGTTATTTTATAAAATAAATCGCACCAATGATTGCACCATGCATGCATTTTTTATCCCCTAACATATCTGCAACATTGTTGGAGTAATCCTGATGGGAGATGTCTCTGGTGTCTGGAGGATCCTGTTTAAAGGAATTTAACAAGCGTTTTTGACCATTTATTCCAATGGTCCACATCATCTGGTAAGAGGCTCCTTAAAGCTGTGTCACTTGGTGGTAGATGCACAGAAGATTGGAATGTTGGGATACTTGTGAATTATATGGTCTGTGGAAGAATTATACTTCATTTATATATATGATTTTTTCACATTTTGGGGCTTTTGTAAAAACGTCTCTGTGCATTGAACTTCTTTTTTCACATTTGATGACTTTTTTTTTTGGACTTTTCATTATTATAAAAATTTATATCTGCATTAACGGACTTTTCACTACTATAAAGCCCCGTACACACGGTCTGACTTTTGCCGAACAAACCTTGTTTTAAGCAAGTTGGACCAACAATCCGACCGTGTGTACGCTCCATCGGACAAACATTTTTTCGTTTGGTTTTGTTTTCATCGGACAAAAGTTGGGTCTGCAAACGGACAAACTTTTGCCCAACAAAAGTCTGATGGAGCAAAGTCCGACCGTGTGTACAGATAACCATCGGACTTTAGTCCGATGGACAAAACAACTAATGTTAAAATCAACCAACAATAGCAGAAGTTGACCAAAGGGTGGCAGTAAAGATCAGAAAAGAGCAGAAAAAACACGTGATGTTGTAAGAAGGTTTAAGAAAGTTTGCAGAAAAGTCCGAGCGTGTGTATGCTATGGGTGTTCCCAACCAACTCCGTTCGGACAAAAAGACACGGAAAAGTCCGATGGAAGTCCGACCGTGTGTACGAGGCTTTAGAATCAAATTTGTTTGTTGTTGGATATTCACATGTATTATGTTTTGATTCAGCAATTTTTTTTCTAGATTTTAGTTTTTGCTATTAGTGGCACAATTGCACAAGTGGCTGCTTTATCTTATACAAGGTCAAGCACTCCAGCACAGGTTTTATAAGAAATATTTTTGCATTAATAACATTTGCTAGTATTTGCACCTGGCTAATAACAATGTGTCCTTAATGTAGTATCACGCCTATTTTCACAAATTCTTCAGTAACAATTCTGCAGACTCTAATCGAGTATTACCGAATAATAAAAAAAAGAAAGCACAGATTATATGCTTAGAGATGTGAATTGTCAATGGACTTCTAGATATGTGGGGAATAGAATGTAAGTGACAGCTCCTTAAAGATGGCTACTGGAATCAGGCAACTGCATAGAGATCGACTTCAATCATCAATCCCTGCCACCAAATGACGTTTCGAGTGGAGACTGCAGCGCTGGACATTGGATCGCTGCGGGACATTGGATTACATCGCTGGAATGTGTTTTTTATTTTTTTATTTTTAATAAAGGACTTTTCCAAGGTGTCTGTGTGTTTTTTTTTTTTTTTTTACACTTTCTTCGTGAAATGGTAGGGGTACAATGTACCCCTTACCAATTCACATGGGGGGGCGGTATCTGGGGGTCCCCTTTGTTAAAGGGGTCTTCCAGATTCCGATAAGCCTCCTGCCCGCAGACCCCCACAACCACCGGGCAAGGGTTGTGGGGGTGAGGCCCTTGTCCCCATCAACATGGGGACATCCTCCTTTAAAGGAATATTTCACTTTTTATTGTTTCACTTTATGCATTATTAAAATCACTGCTCTCGAAAAAACGGCAGTTTTTAAAACTTTTTTTTGCATTGATACATGTCCCCTGGGGCAGGACCCGGGTCCCCAAACCCTTTTTAGGACAATAACTTGCATACTAGCCGTTATAATTAGCACTTTAGATTTTGAACGTTCGAGTCCATTGTATTTAATAGGGTTCTAAAGTTCACGCAAACTTTAGGTCTGTTCGCAAGTTCTGGTGTGAACCGAACAGGGGGGTGTTCGGCTCATCCCTACTGTTAAGGATCACGGGGCACCCGTACAGCCTACCCGACAGAGCCCCTCGTCCCCCCGAAAATACAAAAATAAAATTTTCGCTAAAAACACACTAAAATCATTATTGGTGGAAATAATTGCTGCTAAATCTAAAAAGGTAAAACTATATTGAGTTAATAAATAAAGTTCTGTGTGTGAATGAGGTCTCCATCCTGAAATGACCCCCATGTGTGACCTCAGCAGCTGCCAGTGGGAAGGAGAGAATAGGAGGGAAGTCAGCAGCGCTGAGAGGAAAAGGGCAAACAGGGAGGCCTCAGATAGCATAGAGATGATCTCAGCGGTGGAAGGGAGGTGGGGAAACAGATACTAGAACCAATCCCCCTGCTGTGCAGCCATAGAGGGAGAGGAGGAGAAGTCGGGTTCGCTGCAGGGGGAGCCACAAGGGGTGTCAGCAATAAGACAGTACAGCAGGCAATTCTGCTTGGCAGGTGCCCAGGCCCCCCCTTTTGAACTGATGGAGTCCGGGCCCAGTACAGGAGAGCTAGCTGTACTTTCTTATCAGCAGCCCTGGTCCCGATTCTGGTGACATCCGAAGTTTTAAAATATCCCTCATTTTCATTCTCAGTATCAATGGTTCATCACAAACAAACAAAACATTCCAGTCTTTCCAATTCTAGAAAGCTGGGCAGTACTCCACTCACAAAGATATTTTGTTGAAACTGTTATTTTATTAAATAAATCGCACCAATGATTGCACCATGCATGCATTTTTTATCCCCTAACATATCTGCAACATTGTTGGAGTAATCCTGATGGGAGATGTCTCTGGTGTCTGGAGGATCCTGTTTAACCACTTAAGCCCCGGACCATTTGGTAGCTAAAGGACCAGAGGTGAATTCAGAATTTTGCACTGCGCTGCTTTAACTGTAAATTGTGCGGACATGCAATGTTGTACCCAAACGAAATTTGTGTCCTTTTCTTCCCAAAAATAGAGCTTTCTTTTAATGGTATTCGATTGCCTCTGCGATTTTTATTTTTTGCGATATAAACGGAAAAAGACTGAAAATTTTGAAAAAAAATGATATTTTCTACTTTTTGTTATAAGAAAAATCGAATAAACTCAATTTTAGTCATACATTTAGGCCAAAATGTATTCAGCCACATGTCTTTAGTAAAAAAAATGTCAATAAGCGTATATTTATCGGTTTGCGCAAAAGTTATAGCGTCTACAAACTAGGGTACATTTTCTGGAATTTACACAGCTTTTAATTTATGACTGCCTATCTCATTTCTTGAGGTGCTAAAATGACAGGGCAGTACAAAACCCCCCCAAATGACCCCATTTTAGAAAGTAGACACCCCAAGGAAATTGCTGAGAGGCATGTTGAGCCCATTGAATATTTTTTTTTTTTGTCCCAAGTGATTGAATAATGACAAAAAAATAAATAAAAAATTACAAAAAGTTGTCACTAAATGATATATTGCTCACACATGCCATGGTTATATGTGGAATTGCACCCCAAAATACATTCTGCTGCTTCTCCTGAGTACGGGGATACCACATGTGTGGGACTTTTTAGGAGCCTAGCCACGTACGGGACCCCGGAAACCAAGCACCGCCTTCAGGATTTCTAAGGGCGCAAATTTTTGATTTCACTCCTCACTACCTATCACAGTTTTGAAGGCCATAAAATGCCAAAATAGCACAAAACCCCCCCAAATGACCCCATTTTAGAAAGTAGACACCCCAAGCTGTTTGCTGAGAGGCATGGTGAGTATTTTACAGCTCTCATTTGTTTTTGAAAATGAAGAAAGAAATTTTTTTTTTTTTCTTTTTTTTTTCAATTTTCAAAACTTTGTGACAAAAAGCGAGATCTGCAAAATACTCACAATACCTCTCAGCAAATAGCTTGGGGTGTCTACTTTCCAAAATGGGGTCATTTGGGGGGGGTTTTGTGCCATCTGGGCATTCCATGGCCTCCGAAACTGTGATAGGCAGTGAGAAGTGAAATCAAAAATTGACACCCTTAGAAAGCCTGAAGGCGGTGCTTGGTTTTTGGGGTCCCGTACGCGGCTAGGCTCCCAAAAAGTCTCACACATGTGGTATCCCCGTACTCAGGAGAAGCAACAGAATGTATTTTGGGGTGTAATTCCACATATGCCCATGGCATGTTTGAGCAATATATCATTTAGTGACAACTTTGTGCAAAAAAAAAGAAATTATTTTTTCCGCAACTTGTGTCAACATATAAAATATTCCATGGACTCGACGTGCCTCTCAGTATATAGCTTGGGGTGTCTACTTTCCAAAATGGGGTCATTTGGGGGGGTTTTGAACTGTTCTGGCATTTTATACACAACATTAGGAAGCTTACATCCACTCTTCTAACCACTTGAAGACAAAGCCCTTTTTGACACTTTTTGTTTACATGAAAACATATTTTTTTTCAAACATTATATATATTTTTAAAGCAAAGGCCCTACAGAATAAAATGGTGGGTGTTGCATTTTTTTTTCTACACAGTATTTGCGCAGCGATTTTTCAAACGCATTTTTTTGGGAAAAAATACACTTTTTTTAATTTTAATGCACTAAAACACACTATATTGCCCAAATGTTTGATGAAATAAAAAAGATGATCTTAGGCCGAGTACATAGATACCAAACACGACATGCTTTAAAATTTCGCACAAACGCGCATTGGCGACAAACTACATACATTTTTAAAAGCCTTTAAAAGCATTTACAGGTTACCCCGTTAGATTTACAGAGGAGGTCTACTGCTAAAATTACTGCCCTCGATCTGACCTTCGCGGTGATACCTCACATGCATGGTGCAATTGCTGTTTACATATGACACCAGACCGACGCTTGCGTTCGCCATTGGGCAAGAGCAGGGCAGGACAGGGGTGCTTTTTTTTTTTTTATTATTAATTTTGCTTTTTTATTTTATTTTTAAACTGTTGCTTCCATATTTATTTATTTTTATCACTTTTATTGTTATCTCAGGGAATGTAAATATCCCCTATGATAGCAATAGGTAATGACAGGTACTCTTTTTTGAAAAAACTGGGGTCTATTGGACCCTAGATCTTTCCTCTGCCCTCAAAGCATCTGACCACACCAAGATCGGTGTGATAAAATGCTTTCCCATTTTCCCAATGGCGCTTTTTATATCCGGGGGGGGGGGACATTCCCTCCCACTGCTTGTAAAAGCAGTCCAGAGGCTAATTAGCCACTAGGATTGCTTTTACATGAAAGCCGGCCGCTGGCTGAAAAGAATGATACCAAGATGATACCTAAACCCGCAGGCATCATTCTGGTATAAACATTCAAAGTCCAGCAACATACCAGTACGTTGCTGGTCCTTGTTGGACATGTATTGTAATCTTTTTTTTCATGCAGCCTGTTGGCTGAACGAAAAAAAAAGATTGATCGTGGGTATGCCCACCATTAGAATACCGCCCTTCATCCACCCACTTCTAATGATGGGCATACATGCACCATTTATATATGCCGAAGCATGGGGGCATCTTCTCGCAAAAGTTATGCCGCGTACACATGGTCAGACTTTTCCACGGGCAAGCCTCCGTCGGAATATCGACCGTATATACGCGGCATTAGGAGCAAAATCGCTCCTCCGCTCCTGCTGCCCCAATGCTTCGGCATATATGCTTTTTTTTTTTTTAACTGTGGTGGTGAAATTACCTCCTACAGCACTGGAGTCGCAGGGATCAGGCCTGTCTCTGCGAACGCTGCAGTTATGTGTGTTGTGTTTTGCAAGTGACAGTGATCGATCGATACTGCACTTCGGTGGCCTGGGCTGGACGGAGGGGCAAAACGCAGGTGCTAGCAGGTATCTGGGCTGATACCACTAACAGTGCATTTTTGGGAACCCTAAACTGCTGGGGACGCTAGCATAGATCTGATCAGATCAGATATTGAGCTGATCAGATACTATACCACTAAGGGAGGTGTATGCTTCACGTGTGGGTGTTAGCGCTACTGGCACTAACCTGACGCTGCCTGGGGTGTGACGCAGACCCTCTCTGACGCTAAAACCTAACTGATATCACCCGCCGGGCGATCAGGGGGTTAAACCTTTATTGGGTTATATACGGCGGGTGCCCTGACACTATAAAAAGCAAACTAACTAACCAGCGTCACCCGTAACACTTATATGATGATCACTGGTGAAAGGGTTAACTAGGGGCAATTAGGGGGTTAAAACCTTTATTAGGTAATATATGGGGGTACCTGACGCTATATAAAAACCTGACGGCGAACCTAAAAAAAAATTACTGGCTACCTATCGGCATCACTGACACTAAGACAACGATCAAAGAAACGATTGCTTAGCGACAGTGGTGATAGGGGGTGAAAGGGTTACCTGGGGGGCGATCAAGGGGGTTACACCTTTATTAGGTAATATATGGGGGTACCCGACGCTATAAAAACCTGCGGCGAACCTAAAAAAAATTACTGGCTACCGATCAGCATCGCCGACGCTAAGACATCGATCAGAAAAATTATCGCTTAGTGACAGTGGTGATAGGGGGTGAAAGGGTTACCTGGGGGGGCGATCAAGGGGGTTAAACCTTTATTAGGTAATATATGGGGGTACCCGACGCTATAAAAACCTGCGGCGAACCTAAAAAAAATTACTGGCTACCGATCAGCATCACCGACGCTAAGACATCGATCAGAAAAATGATCGCATAGCCACGGCGGTGCTAGGGGGTGAAAGGGTTACCTGGGGGGTGATCAAGGGGGTTAAACCTTTATTAGGTAATATATGGGGGTACCCGACGCTATAAAAACCTGCGGCAAACCTAAAAAAATTACTGGCTACCGATCAGCATCGCCGACGCTAAGACATCGATCAGAAAAATTATAACTTAGTGACAGTGGTGATAGGGGGTGAAAGGGTTACCTGGGGGGCGATCAAGGGGGTTAAACCTTCATTAGGTAATATATGGGGGTACCCGACGCTATAAAAACCTGCGGCGAACCTAAAAAAAATTACTGGCTACCGATCAGCATCACCGACGCTAAGACATCGATCAGAAAAATGATTGCTTAGTGACAGTGGTGATAGGGGGTGAAAGGGTTATCTGGGGGGTGATCAGGGGGTTAAACCTTTATTAGGGGGGGTTAGGGGGCTACACTGGACCTAAAACTAAATGTAGTGACACTTTTACAGTCACAAATGTCACTGATTGCAGTGATCACTAAATAAATGGTCACTGCAATCAGTGACACTGTGACTGGGGGCTGGGGGTGATCTGGGGGTGTCTGGGGGGGCGATTTATGTGCCTATGTGTCCTGGTGTCAGTGTGCTGTTTTGTGTACTAACCTGCATCTTCTCCTGTACGGTGCTCGGTATATGTGAGCGCCCCAGGAGAGATGACATCACTTCCTCCTTCCTGGCAGGCAGGGGAAGCTCTCTCATTCGCTGGGAGCGATCGAGAGGGGGTGGCCGGAATCGAACGGCCGTCCCCTCATGCCGGATCGCTCCCGAAGGTAAAACGACCAGCCACTGTAAAGAAGGGGGGTCCGATCGGACCCCCCAACTATACAAAGGCAATCACGTATATGTACGTGATTCTGCCTGTCGGTGCCATTCTGCTGACGTATATTTACAGTGGGCGGTCGTTAAGTGGTTAAAGGAATTTAACAAGCGTTTTTGACCATTTATTCCAATGGTCCACATCATCTGGTAAGAGGCTCCTTAAAGCTGTGTCACTTGGTGGTAGATGCACAGAAGATTGGAATGTTGGGATACTTGTGAATTATATGGTCTGTGGAAGAATTATCCTTCATTTATATATATGATTTTTTCACATTTTGGGGCTTTCGTAAAAACGTCTCTGTGCATTGAACTTCTTTTTTCACATTTGATCACTTTTTTTTTGGACTTTTCATTATTATAAAAATTTATATCTGCATTAACGGACTTTTCACTACTATAAAGCCCCGTACACACGGTCTGACTTTTGCCGAACAAACTTTGTTTTAAGCAAGTTGGACCAACAATCCGACCGTGTGTACGCTCCATCGGACAAACATTTTTTCGTTTGGTTTTGTTTTCATCGGACAAAAGTTGGGTCTGCAAACGGACAAACTTTTGCCCAACAAAAGTCTGATGGAGCAAAGTCCGACCGTGTGTACAGATAACCATCGGACTTTAGTCCGATGGACAAAACAACTAATGTTAAAATCAACCAACAATAGCAGAAGTTGACCAAAGGGTGGCAGTAAAGATCAGAAAAGAGCAGAAAAAACACGTGATGTTGTAAGAAGTTTTAAGAAAGTTTGCAGAAAAGTCCGAGCGTGTGTATGCTATGGGTGTTCCCAACCAACTCCGTTCGGACAAAAATACATGGAAAAGTCCGATGGAAGTCCGACAGTGTGTACGAGGCTTTAGAATCAAATTTGTTTGTTGTTGGATATTCACATGTATTATGTTTTGATTCAGCAATTTTTTTTCTAGATTTTAGTTTTTGCTATTAGTGGCACAATTGCACAAGTGGCTGCTTTATCTTATACAAGGTCAAGCACTCCAGCACAGGTTTTATAAGAAATATTTTTGCATTAATAACATTTGCTAGTGTTTGCACCTGGCTAATAACAATGTGTCCTTAATGTAGTATCACACCTATTTTCACAAATTCTTCAGTAATAATTCTACAGACTCGAATCGAGTATTACCGAATAATAAAAAAAAGAAAGCACAGATTATATGCTTAGAGATGTGAATTGTCAATGGACTTCTAGATATGTGGGGAATAGAATGTAAGTGACAGCTCCTTAAAGATGGCTACTGGAATCAGGCAACTGCATAGAGATCGACTTCAATCATCAATCCCTGCTACTAAAAAACGGCACCAAAGCTGGTAAAAGTGGATGCAGGTAAGTTTTTTTAGGTTTTTAGAATCTTAAAAAAAAAACACATATTGAGTAGGCATAGATGGGTTTTTTTTTTATTGTCTGGAGATGTGCTTAAAGCAATATGAAACCCAAAAGCAAAAATGTGACATATTGCAGCTTACCAACCATTAGATGTGGTGGCTGCATTCATTTTCTTCCTGGTGATCTGGGCAGTAACACACCTCACTGGCATAGCTATAGGGGTCGCAGGGGTTGCCATTGCAAGCTGGCCCCATGCTTTAGAGGGCCTGTTTGGCCTCCCTGTTTTACACCTGGACAGCCTGCTATTCCTCTTCTCCCTCCCTTCTGCCATTCAGTGGCTGCAGGAGAAAAATTAAGGGGATCAATTTGTGTATATGCCACCCCTCCTGTCTGGGTTACTCATTTCTACTGGCTAGGCTCCCTGTGTGCTCCTCTGGTCCCTCCTGCAGTGTTGATGGCTTCGCCTCTCTCCTCTCCTGCCGGCTGCGCAAGAATGTTTCAGGGAAGGGGCCAGTAAATATGTCATTTACCAGCCCCTTTCATTTCTGACAGAACAGAATGAGTGATCAGTACCTATTACTCAATATGTTCATTTATAACTGTGTCCAACATAAACTGTGTTTATTATGCTTCTGTTTTTGAATGAATGGGAAGCGCTGTACATCTTCCGGCTCATTGATTCTGTGCTGCTGAAGCTGCAGATATGGAGATTGAGGGCTGTGTCCTCAATCTCCTCTTTCTGTCTTAAAAGTGAGACATTAGGCCCTGATATTTAAACAACCCCCCCCCCCCCCCAACAGGGCTGCTAAAAAAAACTGTATAAAATTATACAAAATAAAATTGTAGATATTAACAAAAATTATTAAAAAATCAAATAACAAAAGACTATTGACACCGTCCACTGCCCTATTGACACCATCCACTTGGTAAGCTACAATATAATGAATGTTTGCTTTTGGGTTTAATACTGCATTACGCTAAAATATTAATGGGACAGCGCCGTAACCGCCTGCCAAATGCCATTATGGTGGATGTGGCACTGTCACATTGACTTCGCATGAAGCCTGCTGTCGACACACACTAAGGTAAAATTTAGCGTGCCATGCCACAAGTAAGCTAGTCTAAACTGCCTAATCCAGCAATAAAGTAAAACACAAGCATGGGCTTTGCTACCGTAGCGCATGAACATGTTTTTTACCGTGGCCGTCTGCTTCTGTGAAAGAGGTCATAATGGGCCAGCTCTTGACTGATGCTTTCTGCTACAATTCCATCTATATTCTTTCTTTTCTTTTCTTGGCTTTTTTTTTTTGCTTTTCTTCTCTTCTCTTTCTCTTCTTTCTTTCAAATAAATTGTGCTGAGACTCCCTGCTCTGTAGTTAATTTTTTCATGTCTCGATCTTTCTTAAAAGGGTTCCATCAAAATCTCTGGATTCTCATTACTGTAACCGAAAATGTATTTGTTTCGTAAGGAACAATGAGCTTTAAATTATTCCAACTCTGTTTCCTGCAGGCGAATAATCCTAACCCTTAAGGTAACTGAACCTTCAGATGTTTTTTAGAAACAAACATTTTCAGATCATCAGTTGCGCTTGGGTCCTCATACTGTGCAATGTAAATCATGTTCCTTCTGACAAAATGAGAAAATTTATTGTCAGACTTGTGAGGTGAATCTCAATGACCTCCCCCCTATTTTAATCAGTTTTAGACCCTTTAGAACTTTCTTTTTTAGCCGTATAATGTGTCCAAAGCATAAATTCAAACAGACTCAATCAGCATCCCCAGTAAAACAGCAGAAACACTGTGTAATCTTCAAAGCACAGTGTTTTGCCAAAATATTTCTATGGAGAATATAATACATGACAAGGATGAAAAAAATAAAGATGACAGGTAAATCGGGAGAGATTATAAACCAACGGTAAAAAAAAAAAAAAAAAACAACAAAAAAAAAAAAAAAACAGAAAAAGTCAAAGAACGGATAATCAGAAATACAAAATAGTTAACATTTTATAAATAAATACCAGAGAAATAATGGCAAAAATAAATATTGCCTCAAAGAGAATACACATTTATTTATTACAGGTACTTATATAGCACTGTCAGTTTACATTGCGCACACATACAGTTGTGCTCAAAAGTTTGCATACCCTGGCACAAATTGTAACATTTTGGCATTTATAAATGCCAAAATTTCACTATCTCTGCCTGGGTATGCAAACTTGTTAGCACAACTGTATATATTGTACATTTACATCAGTCCCTGCCCTCAAGGAACTTACAATCTAAGGTCCCTAACTCACACTCATACACATATTACATATACTAGGGCCAATCTAGAGAGGAGTCAGTTAACCTACCAGCATGTCTTTGGCGTGTGGGAGGAAACCGGAGTACCCAGAGGAAACCAACACAGGCACAGAAAGAGCGTGCAAAATTCAGGCAGGTAGTGCCGTGGTTGGGATTTGAATCAACGACCCTAGTGCTGCTAGGCGGAAGCGCTAACCACTTAGCCACGGTGCTGCCCACATAAAATGTTTCATGAGATTTATAATAATTGTGTATTATTGTGTTTCTATAGCTTTTAAGAATGATAAATATCAGTAATTATCACAAATAATTTTATTTATTGCTACAACAGTGTCAAGTTTTGGATATAATTTAACACAATGAGGATAAGAAATATAGTTTATTCGACTCAGACATTGCTATTTATCGGGATGGGGGCGGGGGGGTCAGTAATGTTTAATGAGCGATTAGTGAAGATGGGATGTTAAAAGGACTTACCGTATATACTCGAGTATAAGCCAAGTTTTTTAGCCATTTTTTAGGGCTGAAAATACACCCCTCGGCTTATACTCGAGTCAGTAAAGGGTAGAGAAAAAGGAAGCGCCACCTAAGTGCAGTATTAAAAGATTATTTTAATGACACAAATATAAATCACACTGAGCAGCAACAACGACTGCAGTTTACCATCTCTGCATAGAAAAATGGATCCGGATCTGAAGCTTCCCTACAGACCACTGACACACAGATGAGCCTTTGTATTTCCTGTTTCCTACTCTGCATCTTCTACATCTGTGCAGCCCATGGATCCGGGATGAGGACTACAGGATCTTTACAGATGAGCCTTCCTTTGCTTCCTTTCCTGTAAGTGTGATTGATATTTGTGTCATTAAAATAATCTTTTAATACTGCACTTAGGTGGCGCTTCCTTTTTCTCTACCCTTTTTTGTCTACCACAGAGTCAGGTCTCTGAGGACAGCAGCCGCCATCCACCAGCCATATTATCTGCCTTTTAACCCCTGAACTGCCTGTTACCATTATTATTTTAAACAGACTTATTGCCATATCCCCATTTACTTATGCACTTTGTGTTTGTGCTAACAGTTACCTTTTCCATTATACTCGAGTCAGTGTACCTGAAAATCTTGTCAGGCTCCAGGCATCCATTGTTTAAATGTCGCAATCTCCTCCTGGTCCCGTTCCGTAATAGGCATCTCCCAGCAGCCTATCACGGATGTCCTCTCATCCTCAGACTCAGTTTCCCAGTGTCTGCTGGGAAACTGAGTCCGAGGATGAGAAGACGTTCGTGATAGGCTGCTGGGAGATGCCTATCACGGAACGGGACCAGGAGGAGACCACAACATTTAAACATCCGAGCAGCATGGACATTCTCCTCTGAGCTCTGTGGCAACTTGGGATTCAGCGACACATACCAGCGCAACGGGACCTAATTTTTGGACCGGAATAGCATCCAGGGACCCTCCTCACCCCCCTGCAGCGTGGCATGATGTCTGCCAAACTAAAGGGGGACAGACACCCACAGAAAATAATGGCCTATTTGACCCAGCCAGCCGCCGGACAAATCCAAGATGGCGCCGCGGCTGCAGCACTTGCCTGTCTCCCCTCTCGGCTCTCAGTCTTACAAAGCCACAACATTGGAGATGAAGAAGATGGCTTTATGGAGCTCACCAACCCTGAGAAAGGCTTGCCCATCTCCTAAACAATGAATGGACACCCGCAGCCTGTCAAGTATTTCAGGTACACTGACTCGGGCACAGTGAGGTGGCAATGGGCAGAGTTAGGTGGCAATGGGCAGAGTGAGGTAGGGCACAGTGAGGTTGCAATGGGCAGAGTGAGGTTGGGCAGAGTGAGGTTGGGCACAGTAAGGTTGCAATGGGCACAGTGAGGCGTGCAAATGGGCATTGCTGACCCTCTTGTACGCTTACAGTAGCTGCTGCATTTCCCCCCCTAGGCTTATTCTCGAGTCAATACGTTTTCCCAGTTCTTTGGGGTAAATTTAGGTACCTCGGCTTATACTCGGGTCGGTTTATACTCGAGTATATACGGTAATATGGAGTGCCTCTTTTGACTATAGATATGTGGGTGAGTAGGTTAATATGGATGTGCTGAGGTTCTCTCCCTGTCTCCCAACTGGTCTGACCAGGTGGGTGTAGTAGATGAGTGAAATTGACAGGTTAAAGCCCAATTAAACATTCAGTTTAAATCACCCAAATGCATTTCAGGTACAGCAAAACAAAAGGTGTGCAAAGTTTTACAGCTTGTATCCTTTAAAGAAGCCACAGCATGAGCAGAAAAGCCTGTCCCCTGCCAGCATACTGCAGAGAAGGATTTCTCCCTCTGTGTGGAAGCAGTGGTCAGCGTGCTGCTTCAGCGCATGCATTTTAGATTAATGGTACGGTGTTCTAATTTATGCACCTAAAATGAAAAGTGAAAACATAGGGGATCACCCAAAAAATTATTACTGTGCTGACCTAGTCTTATCTGCGCAAAACAAACATGAACATTACAAAATAACCTGGCTTCTCTGGAATATGTTTATATATTCCGATCAGGGCAGATCCCTACTTGATAGGGCCACTCAACCAACTCAAACACTCCACTTTGGCCAGTGAGGTGGTCTGTTATCCCCCCCCCCCCCCCATCCATTGATACTTACCTCTTCTTTTATATTCCCTCACCCTTCTGCTTCATCCCTCTCTTCTTGGTTCCCTTTTCTTTCCTGTCTAATCTAATAAAAACCTTGGTACTCAACCTTGAGCACATATTAGTAGTCCTACTTCTGCTTGCATGTTGGTACTAGTTATCTTCATATAGTATTTAATTTTGCACTTTTGTATCCTTAATGCACTTATCTATCTTGGCTACTTGTTAGCTGTCCAGACTGCGATGTGATTGGATGGTTACCTTTTGTACCCTATATAAGTAAAGAATTTGAATAAAAAAATATATATATATTACTGTGCTTAAAGCGGAATTCCACCCTAAAATGGAACTTCCACTTTTCGGATCCCCCCCCCCCTCCGGTGTCATATTTATATTACCTTTCATGAGGAGGGGGGAGCAGATACCTGTGTAATCCAGGTATTTGCTCCCACTTCCGGGCATAGATAGCCCGCAAGGCTTCAGTTCCTGATTCCCTTACCGAAGATGGCGGCGCCTGCACCCGAGGGACAGATCGGCCCTCGGGTGAGGACATCGCGGGCACCCTAGACAGGTAAGTGTCCATATTTTAAAAGTCAGCAGCTGCAGTATTAGTAGCTGCTGACTTTTAAAAAAAATATTTTCGGCGGAACTCTGCTTTAAGCAGTTCCCTGAAAATTAAACCTCATTTCCTAAATTCCTTCTATAAAATAACAGAGCACTTCCTCATATGTGACGGTGTCTGTTCTGTAGCCTAAAAGCTGTATATCTGCAGTGTAAGATTATCTAAGCTACTGCTATGTCTGCTATGAGATTTGGTGATGCTAGTACTATGCTGCTCTCTGTAGTCCTTGCTGGAGAGGAAGCTGTACCTGAGGGCCTGCTGTGCAAGAACATCCCTGCTTCTGGTCCCTTCATTCTGTGAATCTGTGCTTTCTCCATCTCTTTATTTATTCTGTGGAATGGTGCTTCCTCCATTTCTCTGGCTGCTTCTTGAATATAACCCATCAGTCATTAGATGAGCAGTTCTGAAATGAGCAGTATGGAAATGGTTGGGCATTTTTGAAAGTTGGCCAGCTTTGAAATGGGGAAACAAACCCTGGCCTCTACCAAGATGGCTGCCTCGCACAAAAACAATGCAGAACAAGGCATGCTAAGTTAGCGATAGGGAGCTCTAGCAGGAACCCTACTGGTAACTATTCCTTTGTCCTTTGCTTGCCTTTTTTGGTTAAACTTCAGCACAGTACAAATGCTGTTTAGCAACTAAGCCATACAGGTAACTAGTGTTTGTTTAAATTGCATATGGCTACTGCATTTTCCCAAGGAGTTTATCCAACCTTTTGGAGCTGATGATTACTAAGCTGCCAGACCACATGAAGGCTCAGAGATAGCAACTTATACCAAGATTTATCCAGAGATTTCGATTTGACTTCTGCATTAAAAGGTTTCTTCATCAGACCTCCTGTATTGGTTAGGAGGCATCTTCCCTTTCTCACACACCTAGATGTAGTTAAAAGCATAAAGGACTGTTCTAATACTCCTTGAACACTTGTAAAAGGAGCCTTCACTGCTGAAATAATGCCACTTTAAGTGGTTCTGCAGATTTACCATTTTAAGGATGTTTTGAGTTACACGCTTGCCTGATTCGATTAGGTTGTGTGGACAGTCTTAGGGTCTGTTTAAGGGCTCATGTACACAGGGCAGTTGAAAACCTCTTCTGAACGCTGGAAACTGACAGCTGGAAACCGACGGTGAAAAACGTCAGTTTTACAGCATTTACATACAGTACCACGTTTATGTGACTTTAGCAGCAGTTATGAGCATTTGAGATTAGAAACATTTTTTAAAGATAACCTCAGGAGACCCTCCCAAATGCCCAAAAAGCATGAAAAACAAGTAAATTATTAACGATTTCGGCCATTCTGTGAGAGAAGAGCAGCAGCAGAGAGAGCAGTGTGCTTGTAGATAGCTGTCTTATTTTTCGTGTTTTCACTATGGATCTCATTATGAACATGTGTGAGGAAATGCTCCTGATGTTGCTGAGGCTCCGAAGATGTAAAAAATTGCGTGAGAGGACCAAAGTTCATCGCTACTAGACTTATCCATTGATGCAGGTGTAGTGGCCTCACTCTCTCTCTCTAGCTTTATCAGTTATACAGCTGTTGTCTAGGGGTACCCGCCAAGCTCTCACCTCGTATGTGTATGAGGGTTGAGCAAAGTCACTTGAATTACCTTCGGGTCTGTTCTTTGCATATGGAGCCTCTGCTTCTTCCGTGGAGATGTGTCTGCCAGTAATAGAGCCCCACACCATTAAAAGTCCAACACTCTTTTATTTCTCCATTTGCCAGGATGCAGAGCTGGTACAAGGGGTGGGCGGAAGGGACGGATGCCCTGGGCAGAGCAATTTATTGTAGGAAGAGGGGCGCAGTGCTGGCAGTGTGCTGTTAAACTTTCTGGGCAACAAGTGACTGTGACTACCGTCAGCCACCCCTACAACACTGCAGAGCTGCGCCTGCTTGCAAAAATGTGCTGAGTGTGCTCCTGCACCCCGGTACAAGCAAAGACCCGTCATTCCCTTCCCTATCAGGCGGACCTGCGGAGTAATCTCCGTCCAACAGTCACGTTCCGACTCTCGGCGAGGCTTGACGTGACGTCACAGAGAGGCCGGCCGGGAGGAGAGAGGACCATAGAGAGCTAATTGGTCAGCGCCGTCACGTGGGTGGAACTGACCAATCAGAACCTGCGTAGCCCGTCCTGTCACCGCGAGCGTAGAGGAGAGAAAGCTGCGGGGATTTCAAATCCCTAGACCGGTACAGTGACGATACGCGCTGTCAGTGCGGGGGATCGCTGGACTCCAGGTTAGCAGGACCAGGGGGGGGGGAGATTAGAAGGGGGCACAGTTGCCTCTTTCTTTATACCAGGGGGGGCGCAATTTGCCATCTTCGCCTGCCCCATGGCACCAGATGGCCTTGTCCCGGCACTGCCAGTATGAACATAATCAGTTGAACTCTTGTAACAGACAGACAGGGGTGTGGATGCGAGGAGGCCCAGGCACAAATGAACTCTCCTATTCCCTTTGCGTGTGAATAGGCTTGGCGCACGGTCTCTGCCACCGACCGTGAAGTTGGTAGCTGCCACCTACCGAGTGAACTGTTGCAGCCCCTGCCACAGGCCTGAATGTAACGTCCTCTGCCACCGACCTTAGAACATGGACCACCTTCCGTGTGAATACGGCCCCTGTTTGGAAAGGACATCCATCCCGACGGTCTCCGGAGGCCCTGTCCCGGCACTGGCAATATGCTGCACCAGATCTACGGGAAGGTCACCTGCATGGTCCGTTATGCCTGGATTCAGGTAACCGATACTGTGGGCACCTTAGGACGATTCCTCCCAGACGGGCCCCAGTGGAAGAAGCTGGGCCCCAGGCCTGAAGCGATGCACCTCACCCCAGACTGAGGGTGTCTGGGGTGACTCCCGAACTCCACGTGTCCAGACCTAGGCCGCCTGGACACCGACCGCGTACAGCAGCCCTCAGGCTGAAGGTGCCTGAGGCTCGGACCTCGTGGCGAAGATGTCCGCCCCCTTTAAACCCTCTCCCAGCAAGCCCACTGGGTTCCCCGTCCCGGCGTACAACTGCTGCGAGAGGTCACAAAGGGTACGGCACTGCAGTGATGGTTCAACCCCGGCCCAAAGTGACAGCGCCCCTGCTGGGCCGCAGGGAACTAGACATCACTGATGTCTTCACCCGAATTAAACATTCTGAAAAGTACATACCCGCTACACAGGCAACAGTATGTGGTGTTCAAATGTTCAAATATTATCAGAAATGTTTTCCCCTTAAAAAACGCTTATAAACATAGTTTACCGCGGTTACAGGCGGTTACCAGCATTTAGGGTTTCAAATGTCAGTGAACTACAGTCCTGAACGTGATTTTTCTGCTTTCAAAAAAATGCCTGTAACCTCAACTGCTTCTAAACGACTATAAACGACCCTGTGTACATGTACACATGAGAGAACATCGAGGAGAATTCAGGGGCTGCTGAAAAAACGCTCAACTGCTCCTAAACTTTAGTTTAGCAGCTGTAGTGTACACATAGGCGTGCGCAGCCTATTGCATTAGGGTGTGCACCTCAAACCAAAGCTCAAACACACGTGCATCTGTGTGTGTGTGTATATATATATATATATATATATATATATATATATATATATATATATATTTGAATAAATATGCACTTTTTTTTGCTGACAAGCCAGGGTTCATATCATATGAAAAATAATAAAGCTGCGCAAATAGTGAAAAATGGTATATGAGCACCACCTTAAAACATAAGTGAAAGATATATATTGAATGATAAAATAATGATGATTAAATAAATTAATATAATTGGACTGGATCTTAATTGCCAATGTGACAAATAGAACTGAAGAAAGTCCCAACTGTCAATCAGACACCCACATCACATTCAGCAAAAGTCTTGTGTAGTGAAAGAATTGATGTTGAATAGTAACTGTGTGAATAGTACAGTCCAGATAGCCAAAACTGCAACGAAGTGTAGATATGGATCTTCTCGTTAGGCTAATTGGTGACTTCAAACACACAACACCCAATGAAAAGTGCCAAACACTGGATAGATGTAGATTCCACCACCATCAGTTCACACTGCCGCTTACCAGAAATGGTGATCTCCACAGAGATCGATACAAGCAGATGGCTATTCCCCAGCCAGGGTCTCTAGATAGTATCAGTTTAACTCCCGAATTTCACGCCACTCCTCTCCACATATCGCAAAGTAAATATGCAAATGGAAAGAAAGCCACCATAGCGTGAAACCGATAAAACAATTTATTGTAAAAAAGTAATGCACTTACATGAAACGCAAGTTATTATGGCGTGTAGTATATTTAGCCGGCCGGCTAAGACTGCCCGTTCCTTCCGGGACTCGTTGGTATGTCGGTGACGTCAGCACGCCGCTCCTCCCTACGCCGTTTCGTCACAGATGACGTCGTCCAGGGGCACGGGCGGCGTGCTGACTCACCGCCATAAATACTCATGAATACAATAGGAACGCCCAGATCTGATCATTCAGCACTCCTGACAAATGAATCGCCATGTTGACTATTGGCAAGCATGCCCATACAGCAACAAGATGATAAGGCGATAATCCATATTGCCACCTAAAAATGTAAACACTCCTAATCATAAGACAAAAAATTATTTATATTTATTTCTGATTGGAGCCTGGGGACGAAAGAAGGAACTTTAGTCTGTAAATGGTATGCGGGCTGGCTGGTGGTGCCGCGCGCAGCACAACCATAACTGACCAAATCACATCTTCCAACAACAACCCCATATATTAAGCAATATATATCGCCAACTCATATATGTTACCTTTAATAGAATTACAAGTTGGTGCATATTTATTACAAATTAACAACATTAAAATATAATTAAAAAATACTATAAGATAAAGCAGCCCTCTAGCGGTCAAATTCCAACATTAGCATGGAAATAGACCCAGACAGGATGCTATACATGATGGCACTTCCAAAAATGTTAAAAATGAAAATGCTTATTTAAATATTTGCATCGTACAGCTAGGTGATAGAACACACATCAAAGGACATAAGATGTATGGCTACCACCCCCCAAAAACAAATGCAAAAATAAAAATAAATTAAAATTAAAAGGAAAAGGAAAACAATAAGCAAAAATTAATTGGTCATTGGACCAATAATTATTCATTAGGTCGAATAATAACTTCTCACATTTTATGAGTACTCTCTGTGATATTTGTAACTCACAATATGTGATGTCATATCATCATACGGGGTCAAAAAGATGTATCCCATTATAAAAGTCTAGATGTATCTATTCAAAGATATTCACATTTCATTGTATCATAGAAACAAGAAACTAATAGTTTCCGTTCATATGTTAAGTATAATGGTTAAATTATGTAGCTAGTAAACAGACACCACTAAATGATCAGATCTGGTTCACAGATCTCTATAACAAAAACAGAGAAAATATGAAACCATAAACTCATGTCCTATGCATTATCTATAAATGCGTTCACATCTATGTCGATGTTAAGGCCATAAGGGGTGTAGCTACGAACCCTATATATCCAAGACATTTCCATCCTCGATATCTCTCTCACTAGGGAACCTCCCCTCCAATGTGGACTATACCTATCTATACCCAAAAATAGTGTTCCAGCTGGATTACGTTGGTGATGCAAATCATAATGTCTTGAAACCGAGTGATCCTTAAATCCACTCTTAATATTTGTGATGTGCTCACCAAGACGCACCTGCATAGATCTTTTTGTTCTACCTATGTATTGCATGCCACATGGGCATTCCAACAGGTAGACCATACCCGTGGAACTACAGGTCACAAAGGCCTCGATTTTATGTTCCCTAGAGGTGCTAGTTGATTTAAACGACATTGTTTTCTTTGATTTGATTTTATTCAGTGTACATACCTGGCACCTACGACACTGGTGGTAGCCAGAAATGTTCTGAAAGAAAGAAACTTTTTTTGGGGGTGGATCAACCACATTTAGCGCTATTTTATCCCTTAGTGAAGGGACACCCCTAAAAATAACTTGTGGAGTAACTGGCAAGAATGAGTTGATAATTAGATCACTTCTCAAAATATGCCAGTGTTTACGAACAATCTTCTTCACTAAATAATGTTGGGTAGAATAGGTAGTGATAAATGGTATCAATGGTCCCTCACGTTTAGTTTTAGAATTTGTATCCAACAAAACAGATCTTTCTATTTTTTCAACTTCTTTTAAAGTTGTTTCCAAAGAGTCTGCATCATAACCTTTATCCATTAATCTGTTCTTCAAAATGTTAGCTTGAAGATCGTAGTCAGATACATCCGAACAATTCCGCCTTATTCTCAAAAACTGACTCTTGGGTACTGATTTTAACCATGATTCCTTGTGGCAACTCCCCAAAGGAATGTAGGAGTTGCGATCCGTCTGTTTGAAGTATGTAGTTGTCTTGAAGCCAGTTCCCTCCTTTCTGATTGTGAGATCAAGGAAGTGTATCCTATCCTGACTGGCCTCATATACAAAATGTATACCTCTATCGTTAGCATTGATTTTCACAAAAAATTCCTCCAATTGGGGGGCCGTCCCCTCCCATAGGAGGAGGACGTCATCAATATATCTTGCCCAAAAAGTAAGGCAAGGATTTTGATCTTTATAGATGACGTCCTCCTCCCATTTGGCCATGAACAGGTTGGCCAAACTGGGGGCATATTTGGCCCCCATGGCTACACCCCTTTTCTGTTTGTAGAAATTCTGGCTAAACCAGAAATAATTATGGTTAGCAGCAAATTCCAATAATTCCATCACAAACATTTGCTGTTCATGTGGGATTTTAGAAAGGAGATTCAAATAATATTTTACAGCAAATAATCCCAACGTGTGAGGTATGACCGTGTACAATGATGTTACATCAGCCGTAACCATCCAAGTGGATTCTGTTGTTTTCTGGTTCGCCAATAGATTGATTACATGCCGACTATCTTTAAGGTACGATGGCATTTGTTGTACCAACGGCTGCAAAAAATAGTCTACATACTTGCCCACCCGGGACGTGATGGAATCTATCCCGCTTATGATCGGACGACCCGGGGGGCAAGTGAGGCTTTTGTGGATTTTCAGCAGACAGTAAAGGATAGGAACCCTTGGTGCTTTGGGGATCAGGAATAGTTGCTCCTTCTCATTCAAAATACCAAGTGATGCACCTTTCTGGATCAATGATTCCAGTGTTTTTTTGTATTGTACTACTGGATTTCCCAATAGAGGCACATATGTATCACTATCTCCTACAATCCTAGATAGTTCCTGGAGATAACTCTTTCGATCCAGGACAACAATCCCTCCCCCCTTATCTGCAGGGCGGATAACCAACTCTTTGTTGTTGCACAAAGAGTCTAAACCCTTTTTCAAGTTATTTTCCATTTCTTTATTTTTGACCTTCACTGATTCTAAATCCCTTAACACCACATCACGGAATATCCTTAGTGAAGGAGCCAATGTTCCTGGGGGGTTAAATGTGGAGGCATTAGACAAACCCGAATAATGATATTTGGATACATTGCATCCTCCCTGTAAAGATGGCATACTGGCAAAATGTCTTTTGATGTTAATTCTTCTTACATACTTGTGTATGTCCATGTATGTCTCAAATTTATTAAGTTTTTTTGGGGGGCGTATTTTAAACCTTTGTTCAACAATGCAGTCTCTGATGGTGATAAAACTTGTGAGCTCAAATTAAAGATGCCCTCTCCAGTCAATTCCTTGGCTTTTTTTGATTGTGCTCTCCTCCCCCCTCTAGTTCCTCTTTGCTTTCTATTGGCCTCTTTGTGCCTTGATTGGGCCTGGGAAAACCCCAATGGTGTTGTTCATAGGAATTATCATCCGATCCATTGGAGTGGTCCCTAGGAGTCCAAGAATAATCCTGGTCTCCATAATCAAGTTGGCCTGATTGAGTCGGACCATCTCTATCTCTTAAGGGAAAAAAACGATTCCTGGAGTCACCTCCACCATTATAATCCCATTCATCCCTATCTCTTTCTGGGCGTGTCCACTCATCATGATATATATCCTGATGAAATGGTCTCTCTTGACCATAATTGTTGTAAGAGAATCTTTCAGAGTCTCTCCTTGATCTTGGAGGTTCCCTATATTGCTGGTATTGAGGTTTATTGTATTGGGTATAGTGAACTCGATCCCCATTTCCATATTGATGGTTCCAATTATTGCTTTTATTATATTGAACTCCTTTATTGGGGCCCTTTGAATAGATACATCTAGACTTTTATAATGGGATACATCTTTTTGACCCCGTATGATGATATGACATCACATATTGTGAGTTACAAATATCACAGAGAGTACTCATAAAATGTGAGAAGTTATTATTCGACCTAATGAATAATTATTGGTCCAATGACCAATTAATTTTTGCTTATTGTTTTCCTTTTCCTTTTAATTTAAATTTATTTTTATTTTTGCATTTGTTTTTGGGGGGTGGTAGCCATACATCTTATGTCCTTTGATGTGTGTTCTATCACCTAGCTGTACGATGCAAATATTTAAATAAGCATTTTCATTTTTAACATTTTTGGAAGTGCCATCATGTATAGCATCCTGTCTGGGTCTATTTCCATGCTAATGTTGGAATTTGACCGCTAGAGGGCTGCTTTATCTTATAGTATTTTTTAATTATATTTTAATGTTGTTAATTTGTAATAAATATGCACCAACTTGTAATTCTATTAAAGGTAACATATATGAGTTGGCGATATATATTGCTTAATATATGGGGTTGTTGTTGGAAGATGTGATTTGGTCAGTTATGGTTGTGCTGCGCGCGGCACCACCAGCCAGCCCGCATACCATTTACAGACTAAAGTTCCTTCTTTCGTCCCCAGGCTCCAATCAGAAATAAATATAAATAATTTTTTGTCTTATGATTAGGAGTGTTTACATTTTTAGGTGGCAATATGGATTATCGCCTTATCATCTTGTTGCTGTATGGGCATGCTTGCCAATAGTCAACATGGCGATTCATTTGTCAGGAGTGCTGAATGATCAGATCTGGGCGTTCCTATTGTATTCATGAGTATTTATGGCGGTGAGTCAGCACGCCGCCCGTGCCCCTGGACGACGTCATCTGTGACGAAACGGCGTAGGGAGGAGCGGCGTGCTGACGTCACCGACATACCAACGAGTCCCGGAAGGAACGGGCAGTCTTAGCCGGCCGGCTAAATATACTACACGCCATAATAACTTGCGTTTCATGTAAGTGCATTACTTTTTTACAATAAATTGTTTTATCGGTTTCACGCTATGGTGGCTTTCTTTCCATTTGCATATTTACTTTGCGATATGTGGAGAGGAGTGGCGTGAAATTCGGGAGTTAAACTGATACTATCTAGAGACCCTGGCTGGGGAATAGCCATCTGCTTGTATCGATCTCTGTGGAGATCACCATTTCTGGTAAGCGGCAGTGTGAACTGATGGTGGTGGAATCTACATCTATCCAGTGTTTGGCACTTTTCATTGGGTGTTGTGTGTTTGAAGTCACCAATTAGCCTAACGAGAAGATCCATATCTACACTTCGTTGCAGTTTTGGCTATCTGGACTGTACTATTCACACAGTTACTATTCAACATCAATTCTTTCACTACACAAGACTTTTGCTGAATGTGATGTGGGTGTCTGATTGACAGTTGGGACTTTCTTCAGTTCTATTTGTCACATTGGCAATTAAGATCCAGTCCAATTATATTAATTTATTTAATCATCATTATTTTATCATTCAATATATATCTTTCACTTATGTTTTAAGGTGGTGCTCATATACCATTTTTCACTATTTGCGCAGCTTTATTATCTTTATTATATTTTTTTTTGTGTGTGTCTCACATAGAAGTTGCAGCAACAATTTATGGAGAGCTAGATTCACTAATTCAGTGTTTTATGTCTCACCCAATGGACAGCGCAGTATAATTTACACAGTTTATATTTACTACAGATACACAATATTGCAGCAGTCCGAAACTTCAATAAGTTTTTCATTCACATTTTTATTTATAGTATCATATAATTAATATCAATATTGATTAGATTGACACAATTATTTGTTTACACTCATTGTCTCTGATTAATTCACAGCGGATTGTTTAGGTAGATGGATATATTTGAATATAGAGCATCTAAGGTGGTCAACACCGATGGTGTATTCGAGACCTATAGCACTAAATATAGCGATATGGGAGGGCTTTTTGTCCGCCTAAAAAATTTAACCATCTCTGAGCTTCATACTCAGTGGGATGTGGCATATTTAGAGACATACATCAAACTGAGTATGGTCCCAAGGAGCTTAAGGTGGGAAGTATGCCCACAAAAGGGAGAAGTAGATCTGGAAAGTTGGTTCCGCTATTTCAACGAAGCTGGGGTCAATTTTTTACGTTTCTTGGTACAAAGAAAAAATAGTAAACTCACCAGATTAGACACGGAAGTGAAATCTCTCAAAGATGGCCTTCTCCCGTTTAAAGATACGGAAGAATATAAGGAAAGATCAGCCAATCTTTTAAAAATTTTAGATAAAGAGGAAAAGGAACAAAAAAACAAAAAAAGAAAGAAATACAATAGGGACTATGGGGATTATCAAGCTAATAGCGTTTTTGAATGGCAAAAAAAACTAGCCAGTGAAGAACGAGATAAGCAGGAGTCAAGGATGGAGGCCATAACTCAAGGTGAGAATGGGCCCACAGCACCTTCTGGGGAAATACAACACCTACAGGTTAGGGAAGTGCCCCAAAAAAATTTCAAAGAAGACTCTTAATATTAATAAAACTGGAAAGAAAGGTAGGAGAGTATCCTACCAATCCCCATCCAGATTTCAGGGCCCCAATAAAGGAGTTCAATATAATAAAAGCAATAATTGGAACCATCAATATGGAAATGGGGATCGAGTTCACTATACCCAATACAATAAACCTCAATACCAGCAATATAGGGAACCTCCAAGATCAAGGAGAGACTCTGAAAGATTCTCTTACAACAATTATGGTCAAGAGAGACCATTTCATCAGGATATATATCATGATGAGTGGACACGCCCAGAAAGAGATAGGGATGAATGGGATTATAATGGTGGAGGTGACTCCAGGAATCGTTTTTTTCCCTTAAGAGATAGAGATGGTCCGACTCAATCAGGCCAACTTGATTATGGAGACCAGGATTATTCTTGGACTCCTAGGGACCACTCCAATGGATCGGATGATAATTCCTATGAACAACACCATTGGGGTTTTCCCAGGCCCAATCAAGGCACAAAGAGGCCAATAGAAAGCAAAGAGGAACTAGAGGGGGGAGGAGAGCACAATCAAAAAAAGCCAAGGAATTGACTGGAGAGGGCATCTTTAATTTGAGCTCACAAGTTTTATCACCATCAGAGACTGCATTGTTGAACAAAGGTTTAAAATACGCCCCCCAAAAAAACTTAATAAATTTGAGACATACATGGACATACACAAGTATGTAAGAAGAATTAACATCAAAAGACATTTTGCCAGTATGCCATCTTTACAGGGAGGATGCAATGTATCCAAATATCATTATTCGGGTTTGTCTAATGCCTCCACATTTAACCCCCCAGGAACATTGGCTCCTTCACTAAGGATATTCCGTGATGTGGTGTTAAGGGATTTAGAATCAGTGAAGGTCAAAAATAAAGAAATGGAAAATAACTTGAAAAAGGGTTTAGACTCTTTGTGCAACAACAAAGAGTTGGTTATCCGCCCTGCAGATAAGGGGGGAGGGATTGTTGTCCTGGATCGAAAGAGTTATCTCCAGGAACTATCTAGGATTGTAGGAGATAGTGATACATATGTGCCTCTATTGGGAAATCCAGTAGTACAATACAAAAAAACACTGGAATCATTGATCCAGAAAGGTGCATCACTTGGTATTTTGAATGAGAAGGAGCAACTATTCCTGATCCCCAAAGCACCAAGGGTTCCTATCCTTTACTGTCTGCCGAAAATCCACAAAAGCCTCACTTGCCCCCCGGGTCGTCCGATCATAAGCGGGATAGATTCCATCACGTCCCGGGTGGGCAAGTATGTAGACTATTTTTTGCAGCCGTTGGTACAACAAATGCCATCGTACCTTAAAGATAGTCGGCATGTAATCAATCTATTGGCGAACCAGAAAACAACAGAATCCACTTGGATGGTTACGGCTGATGTAACATCATTGTACACGGTCATACCTCACACGTTGGGATTATTTGCTGTAAAATATTATTTGAATCTCCTTTCTAAAATCCCACATGAACAGCAAATGTTTGTGATGGAATTATTGGAATTTGCTGCTAACCATAATTATTTCTGGTTTAGCCCAGAATTTCTACAAACAGAAAAGGGGTGTAGCCATGGGGGCCAAATATGCCCCCAGTTTGGCCAACCTGTTCATGGCCAAATGGGAGGAGGACGTCATCTATAAAGATCAAAATCCTTGCCTTACTTTTTGGGCAAGATATATTGATGACGTCCTCCTCCTATGGGAGGGGACGGCCCCCCAATTGGAGGAATTTTTTGTGAAAATCAATGCTAACGATAGAGGTATACATTTTGTATATGATGCCAGTCAGGATAGGATACACTTCCTTGATCTCACAATCAGAAAGGAGGGAACTGGCTTCAAGACAACTACATACTTCAAACAGACGGATCGCAACTCCTACATTCCTTTGGGGAGTTGCCACAAGGAATCATGGTTAAAATCAGTACCCAAGAGTCAGTTTTTGAGAATAAGGCGGAATTGTTCGGATGTATCTGACTACGTTCTTCAAGCTAACATTTTGAAGAACAGATTAATGGATAAAGGTTATGATGCAGACTCTTTGGAAACAACTTTAAAAGAAGTTGAAAAAATAGAAAGATCTGTTTTGTTGGATACAAATTCTAAAACTAAACGTGAGGGACCATTGATACCATTTATCACTACCTATTCTACCCAACATTATTTAGTGAAGAAGATTGTTCGTAAACACTGGCATATTTTGAGAAGTGATCTAATTATCAACTCATTCTTGCCAGTTACTCCACAAGTTATTTTTAGGGGTGTCCCTTCACTAAGGGATAAAATAGCGCTAAATGTGGTTGATCCACCCCCAAAAAAAGTTTCTTTCTTTCAGAACATTTCTGGCTACCACCAGTGTCGTAGGTGCCAGGTATGTACACTGAATAAAATCAAATCAAAGAAAACAATGTCGTTTAAATCAACTAGCACCTCTAGGGAACATAAAATCGAGGCCTTTGTGACCTGTAGTTCCACGGGTATGGTCTACCTGTTGGAATGCCCATGTGGCATGCAATACATAGGTAGAACAAAAAGATCTATGCAGGTGCGTCTTGGTGAGCACATCACAAATATTAAGAGTGGATTTAAGGATCACTCGGTTTCAAGACATTATGATTTGCATCACCAACGTAATCCAGCTGGAACACTATTTTTGGGTATAGATAGGTATAGTCCACATTGGAGGGGAGGTTCCCTAGTGAGAGAGATATCGAGGATGGAAATGTCTTGGATATATAGGGTTCGTAGCTACACCCCTTATGGCCTTAACATCGACATAGATGTGAACGCATTTATAGATAATGCATAGGACATGAGTTTATGGTTTCATATTTTCTCTGTTTTTGTTATAGAGATCTGTGAACCAGATCTGATCATTTAGTGGTGTCTGTTTACTAGCTACATAATTTAACCATTATACTTAACATATGAAAGGAAACTATTAGTTTCTTGTTTCTATGATACAATGAAATGTGAATATCTTTGAATAGATACATCTAGACTTTTATAATGGGATACATCTTTTTGACCCCGTATGATGATATGACATCACATATTGTGAGTTACAAATATCACAGAGAGTACTCATAAAATGTGAGAAGTTATTATTCGACCTAATGAATAATTATTGGTCCAATGACCAATTAATTTTTGCTTATTGTTTTCCTTTTCCTTTTAATTTTAATTTATTTTTATTTTTGCATTTGTTTTTGGGGGGTGGTAGCCATACATCTTATGTCCTTTGATGTGTGTTCTATCACCTAGCTGTACGATGCAAATATTTAAATAAGCATTTTCATTTTTAACATTTTTGGAAGTGCCATCATGTATAGCATCCTGTCTGGGTCTATTTCCATGCTAATGTTGGAATTTGACCGCTAGAGGGGCTGCTTTATCTTATAGTATTTTTTAATTATATTTTAATGTTGTTAATTTGTAATAAATATGCACCAACTTGTAATTCTATTAAAGGTAACATATATGAGTTGGCGATATATATTGCTTAATATATGGGGTTGTTGTTGGAAGATGTGATTTGGTCAGTTATGGTTGTGCTGCGCGCGGCACCACCAGCCAGCCCGCATACCATTTACAGACTAAAGTTCCTTCTTTCGTCCCCAGGCTCCAATCAGAAATAAATATAAATAATTTTTTGTCTTATGATTAGGAGTGTTTACATTTTTAGGTGGCAATATGGATTATCGCCTTATCATCTTGTTGCTGTGTATGGGCATGCTTGCCAATAGTCAACATGGCGATTCATTTGTCAGGAGTGCTGAATGATCAGATCTGGGTGTTCCTATTGTATTCATGAGTATTTATGGCGGTGAGTCAGCACGCCGCCCGTGCCCCTGGACGACGTCATCTGTGACGAAACGGCGTAGGGAGGAGCGGCGTGCTGACGTCACCGACATACCAACGAGTCCCGGAAGGAACGGGCAGTCTTAGCCGGCCGGCTAAATATACTACACGCCATAATAACTTGCGTTTCATGTAAGTGCATTACTTTTTTACAATAAATTGTTTTATCGGTTTCACGCTATGGTGGCTTTCTTTCCATTTGCATATTTACTTTGCGATATGTGGAGAGGAGTGGCGTGAAATTCGGGAGTTAAACTGATACTATCTAGAGACCCTGGCTGGGGAATAGCCATCTGCTTGTATCGATCTCTGTGGAGATCACCATTTCTGGTAAGCGGCAGTGTGAACTGATGGTGGTGGAATCTACATCTATCCAGTGTTTGGCACTTTTCATTGGGTGTTGTGTGTTTGAAGTCACCAATTAGCCTAACGAGAAGATCCATATCTACACTTCGTTGCAGTTTTGGCTATCTGGACTGTACTATTCACACAGTTACTATTCAACATCAATTCTTTCACTACACAAGACTTTTGCTGAATGTGATGTGGGTGTCTGATTGACAGTTGGGACTTTCTTCAGTTCTATTTGTCACATTGGCAATTAAGATCCAGTCCAATTATATTAATTTATTTAATCATCATTATTTTATCATTCAATATATATCTTTCACTTATGTTTTAAGGTGGTGCTCATATACCATTTTTCACTATTTGCGCAGCTTTATTATCTTTATTATATTTTTTTTGTGTGTGTCTCACATAGAAGTTGCAGCAACAATTTATGGAGAGATAGATTCACTAATTCAGTGGTTTTATGTCTCACCCAATGGACAGCGCAGTATAATTTACACAGTTCATATCATATGAACCCTGGCTTGTCAGCAAAAAAGTGTGTATTTTTAAATATATATATATATATATATACACACACACACATACACACTTTTTTGCTGACAGTGACAAGCCAGGGTAGGGTGCATCAGTGACAAGCCAGTTTTTTTGGTCCATCATTTGCCCACTGCCTGCCCTGTTCAGTGCTGTCTCACTCAGTGGCGTCACTAGGGTTGGTGTCACGTGGTGCGTCAAAACAAGGTGTCACCCCGATATCACGCTGTATGTTATATATAAATTGGTCTGTATATAATGTAGAGTATAGTGCCAGGGTACAGTCTGTACATTATATGTACACCATACGGTACATTATATACACTGGTCTGTATATAACAAGAGAGATACGGGAGAGAGAGAGAAAGGGGGGAAAAGAGTTGGCAGGGGGAGAGGGAGGCAAAGATAGAGAAAGTGGGGTGTGAGAAAAAAATGGGGGGGGAAGAGAGAGGTGGGGGGAGAGAGAGAGGGGAGAGAGAGAGAGAGAGGGGGAGAGGGAGAGAGAGGGAGAGAGGGAGGGAGGGGGAGAGAGAGAGGGAGAGAGGGAGGGGGAGAGAGAGAGAGGGGGGAGAGAGAGGGAGATAGAGAGGGAGAGAGAGAGGGGGAGAGAGGGAGAGGGAGAGAGAGAGGGAGAGAGAGAGGGGAGAGAGAGAGGGAGAGAGAGAGGGGAGGGAGAGAGAGGGAGAGAGAGAGGGGAGGGAGAGAGAGAGGGAGAGAGAGGGGAGAGAGAGAGAGAGGGAGAGAGAGGGGGGAGAGAGAGAGGGGGAGAGGGGAGAGAGAGGGGGAGAGAGAGGGGAGAGAGAGAGGGGGGAGAGAGAGACGAGAAAGAGAGAGGGGAAGAAAGAAAGAAAGGGAGGGGAGAAAGAGAGAGAGAGTAGGGAGGGAGAAGAGAGAGAGGGGGAGGGAGGAGAAAGAGAGAGAGGAGGAAGAGAGGGGAGAGAGAGAGGGGAGAGGGAGAGAGAGGGAGAGGGGGAGAGGGAGAGAGAGGAGGGGTGGGGAGAGGAGAGAGGGAGAGAGAGAGGGGGAGAGAGAGTGGGAGAGAGAGAGGGGAGAGAGAGAGGGGGAGGAAATAGAGAGAGAGGGGGAGGGAGGAGAAAGAGAGAGGGAGAGAGAGAGGGGGGAGAGGGGAGAGAGAGAGGGGGAGAGGGGAGAGAGAGAGGGGGGAGAGGGGAGAGAGGGGAGAGAGGGGGAGAGGGGAGAGAGAGAGAGGGGAGAAAGAGAGAGAGAGGGGGGAGAGAGAAGAGAGAGAGAGGGGGGAGAAGAAAGAGAGAGGGAGAGAGGGAGAGAGGAAGGGAGAGAGGGGAAGGGAGAGGGAGAGAGGGGAAGGGAGAGAGAGAGAGGAAGGGAGAGGAGAGAGGGGGAGAGAGAGAGGGGGGAGAGAGAGAGGGGGGGAGAGAGAGAGGGGAGATAGAGAGGGGAGAGAGAGAGAAAGAGAGGGGGGAGAGAGAGGAAGGGAGAGAGAGAGGTCGGGAGAGAGAGAGGAAGGGAGAGAGAGGGAAGGGAGAGAGAGAGAGGAAGGGAGAGAGGGAGAGAGAGAGAGGTCGAGGGAGAGAGGGGAGAGAGAGGGGGGAGAGAGAGGGGGAGGGAGAGGGGGAGGGGGGGAGAGGGGGAGAGAGAGAGAAAGAGGGAGAGAGAGAGGGGGGAAAGAGAGAGAGAGAGGGAGGGGGAGAGAGAGGGAGGAGAGATAGGGGGAGGGGGGAGAGAGAGAGGGAGGGGAGGAGAGAGAGAGGGAGGGGAGAGAGAGAGAGAGAGGAGAGAAAGAGAGAGAGATATGACAGAGTGAGGGGGGGGGGGGGTTAGAGGAGGAAGTGAGAAGGGGAGAGAGAATGGAGAGATGGAGGCAGGAGGGGGGGGCAGTGCAAAAGGTGGCAGGGGGGAGACAGGGGTTTGGTTCTGTGTGCAAAACAAAAGTTTCACTTACCAATTATGCCTCCCTCCTCTCAGGCTGGTTCCCCTTTAGGTGGCTGATTCAGCGATAGCAGCCATTGTTTCATATCTCCCGCCCAGCTTCTCACAAAACCCCAATCACAGCTCATTGCAGGCATTGCATGCAGGGGGTTGGACTGTGGGCGGGGTTGGGCGGACACAAATGGAGGCGAAGTCTGGCATTGGACAGTTAGTGGAGTGAGGGAGGGACTGGGAGAACGGACAGGACGAGCGGACACTGAGTGACTCCTGAGCTAGATGGCTCTCTAAGTCAGGCAGAGTCCCGTTATCTGCTCTTGGTTTTTCCTGCAAGGCAGAGCAGAGATAGGCACCGGCTCTCACTGCAGTGCTCACCTCGATCTAGCAGGCTGCAGCCACTTGCCTGCCACTATCCATGCTCCACTAGTCTGCTGCTTCAAAGGGGGAAAAAAAAGAGGAGGGGGGCGGAGTGCAGATGTAAATTACTCCGCGGCGCCTGCGGACCTGGCAGCCGGAACTATAGAAGCTGCATCGGGAAATGCGGCTGGATTACTCCGCGGATGTGGTCCCTAGTTCCCTGCTCAATCACATTCCACTCGCAGCACAGCTGTTTTTGCTGGCCAGGACCCGACCCCAGTGGTGGTGACTGTGAGCTACACAGGGACAGACATGTTGCAGGCAGTCAGCACTAGCAAAAGGTTTTAGAGCACAGGGATGATTAGGGTATGCCTGGGCACACCCGGCACACCCCGTGGGCACGCCTATGAGTGTACATGAGGCCTAACAGAGGCTGGAGGACAGGCTGACAAGGTCATTACCCACCCGCCCTGAATTCTGATTGATCGTCACAGCTTTTTTTTTGGTGGTTAGTACCTTGTCAGCTTTTGGATGGTTCTTTGTGATTTATCCCTTTAGGTGGGTTGTTTGGTTAGTCAAATGCCAGTCTGGCACTCACAGAAAGGCAGGTTCAGACTATTGTGAATCTTGTTTAGATGCTCACAGTATGCTTGTGCTTGACATGGGAACTTTATATTGGTTGTTAATGTTTAATGGTACTAAAAAGTTAAACTTGCCCTTCAATTCAAAAATGTTTCTGTGTCATTATTTGGGTAAGACCACTGTAATGTGGACATATATTCTTTTGAACAGTCATGTCACAGTTATATTAACATATACAGTGCCTTGAAAAAGTATTCATACCCATTGAAATTTTCCACACTTTGTCATGTTACAACCAAAAACGTAAATGTATTTTATGGGATTGGGATGGGATTGTTGAAAGAAAGAAATAAGAAGTCCTGTTTGCAGTTTGCGAGAAGCTATGTGGGGCACACAGCAAACATGTGGAGAAGGTGCTCTGGTCAGATGAGACCAACATTTAACTTTTTGGCTTAAAAGCAAAACGCCATGTGTGGCAAAAAATGAAAGCCTTGTACACACGACCGGTTTTCCCAGCAGGAAAACTGCCAGGAGAGTTTTTGGCCGGGAATCCCGGCCGTGTGTATGCTCCCTAGCAGTTTTCCCGACAGGAAAACTGCTCAGAAAAAATAGAGAACCTGCTCTCTATTTTCCCGTCGGGATTCCCGGCAGAGTGTTTCCTGCCGAGAAAACCGGTCGTCTGTATGCTTACCTGCAGGGGAAAGAAACCGCGCATGCTCGATAACACTTCGACGCATGCGCGGGTAGCATACAACTTAATTTAGCCGGCTCGTCGTAGTCTTTGACGTCACCGCATTCTTGCCATTCAAAGAAAGAACGGCGGGTCTTTTGAGTGGCCGTGTGTATACACGGCTTTGCAAGTCAAGCTTGCCAGGAATCCCGTCAGGAAAATGGACGGTTTTCAAATAGATGGGATTCCCAGCCTTGTGTACAGGGCTTAACACTGCACATCACCCTGAACACACCATCCCCACCATGAAACATGGTGGTGGCAGCATCATGTTCTGGGGATGCTTTTCTGTTGATGGGAAGATGGATGGAGCCAAATACAGGGCAATCTTAGAGGAAAACCTATTAGAGTCTGCAAAAGACTTGAGCCTGGGGGAGAGGTTCACCTTCCAGCAGGACAACGACCCTAAACATACAGTAAAAGCTACAATGGAATAGTTTAGATCAAAGCATATTCATGTGTTAGAATGGCCCAGTCAAAGTCCAAATGTCACTCTAGATGTGCAAACTGGTAGAGACAAAGATTTGCAGCTGTAATTGCAGCGAAAGGTGGTTCTACACAGTATTGACACAGGGGGGCTGAATACAAATGCACCCCACACTTTTCAGATATTTATTTGTAAAAAATGTTGAAAAACATTTATCATTTTCCTTCCACTTCATAATTATGTGCCACTTTGTGTTGATCTACAGTAAAACCTTGGTTTGAGAGTAACTTGGTTTGAGAGCGTTTTGCAAGACAAGCAAAATTTTTAAATACATTTTGACTTGATATACAAGTGATGTCTTGATATACAAGTAGCGTCATGTCACAACTGAGTGTAAAAGAGAAGAGAGGCGCCTCTAAGTGTAGCAATATGGTTACATTTAATGAAGGTACAACATTTAGCAACAAATTGCTACACTTATGCTTCGTACACATGACTGGAATTCCCGGCGGTAAAAAGTCCGCCGGGAATCCCGGGGGGAAAACCGAGAACCTGCTTGGTAACTTTCCCCCTGTACACACCAGAGGTTTTCCCGTCTGGAAAACTGCAGTGAGAGCTTTGGCCGGAAATCCCGGCCTTGTGTATGCTCCACCACAGTGTTTCCCATAGGAAAACTGCCGGGTTAAAAACCGCCGTGAATCACGGCGGGAATTTTCCCGCTGGTTTTCCCAGAAGTTTTCCTGTCGGGAAAACTGCGATGGGGCATACACACGGTCGGTTTTCCCGGCCAAAAGCTCTCATGGCAGTTTTCCTGCCGGGAAAACCGGTCGTGTGTACGAGGCATTAGAGGTGCCTCTCTTCTCTTTTATACTCTGTAGCTCTTGCTGGATTTTGCTTCTAATCCCCTTGTGGAGGTTTCCATTTGTGGATGGACATTTTATGGTTACACATCACATTGCTATAATCTTTTTATATGGACTATAAACTGAAGGACCTATGAATAAATGGTTGTGGAACAAATCATTTGAGTTTCCATTATTTCTTATGGGGACATTTGCTTTGATATACAAGTGCTTCGGATTACAAGCATGTATCTGGAACGAGTTATGCTCGCAGTCCAAGGATTTACTGTACAGTGGAATCTTGGATTACGAGCATAATCCGTTCCAGGAGAATTCTCGTTATCCAAAGCACTCGCATATCAAAGCGAGATTCCCCATAGAAGTCAATGGAAACAAAAATAATGTTTTCCGCATTGACTTCAAAAGCATGCAATACCGCATGTGGCCAGAGGTGGGGGAGCACCGGAGAGCCTCAGAAATGATCGGGGACTGCTCAGCTGACCTCCGAAACTCTTGGAAAGGCTCGGAAACATCGGGAACGGAGTATTTTCGAGTTTTTCTGAGTATTTCTGAACGGCTCCGATCGGCCCTGGCGCCCCCGCACCTCTGGCCAAATGCGGTACTGCACACCCCATTAGCTTGAATTCTGCTCGTCTTGCGAGACAACACTCGCACACCGAGTCAGCTTTGTCTTTCAAAATGCTCGTTAACCGCGTTACTCATAAACCAAGGTTCCACTGTATCTCATAAAATCCCCGAAACAATACATTCATGTCTTTCGTTGTAACATGACAAAATGTGGAAAATTTCAAAGGGCATGAATACTTTTTCAAGGCACTGTATATACTGTATGTACACTGATCTGCCATAACTTTATAACCACCCACCTTTATATTGAGCAGGTCCCCATTTAGTTGGCAAAACAGCCCCGACCCATAGAAGCATGGATGTCACTAGACCTCTGAAGGTATGCTGCGGTATCTAACACCAAGCCGTCAGTAGCAAAAACTTTAAATCCTGTAAGTTGCGAGGTGAGGGGTCCATGGATTGTACTTGTTTTTCCAACACATCCCACAAATGTACCACTGGATTAAGATCTGGAGAATTTGGAGGTCAAGTCAACACCTCAAACTCATTGTTGCGTTCCTCAAACCATTCTTGCAGTGTGACAGGATGCAAAATATTGCTGAAAGAGGCCACTGCCATCAGGGAATACCATTTCCATAAGGGGGTGTACTTGGTCAACAACAAAGGTTGTACGTGTTGGCTAACATCCACCTGAATGGCAAGACCAAGGTTTCCCAGCAGAACATTGCCCAAAGCACCACACTGCCTCCACTGGCTTGCCTTCTTCTCATAGCATAGTGAATTCTGGTGACATGTCCGCCGTACACGCATCCTGCCATCCACATGATGTGAAGAAAACATGATTCATGGTCACCTTCTTCCACTGCTCCGTGGTCCAGTTTTGATGCTCACATGCCCATTGTAGGCTCTTTTGGCTGTGGACACGGGCCAGCATGGATACTCTAACTGGTCTGCAGCTACACAGCCCCATACACAACAAACTGTGATGCCCACGTTTTCTGCTTTCAACACATCAACTTTATGGACACTACATTCACTTGCTGCCTCCCACTGATTTTCAGATGCCTTTGTAATTAAATAATCAAAGTTATTCACTTAACCTGTCAGTGGCTATAAAGTTATGGCTGATCAGTGTATAACAATAGCCATAGCAATAACTCTAATCAAAAAACTTGCGCTAAAGTGAAAAATCAAAAATCAAGTAAGAAAATATATATAAGAGACTGCAGCTGCTGCACAAAAGGTGCTGCAACCTTAAACGTGATAAAGAGTATGGAGCAGCGCTAGCAGTCTATATCAAACCATACAATACACATCCTGGTGCTATGTGCCCAAATATGTCAATATGTATATAAAAAACGTATAAAGTGCTTCATTAAACTGTAAAAAAGTACTCCGGTGCTTCTACAGAATATAAGATAACTCCCCCTTCGGTGACCCCACTCACCAGAAATAATAGATTCTCAGCTTCGCAGTGTGGGATCAAATAAAGCAGTGGTCTAATATGATCTGGGGATGTGTGGAATGGTTCCTCATAAAAGTTCTTTCCAGGAAATGACTTTCCGGCAGGAAGGATATACCACACTCCTCTGCTGCTTCTTCCAGCAAGGTTTCCTTTATTATTCTTAAGCCCCGTACACACGGTCGGACTTTTGCCCAACAAACTTTGTTTTAAGCAAGTTGGACCAACAATCCGACAGTGTGTACGCTCCATCGGACAAACTTTTTTCGTTTGGTTTTGGATTTCATCGGACAAAAGTTGGGTCTGCAAACGGACAAACTTTTGCCCAACAAAAGTCCGATGGAGCAAAGTCCGACCGTGTGTACAGATAACCATCGGACAAGTCCGATGGACAAAACAACTAATGTTAAAATCAACCAACAATAGCAGAAGTTGACCAAAGGGTGGCAGTAAAGATCAGAAGAGAGCAGAAAAAACACGTGATGTTGTAAGAAGTTTCAAGAAAGTTTGCAGAAAAGTCCGAGCGTGTGTTTGCTATGGGTGTTCCCAACCAACTCCGTTCGGACAAAAAACCACGGAAAAGTCCGATGGAAGTCCGACCGTGTGTACGAGGCTTTAGAGGAAACCTTGCTGGAAGAAGCAGCAGAGGAGTGTGGTATATCCTTCCTGCCGTAAAGTAATTTCCTGGAAAGAGGTTTTATGAGGAACCATTCCACACGTAGTGGCTATGGAGCCTGTGATAGGAGGGGGAGCCCAATTAGGGTGGCTGTTAAGAAAAACAAAATTGTAAAGTTTCCAGTGTAGAAGGGCTAAAGTCAGACCTCAGGATTACTGCTAGTCCCAAAAGCCCCTCTGTGTTTTTTTAGCAGTGTAAATGTATTGCCCTCTGAGCTTCTTCAACCAATCAAAATAAACCCTTTATGCCTAATGCCGCGTACACACGGTCGGAATTTCCGTCTGAATTCCGCTCAAGCTTGGCTTGCATACACACGGTCACACAAAAGTTCTCTGAACTTTCCGGCGTCAAGAACGCGGTGACGTACAACACTACGACAAGCCGAGAAAATTAAGTTCAATGCTTCCGAGCATGCGTCCAATTGTTTCCGAGCATGCGTGTTTTTTTGCGCCTCGGAATTGCATACAGACGAACGGAATTTCCGATAGGAACTTTTTCCGTCTGAAAAATAGAGAACCTGCTCTCAATCTTCTGTTGGCGGAAATTCCGACAGCAAAAGTCAGATGGAGCATACACACGGTCGGAATTTTCAACGAAAAGCTTCCAACCGTGTGTACACGGCATTAGGCCCCTTTCATAGGACTGTTCTGATCAGGCTGCCTGACGGTTTTTCAGGTGGACCAGATCGGAAGGTCCATGTATTCCTATGGACAGGCAGGTGTAAACGGACTTGTGTCCGTTTACACCCACCTACCTCCCGGTCTGACCAAAAAATGGAAGAGGACACAAGCCTCTTCCATTTGGGTGGAGCAGATTAAACTGAGTCCGTTTACTCCCAGCTGCCTGTAGAGCAATCAGAGACAGCTCTTCTACTGACTGTCCATGATTCAGGTATACTTATGTAGCACACGGACCCTTTTCTCACCTGGCTCACTTGTAAGATAAGGCACACCGTGCTATATGCCCGTACCCTCTTGTTTGAAGAGGTTAAGCAGTATTCACAATTTGTTGGGTTCCGCAGCGAGTTACCCTTCCTAGGCTGGTTCCTTTCTCTAGAGTGTAGAGAAAAGTCTGTTGTTTGTGTATCAAGAATAGGGATGAGCTTTGTGTTCGAGTCGAACATACGTTCGACTCGAACATCGGCTGTTCGATCGTTCGACGAAGAACGAACGATTTGGGCCGTTCGCGCCAAATTCGAGTGATGCGAACGGCCCACAATGCACTACGCCATCGCAGTGTCATCCAGGCGCTGTGATTGGCCAAGCATGCACTGTGACCCCGCATGCTTGGCCAATCACAGCGCCGGCAGCTAGGAGAGCAATGATTGGCCACAGGCAGGATGCCTGTGGCCAATTATTGCTGAGGGGGTTTAGTACACGCCCCACACTATAAAAGGCCGCCAGCGCGGCGGCCTTGTGTAGTGTGTTCCGGAGCAGGGAAAGAGAAGCATAGGCAGGGACAGTGTCATTTTTTTTCCTTTACTAATCCTGGATTCCTTGTGTTTAGGGACAAATAAGGATAGGTAGGGAGAGTGTCAGTGTGTTATTCTGTGCTAAACCTTGTTTGTAGGGACAGAGAAGGACAGTGAGGGAAAGTGTCAGTGTGCTATTCTGTTCTAAACCAATCTTGCTGAACCATATTTGAAATCCTTGAGTTTAGGGACAGAGAGGTACAGTGAGGGAAAGTGTCAGTGTGCTATTCTGTTCTAAACCAATCTTGCTGAACCATATTTGAAATCCTTGAGTTTAGGGACAGAGAGGTACAGTGAGGGAAAGTGTCAGTGTGCTATTCTGTTCTAAACCAATCTTGCTGAACCATATTTGAAATCCTTGAGTTTAGGGACAGAGAAGGACACTCGTGGAAACTATCAGTGTGCTATTCTGTGCTAAATCTTGTTTGTAGGGACAGAGAAGGACAGTGAGGGAAACTGTCAGTGTGCTATTCTGTTCTAAACCAATCTTGCTGAACCATATTTGAAATCCTTGAGTTTAGGGACAGAGAGGTACAGTGAGGGAAAGTGTCAGTGTGCTATTCTGTTCTAAACCAATCTTGCTGAACCATATTTGAAATCCTTGAGTTTAGGGACAGAGAAGGACACTCGTGGAAACTATCAGTGTGCTATTCTGTGCTAAATCTTGTTTGTAGGGACAGAGAAGGACAGTGAGGGAAACTGTCAGTGTGCTATTCTGTTCTAAACCAATCTTGCTGAACCATATTTGAAATCCTTGAGTTTAGGGACAGAGAAGGACACTCGTGGAAACTATCAGTGTGCTATTCTGTGCTAAATCTTGTTTGTAGGGACAGAGAAGGACAGTGAGGGAAACTGTCAGTGTGCTATTCTGTTCTAAACCAATCTTGCTGAACCCTATTTGAAATCCTTGAGTTTAGGGACAGAGAAGGACACTCGTGGAAACTATCAGTGTGCTATTCTGTGCTAAATCTTGTTTGTAGGGACAGAGAAGGACAGCGAGGGAAACTGTCAGTGTGCTATTCTGTTCTAAACCAATCTTGCTGAACCATATTTGAAATCCTTGAGTTTAGGGACAGAGAAGGAAACTCGTGGAAACTATCAGTGTGCTATTCTGTGCTAATCCTTGTTTATAGGGACAGAGAAGGACAGTGAGGGAAACTGTCAGTGTGCTATTCTGTTCTAAACCAATCTTGCTGAACCATATTTGAAATCCTTGAGTTTAGGGACAGAGAGGTACAGTGAGGGAAAGTGTCAGTGTGCTATTCTGTTCTAAACCAATCTTGCTGAACCATATTTGAAATCCTTGAGTTTAGGGACAGAGAAGGACACTCGTGGAAACTATCAGTGTGCTATTCTGTGCTAATCCTTGTTTGTAGGGACAGAGAAGGACAGTGAGGGAAACTGTCAGTGTGCTATTCTGTTCTAAACCAATCTTGCTGAACCATATTTGAAATCCTTGAGTTTAGGGACAGAGAAGGACACTCGTGGAAACTATCAGTGTGCTATTCTGTGCTAATCCTTGTTTGTAGGGACAGAGAAGGACAGTGAGGGAAACTGTCAGTGTGCTATTCTGTTCTAAACCAATCTTGCTGAACCATATTTGAAATCCTTGAGTTTAGGGACAGAGAAGGACACTCGTGGAAACTATCAGTGTGCTATTCTGTGCTAATCCTTGTTTGTAGGGACAGAGAAGGACAGTGAGGGAAACTGTCAGTGTGCTATTCTGTTCTAAACCAATCTTGCTGAACCATATTTGAAATCCTTGAGTTTAGGGACAGAGAAGGACACTCGTGGAAACTATCAGTGTGCTATTCTGTGCTAAATCTTGTTTGTAGGGACAGAGAAGGACAGTGAGGGAAACTGTCAGTGTGCTATTCTGTTCTAAACCAATCTTGCTGAACCATATTTGAAATCCTTGAGTTTAGGGACAGAGATTTACAGTGAGGGAAAGTGTCAGTGTGCTATTCTGTTCTAAACCAATCTTGCTGAACCATATTTGAAATCCTTGAGTTTAGGGACAGAGAAGGACACTCGTGGAAACTATCAGTGTGCTATTCTGTGCTAAATCTTGTTTGTAGGGACAGAGAAGGACAGTGAGGGAAACTGTCAGTGTGCTATTCTGTTCTAAACCAATCTTGCTGAACCATATTTGAAATCCTTGAGTTTAGGGACAGAGATTTACAGTGAGGGAAACTGTCAGTGTGCTATTCTGTTCTAAACCAATCTTGCTGAACCATATTTGAAATCCTTGAGTTTAGGGACAGAGAAGGACACTCGTGGAAACTATCAGTGTGCTATTCTGTGCTAAATCTTGTTTGTAGGGACAGAGAAGGACAGTGAGGGAAAGTGTCAGTGTGCTATTCTGTTCTAAACCAATCTTGCTGAACCATATTTGAAATCCTTGAGTTTAGGGACAGAGAAGGAGACTCGTGGAAACTATCAATGTGCTATTCTGTGCTAATCCTTGTTTGTAGGGACAGAGAAGGACAGTGAGGGAAACTGTCAGTGTGCTATTCTGTTCTAAACCAATCTTGCTGAACCATATTTGAAATCCTTGAGTTTAGGGACAGAGAAGGACACTCGTGGAAACTATCAGTGTGCTATTCTGTGCTAAATCTTGTTTGTAGGGACAGAGAAGGACAGTGAGGGAAACTGTCAGTGTGCTATTCTGTGCTAAACCAATCTTGCTGAACCATATTTGAAATCCTAGAGTTTAGGGACAGAGATTTACAGTGAGGGGAAGTGTCAGTGTGCTATTCTGTTCTAAACCAATCTTGCTGAACCATATTTGAAATCCTTGAGTTTAGGGACAGAGAAGGACACTCGTGGAAACTATCAGTGTGCTATTCTGTGCTAAATCTTGTTTGTAGGGACAGAGAAGGACAGTGAGGGAAACTGTCAGTGTGATATTCTGTTCTAAACCAATCTTGCTGAACCATATTTGAAATCCTTGAGTTTAGGGACAGAGAAGGACACTCGTGGAAACTATCAGTGTGCTATTCTGTGCTAAATCTTGTTTGTAGGGACAGAAAAGGACAGTGAGGGAAAGTGTCAGTGTGCTATTCTGTTCTAAACCAATCTTGCTGAACCATATTTGAAATCCTTGAGTTTAGGGACAGAGAGGTACAGTGAGGGAAAGTGTCAGTGTGCTATTCTGTTCTAAACCAATCTTGCTGAACCATATTTGAAATCCTTGAGTTTAGGGACAGAGAAGGACACTCGTGGAAACTATCAGTGTGCTATTCTGTGCTAAATCTTGTTTGTAGGGACAGAGAAGGACAGTGAGGGAAACTGTCAGTGTGCTATTCTGTTCTAAACCAATCTTGCTGAACCATATTTGAAATCCTTGAGTTTAGGGACAGAGAGGTACAGTGAGGGAAAGTGTCAGTGTGCTATTCTGTTCTAAACCAATCTTGCTGAACCATATTTGAAATCCTTGAGTTTAGGGACAGAGAAGGACACTCGTGGAAACTATCAGTGTGCTATTCTGTGCTAAATCTTGTTTGTAGGGACAGAGAAGGACAGTGAGGGAAACTGTCAGTGTGCTATTCTGTTCTAAACCAATCTTGCTGAACCATATTTGAAATCCTTGAGTTTAGGGACAGAGAAGGACACTCGTGGAAACTATCAGTGTGCTATTCTGTGCTAAATCTTGTTTGTAGGGACAGAGAAGGACAGTGAGGGAAACTGTCAGTGTGCTATTCTGTTCTAAACCAATCTTGCTGAACCCTATTTGAAATCCTTGAGTTTAGGGACAGAGAAGGACACTCGTGGAAACTATCAGTGTGCTATTCTGTGCTAAATCTTGTTTGTAGGGACAGAGAAGGACAGCGAGGGAAACTGTCAGTGTGCTATTCTGTTCTAAACCAATCTTGCTGAACCATATTTGAAATCCTTGAGTTTAGGGACAGAGAAGGAAACTCGTGGAAACTATCAGTGTGCTATTCTGTGCTAATCCTTGTTTATAGGGACAGAGAAGGACAGTGAGGGAAACTGTCAGTGTGCTATTCTGTTCTAAACCAATCTTGCTGAACCATATTTGAAATCCTTGAGTTTAGGGACAGAGAGGTACAGTGAGGGAAAGTGTCAGTGTGCTATTCTGTTCTAAACCAATCTTGCTGAACCATATTTGAAATCCTTGAGTTTAGGGACAGAGAAGGACACTCGTGGAAACTATCAGTGTGCTATTCTGTGCTAATCCTTGTTTGTAGGGACAGAGAAGGACAGTGAGGGAAACTGTCAGTGTGCTATTCTGTTCTAAACCAATCTTGCTGAACCATATTTGAAATCCTTGAGTTTAGGGACAGAGAAGGACACTCGTGGAAACTATCAGTGTGCTATTCTGTGCTAATCCTTGTTTGTAGGGACAGAGAAGGACAGTGAGGGAAACTGTCAGTGTGCTATTCTGTTCTAAACCAATCTTGCTGAACCATATTTGAAATCCTTGAGTTTAGGGACAGAGAAGGACACTCGTGGAAACTATCAGTGTGCTATTCTGTGCTAATCCTTGTTTGTAGGGACAGAGAAGGACAGTGAGGGAAACTGTCAGTGTGCTATTCTGTTCTAAACCAATCTTGCTGAACCATATTTGAAATCCTTGAGTTTAGGGACAGAGAAGGACACTCGTGGAAACTATCAGTGTGCTATTCTGTGCTAAATCTTGTTTGTAGGGACAGAGAAGGACAGTGAGGGAAACTGTCAGTGTGCTATTCTGTTCTAAACCAATCTTGCTGAACCATATTTGAAATCCTTGAGTTTAGGGACAGAGATTTACAGTGAGGGAAAGTGTCAGTGTGCTATTCTGTTCTAAACCAATCTTGCTGAACCATATTTGAAATCCTTGAGTTTAGGGACAGAGAAGGACACTCGTGGAAACTATCAGTGTGCTATTCTGTGCTAAATCTTGTTTGTAGGGACAGAGAAGGACAGTGAGGGAAACTGTCAGTGTGCTATTCTGTTCTAAACCAATCTTGCTGAACCATATTTGAAATCCTTGAGTTTAGGGACAGAGATTTACAGTGAGGGAAACTGTCAGTGTGCTATTCTGTTCTAAACCAATCTTGCTGAACCATATTTGAAATCCTTGAGTTTAGGGACAGAGAAGGACACTCGTGGAAACTATCAGTGTGCTATTCTGTGCTAAATCTTGTTTGTAGGGACAGAGAAGGACAGTGAGGGAAAGTGTCAGTGTGCTATTCTGTTCTAAACCAATCTTGCTGAACCATATTTGAAATCCTTGAGTTTAGGGACAGAGAAGGAGACTCGTGGAAACTATCAATGTGCTATTCTGTGCTAATCCTTGTTTGTAGGGACAGAGAAGGACAGTGAGGGAAACTGTCAGTGTGCTATTCTGTTCTAAACCAATCTTGCTGAACCATATTTGAAATCCTTGAGTTTAGGGACAGAGAAGGACACTCGTGGAAACTATCAGTGTGCTATTCTGTGCTAAATCTTGTTTGTAGGGACAGAGAAGGACAGTGAGGGAAACTGTCAGTGTGCTATTCTGTGCTAAACCAATCTTGCTGAACCATATTTGAAATCCTAGAGTTTAGGGACAGAGATTTACAGTGAGGGGAAGTGTCAGTGTGCTATTCTGTTCTAAACCAATCTTGCTGAACCATATTTGAAATCCTTGAGTTTAGGGACAGAGAAGGACACTCGTGGAAACTATCAGTGTGCTATTCTGTGCTAAATCTTGTTTGTAGGGACAGAGAAGGACAGTGAGGGAAACTGTCAGTGTGATATTCTGTTCTAAACCAATCTTGCTGAACCATATTTGAAATCCTTGAGTTTAGGGACAGAGAAGGACACTCGTGGAAACTATCAGTGTGCTATTCTGTGCTAAATCTTGTTTGTAGGGACAGAAAAGGACAGTGAGGGAAACTGTCAGTGTGCTATTCTGTTCTAAACCAATCTTGCTGAACCATATTTGAAATCCTTGAGTTTAGGGACAGAGAGGTACAGTGAGGGAAAGTGTCAGTGTGCTATTCTGTTCTAAACCAATCTTGCTGAACCATATTTGAAATCCTTGTGTTTAGGGACAGAGAAGGATAGGCAGGGGACAGTGTCAGTGTCATTGTTGCTAAGCCTCCTGCACAGTATACACCTGAAGGTAGCCCTTATTGCTGTTTTTCCCATCTCCCTGCAGGCCATCCATTAAAATGTCTGGAAGGCAAACAAGGAGAGGCAGACAGTCAGGAGGCAAAAAAAGAGGGCAAGCAAGCTCTGTGTCTGGGGGCAACAGTGCTGGTCGTGGACGCGGTGCATTGTCATCAGCACATGGCCATGGGACACGCTTGTCCTTCTTTTCGGCAGCTGGACATGTTGAGCCACATCATGCTGAAGACTTGGTAGAGTGGATGACCAAGCCCACCTCATCCTCCTCATCCTCTCTCACCCAGGCTCAGCGTACTGGCAAAGCAGCTGCCAAAGCGTCCTCTTCTCTGGTATCATTATCTTCATTAGTCAATCCTTCCCTAGACCCACCATGTCCTCCTCCTGAGGAGTCCCCCGAACTGTTTGAGCACAGTGTTGGGTACATGCTCCAGGAGGATGCCCAGCGTTTCGAAGGATCTGATGATGATACCCAGATAGAGGAAGGCAGTAGCGTGAGAGCAGAGAGAGGGGATGCTCAAGAAGGACACCAATCTGGCAGTCATGCTCCAGCAGCTGCAGCATACTGCCAGATTGGCTCCAGTGATGAGGAGGGAGGGGATGATGAGGTCACTGACTCCACGTGGGTGCCTAATAGGAGAGAGGAGGAGGAGGAGGATGAGGAGGAGGCACATCTCCAACGAGGCAGGATTCCCTTGGGTGGCCAGCGTATGGGCAGCACACCGACGGAATCACACCGCAGAGCTCCGCCTGTGCAGGGCGCTGCCTCTGCCCGTCATTCAAAAAGTTCTTTGGTGTGGGCCTTTTTTGAGGCGAGTGCATCAGATCGCACAGCTGCTGTTTGCAACATATGTCTCAAGCGTATATCGCGTGGCCAAAACATCAGCCGCTTGGGCACCACATGCTTGATCAGACATATGTTGACCTGCCATGCAGCTCGTTGGCAAGCCTACCTTAAAGACCCACACCAAAGAACAAAGCGGACCTCTCCTTGCACCGCATCAGCTGGGATCTCCAACCCCACTATACCTTCAGTCCTCTCTGAAACCTGCACTGAGAGGAATGAAGGTGTAGAATTAGGTGTGTCACAGCCAAGTACTTGCGGCCACTCTGCTAGCAGTACACCGACGTCCGATTCTAGCAGGCAAATTTCCCTGCCCCAGCTGCTGGACCGTCGAAAGAAGTTCACTCCCAGCCATCCACATGCCCAGCGGTTGAATGCTAGCTTGGCTAAATTGCTAGCACCTTTTCAGTTGGTAGACTCGGCCCCCTTCCATGAGTTTGTGCAATGTGCGGTTCCTCAGTGGCAGGTTCCCAAACGCCACTTTTTCTCACGGAAGGCGATTCCGGCTCTCTACAGGCATGTGGAAGGTAATGTCTTGGCCTCGCTGGACAGGGCGGTCAGCGGTAAGGTGCATATTACCGCTGACTCATGGTCCAGCAGGCATGGACAGGGACGTTACCTTTCTTTCACGGCCCATTGGGTCACTCTTTTGGCAGCTGGGAAGGATGCAGGACAAGGTGCAGTAGTGTTGGAGGTTGTTCCACCTCCACGCCTCCAAAATGCTACTACTGGTTGTGACACACCTCTCTCCTCCACCCCCTCCTCTTCTTCTTCCTCCATGGCCTCTTCCTGTGCTTTGTCCTCGGAACCAGCGGTGCTCCGTAGGCGTTCAAGGGGCTACGCAAGTACGCAGGCAAAAAGATGCCATGCCGTGCTTGCGCTAGTGTGTTTGGGGGACAGGAGCCACACTGGGGCAGAGGTCCTGTCTGCTCTGCAGGGGCAGGCCGAGAGGTGGTTGACGCCACGCCAGCTTAAGCCAGGAATGGTGGTTTGCGACAATGGCACCAACCTCCTCTCTGCCCTCCGACAGGGACAACTGACCCATGTGCCCTGTGTGGCTCACGTCCTTAACCTGGTGGTGCAGCGGTTCTTGGGCAGGTACCCGGGCTTACAGGATGTCCTGAGGCAGGCCAGGAAAGTCTGTGTGCATTTCCGCAGATCTTATAATGCCAGTGCTCGCCTGGCTGAGCTGCAAAAGGAGTTGAACCTGCCCAAGAACCGCCTTATATGTGACATACCCACCAGGTGGAACTCAACGTTGTCCATGCTGCAGCGGCTGCACACGCAGCAGAGGGCCATCAATGAGTACCTGTGCGACTACGGCACCAGGACAGGGTCAGGGGAGCTCGGGTTTTTTTCACCACGCCAGTGGGGCATGATCAGGGATGCATGCACTGTCCTGGCACCATTTGAGGAGGCCACGAGGATGGTGAGCAGTGACAGTGCATGCATCAGTGACACTGTACCTCTTGTCCACCTGTTGGAGCACACGCTGCGTGGAATAATGGACAGGGCACTTGAGGCAGAACAGAGGCAGGAAGAGGAGGACTTCCTTGCCTCTCAAGGCCCCCTTTACCCAGACAGTGTTCCTTCTGTCCCACCCATCGCACAGGAAGAGGAGGAGGAGGAGGAGGAGGAGGAGGATTGTGTCAGCATGGAGGTGGAGGCTGGCACTCAGCATCATCAGCAGCAGTCTTTTAGGGATGATTTACAGTCCCAAGAAACCAGTGGACTTGTACGTGGCTGGGAGGAGGTGGCTGCGGATCATGTCGTCCTTAGTGACCCAGAGGACTCCGGACTGAATGCCTCAGCTAACCTACGCTGCATGGCCTCCCTGATCCTGCAAAGTCTGCGGAAGGATCCTCGTATTCTTCGGATCAAGGAGAGGGACCATTACTGGCTGGCCACTCTCCTTGATCCACGGTACAAGGGTAAGGTTGCGGACCTTATCTTACCGTCGCAGAGGGAGCAGAGGATGAGACAACTCCGGGAGGCCTTGCAGAAAGGTCTGTGCAACGCGTTCCCAGAGACTGGGAGGTTACAAACTCCTGGTCCTGGACAACGAGTTGCTGAGGCTTCGGGCAGTCAAAGAAGGAGCGGTGGGGAAGGTGGCCGTCTGACCGATGCGTTCAGACAATTCTTTAGTCCGCAGCCCCAAAGTATGATCGGTTCCAGCAACCATCGCCAGCGTCTGATATACATGGTGCAGGAATACCTAGGGGCAAGGTCAGACTTGGACACCTTCCCCACCGAAAATCCTCTGGCTTACTGGGTCTTGAGGATGGATCACTGGCCAGAGCTTGCACAGTATGCAATTGAGCTACTGACCTGTCCTGCATCCAGCGTTCTTTCAGAACGCACATTCAGTGCTGCTGGAGGATTTGTCATGGATCACAGGGTGCGCCTGTCCACCGACTCGGTTAATCGACTGACTTTCATCAAGATGAACCAGTCTTGGATCACCACCAGCTACCACACACCTGATGCTGATATAACAGACTAATTGATTTTAAAATGTCACATCCCTTCAAGACTGATGCTGATGCTGAGTGCCTGTGCTGTTATGTTGACTGGCTATCCTCCTCCTCCTCTTCAATGATCCGATTAATGATGATAGCTTGGAAGATCATTTTGGTTTATGGGTGCCGCCACCAGTGGCTAAGGCCCAATTTTTCAGCCCCTGTTTAACAGGGGCGTGTAATTACAATTTTTGATGCAATACTTTGCAACAGACCTCATTGCTGTGCTCCAAGTACAGTATCTGTGAGGGGTTGCAGTGTTGAGCCACCAGTGCCTAAGGCCCAATTTTTCAGCCCCTGTTCAACAGGGGCATGCAATTATAATTATTGATCTAATAATTCACAGCAGGGCCCATTGCTGCGCCCACCAAGAGTAACTGTCAGGCCTTACAGTGTTGTGTCAACACCACCACCACCACCACCACCAAAGGCCCAATTTTTCAGCCCCTGTTCAACAGGGGCATGCAATTATAATTATTGATCTAATAATTCACAGCAGGGCCCATTGCTGCGCCCACCAAGAGTAACTGGCAGGCCTTACAGTGTTGTGGCACCAGCACCACCATCAAAGGCCCAATTTTTACTACCACTGTTCAACAATTATATGTTATTACAATTCCTGATATAATAGTTGACAGCAGGGCGTTCCAGCACCCAACAAGAGTAACTGTGAGTGCTTACAGTGTTGTGCCAACACCAACACCTAAGGGGCCAATTTCTGCAGAGTATATACGGCAGGTCCCTACTTTCAAACATCCAACTTACAAACGACTCCTACTTGCAAACAGAAGAAGACAACAGGAAGTGAGAGGAAATCTACCCCTAGGAAGGAAAATTCTCTCCTGTAAGAATTAATATGGGAGAAAGGTGTCTCCTCTCTACTGATGCTTTATCACCAATCCTTGTTTCAATAAAAACACCACATTTCAAAAACAGTTGTCATTGGGACGCAAAGTGAGGTGAAATGTTCTGAACAGGGGCACAGACAGCAAAACAAATGTTACAGGGGTGATAACCCTTCCCTATGTTTTCCAAAAAGCTTAAAAATAGGTATTTGGGCTGGAGCTACACTTAAACAATGTAGCTGTTCAAAATTACAAACAGATTCTACATAAGAACAAACCTAAAGTCCCTGTCTTGTATGCACCGCCTGTATACGGCTGTTCAGAGTATATAGGTCCTTTTTTATTTTGTGTGCGGGGTTCCCCTTAATATCCATACAAGACCCAAAGGGACTGGTAATGGGCTGGGGTGGGGGGGGGGGTGGGTTGATGGGGTAGCTATGCCATTTTTCTTAAAGATTTTCATCCATATTACCGGGACCAGACATTACATTAAAGCCGCAAGCAGTTTTAAATGGCTTTTTTTTCCTTTAGAAATGTTATTTTGTGCAGGGACAGTTCTAAACACGGGAAACACGTGGGACTTCACAGGCATACTTTAGACACCCCCCAGGTACAATATTTAAAGGAATATTTGACTTTTTTTTTTTCACTTTATGCATCATTAAAATGACTGCTCCCGGAAAACGTCCGTTTTTAAAACTTCTTTTTCTTTTCATGTCCCCTGGTGCAGAACCCGGGTTCCCAAACTCTGTTTAGGACAATAACATGGATAATAGTCGTTATAATTAGCACTTTAGAATCCGAACGTTCGCATCCATTGTATTTAATAGGGTTCTAATGTTCGTGCGAACTTTCGGTCCGTTCGCGGGTTCTGGTGCGAACCGAACCCGGGGGTGTTCGGCTCATCACTAATCAAGAAGGCCAATGTCCAGACAAGGTTAAACCTCAATGACTGAAGGTTTATTTTCTTTATGCTTGAAACCAGACAGGAAAGTTGAAAGTGAATAATAGAATAACAGGGAGGCAGGTTCAGGCACTTAATATCACCACTCAATCCTAAGTGGACTCTGCTCACCCGGATAGTTCCCTCTCACGGTCCTAGCAGCCGGAGTGATGCACAAACTTTACTTTTCTTTCCTAGGGATACGATCGGAACCCATTTGACTAGTTCCAAACTTCCCAGCACTTGTAGCATAAGGACCTAGGTGCAAGTTAAAGCACGCTACAATGCCTGTGGCGGACTTGCGGAATGCCTCTGTAGTTGATCAGGCCTCATCCAAGGCGATGACTTCCTTCACAGGTAACCCTGGCTCCCTCTCCAGAACGGGTCACCCTCGAGTTCCCTGGAATTTGTCTTTAGATGGTAGGCCAGCTAAAGGTGCTGGGCCTACATGAAGAGTTGCAGCCCCAGGCTAAAGGTGCCTGAGACTGATCCATCCACGCACAACCCCATGGCCTTGAGGGCCACGAGGCGCAGACGGACTGCTTCTCGGTACTGCTCCTCGGTACCCCTCCTTCTCCCCCTTAAGATGGCGTCTGCCCCTTATGTATCCTCTCCCAGCATGCACAGCGGGCCAACCACCCCCCTCGCACAACCGCCTGGAGAGGACACCCAAAGGTGCAGCAATGTCACCAGCGGTTCAACCCTGACCTGTTATGGCAGCGCCACCCACAGGCCACAGGGAACTGTACACCAGCAACACCACATGGCAAACGCAAAAGAACAAAACCTAACAATTGAAGCGATCTGGGTCTGACTACTGACCCAGATCCACCCCTAAATTTAGGTACCTAGCTCCCCTAAAAGTAAAGGGGCGCTGCACACACCCCCCGTTGAAATAGACACTGTCCCCAGTGTCTGAAATAAACTCGAACCCTCTCAAGCCTGAGCAGGTAAGAATTTATTCCCGAACATATGTAAAAATTTTGAAATTCGTGCCTGAACCAAAATATTGGGAAGGGACCAGAAGAAAAAGAGCAAAGGAACAAAGAGTACAAAATTTAGACATCCATTCTCAATGTCATATTTACAAAAATAAACATTATCAATTCCACCCCCTTCTGACTGACTACTCCACCCATTCTCCTGTGGTTGCTAGTAGTTTCACCTGCAGAGGGAGACAAAAACAACATACATATGCAATAAAACATCCTACCTATGCTCTATTTACAAGAAGTGAGCTATCTCCCCTGAGGAAGTTAACTTCCTTCACTGAGAACCACACATACTAAGCCTAGTATATGCTATGAGACTGTACTTTAAATGAGAGGCTATGAAAAGTTCTGCAGATCACTGCCATCTGGTAGCAGCGCAAAGTCACTACAACCAACCCTTGTTCCAATAGAAATACCTGCCAAGAATCAGGCACCTCTCCTCTTGGACATAGCGGGTCTTCAACTTTGGCCCCATCTTATCTACCCCAAAATTCAGCTCTTTGTATTGCTGCGGAGGGAGGGAAAAAAAACACAACAACAGCTCTCCTTATCTTCAGCAGAGTAGATTACCCCCAAGTAGCGGAGGGCAAAGTTGTTAAGTCCCAAAGCAATTTTGCTCCGGTGACAGGGTACAGAAACAACAAAGAAAAACCCCTGTTTAAAGGTAGAAGTTAGGATCCGACAGAATAAGAAGTTTTCACTTTGCATCAAAAGTTTCGATAGAATACACAGCGTCCTCTCGCTCCTTGTTACAAATGACCACTCGGTCAGCATGTATGTGTCGACCGTAATTCCACTCCTGCCGACATCCTTTGAAACGGTCGGCCTTAGCAGCTGAACACACAAAGTATCTGCGGGCTGCCGGCACTTTCAAGTGATCCCAAACAAAGTCAGCATACCATCTTTCCCAGTAGGCCTCAATCTCAAACAAAAGTTCCCTGGGAACATAGGGGTATTCCCAGCCATATTCGGTGGCCACTAGGGATGGGCCCGGTGCTCGATTCGAACCCACGTTCGAATCGAGCACCGGGCGTTCGCTCGCTCGGCGAGCCCAGAACTATTTGTGCCGTTCGCATCACATTCGTGTGATGCGAGCGGCCCCGCAATGCATTGCGGCCGGCGCGGCCGGCGCAGTGCATTGCTGGCTGATTATTGGCCAAGCATGCACTGTGACCCCGCATGCTTGGCCAATCACAGCGCCCGAAACTCGGAGAGCAATAATTGGCTACAGGCAGGACGCCTGTAGCCAATTACAGCTCAGGGGCTTTAGTACACGCCCCACCATTTAAAAGGCCGCCACGCCGTCGGCCCCGGTCACATGAGTTCCGGCTTTAGGAGAGATCAGTCTGCTGATTCTGTCTTTGCTTGATACTGAAAGATTTGCTCTTCTTTGCTAAACCATTGGCTATTTCTTTGCTAAACCATTGCTACCTAAGTCATTGATCGTTCATTGCTGCTGATTGCACAGTTAGTGTGTTATTAGCTGCTGCTGGAGATTAGTCTGGTGCGTGCTTACTGTTAGTACAGTATTGCAGTAGTACCAACCGCAGTGCTGTTAGCACAGCATTGCACCCCAACAGCACCCATAGGACTTCTAGTGTGTTAGTGGCAGCAAACAGAGCTCCTATATTTTCTTCTCAGCAGCACCCATAGGACTTCTAGTGTGTTAGTGGCATCACACAGAGCTCCTATATTTTCTTCTCAGCAGCACCCATAGGACTTCTAGTGTGTTAGTGGCAGCAAACAGAGCTCCTATATTTTCATCTCAGAAGCACCCATAGGACTTCTAGTGTGTTAGTGGCATCACACAGAGCTCCTATATTTTCATCTCAGAAGCACCCATAGGACTTCTAGTGTGTTAGTGGCATCACACAGAGCTCCTATATTTTCTTCTCAGAAGCACCAATAGGACTTCTAGTGTGTTAGTGGCATCACACAGAGTTCCTATATTTTCATCTCAGAAGCACCCATAGGACTTCTAGTGTGTTAGTGGCATCACACAGAGCTCCTATATTTTCTTCTCAGCAGCACCCATAGGACTTCTAGTGTGTTAGTGGCATCACACAGAGCTCCTATATTTTCTTCTCAGAAGCACCCATAGGACTTCTAGTGTGTTAGTGGCATCACACAGAGCTCCTATATTTTCTTCTCAGAAGTACCAATAGGACTTCTAGTGTGTTAGTGGCATCACACAGAGTTCCTATATTTTCATCTCAGAAGCACCCATAGGACTTCTAGTGTGTTAGTGGCATCACACAGAGTTCCTATATTTTCATCTCAGAAGCACCCATAGGACTTCTAGTGTGTTAGTGGCATCACACAGAGTTCCTATATTTTCTTCTCAGCAGCACCCATAGGACTTCTAGTGTGTTAGTGGCAGCAAACAGAGCTCCTATATTTTCTTCTCAGCAGCACCCATAGGACTTCTAGTGTGTTAATGGCATCACACAGAGTTCCTATATTTTCATCTCAGAAGCACCCATAGGACTTCTAGTGTGTTAGTGGCATCACACAGAGTTCCTATATTTTCATCTCAGAAGCACCCATAGGACTTCTAGTGTGTTAGTGGCATCACACAGAGCTCCTATATTTTCTTCTCAGAAGCACCCATAGGACTTCTAGTGTGTTAGTGGCATCACACAGAGCTCCTATATTTTCTTCTCAGCAGCACCCATAGGACTTCTAGTGTGTTAGTGGCAGCAAACAGAGCTCCTATATTTTCATCTCAGAAGCACCCATAGGACTTCTAGTGTGTTAGTGGCATCACACAGAGCTCCTATATTTTCATCTCAGAAGCACCCATAGGACTTCTAGTGTGTTAGTGGCATCACACAGAGCTCCTATATTTTCTTCTCAGCAGCACCCATAGGACTTCTAGTGTGTTAGTGGCATCACACAGAGCTCCTATATTTTCTTCTCAGCAGCACCCATAGGACTTCTAGTGTGTTAGTGGCATCACACAGAGCTCCTATATTTTCTTCTCAGCAGCACCCATAGGACTTCTAGTGTGTTAGTGGCAGCAAACAGAGCTCCTATATTTTCATCTCAGAAGCACCCATAGGACTTCTAGTGTGTTAGTGGCATCACACAGAGCTCCTATATTTTCATCTCAGAAGCACCCATAGGACTTCTAGTGTGTTAGTGGCATCACACAGAGCTCCTATATGTTCTTCTCAGCAGCACCCACAGGACTTCTAGTGTGTTAGTGGCAGCAAACAGAGCTCCTATATTTTCTTGTCAGCAGCACACATAGTACCTATAGTGTGTTAGTGTCAGCACCCATAGGACCTACAGTGTGTTGTGAGCACACATAGGAGCTCTATTTTTTATACTATATACACTACCGACTACAATGGCTGGAAGACCGCCAAGGAGAGGCAGAGCGTGCCGAGGCAAGAACACAGGGCAGGCAGGCTCTGTTTCTAGAGACAACAGTGCTGGCCGTGGACGTGGTCGTGCATCGTCATCAGCACGTGGCCATGGGATACGCTTGTCTTTGTTTTCGGCAGCTGGACATGTGGAGCCGCATCATGCCGAAGGCTTGGTAGAATGGATGACCAAGCCCTCCTCATCCTCCTCATCCTCTCTCACCCAGGCTCAGGGTACTGGCAGAGCAGCTGCCAACGCGTACTCAATGGCATCATCAGCCACCCCTTCCCTAGACCCACCATGTCCTCCTGAGGAGTCCCCCGAACTGTTTGAGCACAGTGTTGGGTACATGCTCCAGGAGGATGCCCAACGATTCGAAGGCTCGGATGATGATACCCAGCTTGAGGAAGTCAGTAGTGTGCGCGCAGAGAGAGGGGATGCTGAAGGACAGCAATCTGGCAGTACTGTTCCAGCAGCTGCAGCTTACTGCCAGGTTTGCTCTAGTGGTGAAGAGGGAGGGGATGATGAGGTCACTGACTCCACGTGGGTGCCTGAAGGGAGAGAGGAGGAGGAGGAGGAGGAGGATGCGGCGTCACATGTCCAACGAGGCAGGATGCCCCCTGGAGGCCAGCTAGAGGCCAGCACAGCAACTGTACCACACCGCAGAGCTCCGCCTGTGCAGGGCGCTGCCTCTGCACGTTATCACAAAAGTTCTTTGGTGTGGGCCTTTTTTGAGACGAGTGCATCAGATCGCACCACTGCTATTTGCAATATTTGTCTCAAGCGTATCTCGCGTGGCCAAAACATCAGCCGCTTGGGCACCACAAGCATGAGCAGACATATGTCGACCTGCCATGCAGCTCGTTGGCAAGCACACATAAAAGACCCACACCAAAGAACAAAGCGGACCTCTCCTTGCTCCTCATCAGCTGGGATCTCCATCCCCACTATATCTTCAGTCCTCTCTGAAAGCTGCTCTGAGAAGACTGAAGGTGTAGAATTAGGTGTGTCACAACCAAGTACTTGCAGTACACCGACGTCCGATTGTAGCAGGCAAATTTCCCTGCCCCAGCTGCTGGACCGTCGAATGAAGTATACTCCCAGCCATCCACATTGCCAGCGGTTGAATGCTAGCTTGGCTAAATTGCTAGCACTTCAACTGCTGCCTTTTCAGTTGGTAGACTCGGCCCCCTTCCGTGAGTTTGTTCAATGTGCGGTTCCTCAGTGGCAGGTTCCCAAACGCCACTTTTTCTCACGGAAGGCGATTCCGTCTCTCTACCGGCATGTGGAAGGCAATGTCCATGCCTCGCTGGACATGGCGGTCAGCGGTAAGGTGCATATTACCGCTGACTCATGGTCCAGCAGGCATGGACAGGGACGTTATCTTTCTTTCACGGCCCATTGGGTCACTCTATTGGCAGCTGGGAGGGATGCAGGACAAGGTGCAGTAGTGTTGGAGGTTGTTCCGCCACCACGCCTCCAAAATGCTACTACTGGTTGTGACACACCTCTCTCCTCTACCCCCTCCTCTTCTTCTTCCTCCATGTCCTGTTCGAGTGCTCTGTCCTCGGAACCAGCGGTGCTCCGTAGGCGTACAAGGGGCTACGCGAGTACGCAGGCAAAAAGATGCCATGCCGTGCTTGCGCTGGTGTGTTTGGGGGACAGGAGCCACACTGGGCCAGAGGTTCTGGCAGCTCTGCAGGGGCAGGCCGAGAGGTGGTTGATGCCACGCCAGCTTAAGCCAGGAATGGTCGTTTCTGACAATGGCACCAACTTCCTCTCCGCCCTGCGACAGGGGCAGCTCACCCATGTGCCCTGTATGGCTCACGTCCTCAACCTGGTGGTGCAGCGGTTCTTGGGCAGGTTCCCAGGCTTACAGGATGTCCTGAGGCAGGCCAGGAAAGTCTGTGTGCATTTCCGCCGATCTTATAATGCCAGTGCTCGGCTGACTGAGCTGCAAAAGGAGCTGAACCTGCCCAAGAACCGCCTAATATGTGACATGCCCACCAGGTGGAACTCAACGTTGGCCATGCTGCAGCGACTGCACACGCAGCAGAGGGCCATCAATGAGTACCTTTGCGACTACGGCACCAGGACAGGGTCAGGGGAGCTTGGCTTTTTTTCCCCACGCCAGTGGAGCATGATCAGGGATGCATGCACTGTCCTCTCACCATTTGAGGAGGCCACGAGGATGGTGAGCAGTGACAGTGCATGCATCAGTGACACTGTACCTCTTGTCCACCTGTTGGAGCATACGCTGTGTGGGATAATGGACAGGGCACTTGAGGCAGAACAGAGGCAGGAAGAGGAGGACTTCCTTGCCTCTCAAGGCCCCCTTTATCCAGACAGTGTTCCTTCTGTCCCACCCATCACACAGGAAGAGGATGAGGATGAGGAAGAGGAGGAGGAGGAGGATTGTGTGAGCATGGAGGTGGAGCCTGGCACTCAGCATCAGCAGCAGCAGTCTTTTAGGGATGATGTACAGTCCCAACAAACCAGTGGACTTGTACGTGGCTGGGAGGAGGTGGCTGGCGATCATGTCATCCTCAGTGACCCAGAAGACTCCGGACCGAATGCCTCAGCTAACCTACGCTGCATGGCCTCCCTGATCCTGCAAAGCCTGCGGAAGGATCCTCGTGTTCTTCGGATCAAGGAGAGGGACCATTACTGGCTGGCCACTCTCCTTGATCCACGGTACAAGGGTAAGGTTGCGGACCTTATCTTGCCGTCGCAGAGGGAGCAGAGGATGAGACATCTCAGGGAGGCCTTGCAGAAAGGTCTGTGCAACGCGTTCCCAGAAACTGGGAGGTTACAAACTCCTGGTCCTGGACGACGAGTTGCTGAGGCTTCGGTCAGTAGCAGAAGGAGCGGTGAGGAAGGTGGACGTCTGACCGATGCGTTCAGACAATTTTTTAGTCCGCAGCCCCAAGGTATGATCGGTTCCAGCAACCATCGCCAGCGTCTGATATACATGGTGCAGGAATACCTAGGGGCAAGGTCAGACTTGGACACCTTTCCCACCGAAAATCCTCTGGCTTACTGGGTCCTGAGGATGGATCACTGGCCAGAGCTTGCACAGTATGCAATTGAGCTACTGGCCTGTCCTGCATCCAGCGTTCTTTCCGAACGCACATTCAGTGCTGCTGGAGGATTTGTCACCGATCATAGGGTGCGCCTGTCCACCGACTCGGTTGATCGACTGACCTTCATAAAAATGAATCAGTCTTGGATCACCACCAGCTACCAGACACCTGAAGCGGATATAACGGAATAATTTATAATGTCACATCCCTTCAAGACTGCCTATGCTGATGCTGAGTGACTGTCCTGTTATGTTCACTGACTATCCTCTTCCTCCTCCTCAATGATCCATGCCACCACACCAGTGCCTAAGGCACAATTTTTCAGCCCCTGTATAACAGGGGCGTGTAATTACAATTTTTTAAAAAGATGCTTCGCAACAGGTGTGACTGCTGTGCTCCAAGTACAGTATCTGTGAGGGGTTGCAGTGTTGTGGCACCAGCACCAGTGCCTAAGGCACAATTTTTCAGCCCCTGTTGGGGCGTGTAATTAAAATTTTTAGGCAATGCTTTGCAACAGGTCTCATTGCTGTGCTCAGAGTACAGTATCTGTGAGGGGTTGCAGTGTTGTGGCACCAGCACCAGTGCCTAAGGCACAATTTTTCAGCCCCTGTATAACAGGGGCGTGTAATTACAATTTTTTAAAAAGATGCTTCGCAACAGGTGTGACTGCTGTGCTCCAAGTACAGTATCTGTGAGGGGTTGCAGTGTTGTGGCACCAGCACCAATGCCTAAGGCACAATTTTTCAGCCCCTGTTTAACAGGGGCGTGTAATTACAAATCTTGATCTAATAGTTCACAGCAGGGCCCATTCCTGCGCCCACCAAGAGTAACTATGAGGGCCTACAGTCTTGTGGCAACACCGTCCACCACCACCACCACCACCAAAGGCCCAATTTTTCTGCCCTGTTCAACAGGTGCATGCAATTACAAATCTTGATCTAATAACTCACAGCAGGGCCCATTCCTGCACCCACCAAGAGTAACTGTGAGGGCTTACAGTCTTGTGGCAACACCGTCCACCACCACCACCACCACCACCACCAAAGGCCCAATTTTTCTGCCCTGTACAACAGGTGCATGCAATTACAAATCTTGATCTAATAACTCACAGCAGGGCCCATTTCTGCACCCACCAAGAGTAACTGTGAGGGCTTACAGTCTTGTGGCAACACCGTCCACCACCACCACCACCACCACCACCAAAGGCCCAATTTTTCTGCCCTGTTCAACAGGTGCATGCAATTACAAATCTTGATCTAATAACTCACAGCAGGGCCCATTCCTGCACCCACCAAGAGTAACTGTGAGGGCTTACAGTCTTGTGGCAACACCGTCCACCACCACCACCACCACCACCAAAGGCCCAATTTTTCTGCCCGGTTCAACAGGTGCATGCAAGTACAAATCTTGATCTATTAACTCACAGCAGGGCCCATTCCTGTGCCCACCAGTCTTGTGGCTACACCAACATCTAATAGGGCAAATTTCTGCAGAGTATATACGGCAGGCCCCTACTTTCAAACATCCAACTTACAAACGACTCCTACTTGCAAACGGCAAGAGAAAACAGGAAGTGAGAGGAAATCTACCCCTAGGAAGGGAAATTCTATCCTGTTAGATTTAATTTGGGAAAAAGGTATCTCCTCTCTACTGATGCTTTATCACCAATCCTTGTTTCAATTAAAACCCCACTTTTCCAAAAACATTTGTCATTGGGACGGAAAGTGAGGTGACATGTTCTGAACAGATGTGCAAAGACAGCAAATGTTACAGGGGTGATAACCCCTCCCTATGTTCTCCAAAAAGCTTAAAAATAGATTTTTTTGGGATGGAGCTACACTTCATAATGTACCTGTTCAGATTCTACTTAAGAACAAACCTACAGTCCGTGTCTTGTTTGCACCACCTATATACTGCTGTTCAGAGTATATAGGGTTGTAGGTATAGGGTTTTATTTTGGGTGCGGGGTCCCCCTTAATATCCATACAAGACCCAAAGGGGCTGGGGTGGGGGGGGGGTGTGATGGGGTAGCCATGCCATTTTTCTCAAGGATTTTCAGCCATATGGCGGCCAGGACAAGACATGACATTAAAGCCGCAAGTGGTTTTAAATGGCTTCTTTTTTTCCTTTACAAATGTCATTTTGTGCAAGGACAGTTCTAAACACGGGAAACACATGCCACTTCACAGGCATACTTTAGACACCCCCCAGGTACCATATTTAAAGGAAAATTTCACTTTTTTTTTTTCACTTTATGCATCATTAAAATGACTGCTCCCGAAAAAACGTTAGTTTTTAAAATTTCTTTTTGCATTGATATATGTCCCCTGGGGCAGGACCCGGGTCCCCAAACCTGTTTTATGACATTAACATGCATATTGGCCGTTGTAATCAGCAATTTTGATTTCGAACATTCGCGTCCATTATAACGAATAGGGTTCGAAAATTCGCGCGAACTTTCGGTCCGTTCGAAGGTTCTGGTGCGAACCGAACCCGGGGGTGTTCGGCTCATCCCTAGTGGCCACATTCTTGTTAACGATCCGCTGCAACCTTGAAATGTGAGGAAGGGTTGCACGGTCTCCTCTCCCAGGTAAAATAATAGCGTCTGGGGATCTAGGCACTTTCACTGCCTCAAGCTTTGGCAAAGGCGCCCGCAGTGGCATACGTCCCCCGGTAGTAGCAGACAAGGGCAATGCAGGTGCAGACAATGCAGGTAGGGGAACAATTACTTCCTCATGTATAGGGGCCTCCACCCGGGGTGTTGTTTCCCCAGAGTCCATAGGTGATCCCTCTCAGAAGCTTCAGGGTGAAGTTACCGGAATTCTGTCCCAACCTTTCTTTATGAAGATCTCATCGACCTCCACATCATCACCCACATCAGACGATGAATCCAAGTCCGAAGTATCATATTCTTTGGCAAGCAGATAGTTCCTAGTGGGCGCTGACATACTGCCTTCTGAAGACAAAAGTTCCTGTGGGCTGGCTGTCCACCCATCCCTATTATGGGGTACGAGTGTCTCTCCCTTCCCCGGCAAACTTGTTACAGTTCCCCCAGCCTCCTTACCGTCCTCTCTCACGGGCTTCCTGGAGATCCCTCCGGGTTGGAGCTCCAACTCGGGTAGGCGCTAGGATGGACCTCGACCGCGGCCGCGGGAGGCCTTCACGTAGACCACCTTTCTTTTAACAGGTGGGATAGACGTCTCGGTAGTGGCGGAGGCAGCATCCGCTATAACTTCCGAAACTATCTCTGCGGTGACTGGAACTTCAACTTCCACATTCACTGCAGCCGTAGTGATGCGCGTGGGCCCGGCCACCGGGGTGTGTTTCCCTTCCTCGGAAGTAACCATCCCCGTAATGAAGCTGACTTGGAAAACTCGGGGTGATTCGGTGGGTTGTTCCACTTCAAATAATAATTCTCCACAGGTCAGGCATCTTCCGAATGGCCGTATCTGCACGGCTAGTCCTTGGCATTTGGGACAGAGCACGCCCAGGCCCTCCGCATCCCGGCAGGTATAGAGCGCAAAGTGGCCTCGGGCTTTGAGCCGGATCCCTGTATCCGTCAGGGGGGCAGTGAGAGAAGCGATATCCATGGTTGAGGTAGTCGGGAACATACGGGGTCCCAGTGGAAGAGGAATCCATGGGTTAGTAGCGGACATGTTGCTTCTTCTTCGCTGGTCTGGCTCGTACTGTCCCTTTGGCGCCAAAGACACCACGTGCAACACACACTTGGCGGGGGCTCCTCCCCTTTTTTTCCTGCACGCAGCTCGCGGGCTTTTCCTAGTTCTGGACACACCCATGAACTACGCACCTAGAAAAAAACTCAAACACAGTCCTGTACCTCCATTTTCTTCAATAAAATGTGGCGCAGTCCAACTTTCACAATGGCCGAAAAACAGCACAACCTCGGGGGGGGGGGTAGCTGCAGAATCCTGGACTCGAGCCCCCACGTGTAGCACACGGACCCTTTTGTCACCTGGCTCACTTGTAAGATAAGGCACACCGTGCTATATGCCCGTACCCTTCTGTTTGAAGAGGTTAAGCGGTGTTCACAATTTGTTGGGTTCCGCAGCGAGTTACGCTTCCTAGACTGGTTCCTTTCTCTAGAGTGTAGAAAAAAGTCTGTTGTTTGTGTATCAAGAAGGCCAATGTCCAGACAAGGTTAAACCTCAATGACTGAAGGTTTATTTTCTATATGCTTGAAACCAGACAGGAAAGTTGAAAGTGAAGAATAGAATAACGGGGAGGCAGGTTCAGGCACTTAATATCACCACTCAATCCTAAGTGGACTCTGCTCACCCGGATAGTTCCCTCTCACGGTCCTAGCAGCCGGAGTGATGCACGAACTTTACTTTTCTTTCCTAGGGATACGATCAGAACCCATTTGACTAGTTCCAAACTTCCCAGCACTTGTAGCACAAGGACCTAGGTGCAAGTTAAAGCACGCTACAATGCCTGTGGCAGACTTGCGGAATCCCTCTGTAGGTGACCAGGCCTCATCCAAGGTGATGACTTCCTTCACCGGTAACCCTGGCTCCCTCTCCAGAATGGGTCACCCTCGAGTGCCCTGGAATTCCTCTTTAGATGGTAGGCCAGCTAAAGGTGCTGGGCCTACATGAAGAGTTGCAGCCCCAGGCCAAAGGTGCCTGAGACTGATCCATCCATGCACAACCCCATGGCTTTGAGGGCCACGAGGCGCAGACGGACTGCTCCTCGGTACTGCTCCTCAGTACCCCTCCTTCTCCTCCTTAAGATGGCGTCTGCCCCTTATGTATCCTCTCCCATCATGCACAGTGGGCCGACCACGCCCTGTCGCACAACCGCCTGGAGAGGACACCCAAAGGTACAGCAATGTCACCAGCGGTTCAACCCTGACCTGTTATGGCAGCGCCACCCACAGGCCACAGGGAACTGTACACCAGCAACACCACTTGGCAAACGCAAAAGAACAAAACCTAACAATTGAAGCGATCTGGGTCTGACTACTGACCCGGATCAACCCCTAAATTTAGGTACCTAGCTCCCCTAAAAGTAATGGGGCGCTACACTTATGTTAAGATTAATGACACATATAGTTACTATTGATACTGTAAGCTGCTACAGAGAGTGTTAGCCATTAAAACCCAGAATGAACAACGCCACATCGCACCAATGCACAAAATGGGCACTAGCGTGCATTGCATTACCTTGTGTTGAAACAAGCACATTATGACAGCAAAATAGAATGAACAGGTCCTTAAAGGATAAGTTCACCTTTAAAAAACAAATAATTAATGCACATTTTTTGCAGGTAAAAATGTGCATTTGTTTTTGTTTTTCTAAGGAGCCTGCAGAGCATTGCACCTGCGATCAGCAGATCATTGGTGCAATCTCAGGCTCCAGCATAGCTGTCTGCTCGTACATCATAGGGACAGGCAGTTACCTAAGAGCGAGAAGATCAATGGACTATGAGAGCGCTCACCATCGCCCTCACAGCTCATTGAGAGCTACAAGCCATCAGCCACAATTGCAGACAGTACAGTAGGCATTCATTCACAAATTGTGTTTTCAAATTGTAATAGCGGTCACAAGTGAGGGGGTGTGTTGGTGAGGCTGCAGATACTGGAACATGTTACATGTACCACTTGAAAAACAGGTGGAGCATGTAACAAAGGTGAACTTGTCTTTTGATTTACGCAGAAGGTGTGAATTGTTAAATTGTGAGGGTAGATATATTAAAATTGAATTTTATGTTGAGGACAGTTAATGCCCTCATTGATATCTCTTGCGAACTACCGTAGTTGTCCTCTCTGTCGAAAATGATCACCTCTGATGTTAACCCCTTCCCTGCCATTGTTATTAGTACAGTGACAGTGCATATATTTTAGCACTGATCACTGTATTAGTGTCACTGATCCCCAAAAGGTGTCAAAAGTGCCAGTTAGTGTCCGATTTGTCCAGCGCAAATTCGCAGTCCTGCTATAAGTCACTGATCGCCACCATAACTAGTAAAAAGAAAAATAAATCCCATAGTATGTAGACGCTATAACTTTTGCGCAAACCAATCAATATACGCTTATTGGGATTTTTGTTTGTAGCAGAATACATATTGGCCTAAATTATATGAAGCAATTAGATTTTTTTTATTTTTTTATTGGATGTGTTTTATAGCAGAAAGTAAAAAAAATATATATTTTTTTTTTCAAAATTGTCGCTCTTTTTTTTGTTTATAGCGCAAAAAATAAAAACCGTAGAGGTGATCAAATACCACCAAAAGAAAGCTCTATTTGTGGGGAAAAAAGGACATAAATGTTATTTAGGTACAGCGTTGCACGACAGCGAAATTGGCAGTTAAAAGTAACGCAGTGCCGTATCACAAAAGATGGCCTGGTTATGAACCTCTTCTGGAGGTTAGGTGGTTAACCATCTGTGAATGAATATTAAGGAATTGTCCTAAGACCATCTGACACAGTGGGGTGGATTTACTAAAGGCAAAGAGACTGTGCACTTTGCAAGTGTAGTTGCACTCATTTTCCCCAGAGCTTATTGAATGTGGTGAAGCTTCAATCTGTAAAGGATACCCAATCAGGTTCAAGTAAAATTAAGAAAACAGCATTTTTGCTTGCACATGATTGGATGATGGAAATCAGCAGTGGCGGTGCGTCCATAGTGGGCGCAGGAGCGCCGCCCCCTCTCTCCTGCACCCGTCACTCAACAATACATAGATTCATGCATTGCATGAATCTATGTATTGTCGCCGCTGCCACCCACTATTCAGGTGTCCGGCCCCCTGTTGAGCGTCAGGCATCAGAATTACAGAGGTGGGTGTGCTTTGGAAGTGCCTGATTAGAGCCATAAGCTTCCTGATTAGAGCTTGTGGGCTCTAATCGGCTTCCAAATTGTTAAACAGTGGGCACACTGCTGTGTGTTCCCTGTTTAAACAATGCTGTTTTAGGGAATAGGGATGAGCTTCGAGTTCGAGTCAAACTCATGTTCGACTCGAACATTGCCTGTTCGCCCGTTCGCCGAACAACGAACAATTTGGGGTGTTCGGGGCAAATTCGAAAAGTCTATGGGAGAAATCTAAAGTGCTAATTATAAAGGCTTATATGCAAGTTATTGTCCTAAAAAGTGTTTGGGGACCCGGGTCCTGCCCCAGGGGACATGTATCAATGCAAAAAAAAGTTTTAAAAACGGCCGTTTTTTCGGGAGCGGTGATTTTAATAATGCTTAAAGTGAAACAATAAAAGTGAAATATTCCTTTAAATTTCGTACCTGGGGTGTGTGTATGATATGCATGTAAAGTGGCGCATGTTTCCCGTGCTTAGAACTGTCCCTGCACAAAGTGTCATTTTTGAAGGAAAAAAAGTCATTTAAAACTCACTCGCGGCTTTAATGAATTGTCGGCTTTTATCAATACATAGAAAAGTCATTGATTAAAAAAAATTAAAAAAAAGCGTGGGGGTTCCCCCAAATTCAATTACCAGGCCCTTCAAGTCTGGAATGGATATTAAGGGGAACCCCGCCACAAATTTAAAAAAAAATGGCGTGGGGTTCCCCCTAAATATCCATACCAGGCCCTTGAGATCTGGCATGGATTTTAAGGGGAACTCCACCCCAAATTTAAAAAAAAATGGCGTAGAGTCCCCCCAAAAATCCATAACAGACCCTTATCCGAGCACGCAACCTGGCCGGCCGCAGGGGAAAAGGGGGGGACGAGAGAGCGCCCCCCCCTCCCTCCTGAACCGTACCAGGCCACATGCCCTCAACATGGGGAGGATGTCCCCATGTTGATGGAGACAAGGGCCTCATCCCCACAACCCTTGCCTGGTGGTTGTGGGGGTCTGCGGGCGGGGGGCTTATCAGAATCTGGAAGACCCCTTTAACAAAGGGGACCCCCAGATCTCGCCCCCCCCCTATGTGAATTGGTAAGGGGTACATTGTACCCCTACCATTTCACGAAGAAAGTGTCAAAAAATGTAAATAAAAACACAGAAACACCTTGGAAAAGTCCTTTATTAAAAAATAAAAAAATAATAAAAAAATAAAAACATTCCAGCGATGAAATCCAGTGTCCCGCGGCGATCCCGATGTCCAGCGCTGTCCGTCATTGGTTGTGCCTGAGCGGACCTGATGGGGAACTTCCTCTGCAGTGTTTTAAATGTATAGACCCACCCCTTCTAAAGTTCCCCATCAGGTCCGCTCAGCGGACCAGATGCGGAACGCGAGAAGGGGCGGGTCTATTCATGTATTACACAGCGAACAAAGTTCCCCATCAGGTCCGCCCCCTCGGTATGTCCGACCCTGTCTACGTCATTGGCCTGAGCAGGGAACTTCCTTCACTGTGTAATTTAAATTTACACAGTGAAGGAAGTTTCCCGCTCAGGCCAATGACGTAGGCGGGGTCTGACATACTGAGGGGGCGGACCTGATGGGGAACTTTGTTCGCTGTGTAATACATGTATAGACCCGCCCCTTCTCATGTTCCGCATCAGGTCCTCAGCCTTACACCTAGTCATTGGCTGAGCGGACCTGATGGGGAACTTGAGAAGGGGCGGGTCTATGCATGTATTACAAAGTGCGAGAAGTTCCCCATCAGGTCCGCCCCCTCGGTATGTCAGACCCCGCCTACGTCATTGGCCTGAGCGGGAAACTTCCTTCACTGTGTAAATTTAAATTACACAGTGAAGGAAGTTCCCCGCTCAGGCCAATGACGTAGGCGGGGTCGGACATAACGAGGGGGGCGGACCTAATGGGGAACTTCGTTCGCTGTGTAATACATGGATAGACCCGCCCATTCTCGCGTTCCGCATCTGGTCCGCTGAGCGGACCTGATGGGGAACTTTAGAAGGGGCGGGTCTATACATTTAAAACACAGCGGAGGAAGTTCCCCATCAGGTCCGCACAGGCACAACCAATGACGGACAGCGCTGGACATCGGGATCGCCGCGGGACACTGAATTTCATCGCTGGAATGTTTTTTTTTTTTTTTTTTTTTAATAAAGGACTTTTCCAAGGTGTTTTTGTTTTTTTTTACATTTTTTTGACACTTTCTTCGTGAAATGGTAGGGGTACAATGTACCCCTTACCAATTCACATAGGGGGGCGGGATCTGGGGGTCCCCTTTGTTAAAGGGGTCTTCCAGATTCCGATAAGCCCCCGGCTCCGCAGACCCCCACAACCACCGGGCAAGGGTTGTGGGGATGAGGCCCTTGTCCCCATCAACATGGGACATCCTCCCCATGTTGAGGGCATTGGTCTGGTACGGTTCAGGAGGAGGGGGGGCGCTCTCTCGTCCCCCCCCCCCTCTTCCCCTGCGGCCGGCCGGTTGCGTGCTCGGATTAGGGTCTGGTATGGATTTTTGGGGGGACTCCACGCCATTTTTTTTTAATTTGGGGTGGAGTTCCCCTTAAAATCCATGCCAGATCTCAGGGGCTGGTAATTGAATTTGGGGGAACCCCCACGCTTTTTTTTATTTTTTATCAATGACTTTTCTATGTATTGATAAAAGCCGACAATTCATTAATAGCCGCGAGTGAGGCCCTCGTACACACGACCGAAGTTTCTCGTCATAAAAAACACGTCGTTTTTTTCGACGAGATTCTTGTTAAGCTTGTCGATTTCTCGTCAAGCTTTCTATGCGTACACACTGTCATTTCCCAATTTCCTCGTTGTTCTCCCGCGCTCACGTCCAGCACGTACGACGGCACTATAAGGGGAAGATCTTTTTTCTTGGCGCCACCCCTTGGGCTGCTTTTGCTGATCTTGTGTTTCCGCGTGTGAAGTAAAAGTATTGGGAAGAGACGATTCGCGCTTTTCAGTCTTCGTACTTTTCAGATCGTTTTCTGCCGTTCAGTTTGTGCTTGTGGGTTCGTATCTTGACTTTCAGGGCGTCTAGGCAGGTCGTATCTGTTTTACAGTGCGTTCTTGCCTGTTCGTTTCTGATTTTCAGTTCGTTATTCATAGGCCTTGCTGTTCTAAAAGTGCGTTCTGTTCTGTACGTTCTGATTAGACGACCGGTTTCCTAGCCATGTCCGCCTGGACGTTCTCGTCGTCGAGTTCGTGCTGTGCGTGCGCTTGGTGTTAGGTCTGCTTGTTTTGGACCAAGACCAGTCCATGAATGGTGTGGAGGAGGAGTTCATGGACCAAGAATTGGTTGCTCCAGCGGGACCAATTCTGCCACATGCCTCTGCTGTGGGAGATCGTCGAGAATAATCCTGAGGACTACAGGAATTTTCTGCGGATGTCTGACCCCGTTTTTTCAGGAACTGTTGGCTTTGGTGTCCCCCTATATTACCAGGAAGGACACCGTTATGCGGGAAGCCATCAGTGCTCAGCAGAGGCTCATCGCCACGTTGCGTTACCTGGCGACAGGGAGAAGTCTTCAGGACTTGAAGTTCACCACAGGCATCTCCCCCCAGGCTCTGGGCCTCATAATCCCAGACACCTGTTCTGCCATCATCCAAGTCCTGCAGGAGGACTAAATTAGGGTAAGTTTGCTCCCTTAACATCACATTTATGTATTACATGTATGCTAATGTATTGTATTTCTTTCATCCTTCCCTAATTACCATGATTGTAATATGCTGAGAATGTCCCCTTTGTCCCCATGCATGTTGGAAGCTTTAGATTGCCCCTTTTTTCTCCTCCATAAATATTTCCCTTCACTACTTTTCCAGCAGGGGCGCCTGTTGCTCCAAATGTTTGGGGGTTCAAACCCCAATTTAGGAAATAAACTTCCTCCTTTTTTGCTCTGGTTGCCTATTAAACGCCCCCAGTTGTCCCCTCCAATGCAGCCATTTTGTTCCCTCAAATGCAGCCATTTAGTCCCCTCTAAAGCAGCCAGTTTCCCCCCAGCCCTGCACTTACCTTCTTGTGGTCAGCGCCATCCTTCTTCTGTCCTTGATGTCTTCTCCTTCCCTTCATGTTGCATCAGCCAATCATGTTACCATTAAACAGACTTGGTGAACATGATTGGCAGAGCAGCCTGTCAGTGTTTACCCAAGGAATGCCCACCCCCCCCTGCGTCCCCGATTTTACTTTTAGAAGCCAATTACATCCCTCAGGTTGTAATGTGCAAGACTATTTTACTACCTGTTTCTGCTATGCAATTTGAACCCCCTAAATGCCGCAATGATTCATATGTTGGTCGCTTTACAAGAGGCCATCCACCTGAATAGTGTGCGGCATAGACAATACATAGGTTCATGCAACGCATGAACCTATGTATTGTTCTGAGTGATGGGCACAGGAGAGAGGGGGCAGTGCTCCAGCGCCCACTCTGGACGCACCGCCACTGCAATGCTATCCTGTGGCCAAACACACCCCCCCCCCCAAAATAATTTAGTAATGGCCCATCAGAGGGGTTGATGAATATGATAAATGAGCCTTCCATTACACTTTTTTTAAACACCTTAATAAACGTATAATTTGATTGATGTTGGCCTCTAATTTTTTTGGATAGAATTTCCTTGTAATGTATGACTTTGTTTTTCTAATATTATTTCATCTTGTTTCACTCCACAGCTTCCTTCCACGCCACAGGAATGGCAGACTGTGGCATCGGAGTTTGCCAGGCGGTGGGACTTCCCCAACTGCGGTGGTGCCATAGACGGGAAGCACGTCCGCATCGTGCCGCCACCCCGTTCTGGGTCCTACTACTACAACTACAAGGGGTTTCATAGCATTGTGCTGATGGCGGTGGTGTCAGCACGGTATGAATTCCTCTATGTTGATGTAGGGAAAAATGGCCGGATGTCTGATGGGGGATCCTTCATCCAGACGGAGTTTGCCCTCCGTCTCCAGAGTGACGACCTTGCATTGCCACCGGATGCAGGGAATATTGAAGGACTCCCCTTTGTTTTTTTGGCTGATGAAGCCTTCGGACTCGGACGGCATCTTATGAGGCCATTTCCACAGAGGACCCTGACCCCAGAGAAGAGGGTGTTCAATTACCGGCTGGCCAGGGGCCGAAGAGTCGTTGAAAATGCCTTCGGCAAAATGGCCAGCCGGTTCCGCCTTTTTATGACTTCCATCCACTTGGCGGACTACAAAATAAACTATGTAGTGTTATGCTGCTGTGTGCTACACAATTTTCTTTGCCGCAAATCGAATTCATATATGGCCTCAGTTTTGCCAGAGGCTGGACTTTCCCCTGCAAATCCCCTGCCGGGCCTGGAATCTGCCCGTCTTGGCTTGCCCCCCCAAAATGCCCGTGAGGTTCGGGACAAATACATGGAGTATTTCACGGGTAGGGGGGCAATTCCTATGCCAGCCTATGTCTAAGTATCCCAATAAAAAGCTTGTTTAAACCTTTAATTATTTGTTCTTTCCTGTCTCCTAGTTTGTCTTTGTGCATTTGTAGTGGCAAGTGTATTTTACTTTAGTAAATAACAACCATTTCACTATGTAACCTTACAAAAGAACCAAATAAGCTTAGAGGGTATTATAAAAAGAAGCTACACGTTGTTTGTGGTCAAATATTTTACTCTGTGCACATTCTCTTCATTTTTTTATTTTTTTTTAATTTTGGGTTGGCCTGGCCCCAACCCGGCAATTTTTGGCTTATGAAAATACAAAAATAACAGTTGCATTTAAAAAATTACAACATTGGATACCTCTGAGCAATCGGAGACATTCACTTACACAAACTATGTCTCTATGTGCCCGTCCTAATATGGGGTCCTGCCACCCCTTGCCCAGCCAAAAATTGAATATGCACACATTTGGGATTTTTTTCATCTAGGAAGTTTACAATCCTGATCCCTATTGTCAACATGTGCTATCTGCCATCAGGGGTGATCAATGGACGTGTTTTGGGGGTGCATCCCCTTCCTCAGTTCACCGACTTTAGATACGAGGAAGGGGTTGCACCCACAAAAGACGTACATGGATATCCCCTGATGGCAGATAGCACATGTTGACACACTGTGTGCATATTCAATTTTTGGCTGGTTTGATAGTCAAAAAAATCAAAAAATTACAAAAACAAACATGTAAAAACAAATGTGTTTGGATGGCTTATTGAATTCTCCCCAAAACATTGAGAATGTCTTTAAATGTTTGTTCCATCACATGGATTCTTTGTTTAATTAGGTCCAGTTCCGTGCTACATTCCATCACTTGCTGGATGAGGCGGAGGGCACTGTCAGCAGAGAACCGTGTACTATCCTTCACAACATTTACATCCCCTAAAAACCCCCAAAAAAATGTATTATAACTCTGCAGGCCTACCTCTCTTACCTGAAGCTGTGGTGACAGATACTGACCTGTTGTGGTGACCAGATCCACAACGTCATCCACCTCTCCTTCCTGCACTTCTCCTTCCTCCACCTCAACTTCCTCTACATCCTTCGGTTGTGGGTCTTTGGGAGTTTGGGGTTGCTTGGAAGTTGTGGGGTGCATGTGCTCCCTGGAGTGTCCTCCTCCCAGTCTTCTCTCCCCTATGAGAATAAAACAAAAGGTCTATTTATCACACTGTAAATCTCATTGTTAAAATAAAAACAGGCTAAATTGCTTGGAAGTGGGGTACAAGTGTGTGTTTGTGCGGAATTTAAAGAAGAATGCATTATTTATGACCCAAAATATGTTTAGTATTCACATTTGGATGTAATTTTTTTGACATGGAGGCACCACAAAAATTGTCTGATGCACCTGTGTGGGACACCCAAAAAAGGCGGGTCTAGTGGCCCACACTATAGTGCTCCAAAGTACAGATGTGGAAGCAGCTGCTGAGTGTCCTCTCCTTTACACTGATAAAAGTTTGCATTTCATTCTCTTTACAAACACATCATCTAGACTAAAAAATTATCAACAATATTTGATCAAAAATGGCAGATGTCTAATTACTTTTGTGGCTCTAAAATAAGCCAAAACCGCGGATAGTGGCCGAACGAAGTGTCGGTAACGTAACGAACGATTACTGTGCCCAACCAAGTTCAAAATATTACATTTTGGAAGGGAGTCCAATATGAGAAAAAAAAAAATAACATGTCAGTTTATAAAAAGATTAATAGCAGAAAAGTCTACATTTTACTTACTTTTAGCGAGCATTCTCTTTATGCTCCTCAACTGCTCTGGCTCCCTCAGTTTGAGGTCTGACCACCTCTTTCTGAGCTGCTCATTTGAGCGTTTCACCCCGAAATTCGCCTTCAGACTCTTCACAATTTTAGTGAGGATTTTGGCCTTCCTTCTATTTGGTTTGCTATACGGCCCATGCTTGGCATCATAATCAGCCTTGAGCAAGATGTCCACCATCTCCGCCATCTCCGCCAAAGACATATTCGATGCCTTGAATCTCCTCCTTGATCGTGACGTGTCCTCAGTCTCCGGGCTTGTCTCCTCGTTAGTTGCGGAATTATCAGACACCTGCTGTAACTCCGCCATATCTGTCTGCGCGCCGAAAGAGAAGGGGCGGGGAAAAGATGTTAGTTAGAACGTCATGGGCGGGCGACGTGTGCGGAGCGACGTGTTCGAATTTTGACGCATGCGTGGTGTGTATATAGCAAACACACATGTGACTATAGTACGTTCGGTGTGCGGAGAGAGGAGTTCAAGTGACGGACGTGCGAACGAAGGTATGTGATTTGTGACTTGTAAAAATTGTTGGCCTATGCTGTCTTGAGATTGTTGGAGGATATATATGGTGACTAGGATGTTAAGGAGGTTAGACTGTTTGCCTCACATTAGTTAAATATAATTTATTTAACTTGCAGATACAATATGAATGTCTTTATTAGCGACAAAGAGTTCCTGGCGAAATTTATTGACCGTGTAAGGGAGCTGCCGGCTCTGTGGGAGACGAAAAACCCCATCCATAAAAAAAGAGGGGTGAGAAAAGCAGCGCTGGAGAAGCTGCTCCCATTTGTGCATACCAAGGTGCCCACAGCCACAGCAAAACAAGTGGACACTAAAATTGGGAGCTTGAGAGGTACCTACAGGACTGAACGCTCTAAGGTGCTGGCTTCTCAGAGGTCAGGAGCAGCAGCAGATGATGTTTATGTCCCGATTTTGTGGTACTACAACAGGATGTCCTTCCTGGATGACCACATTGAGACAAGGCCATCACTCTCCACTCTTCCCCCCAGACTTCCCTGCAGCCAACCTGAGCCTTCTCTGGAGCAAGAGGAGGCAGCCATCCTGGATGATCCTGATTTGGCCATCTGGAGCCAGGTATAGTATTAACTGAAAATGTATTGGGATAAAATTAATGTTTGACAAATATGTCAAGATGAGAAACATACATTATTTTGGATTCCACAAGTGAAATCAAGATCTGTAGACATTATTCTGCACTTAATTGGGTGCTAAATAGTCAATCTGATGTAGTGGTAAATTTAAAGCAAGGATTTATGCATTTACATTCTAATTGCTTCAATCAAGATTACAAAGTTTGATGCAAAGATTAAACCAACATATTAAACTATGTTCCTTTTTCATACACAGGATGAAATCAGCCAGGAGGAGGGTCTGGAAACTGTCAGGCAGGAGGAGGAAGGGCCCAGTGGCAGCCAGGAGGTGGCAGGGCCCAGTGCCAGCCAGGAGGTGGCAGGGCCCAGTGGCAGACAGGAGGTGGCAGGGCAAAGGAGAAGCACCAGATCCCAGGTGCCTCCCATCCGGCTTCACAAAAGAGGCAGGAGGGACAGGACCACCAGTGAGGCAGCAATGGCCCTTATTAAAGAGGCCCATGCCACCCTCAAGGAGCCCACATTCCCTGAAGAGGCCATTGCCGGCCTAGTGGAGGCTAAGTTCAAGGTGATGAGCATGGAGCAACGCCTCCTATGCGAGCCCCTGCTCATCACCTTGCTCAACAAGGGGGTGATGGAGAAAATTACCCCCAATACCGCCATATGTGAGGTGGCCCAACTGACCCAACCTCAACCTCCACCTCCACCTTCTTCTTCTGCCCCACCCCCTTCTGCTACACCTCCACCTTCTTCTTCTGCCCCACCCCCTTCTGCTACACCTCCACCTTCTGCCCCACCCCCTTCTGCTACACCTCCACCTTCTTCTTCTGCCCCACCCCCTTCTGCTACACCTCCACCTTCTTCTTCTGCCCCACCCCCTTCTGCTACACCTCCACCTTCTGCCCCACCCCCTTCTTCTACACCTCCACCTTCTGCCCCACCCCCTTCTGCTACACCTCCACCTTCTTCTTCTGCCCCACCCCCTTCTGCTACACCTCCACCTTCTTCTTCTGCCCCACCCCCTTCTGCTACACCTCCACCTTCTTCTTCTGCCCCACCCCCTTCTGCTACACCTCCACCTCCTCCTCCTGACAGGAGTACCCCTCCAGTTGGCCAGCCTCCAGCCAAACGAAGAAGGAAGGCTGCAGGGAAGGCTTCAGGAAAGGCTGCAGGGAAGGCTTAAGGAAAGGCTGCAGGGAAGGTTGCCAGGAAGAAGAGGAAGTGATGGCCTTGCTTCATTGTGGTCGGACAGAAGGCAGCCTGTTGTAGTACCACACACTTGGGACATATATATCACCTGCTGCTGTTCCTGACCTCTGGGAGGCCAGCATCAGATTGTGTTCAGAAATGTTGGCCTTCTCAAGCTCCCAATTTTAGTGTCCACACAGGGTTGCTGTGTGCTCTGGGGTCCCTGGGATGCACAAATGGCAGCAGCTTCTCCAGCGCTGCCTTCTCTTTATTTAATTTATAAACATGAATAAATGTGATTTTTGTTTAAGTTCATACTTGACTATGTGTATTTTTAAATAAACAAAATCAAGCTTTGGAGTAAGCAGATACATTTGACTGACAATAAAAGGGACAGATATCACCCCCCCAAAAGAATAACTAGATCTGATTAGCACAAAAACATGGTGGGAAATTTAAATAATATAGATTCCAAAATTAAATGGGAGATCACTATCAAAACATTGTGAAATTATAATTAACATCATTTAGAAAAATCTAAGCATTTAAATTATTCCTAAAAACTTGCACGATATAATACACATAAATCTTATAAAGAGCAGCATGAAAAAGGTTAAAAATAAGGCATAACTCTGTGTGAATATCAGCAGCAAAAGAAGGTCACTCGTTTTGATTAATGTAACATTCTAACGAAGATTTCAATGCAGAACATTTAAACGATGAAATATTTTTGAGCGTGACGAATATGCTCTCTCCATTACGAAGGCTTGTTTTACCAGAAGATGCGCTCCCGTCTCATAGTTGCTTGTGAGCATGCGCGCTTTTGGAAGAGTCGTAAAAGCATACACACGAACCATTTTCTCGTCACAAAACAGGCCGACGAGAAACACGACGAGGAAATCTGGAATCCTGACGAGAAAATAGAGAGCAGGTTCTCTATTTTCTCGTTGAGATACTCGGCAATTTTCTCGTCGTAAAACCATACACACGAACGTTTTTCTAGACAAAAAAACTCTCGCGGCACTTTTCTTGACTGTTTTGGACGAGAAACTCGGTCGTGTGTACGAGGCTTGAGTTTTAAATGACTTTTTTTCCTTCAAAAATTACACTTTGTGCAGGGACAATTCTAAGCACGGGAAACATGCGCCACTTTACATGCATATCATACACACCCCCCAGGTACGAAATTTAAAGGAATATTTCACTTTTATTTTTTCATTTTAAGCATTATTAAAATCACTGCTCCTAAAAAAACGTCTATTTTTTAAACCTTTTTTTGCATTGATACATGTCCCCTGGGGCAGGACCCGGGTCCCCAAACAGTTTTTAGGACAATAAATTGCATATTAGCCTTTATAATTAGCACTTTAGATTTCGAACGTTCGAGTTCATTGTATTTAATAGGGTTCTAAAGTTCACACGAACATTCTGTCTGTTCGCAGGTTCTGGTGCGAACCGAACAGGGGGGTGTTCGGCTCATCCCTGTTAGGGAATCGCTTCCCTAACACTGACCCGCCTCTCAGCCAATCAGGTGCACCGGGTCTGGTTACTGGTCACCTGATTGGCTGAAGCGACAGGCGCTGTGATTGGACGCCTATCAGGCGTCCAATCACAGCAGAGATGACATTGAGGATGGGAGAAGACATTGAGGACTCGGAGGGAGCGTGAAGGAGGACGGCGCTGACCCGAGAGAGGTCAGTGCCGGGTGGGGGGGGGAACTGGCTGCATTTGATGGGGGAACTGGCTGCATTTGATGGGGAAACTGGCTGCATTTGATGGGTAAACTGGCTGCATTTGAGGGGGAAACTGGCTGCATTTGAGGGGGAAACTGGCTGCATTTGAGGGGGAAACTGGCTGCATTTGAGGGGGAAACTGGCTGCATTTGATGGGGAAACTGGCTGCATTTGATGGGGAAACTGGCTGCATTTGATGGGAAACTGGCTGCATTTGATGGGGAAACTGGCTGCATTTGATGGGGAAACTAGCTGCATTTGATGGGGAAACTGGCTGCATTTGAGGGGAAACTGGCTGCATTTGATGGGGAAACTGGCTGCATTTGATGGGGAAACTGGCTGCATTTGAGGGGAAACTGGCTGCATTTGATGGGGAAACTGGCTGCATTTGAGGGGAAACTGGCTGCATTTGAGGGGAAACTGGCTGCATTTGAGGGGGCAAACTGGCGGGAATTGATGGGCACAGTGGCGGCAATTGATGGGCACAGTGGCTGCGTTTAATGGGCACAGTGGCGGCAATTGATGGGCACAGTGGCTGCAATTTATGTTTTTTTTTTTTTCAATTTGTTTGCGCCCCCCAAAAAAATTTTGAGCACCAGCCGCCACTGGAAATCAGCAGAGCTTTGCTACGTTCTCTAAGCTCTGTGGAAAATTTTATTTTTATTCATTCTGTTCATTCTTTTTTTAGTACTGCAAATTTGAAAAAAAAAATGTATACAGCTTTGAAATGTTTTGTGCCACAATATTCATGTTCGTGTAATTTTAAACAGGACAATTTTTCTAATCAAATATATGCATTTTCTCCACAGTTTTAACTAACACTGATCAATGTAGAAAAATTGTGCATTCTTCATGTTTTGTTACTTTTTTGTGTATAAATTGCATAAAAAAAGAAAAATCTTTTTTGCAAGACATCTCCAAAGAAAAAATTTAAACAAACATATATATATATATATATATATATATATATATATATATATACACACTGTATATACAGTTTTGCTCATAAGTTTACACACCCTGGCACCATTTATGATTTCTTGGCCATTTTTCAGAGAATATGGATGATAACACGAAAACTTTTCTTTCACTCATGGTTAGTGTTTGACTGAATCCATTTATTATCAACCAGCTGTGTTTACTCTTTTGAAATCATAATCACAACAGAAACTACCCAAATGACCCCGATCAAAAGTTTACATACCCTGGTGATTTTGGCCTGATAACATGCACACAAATTGACACAAAGCAGCTTGAATGGCTTTTAAAGGTAACCATCCTCACCTGAGATCTGTTTGCTTGTAATTAATGAGCATAACTTTGTGTATATATATACATATATATATTGTGAGGGGGTTAGCTCGGCAGCGGGAGTGTGTGACCCCCGAGATGGGCTCCCCACACAAAAACAGGCCCAGCAAACGGAGGTTGTGGTTTTCAAAATCAAAAAGGTGCGGTTTATTTTCTATTTACAGTGACAAAACACAGCAAAGCAAAAGAAACATAAACAAAATAAATCCTGGTCAACTTGACCTCTGACTAAACATACAGGTTTCCTAACTAACAACTGGGATCAGCCTAGTGCTGTCCTAGTCCCTAAGTCCCTGGTTTTAAATGTCCAAGCAAATAGCCACACAGGCTTTGTCTCACCGCACAGGGGTTCACTCTCCCTAGACAGTCCACACAGGTCTGGGTCCAGGCATGAGCTAACATCTAATGAAGCTGGGAGTTCTTATAGAGGCCTAAATGAGCTGACAAGCTTCAGCTGGTCTCATCAACTCCCTGTCTGCACGACGCCCCACACTCTCCCTAGAGGTATGAGTCATCCATGAGCCCACTAGCCTCAGCTGGGCTTATACAACTCTCCACCTAGTTGTATAAGTCGGCGTAAAGCCTGAATCTGGGCGAAATATATCTACCCCCCTGGATGCAACCAGGTGACTTTACCTTCCTGCTGTCACATACCCCCCCCTCTTGTTTTAACCTCGGGGTTGGAACACCAGCAATCAGGCATTCATGTACTCGAGACAAAGCATCCACATTCCCCATTTGAACGTCAGGGCGATGCTTTACTGTGAAGTTGAATTCCTGGAGGGCCAGGAACCACCTATTCACTCTTCTATTTGTTTCCTTGTTTTGAGCCATCCACTTTAACGGAGCGTGATCCGTAACCATGTCAAAGTGCCTACCTAGCAGGTAGTACCGAAGGGAATCTAGAGCCCACTTCACCGCTAAACACTCCTTTTCAACGGTGGCGTAATTTACCTCATGGGACTTCAACTTCCTGCTGAGGTAAATGACTGGGTGCTCTTCCCCGTTCCAGACCTGGGACAATACTGCTCCTAACCCCACATCTGACGCATCACTTTGTACGACAAAGTCTTTAGAGAAGTCGGGTGAGTACAACACTGGCTGGCTACATAAGGCTTGTTTCAAGAATTGGAATGCTGCCTCAGCCTCGGGGGTCCATTTAATCATGACCGACCCTTTCCCCTTCGTCAGGTTGGTTAGGGGCACAGCCTTAGAAGCAAAGTGGGGAATGAATCGCCAATAATACCCAGCGATTCCCAGAAAGGCTCGTACCTGCTTCTTGCTGTTGGGACGTGGCCAACTCTGGATGGCCTCGACTTTGTTGAGTTGGGGTTTTATTACTCCCCTCCCAATGGTGTACCCAAGATATTTGGCCTCCTCCTGCCCAATGGTACACTTCTTGGGGTTAGCCGTAAACCCCGCTTCCCGAACAGAGTCCAGGACTGCTTGCACTTTTGGCAGATGTGAGGCCCAATCTGTGCTATGGACAATTATGTCATCCAGGTAAGCCGCAGCATACTTCCGATGGGGCCTCAGCATCTGGTCCATTTTCCGCTGGAATGTGGCCGGCGCATTCTGTAACCCGAACGGCATTCTTTTATATTGGAACGCCCCGTCTGGGGTTACAAAAGCGGTTTTCTCTTTGGCCGACTTGGCCAGGGGGATTTGCCAATACCCTTTTGTGAGGTCAAGAGTCGTCATGTATCGGGCTGTTCCCAGCCGGTCGATCAACTCATCTATACGTGGCATGGGGTAGGTGTCAAATTTTGTAACTTTGTTCAACTGACGAAAATCGTTACAAAATCGCCAGCTCCCATCCGGTTTAGGCACCAACACAATGGGACTAGACCAATCACTTTGGGACTCCTCTATCACCCCTAAGTTCAGCATTTTCTGTACTTCCTCCCGTATTGCCTCCCGTCGGGCCTCTGGGATCCGATAGGGTTTTAACTTCACCCTTTCACCGGGCGGGGTAATGATGTCATGCTCTACCCCAGATGTTTGTCCCGGCAGCTCAGAGAATACCTCCTTGTTGCGAAGCACAAACTCCTTAACCTCCTGTTGTTGGGGTTGTGACAAGGTGGCTGCTATTCCAACCTCAGGAATCACGCAACCAGTTTGAGCTGGTGACCAAGTGTCTGCGACTAGGGACTCTCTATCCCTCCAGGCTTTCAACAGATTAACGTGATAGATCTGTTCGGGCTTTCGCCTTCCTGGTTGTCTGACCTTGTAATTCACTTCGCTCACTTTTTCCATTATCTCGTAGGGGCCTTGCCATTTGGCAAGGAATTTACTTTCAACCGTAGGGACAAGTACCAGTATCCTATCCCCCGGGGAAAAGGTACGGGTCTTGGCTCCACGGTTGTACACTCTCTGCTGTGCTAACTGCGCTTGGGCCAAATGTTCCTTCACGATGGGCATTACCTGTGCAATTCGGTCTTGCATCAGGGCGACATGCTCAATCACACTCCTGTGGGGAGAACTCTCACTTTCCCAAGTTTCCTTGGCAATATCCAACAGCCCTCTTGGGTGTCTCCCATACAGTAACTCAAAGGGGGAGAATCCCGTAGAGGATTGGGGCACCTCCCTAATAGCAAACATCAGATAAGGAAGTAGACAGTCCCAATCCTTTCCATCTCTATCCACCACTTTCTTCAACATTTGTTTTAGGGTTTTGTTGAACCTTTCAACCAGCCCATCGGTTTGGGGGTGATACACAGATGTACGTAATTGCGTCACTTTGAACAATTTACACAGCTCCTTCATAACCCGGGACATAAAGGGTGTACCTTGGTCCGTAAGCAGTTCTTTACAAATACCCACCCGGCTAAACACAAGAGATAGCTCTTTGGCTATGGTTTTGGCCGAGGTATTTCGGAGAGGGATCGCTTCTGGATAATGGGTGGCATAGTCCATTATAACTAATATGTACTGGTGCCCCCTAGCGGACTTGATTATAGGACCTACCAAATCCATGGCGATCCTCTCAAACGGGACCTCAATGATGGGTAGAGGGACCAGCGGGCTACGGAAATGTGGCATCGGGGCCGACCTCTGACACACAGGGCAGGAGGAACAATAATTTTCTATGTCCTTCATCACCCCCGGCCAATAGAATCTCTGTAATACCCTCTCTCGGGTTTTCTCTGTCCCCAGATGACCTCCAAGAATGTGCCCATGGGCCAACTCCAACACCAACTTCCTGTAAGGTTTGGGCACCACAAGCTGCTCAACGGTTTCTTCTGCCCTTTTTGCCACCCGATACAGTAGGTCCTTCTCTACGCTGAAGTATGGGTAAGTGCAGGTATTATCTGGGTTCACTAACTCGCCATCTATTTTCACTACGTTTTCCCGTGCCTTTATTAGGGCGGGGTCTTTCAACTGTTCTGTGGCAAAGTTTTCCCTGTGAACCTCAAGATCAGAAAACTCCACAGACGGTAGGTTTTCGTCTGAGGAGGTGGGCTCCTCTCCAGTTTCTTGAGTCTCCCCTGCCAATACTGATAAGGGAAATTCCGGAGAGTCCTCACCACTCTCAGGGGAGTTCTGGCTATCACATTCCTGGTACATAGGGGCACCAGTGGGGGGCTCAGGATCATCCCACAGTTCCCAGAACTTCGGAAAATCCCTTCCCACAATGGCGTCATGCGGTAACTGAGATACTAAGCCCACTGGATGAGAGAGGGTACCTTTGGGGGTCTCGAAACACACTGTAGTCACTGGATACTCTCGGGTGTCCCCATGCACACAAATAACAGCTACCTTGCTATTCCCAGAGACCTCTGTTTTAACTAACTCAGCCTTTATCAGGGTCACAAGGCTACCTGAATCCAGCAATACCACAACATTTCTACCATTAACACACATTTTGCATAAATGTTTCTCAGTTCCTCGAATGGCAGTGCATGCGACTGTCGCACACAGCGACTGACGTCTGCCCGTCAGAAAGTCACACTGCATGGGTTCCTCCACAACCGGGCAATTGGCTGCAATATGTCCCGCTTGCCGGCAGCGGTAGCAAACGATCCTTCTTGCGGCCTCTTGAGCCGCTGATTTCCCAGGCTGTTCTCGCCAAACTTGGGGTAGAGCTCCCACCCTCTCACTCTCTCCACCCTCACCCCTTGGAATCCTCTTATCCGCCCCTGGGGATGGTCTGGTCTTAGGGTGGAAAGTCCGAGTGTCTCTGGAAGAGGCCGTCAGGTTCTCTGTAGCCAAGTATTTCTCCACACGATCCACAAGACCATCGGCCGTCTCTGGGTCTCCATGGCTTACCCACTTTTGGATGGCAGTAGGAAGAGCTCTCAAAAACCGATCCATTACAACACGTTCCACAATCTTTGGTGCGGACAAAGTCTCTGGCTGTAGCCACTTTCTGCTCAGGTGAATGAGATCATACATTTGAGACCTGGGGGGTTTTCCAAGCTGGAAAGTCCAGTTATGCACACGCTGAGCCCGGACAGCCTGGGTGACACCCAGCCTTGCCAATATTTCAGCTTTTAGCATCACATAGTCTTTTGCTTGGTTAGGCTCTAGGTCATAGTAAGCTTTCTGCGATTCACCAGTTAACAGAGGAGCCACCAGTCCAGCCCACTGCTCCTCAGGCCACTTTTCTCTTTCAGCGGTCCTTTCAAATGTGGTCAAAAATACCTCTGGATCATCCTCTCCAGTCATTTTTGTCAATAAACGACTCACCCCAAAGGACGCGGTATTAGTGGGACGGCTTTCCTCACTGGTCTGCGGACGTTGCTGCATTGCTGCTTCCATCTGTTGTTGTAGTCTCTGCTCTTGCTTCTGCAACAGGTCTATGAAGCGGGCCTCAGATTGCTGCTGGGCTTGTTGCTGAGCCTCCAGACTCTGTTGCAAAGTTGCGTTTGTCTGCTGCTGGGCTGCAAGGCTCTGTTGATGAGCTTGCTGCTGGGCTGCGAAGTTCTGTTGTTGAGCTGCAAGGCTCTTTTGCAAACCTGCATTTGTCTGCTGTTGATTGGCATTTGCTAGAGCCAGCTGCTTCAGTATCTCCTCCATGCTGGCTTAAAAAAAAACTGCCCGCATTCTCCACCAACTGTGAGGGGGTTAGCTCGGCAGCGGGAGTGTGTGACCCCCGAGATGGGCTCCCCACACAAAAACAGGCCCAGCAAACGGAGGTTGTGGTTTTCAAAATCAAAAAGGTGCGGTTTATTTTCTATTTACAGTGACAAAACACAGCAAAGCAAAAGAAACATAAACAAAATAAATCCTGGTCAACTTGACCTCTGACTAAACATACAGGTTTCCTAACTAACAACTGGGATCAGCCTAGTGCTGTCCTAGTCCCTAAGTCCCTGGTTTTAAATGTCCAAGCAAATAGCCACACAGGCTTTGTCTCACCGCACAGGGGTTCACTCTCCCTAGACAGTCCACACAGGTCTGGGTCCAGGCATGAGCTAACATCTAATGAAGCTGGGAGTTCTTATAGAGGCCTAAATGAGCTGACAAGCTTCAGCTGGTCTCATCAACTCCCTGTCTGCACGATGCCCCACACTCTCCCTAGAGGTATGAGTCATCCATGAGCCCACTAGCCTCAGCTGGGCTTATACAACTCTCCACCTAGTTGTATAAGTCGGCGTAAAGCCTGAATCTGGGCGAAATATATCTACCCCCCTGGATGCAACCAGGTGACTTTACCTTCCTGCTGTCACAATATATATATATATACTATTTTGTTTTGTTATCTTAAGTAATGATAATGTTATTGAAGATTAAACAGGCTCATAGCAGAAAAGAAAAATAAACTGCTCTGATCCATAGGGAATGTACAGGTGTGAGAGATGAAACATTTAAAGAAACATTTTCGTTCCTGAAAGTTAGCTTTAACACTATCAGCAGATAAACATTGTGGATAGATACTAATAATCAGAGAAAAGCTGAACTTGCCCATAGACAAAAGGATAGAAAGGATAAAATAGAAAGGAGAGCAGTTGGCCAAGCAGGCACCATCCAACCTCCCTCCGTCACCTCTGGCAGCCGGATGTACAGTTAACAAAAGCTTTTGGTTGGTATAAAAATAATAATAAGGATGACTATGAAGCATGCTGGAGGCTGTTCTTGTTATTTCGAAGTTCAAAATATTTTTGGTTATGTATTTCTCAATTCTATATCTTGGTTTACGTAGGGAAAGGACATGCAGGAGGTGCAGATTTTGAAGCCAAGTGGATGAATTCTTGCTGTTACTTTATAGACCCTTTATATCCGCTTTAATGTGTTTCACATAGCACAATGTTTTTGTCAACGCATGTTCTGAGAACTCAGCTTGACTGTTTCCATTGTGATTCCCTGCATGTTAGACTTAAATGGATACCTTGTTAGGATATTTTATAAATACAGATGCTGAGCTGATTAGACTGGGCTTGGCTAGCACTGTTTATCATGTTGAGCCTTGCATTGTTATATCATGAAATGTACAATGAATTCAAAACTTCAGAATCTTTTTGTGTGTTTTACTTTCAACAAATTTATATTTAAAATTGCCAAGGTCTTTCTGCATCCCGGTTTTTTGGCAAATCACTGATGTTGTCAGGGGTTGATTTCTCAAAAACGTATACATTATAATCAAAAAGAGTTTTACAGTTATGGTAGCAGAAGTTTGGTTTGAGAGTACCTTGGTTTGAGAGAGTTTTGCGAGACAAGCAAAATTTTAAAATACATTTTGACTTGATATACAAGTGATGTCTTGATATACAATAGCGTCAAGTCACAGCTGAGTATAAAAGAGAAGAGAGGCGCCACTAAGTGTAGCAATATGGTTACATTTAATGAAGGTACAACATTTAGAAACTCACATGGTTGATGATTAAAACAGGCACATCTAAGTATGCAGGCATCTGGGGTAAAGCTGTCCACATAGACCATCCTCCTCATCACCATCGACGTCATCCCTTCCATGCTGCGCTCCATGAGCGGTTCAAGCCCCACTTTCAGATCGCTCTACTGCAGGGTAGTCTCTCCGGTCACAATTGCAGATTGAGAGCCGGCGGTACGAAGGATGGTCTATGTGGACAGCTTTATCCCGGATGCCTGCATACATAGATGTGCCTGTTTTAATCATCAACCATGTGAGTTGGTAAATGTTGTACCTTCATTAAATGTAACTGTATTGCTACACTTAGAGGCGCCTCTCTTCTCTTTTATACACTGTAGCTTCTGCTGGATTTTGCTTCTAATCCCCTTGTGGAGGCTTCCATTTGTGAATGGACATTTTATGATTACACATCACATTGCTATAATCTTTTTATATAGACTATAAACTGAAGGACTTATGAATAAATGGTTGTGGAATGAATCATCTGAGTTTCCATTATTTCCTAAGGGGCAATTTTCTTTGATATACTGTACAAGTGCTTTGGATTACAAGCATGTTTCCGGAATGAATTATGCTCGCAATCCAAGGTTTTACTGTATTTTGAACAGCTGTGCTCTAAAAGTAAACAGTACTTATTTAAATAAAAACCTTAAAAGTGTATTGTGGCAGGACTGTGCCATGCCATGATGTAAAAATTATTTTTGACTCCAGATTCTCATGCAGACAGGTTGAAGGACTCCTGGGGGCTTGTGTCGTTTAGAGGAAACTGGCTTTTCAGTTTCCCTATTGGTTGATAAATCCCAGTTTGGGGTCTGGCACCCAGAGATCTGGGAGGGATGAAATCAACAATCCTGGGCCTGTGTTTTGTGAATAACTGGCGCTCTGATTGGGCAGGTGTGTGCTGGGCTTTTTGTAGAGTCAGGACTAGGGTTCTTGGCTCCACCTCAGAAGACAGAGGAGGACTCTGCCCAGGAGTCAGGAGTGCTCCACCTAGGAGAGACAAGTGGAAGAGCAAGATCAGCAAGGTGCTGCTAGCTGTACAGGCAGGGTTGGTGAAATAATGGTCTGTAGGAGGCAGACAAGAGCCTGAAGCAGGGCCGTCTTACCGAGCAGGCACACCTGGGCACGGACCAGGGGCCCCAAGTGCTCATGGGGCCCCATCAGGGCTGGCTCTGAGTCAAGGGGGATGCAGTACTCGCTTTCGGCTCGACTGCGCATGTGCAGTTCCCGGCTGGAACCGAGAGTCTCCGATCATCTGAGTGAGTGAAGTTATTTGTACCTTTCCCAGCACGCGTGTATTTGACTCTATCACAGGAGATTCTGAGAGGGGGAGGAGTGGAGCCATGCAGCCTGCAGTGGACGACGGAGTTCAGCCTAGCCTAAGGTAAGCTAGCTGAAAAACATGCAGACAGTCCTGTCGGTGGCTTATCTTAGTGGGCAGGAAGAGGGGGAGAGAGGGGGAGAGGATGGGCTCTGTGTAGCAGGCTCCTGTCTCATGCTGTTACAGTAGATAGTTTTTGTGTGTGGTTGTGAACTGCTCTGCTTCTAAAGGGAGCATGTTTTCTGAGATCTCCCCCCAATTTCTATTACACCTCCCCGTCCCTACCCATTACCTGCTCACCAGGCACAGCCTCCTCTCCTGTATGACCACTTCATGTGTCAGGCTATGTGGCACTACAAATCCCAGCATGCCAGGAGAGGGGAGGCAGCAGAAATATCACAGATCAGGCTGGTTTTGTAGATGAAAATTGCTGGTGTTGTATAGTGTGTGTTTTATAAAATGTATGATAATTATATATTTGATTATTGTGCTTGATGGTCTTAAGGTGTTTATTATTCATATATTTTTTAGTGAGTTATGAGCAAATTTGATGTGGAAGCGCACTGGAGTATTTTTATAATGGAAAGACAGAGTAGTGGAGTGATGGGGGAGGTAGATGGATGGAGAGATGGAAAGAATGAGGAGTGAGTTAAGGTCCTTTCACACATACACGTTCAGGTCTGTCTGTCAGTTTTTCAGGCGGACCTGATTGGACGCTCCATTCACCTCTATGGAGCGACGGATTTCCGCTGACATCCAATCCGCTAATCCAGATGGATGGGAACCCTATTTTCCATTCATCTGGCAGATGGGATGAAAACGGACAGGCAGATCTGTTTTCATCTGATCCCCCATAGAGGAGAGCAGAGCTCTGACAGGTCCGTCTCTCCACAGTGTGGAAAGATGGACCTGTCATCCGTCGGCTCAGCAGGGATTAACAGAGCGATCCCCACTGAGCAAGCGGAGTCCGTGAAAATGGACATGTGTGTGTGAAAGAGCCCTAAAGAATGGAGGTATAGTTTGGGTGACAGAGAGATGGATGATGGGATAGAGCAAGGCATGGAGGGATGTGAGCGAGACAGAGAAATGGAATGATCAAGCAAAGGATGGAGGGATGGAGTTATTGAAAGAAAGAGGGAGAGACAGAATACTAGAGGGATGAAAGTGATGGAGGATAGAAAAGGTGGAGGAATATAAGGCACAAGGATTGTTGGATGGACAGTATGATGGATGGAGGAATGGAGCAAAAGATAAAAGGATGGAGTTGTGGAAAGATAAAAGAAGGGAGTGATAGAGTAACAGAGGGACGGAAGTGATGGAGGGTGAAGAGGTTTGAGGGACCTGCAACAGAGGGAGGGATGGAGACAGGAGGTCTCCAGAATTGGGGACATACATTCTTGTGATCCTGGTTGCTACCTGGAATTGGGTTGCGTTTGGTGAGCGGTAGTGCAGGCTTGTGGGGGCCACAGTGCATTACTTTGCCCAGGGGCCCACAATGCTATTAAAGTGGTTGTAAACCCACTCTGACAACTTGCACCTACAGGTAAGCCTACATTAAGGCTTACCTGTAGGTGCAAGAAATATCTCCTTAACCTACACGGTTAAGGAGATATTTGCAGAAAAGACTGCACCGATGTCTACGGCGCATGGGCGCCATAGACAACGGCTCAGGCGCACTGAGCCTGACGGTTTTTGAATGGGAAATGCCGGGAACATGCTGGGAACGCGCGCATACGCGGAGATCGCATGCACGGGAGTGACTTCATCGCCGCTCCGGTCAGTCACAGCGCCGGAGCGCCGAAACCTGGAAGGCGCTCGGAGGGGACATGGCGGCGCCGGGGAACGAGGAGCGCTTCGGGGGCTTCGATCTCAGGTAAGTGCCACATAATGAGCTAGTATGCATAGCATACTAGCTCATTATGCCTTTCTCTTTCAGGGTTTTTTTTTTAAGAAAAAAAAAGAGGGGTTACTTCCTCTTCAAGATGGCCCTGGCCTGAAGTGTAAGGCCAAAAAAGCAGTGCTGCATTTATAAGCCAGGAGGCTGAGTGGGTATCTATTTTCAAGAGAGAGAGAGAAATGCTGAAAACCCCTGCAAGGGAAACTCTTTGATTTGTGGAACTTTGTTGAACTGTTTTTTAACCACTTCCTTACCACGCCATAGCCGATAGATGGCTACAGCGCGGCTCTCTTGTTCTGGGAGGGCATTCATGGATGAGCATCGGGCAGTATCTGTGATCACAGTGTGCCTTGGACACAGCGCATCACAGATCTGGATAAATGGGTAATAACAGCGGCCGTTTACCATGTGATCACTGTCTCCAATCACATGCCATCCCAATTTTTAACAAAGCAGGGTCATCAGGATTTTGACAGGTCTTCTTCCCTCACACAGAGACGGAGTATGAGGGAAGGAGACAATCTGTGCTGGAGACAGCAAGTGATTTATTTCACGTGTTTACACTGCCACACAGTGCCCATCAGTGCTGCTTCACCATTGCCACTTGTCAATGCCCATCAGTGCTGCCTCACCAGTGCCACTTATCAGTGCCAATCAGTGCTGCCCAGGGTCCTTTCCAACCAGTCCTCTGCATAGGAGAATGTTTCAACCGTTATCATACTTCTCTACAATATTATTGAAGTATGGTGAACTTTGTTCTGAATTCTTGCCATTTTCCCGTATGTAACCATTTGCCTTCACACTCATCTTGCCTCTGCCAGCTCCTGAACTGATCCCAGACTGTTCTACCATGCCTCTGCCTGCTGCCTCAACTGACCATGCCTCTGCCTGCCACCTGCCCGTACCCTAACTTGTTTATTGACGATGCTTCTGCCTGCCGCCTAAATTGACCATGCCTCTACCAGCCACCTGAACAGACCCTGGCTTGTTTATTGATGATGTGACAATGCTTTTGCCTGCCGCCTAAACTGACCATGCCTCTGCCTGCCACCTGAACAGACCCTAACTTGTTTATCGACAATGCTTCTACCTGCCGCCTAAACAGACCATGCCTCTGCCTGCCACCTGACCGGACCCTGGCTTGTTTATTGAAGATGCTTCTGCCTGCTGCATCATTTTAAGGTCACCCATGCTCCGTCCCTTTTGACAATGTCATGAAGGGGAGGAGCTTAGTAATTATCACATAAAATGCAGGCATGCAAAGGTTTGTGAAACCTTCTGCAAAAGCTTAATAGAAGGATCAAGCTGCCATTGTCTGATTAGCAATTTCTAATCTGTTTTTATGTTTACAGAGGTTTCCACTACTGACATTTCTTTCTGAAAATGCCAGCACCATGGCTCTGTTGTTCCAATATTTGTATCCATTAACCTGGAGGAGGTATGCAGATAAGAATTTTTAACTTTCCTTAATCTTTTCTGATGTGCATACAGGCTCTGGCTTAGAAAGCATTCAGACCCACGGGTCAGCATTACAGCCAGCTAAAGAGCATTTTTAGTAGGTTAGCAATGATATCTCCCGCATATCTATCATGAAATAATTTATTAAACCCCTTGACTGCAATTATACAAGTAGTGCTATTAGATGAGCTCCAGAACATGGCTGCCTCACCTCAGGCAACTGCTGGTGCAGGTGGACAGCTCACACTTTAGACGTGCTCCCTTCCTTCCCTCAGGCTCTGAGCCGCGCTGCATGGAGAAGAAGGAGGAGGTGGGTGGAGGAAAAATTGACCAGGCGTGAAGGAGGAAAAAGTTCCTCCTCCTCTCTGAATGTTGGGGCCTCGCCTCGGCCTCAGGACGTGATGTCACTGGTTGCTAGATGCCAGGCGGTAAGGGAGTGTAGCAACCAGTGCAGCGGGCAGCAGAGAGGCCAGCGGATGGTGCAATAAGAGAGTCGGGGTGGTGCCACTGCTGCTGAATGTAACAGTAAGTGACTGTCACAGCTTCGGTGCCCCCCCTTTGTGGCAGCACGCACCCAGGATCGGCCCTAAGTGTCCTTGTGTCCTGAGTGTCTGTGTGCAGACACCTTGCTCCCCCTTGCCCCCCCCATGCAGACGCCCATGCTGTCACCTAAACAGACCCTGGTTTGTTTATCGACCATGCTTCTGCCTGCCCCCTAGATTGTTCATCAACCTCGTTTCTGCCTTCCACCTAAACTGACCTTGGCCTGTTAATTAAACAATTTTTTTGCCTGCTGCTTGGACTTATCTTTGCCCTGTTTCTGTAGTAGTGGGATTCAAGACAACACAGGGGTCTCACATATGTGAGGGGCTTCAGAATAGTTTTCATAATTGAGAAAACAATGTTTTTGGTTTTCTTAGGGATTCGTAATTCCTAGATCAGGGATATGCAATTAGCGTACCTCCAGCTGTTTCAAAACTACAAGTCCCATCATGCCTCTGCCTCTGGGTGTCATGCTTGTGGCTGTCAGAGTCTTGCTATGCCTCATGGGACTTGTAGTTCTGCAACAGCAGGAGGTCCGCTAATTGCATATCCCTGTCCTAGATTAAGGTCTAGAGACCAGATGCTTTGAAGAGATTTGGGTGGGAAGAAGCCTCTGCCCTTGTGCCAGGTCTTACCTGACCAATGCCCTAAGCTTGATATTTCTGTCTGCTGCTGACTGACCCTGGCCTGTTAATTGATCATGCCTCTGCCTGACACCTGTACTGACTCTGGAAAAAGAAAGTGCTGACTGCGCTAACTACTAAATAAATATGTGTTTGACCACTCTTGTTATAGCAGTGAAAAATATCTATTGACTATCGTTATGAAGGTACACATACACCATCCAGGGACCTCAGAAGGCCCGCAGTGTCTTGCATGTATGAGCTCAATGATTTAACATGAGGACATAAATAATCGTCAACAAGTTTACTTGCTGGTTCCGTGAGGCAACCGTTACCAGAAACTATTGGGCGACCAGGAAGGAGTGGCATGTAATGTAATGAAACATGCAATCCCCTCCTGGTCGCCCAATAGTTTCTGGTAACGGTTGCCTCATGGGATCAGCAAGTAAACTTGTTGACGATTATTTACGTCTTCATGTTAAATCATTGAGCTCATACATCCAAGACACTGCAGATCTTCTGAGGTCCCTGGATGGTGTATGTGTACCAGAGGGAGCTTGGTTAGTTGCCATCGACGTCGAAGCCCTCTACAACTCTATCCCCCTTGATTGGGGTGTTCGCGTTGTAGAGGGCTTCATCTCTGAGTAAGGTCCGAGGGCTAATCCGTACAAAAAATTCATTCTGGATCTGTTGTTATTTATTTTGACCAACAATATTTTTGTTTTTGACCGCTCCCATTACCTCCAGGTACAGGGATTTTGCGATAGGGACTAAATGTGCCCCATCGTACGCCAATCTGTACCTGGGGGTGGGAGCTTAAGATTTTTTCGTCTGATGAATATCAAGACTTTTTTGATAAGGTACTCATCTGGTGTCGTTTCATTGACGACATTTTTGTCGTCTGGACCGGCGCTAGAGAGGAACTCTCCTCTTTCATAACCAAACTTGAAGATAATTGTTACAATCTAAAGTTCACCATGACCTGTGACCTAAAAGTAGTTAATTTTTTGGACATATCAGTTTATTTGAATCCTGATGGTACGATTGGTTCCTCCTTGTTCAGAAAACCATCAGCGAGCAATACGATATTACATGCCGCTAGCTCTCATCCCAAGCCCTTGGTTCAGAGCATATCATACAGTCAATATCTCAGAATAAGGAGGAACTGCAGTCGGGACAAGAATTTTGAAATGGAGGCTGGGGCACTGCAGTCCCGTCTTTTGGACAGGGGCTACAGTCGCTCTATCCTAAAAAAGGCCTATCATAGGGCCAAGCAAAGAAATCGAGCTGAATTGATCCACTCTAAGAAAATACAAAAGGCTGACCATCAGGTGCGATTAATAACAAGGTATTCGGCTGAACATAGGAGGGTTCGTCAAATCATCCAAAAATTTTGGCCATTATTGGCTACAGATGAGGTCATCTCTACTGTAAATATGTCAAGGTCTTTCCTCAGATCTCTTATAGGAAGTCTAGGTCAATCAGTGACCAATTGGTCCACAGTCATCTTATGCCCAAGTTAGGTGGACAGACCCGTAGAGGTACGGCCCCTTGTGGTAGATGCAAATTTTGTAGACCTCTTATGAACTCATCTGAGTTAATTCTTCCCAATGGAAATGTCTACAAACCAATTTTCTTTGTAAATTGTCAATCTATTGGGGTTGTCTACTACATGGAGTGCGAATGCCACACCTTCTATGTAGGTAAGACAAAGAGACCATTTTTCCACAGAATAAGGGATCACGTTTCCCTTGTAAAAAATAAAAAGATGGAAACCCTATAAGCCGACATATAGGCTTATATCATTCTTTCCAAATGTCTAAAATGAAATTCTTCGCTCTAGAATATCTACCCACTCATGATAGTTGAGTTGAGTTGAGAGGTATCTTGATATACAAAAAAAAGAATGGACAAGGAGTACATATGTACCCGGGGACTTTTAAAGCAGTGTTCAATAGAGAAACAACAAGTATTAAAATTATTTATATGTTTATTGAAAACAGTAAAAAACGAACAAGCATTACAATAAAATGACCATCCATACTGAATATATGGCTAGATAAGCCATATGTATGAAAAACTGCCGTAAAGTCACTCAACTAGTTTCGCTCCAATGAGCTTCTTCAGGAGTTTAATTGACGTTAAGGCAGATCACACTGAGAAAATACAATAGAAAAATACAATAAACAAGCAGAATGGCTAAATGACAAGTTAGTTTGGTTTAGATACACATCAATAGAGGGTGTTCAATTAAATGAAAACACCTGGGAAAATTACAAACATGTTGGATGAAATATTGTAGCAATTGTTATTAGATAATTATCACGGTTTGTGCTGGAAAGAAAAACTCACCCTGACTCTTCAGTTTATGGCCCATCCAAAACAGGAGGTAAAAAAAGATCAAATTGAATACAGGCAATCCCAGAGTGTGTCATATACCCAATCCTCCAAGACAATGGTCCACCCAACAATAGGAGCCATAGAAGGAAAAAGGCAAAATAGAACTTAACCTACAGATTAAAATAAGAAAAACATATTTTAATGAAAATGATAATTTGACCCCACAAGGGGTCCCATGAAAGTGAGTCAATATAGGGCAGCAAAATAGTAGCCTGATTTGAAAAAAATCCTACCTGAATAACAGGTCACAGAAAACAAAAATATGCCAATTCATCAATGGCCACTAGACTTGGAGCACAGGGGATCAAAATTGTTGGCCCAAAAGGTTAGATATCTTGAGAGTGTGTTGCTGATAGCAACAAGGCCGATGCCGGCAATTATCAGAGAGGTGCTGACAAGCTGTAAAATTATATATAGAAGAAAGAAATTGAGAAATGAAGTGAATTTAGAAATCAAGTCCATAAGGGGGCCAAAAAGAAACAGTCTAAGACCTCCTTAAGAGACTTACCTGGCTGAAGTATATGATTGACACAGGAGACTGGAGAGACAACAGCTGCCTCTCCCAGTTTGGAGAGAGCGTCCTGACAGAAGTCACGGCTGGATAGCCGTGCGCTTTTAAACCTTCCGTTGCGGCGGCTTCTGACATCACCGCCGTGACGCGGACGATCAGGTCCCCAGCCGGTGCACATGCGTGAGCCTCCACGAAGGGAGGACAGCATGGAGTGGGTCAAAATGCTGGAAGGATTGATCCGACGCACGCCCGATGACGTGGGCGGTGTCACTCCACCGGCAACAGAGACCGGCAGCGCCATCTTGAATAAGGGAAAAGCCTCTGTTGAAAAAGGGCTAAAACGGCCACAAGCAAATGACAAAGGCGTCATTGTTGTAGAATGGAACCAAAGGGCTAAAAAAACACAAGGAGAAAATAGAATGGAGCTGCAAGAGCAGCGGGGGACAAACTAATGGGGGCACAAAGATGAATGGGCGATTGGCATGACGCCCAAATCAAAAAAGGCCCCCGGGCGTCCGTATGGCTTCATGAGTGGACGGACCAGAGTCTGGAAGACTGGGTGATGGAAATAAACCTCTGAAACAAATATAGACCTCTAAAAAAAACTAAATTAATTAAATTGATAACTGAGCCAATTAAGCAATATATAAAGTTTAGTAATATATGGCTTCCTGAAGATAGTTCAGTCAGCCAAAAAAGTTTTTTATATAGATGGCTGACTAAAGAAGGAGGGACCACAGCTGCAGGGCTGAGATTTTCCAGAACAAATCGTGAGTATAAATAGTACATCAGTGAAGGCAGGCGATGGAAAGAATCAAATTGATATCAAAAGAATTTCAAACATTGATACATCAAAGCATAATTGGGTAAAAAAATATTAATAAACAAACAAAAAATGCAAGAAGATGAAAAATGAGGGGTTAAAAAAGAAAAAAGGTGGAAATAAAAAATAAAAAATATACAACTAAAATTCAAAGAAAAGGTTTGAAACTAAACGCATTCTGCTCTAAAATATCCAGGTTTAAATGATGCATTTAGTTTCAAACCTTTTCTTTGAATTTTAGTTATATATTTTTTATTTTTCATTTCCACCTTTTTTCTTTTTTAACCCCTCATTTTTCATCTTCTTGCATTTTTTGTTTGTTTATTAAGATTTTGTTTGTTCATACATTTACTTGTATGGAGTTACCCAATTACGCTTTTGATGTATCAATGTTTGAAATTGTTTTGATATCAATTTGATTCCTTCCATCGCCTGCCTTCACTGATGTACTATTTATACTCACGATTTGTTCTGGAAAATCTCAGCCCTGCAGCTGTGGTCCCTCCTTCTTTAGTCGGCTATCTATATAAAAAACTTTTTTGGCTGACTGAACTATCTTCAGGAAGCCATATATTACTAAACTTTATATATTGCTTAACCACTTGCTTACTGGGCACTTAAACCCCCTTCGTACCCAGACCAATTTTCAGCTTTCAGCACTGACGCATTTTGAATGACAGTACAATTGCGCGGTCATACAACGCTGTACCCAAATGATATTTTTATAAATTTTTGCCCCACAAATAGAGCTTTCTTTGGGGGGTATTTGATCACCTCTGCGGTTTTTATTTTTTGCGATATAAACAAAAAAAGACAGAGTTTTTTTTTTTAAAAAAAAACAATATTTTTTTACTTTTTGTTATAATAATATCCCATTTTTTTTTTAAAAAACTATTTTTTTTCTCAGTTTAGGCCGATACGTATTCTTCTATATATTTTTGGTAAAAAAAATTGCAATAAGCGTATAGTGATTGGTTTGCACAAAAGTTATAGTGCCTACAAAATAGGGGATAGAATTATGAAATTTTTATTATATATTTTTTTTTTTTACTAGTAATGGCGGCGATCTGCGATTTTTGTCAGGCCTGAGATATTGCGGCAGACATATCGAACACTTTTGACACTATTTTGGGACCATTCACATTTATACAGCGAACAGTGCTATAAATATGCACTGATTACTGTATAAATGTGACTGGCAGGGAAGGGATTAACACTAGGGGGCGATCAAGGGGTTAAATATGTTCCCTATTAGTGTTTCTTACTGTGTGGGGGAGGGGACTGACTGGGGGAGGTGACCGATCTGTGTCCCTATGTACAAGGGACACAGCATCGGTCTCCTCTCTCCCTGACGTGGATCTCGGCATCACGTGACACGGCGGGCACAGCTGTTCCCCGACGCGCGCCCTCGACGGCACGCGATGGGATGTAACACAGCAGGACGTCCAGGGACGTCCACCCGGCACTTGAGAGCCGCGCTGCAGACGTCTTTCGTCTATAGCGCGGGTCTCAAGTGGATAATTGGTTCAAATATCAATTTAATTAATTTATGTTTTTTTAGAGGTCTATATTTGTTTCAGATGTTTATTTCCATCACCACTCCATGGTGTCCTCCCTTCGTGGAGGATCACGCATGTGCACCGGCTGGGGACCTGATCGTCCGCGTCGCGGTGGTGATGTCAGACTTTGGTAGGTTTAAAAGCACGCGGCTATCCAGCCGTGACTTCTGTCAGGACACTCTCTCCAAACTGGGAGAGGCAGCGGTTGTTTCTCCAGTCTCCTGTGTCCATCATATACTTCAGCTAGGTACGTCTCTTAAGGAGGTCTTAGACTGTTTCTTTTTGGCCCCCTTATAGACTTGATTTCTAAATTCACTTCATTTCTCAATTTCTTTCTTTTATATATATTTTACAGCTTGTCAGCACCTCTCGGATAATTGCCGACATCGGCCTTGTTGCTATCAGCAACACACTCTCAAGATATCTAACCTTTTGGGCCAACGATTTTGATCCTCTGTGCTCCAAGTCTAGTGGCCATTAATGAATTGGCATATTTTTATGTTTTCTGTGACCTGTTAGTCAGGTAGGATTTTTTTCAAATCAGGCTACTATTTTGCTGCCCTATATTGACTCACTTTCATGGGCCCCCTTGTGGGGTCCAACTATCATTTTCATTAAAATATGTTTTTCTTATTTTAATCTGTAGGTTAAGTTCTATTTTGCCTTTTTCCTTCTATGGCTCCTATTGTTGGGTGGACCATTGTCTTGGAGGATTGGGTATATGACACACTCTGGGATTGCCTGTATTCAATTTGATATTTTTTGACCTCCTGTTTTGGATGGGCCATAAACTGAAGAGTCAGGGTGAGTTTTTCTTTCCAGCACAAACCGTGATGATTATCTAATAACAATTGCTACGATATTTCATCCAACATGTTTGTAATTTTCCCAGGTGTTTTCATTTAATTGAACACCCTCTATTGATGTGTATCTAAACCAAACTAACTTGTCATTTAGCCATTCTGCTTGTTTATTGTATTTTTCTATTGTATTTTGTCAGTGTGATCTGCCTTAATGTCAATAAAACTCCTGAAGAAGCTCATCGGAGCGAAACTAGTCGAGTGACTTTATGGCAGTTTTTCATACATATGGCTTATCTAGCCATATATTCAGTATGGATGGTCATTTTATTGTAATGCTTGTTCGTTTTTTACTGTTTTCAATAAACATATAAATAATTTTAATACTTGTTGTTTCTCTATTGAACACCGCTTTAAAAGTCCCTGGGTACATATGAACTCCTTGTCCATTCTTTTCTTTGTTCTCACTAAGCGGGATGAGGTGTTTTTGATTTGACCGAGTTTGCCCTATTTTCATATTTAGGTATCTTGATATAGCGCTGTCTTACCCCGAAGGGCCCCGACGCACTTGACTAGGGCCAATTAACTTACCAGCATGTCTTTCGAGTATGGGAGGAAACCAGAGTACCCAAAGGAAACCCACGCAGGCACAGGGAGAACATGCAAACTCCAGGCAGATGGTGTCGTGGTCGGGATTCGAACCAGCGACCCTTTTGCTGCTAGGTGCTAACCAATACACCACTGTGCTGCTCACAGATAGAGGGGGAGATGTGGATAAGAGTCTCTTACAAAGAGAAACAAGGTGGATTAATTCCCTGACAGCTACATCTTATTCAGGTTTGAATGAGTCCATCAGCTACAAGCTGTTCCTTTAAAAGGTTTTCCTAAAAATTGGCTATATTTGCAGATGTTTACTCCTTGACCATTTCATAATCTGATCTGGTCAATTATCCAGTCTTATGGGCTATGTGTTTTAAATTTGTTATTTGTGACCTGCGTTTGGCTGAACCCTTCATGCCTTTGACATTCGGAGTGTTAGATTGCCATAAATGTTATTATTATTTATCAATAATTAACGTTATATATATATATATATATATATATATATACCGTATTTATCGGCGTATAACACGCACAGACGCACAGGCATATAACACGCACCCTAACTTTAAGAGGGAGGTTTCAGGAAAAAACTTTCCACAGCCCCCTGCGTATAAAACGCAGGCAGTTTACCCTCTATTTTCAGCGTAACAAAGTGAGTGTTATACGCCAATAAATACAGTGTGTATATATATATATATATATATATATATATATATATATAATGTAATATAAGGCTAAGGATTATTGATAAATTGTCAATACTGTGATCTTTTTACAGACTTATTGTTTAATATTTATCCCTTTAGGAACCCTGTTTGGGTCAGGCGACCATATGGACGCCCAGGGCGCTTTTTACAGTGCTGCCTCAATTTTTGGCTCCACTGGATGGCGCCATGTTTCTCTAGTGTGTCCTGAACCAAAACTCCCCCCTTTCTCCTCCTGGGTGCTGATTGGTTAAGTCCGTTTGGTTTCCCAGCCTGAGGGGGAGTTATTACCTATCTTTGCCTGGAGAGCTTTTTTACCAACATTGACCTAAATCAGTCTGTTAGGATTTTTTCCATCTCAACATGGCGGAAGGTGTGGGTTTGCACCTTGATGCCATTTCCGTTTGTGTTGCTGACGGTGTCTCTGGCTCACTGGATCTGAGGCCTATGCGTAATTTCCGGTGCGCCGCTGACGCCGCGGCGTCACTTCCAGTTTGTTCCACGGCGCAATTTCGTCACTTCCGCTGCGACCTTGCCACGCGGTTGGACGCAACTGAAGCGTCCGCTCCTCCCATTTGTTTGGCGCCAAACTAGGCGCCCAATAGGGAGGTGGAGGTTGGTATTTAAACCCACTGATGGATGACTTTAGTGTAGGGCCCGGACGCCAAGGGGGGAAGGTGTATACTTTGGAACCGCTGCTTCAGGTAAACAGATCCACTCATCCTTGTGGATATTTTTAATTACATTTTTTCATTATTTTCCAGTTAGATTAGTGACTGCATAATTATCTCCTAGGTTTCAGGGCTTCTTTTGACCTTTTGGAGTGTGAGATATCAGCATTCTTTTTGTGGTGGTTCTACACCTGAACTTGATTTTACAGCATCTATATAATTACAGGTAGATTTCTAGCCCCACATTTAATCCCAAATTTTAGGTATTTGCTTCAGTTGATTTGTTTATTAAGTGTTTTCCATCCCGACCGTAGGCGGACCACCAATCAGCATTTTGTGGGTTCTCTAAGCACATACCAACCTCTATGGTTACACTGGATGATCCACTCTTGGGGTCCCTTTTTGATCTCCTGGCCTCAATTACAACCTTCGTTTGACCAGTCCATCTCTTTATACAGGTACCGTATAAACTCGAGTATAAGCCGACCCGAGTATAAGCCGAGGTACCTAATGTTACCACAAAAAACTGGGAAAACTTACTGACTCGAGTATAAGCCAAGGATCAACAATGCCTCACTGTTCCCATCCTTACTGTTCCCATCCTTACTGTTCCTATCCTTACTGTTCCTATCCTCACTGTTTAAATTTAACATTGTAAATAGTACCTGAAAAAAAGTTGAGAGGCTGCGGCGTCCATCGTTTAAATCCCGCGGTCTCTTCCTGGTCCCTTCCGTGATAGGTGATTCTCAGCAGACACTCTCCGCCTATCACGAATGTTCTCTCATCCTCAGTTTCCCAGCAGACACTGTGTTCGGTGTTCCGCCAATCACAGACGTCTGCTGGGAAACTGAGGATGAGAGAACGTTTGTGATAGGCGGAGAGTGTCTGCTGAGAATCGCCTATCATGGAAGGGACCAGGAAGAGACCGCGGGATTTAAACGATGGACGCCGCAGCCTCTCAACTTTTTTTCAGGTACTATTTACAATGTAAAATTTCGCTGACTCGAGTATAAGCCGAGGGGGGACTTTCAGCCCAAAAAAAAGGGCTGAAAATCTCGGCTTATACTCGAGTATATACAGTAATCTTTGCTCTTATTATAGTCTGTCATTTTGGTCTCAGCCAACTCGGGATAAAATATTATATTTGTACTTCATTTACAACTTTTGTACTTTTGTATTGTTTTTGTAATCTTATGAATTGTTTTCTTTCTATTTCCAGTAGATAGTGCCTGATAAATTTAATTCTCCTGAGGAAGCTACTAATTGTGGCGAAATATGTAAAGAGAATTTTTCAGCTTGCACATTCTTGAAACTGTATTGTATATTGGATGGATTTTCTATATTCTGTATTTTTTTTTATTTTTTATAAATAAATATTTTTTCATATAAATGTTGTTGTGATTTTGCACCTTTAAAATCCCAAAACCCCTACTTTTTCTAAATTGTTACCAATTAAGGGGATGTGGTGCCAATACTATTTATAGATGATAAGTAAAAAATTATTCTCCTATCGTTATGAAGGATTATCACCAAATACCCTCCATATTCTTATTCAGTGATAAAAATTAATATGTGTTCCAAACATCAACCACCAAACAACTCACAAAAAACCTTAAAGAACCTTAAAATTTAAAATGTAATTTCCCGGTTCAAGTAGTTTTAAACCCAAAAGCAAACATTTATTATATTGTAGCTAACCAAATTTTAGATTTGATGGCTGCATAATTTTTGCAGGCCTTCTTTACTTTTATTTTAACCTGTTGGTCTGGCCTGGAAATCTGTTGTTTCTCAACAGAACAAGCACTCCTGCAAATGTAGCAGTTAGAGTGTAGAGACATAACATTTACCATTGACAGGGGTGCTTACAATGATCAGCTTTAATTTATTCATGGAAAAACTTTACCTCAAAAGAAAAATAAAACACTGCCCTTCCCCCAGACTGACAATGCTGCTGTCCAAAGGTGCCCCCTGTGCTCATTCATCCTACATGAGTGGGGGCACTCTAATACAGGAGGTGTGTTACTGGCCACATTACCAGGGGAAAACAGAGGGAAAAAGCCTAAAAAAGAAAACTAATGCAGATACCACCTCTAATAATTGGTAAGTGTATATATATTAACCAATCAGGAGCGAGAGTCCCAGATGGCTGAGGCACTCGTGGACATCGCAGGATCAAGATGAGGCTCAGGTAAGTATTAGGGGGGCTGAGGGGGGCTGCTGCACACAGAAGGGTTTTTATCTTAATGCATAGAATGCATTAGGATAAAAAAAAAAACTTCTACCTTTACAACCCATATTAGAGAGCAGGGAAGTATTTTCAATAATGAACTGCACCTAGTGGCAGGGGTAGCACCAAGTCTCAAAATTTCCAAAATGTACCACCTGTGGATAATTGTGGCAAAATTCAGCAAGTAATCTGAAGAAGTAAAGCCTTGTTTACACTGTCAATCCTCGGTCAGTGGTGGTGATTGGTGGTGGATTGCTCTGCAGAGGTCAAGTTTGACAAGCGGTAAGGCCTGTTTTAATCTTTAAAAACCTGCACCTGACACCTATTAGCAAAAGTATGTAGACATAACAATGCACAACCTGCCTCGCTCCCTTAACCACTTCCTGACCAGCCGCTGTCATTTTACTGCGGCAAGGTGGCTCGATATCACAAATTGTCGTAAGTGTACGTTGGCATGTGCACCTGCTTTTGTGAGGACGTGCTCACATTGGCCAGCAGGGGAGCCAATCAGCGGGTCCAGTGGACTCGATGTCCACCGGCCAGCCACGACCGTTTCCCGCAGTGACAGAACGGGGATCTGCCTGTGTAAACAAGGCAGATCTTCGTTCTGACAGGGGAGATTACACAGATCCTGTCTTTCTGCTATGCAGGAAGACGGATATGTGTGTTTCCCCCAGTCACACAGTCCCCCATACAGTTAGAAAACACAAACAGGGAACACATTTAACCTCTTGATTGCCCCTGATGTTAAACCCTTCCCTGCCAGTGTCATTAGTACAATAACAGTGCATATTTTTAGCACTGATTACTGTAATAATGTCACTGGTTCCCCAAAAAAGTGTCAACTATGTCAGTTAGGTGTCCGATCTGTCTGCCGCAATGTCCCAGTCCCGCTAAAAATCACTGATTGCTAGTAAGAAAAAAAAATGCCATAAATCTGTCCCCTATTTTATAGACACAATAACATACGATTATTGCTAATTTTTTAACAAAAATATGTAGCAGTATTCATGTCAGCCTAAACTGATAAATACCTTTTTCTTTTTTACTTTATTTTTTTTGGAAATGTTTTATACCAGAAAGTAAAAAATATATATATTTTTTTCCAAAATTTTTGCTATTTTCTTGTTTATAGCGCCAAAAATAAAAACCGCTGAGGTGATCAAATACCACCAAAAGAAAGCTCTATTTGTGGGAAAAAAAGGACCTACATTTTGCTTGGGTACAGCATCTCACAACATCGCAATTGCCAGTTAAAGCGAAGCAGTGCCGTATTGCAAAAAATGGCCTGGTCAGGAAGTGGGTAAATCCTGGTGCTGAAGTGGGTAAAGGAGAATTGTACAAAAAAATGACAGGTTAAACCAACAAGTGCTTTTTTACCACTACAATTCATTTATATTGGCTTTTGAAATTTTACAAATGTGGCAATTTAGAAATTAGATAAAAGGTTTAGCACTGGGAAACACTTCTTGATAGATACGTAGTGCATTTTATATACAACTATATACACTGCTCAAAAAAAATTAAAGGAACACTTTGAAAACACATCAGATCTCAACGGGGCATGAAATCTCATGCTGGATATCTATACTGATATGGACTGGGTAATGTGTTAGGAATGAAAGCATGGCACATCATTTGATGGAAATAAAAATTATCCACCTACAGAGGGCTGAATTCAAAGACACCCCAAAAATCAAAGTGAAAAAATTATGCAGCAAGCTAGTCTATTTTGCTGAAATGTCATTGCAACAACTCAAAATGGTCCTCAGTAGTTTGTATGGCCCCCAAGTGCTTGTATGCATGCCTGACAACATCAGGGCATGCTCCTAATGATGAGACAACGGATCGTGTCCTGGGGTATTTCCTCCCAGATCTGGACCAGAGCATCACTGAGCTCCTGAACAGACTGAGGTGCAACCTGGCGGCACCGGATGGACCGAAACATAATGTCCCAGAGGTGTTCTTTTGGATTTAGGTCAGGTGAGCGTGGGGGCCATTCAATGATATAAATTTCTTCATCCTCCAGGAACTGGCTGCATGCTCTCGCCACATGAGGCTGGGCATTGTCGTGCACCAGGAGGAACCCAGGACCCACTGCACCAGCGTAGGGTCTGACAATGGGTCCAAGGATTTCATCCCGATACCTAATGGCAGTCAGGGTGCCATTGTGTAGCCTGTAGACGTCTGTGTGTCCCTCCATGGATATGCCTCCCCAGATCATCACTGACCCACCACCAAACCGGTCATGCTGAACGATGTTACAGACAGCATAATGTTCTCCACGGCTTCTCCAGACCCTTTCATGTCTGTCACATGTGCTCAGGGTGAACCTGCTCTCATCTGTGAAAAGCATGGGGCACCAGTGGCGGACCTGCCAATTCTGGTGTTTAGAAAATGCCAATCGAGCTCAACAGTGTCCGGCAGTGAGCACAGAGCACACTAGAGGATGTTGGGCCCTCAGGCCACCCCCATGAAGTCTGTTTCTGATTGTTCGGTCAGAGACATTCACACCAGTGGCCTGCTGGGGGTCATTTTGTATGGCTATGGCAGTGCTCATCCTGTTCCTCCTTGCACAAAGGAGCAGATACCGGTCCTACTGATGGGTTAAGGACCTTCTACGGCTCTGTTCAGCTCTCCTAGAGTAACTGCCTGTCTCCTGGAATCTCCTCAATGCTCTTGAGACTGTGCTGGGAGACACGGCAAACCTTCTGGCAATGACACGTATTGATGTGCCATCCTGGAGGAGTTGGACTGCCTGTGCAACCTTTATAGGGTCCAAGTATCGCCTCGTGCTACCAGTAGTGACACTGACCCTAGGCAAATGCAAAACTAGTGAAAAACAGTCAGAAAAGATGAGTAGGGAAAAAAAAATGTCAGACACCTCCATCTGAAAAACCATTCCTGTTTTGGAGGTCGTCTCATTGTTGCCCATCTAATGCACCTATTGTTAATTTCAATTAACAGCAAAGCAGCAGAAACTGATTAACAACCCCCTTTGCTACCTAACTAACCCGATCAATAACCCAGGAGTTCCCAGGAGTTCTGATTCAAAAGTGTTCCTTTAATTTTTTTGAGCAGTGTAGATCAGACAAAAGCAATGTTTCGGAGCCATGCAGGACCCCTTCATCAGGCATGTGACCCTGATGAAGGGGTCCTGCGTGGCTCTGAAACTTTGTTTTTTGGCTGTAACAATGTGATCACTAACTTTGGACCCAATTTTGGAAATCCCTGGTGTGCTGGTGACAATTTTTGTTTTGTTCCAAATGAGCGACAGTCCCTGAAATCAGGGACAGTTGGGAGCTGTGTATCCTCACCCCACACAAAACAAAGGCAATGTCTTCCTTCCCTATTCCCTTCCAATCACTTTTAAAAAAAGCCTACAATTGCAGTGGATTTCTCTTTCACAGTGCTCAATAAATTTAATCTTAAGACAAGTAAACACATGTAGAACCCATTACATCCCCTACCAATTTCAGGTTGCAAAACCAATGCATAGGTCACTTAATTTCACCTTTACTCCCCAGAGCTGGTTGACACTAGATAGAGTTTACAGAATGAATGTAACGTTCACCCATCAATAACTAATAACTACTTATAATTAAGTTGCAGGGAACATTTTCAATAGAATTCAGTGTGTGAACTTTGACCCCGTTTCTGTGTCAGCAAGGGGTTTACAAATACAAAAAACTCCTAATTCTCTAAAAGCTGGCAAGCAAACATTTATTTATTTATTTATTTATTTATTTATTTATTTTTGCACCTTTTGGAAGAGAAAAAACAATATGTCTCAAAGTTTTAGGCTGGGTTCACACTTGTGCGACACGTCAGCCGTCCTACTTTGGATCCGACTTTGCCCTGCGACATGAAGCTGACATATGTCCGACTTTCAATGAACGGGGATCCGACTTGGATCCCCGCCAATACCAGACACTGTGTTTGGTATGAATCCTGAGTGGGAACTCCACGCCAAATTTTAAATAAAAACCGGCATGGGTTCCCCCTCCAGGAGCATACCAGGCCCTTCGGTCTGGTATGGATTTTAAGGGGAACCCCTACGCCGAAAGACGGTGTGGGGGTCCCCCCAAAATCCAAACCAGACCCTTATCTGAGCACGCAACCTGGCAGGCCGCAGGAGAAGAGGGGGGGACGAGAGAGCGGCCCCCTCCCTCCTGAACTGTACCAGGCCGCATGCCCTCAACATGGGGGGTTTGGTGCTTTGGGGCAGGGGGGCGACCTGCGGCCCTCCACCCCAAAGCACCCTGCCCCCATGTTGATGAGGACAGGGCCTCTTCCCAACAACCCTGGCCGCTGGTTGTCGGGGTCTGCGGGCGGGGGGCTTATCGGAATCCGGGAGCCCCCCTTTAATAAGGGGCCCCCCCACCCTATGTGAATGAGTATGGGGTACATCGTACCCCTACCCATTCACCTGGTGGAAAAAAATGTCAATAAAAACACACACACAGCTTTTTAAAGTAATTTATTACACAGCTCCGGGGTCTTCTTCCGACTTCGGGGGTCTCCACGCTCTCCGGTTCTTTCTTCCTTCTGCCGGGCCTCCGCTATCTTCTTCCAGCTCTTTTGCTAGCGGGGGTCTGGTCTTCTCCGTCGCCTTCTTCCCTCTTCTCCTCCTCGACGTTGACACGTCGCTTCCTCCCGCTGTAATGCTGGCTGTGCGGTGCGCTCCGATTTCTATAGGCTTCTCATGACGTCACAGTCACAAGCTCCGGGTGGCTCCGGAGCATGTGACTGTTGCATCATGGGAGCATGTGGCCACCTGGAGCATGTGACTGTGACATCATAAGAGACCTATATAAATCGGAGCGCACCGCACAGCCAGCATTACAGCTGGAGGAAGCGACGTGTCAACATCGAAGAGGAGAAGAGGGAAGAAGGCGATGGAGAAGACCGGGCCCCCGCTAGCAAAAGAGCTGGAAGAAGATAGCGGAGGCCCGGCAGAAGGAAGAAAGAACCGGAGAGCGAGAGAAGAACCGGAGAGCGAGAGAAGAACCGGAGAGCGGGAGAAGAACCGGAGAGCGAGAGAAGAAGAAGGCGACGAAGAAGACCGGGCCCCGCTAGCAAAAGAGCTGGAAGAAGATATTGGAGGACCGGCAGAAGGAAGAAAGAACTGGAGAGCGAGAGGAGAACCGGAGAGCGGGAGAAGAAGAAGGCGACGGAGAAGACGGGGCCCCGCTAACAAAAGAGCTGGAAGAAGATAGCGGAGGCCCGGCAGAAGGAAGAAAGAACCGGAGAGCGCTGAGACCCCCGAAGTCGGAAGAGACCCCCGAAGTCGCAAGAAGACCCCCGGAGCTGTGCAATAAATTGCTTTAAAAACCTGTGTGTGTTTTTTTATTGACATTTTTTCCACCAGGTGGATGGGTAGGGGTACGATGTACCCCATACCCATTCACATAGGGTGGGGGGCCGGGACCCGGGGGGCCCCCTTATTAAAGGGGGGCTCCCGGATTCCGATAAGCCCCCCGTCTGCAGACCCCGACAACCAACGGCCAGGGTTGTCGGGAAGAGGCCCTGTCCTCAACATGGGGGCAGGGTGCTTTGGGGTGGGGGGGGCCACAGGTCGCCCCCCTGCCCCAAAGCACCAAACCACCCATGTTGAGGGCATGCGGCCTGGTACGGTTCAGGAGGAATTGGGGCTGCTCTCTCGCCCCCCCACCCTCTTCCCCTGCGGCCTGCCAGGTTGTGTGCTCGGATAAGGGTCTGGTTTGGATTTTGGGGGGACCCCCATGCTGTTTTTTCGGCGTAGGGGTTCCCCTTAAAATCCATACCAGACCCAAGGGCCTGGTATGCTCTTGGAGGGGGAACCCATGACGGTTTTTTATTTAAAATTTGGCGTGGAGTTCCCCCTCAAGATCAGCAGAGTACGAGTCGCATGTCAAAGTCGGATCATGCAAGACTGCGGTCCGACTTTGATCCCGACTTCAATGATAGTCAATGGGCTGAAGTAGGATCAAAGTCGGACCAAAGTAGTACAGGGAGCATTTTCAAAGTCGGACCGACATGTGTCGGACCAGTTAAGACGGCTCCTATAGAGAAACATTGATTTTCACACGTCATGCGACATGAGCTCCCAATGTCGGAGCGTTTGTCGCCCCAGTGTGAACCCGGCCTGAAAGCTGAAATCTAGGCATATATGAAAGACACAAGTGAATGCAGTTTGGGAGTCATTAATACGTCATTAATTTTGTAATTTTTCCTTTAATAGGCTATACATTTCATCTTGTTATTTTTGGCTGGAGTTCTGCTTCAAGTCTGTCTCTGATAACCTCCAGCTTCTGGGGGTTGTGAAGAACAAACTAGACACGCATTGCACTGACTTCCAACAGTGAGCCCCTCCCTATTAAAGTGGTTGTAAACCCTTTTTTTCTACTTCTACCTATAGGTAAACCTAGAGAAAGGCTTACTTATAGGCAGTAGTGTATTTAGGTTTTGTGCTGCCCTAGGCCTGACTAAACTCGTGCACCCCCTAATTTAAATATGACCCACCCCTTCCTGTCAATGCCACACCCCTTTCTGTTTAAAACCCGCCCTGAAATTTTCGAGTGGGGACACTAGTTCTTAGGGCCTGGGGGGGGGGGGGGGGTCCTGGATTCCCTTAATTTACATAATTTCCTCTCACTTCCTGTTTTGGCTATGGGGCAGGAAGTAAATCTCTGCAATGGGACAGGGATGGTAAAAAATAAACTGACAGGGGCTAAAACCCTCCCTTACTTTATCCAAAATTCATTAAAAAAAGTGTTGCCTATATTTCTACTTTAAGCAGAAATTTATGATCATTTTAATGAGAGGACTAAGAAGATATAACCATGCCAATGGTGCAGCAGAAAACATATAGCACAGTGAGGAAGGTTTGTGATCCAGGATGATAGGACAGTCAAAATTAGAAGCAGCTTGCGTTACACTAACAGTGTAGCACAAGCCGGCGGGGACTCTTTCCGTGCTGCCCCCCTGCAAAGTGCTGCCCTAGGCCTGGGCCTTGTTGGCCTAGGCCAGGATACAGCGTTGCCTATAGGTAGTGGAAATATCTCCTAAACGTGCGCCATTTAGGATATATTTCACTTGTAGTCTGCAGAAAATGTTAACGGCACATGCACGGGGAAGAAATAAAACTAAGTGCCATTTCTTCCCTAGCCTGTGCCGTTAATGGCGGCTCCAGTGCGCATGCGCGGGAGTGACGTCACACGGCTCCGGCGAATCACAGAGCCGGAGTCCGCAGCCCAGAAGGAAGAGGGGCCAGAAGATGGATGCTGCCTACACAGGGGACATCGCTGAATTCTTTTGCAGGTAAGTGGTACATAATGGGCTAGTATGCGATGCATACTAGCCCATTATTCTTTTCATTTGCAGGCTTTGCAGTGAACAAAAGAGGAAGTAAAACCCCTCAGGGTTTACATCCTCTTAAACAGCGAGAATGCTTCCAGAAGCATCTGGAATGTTGATTCGTAGGCTGTGGATCCTGTTTATTCAGCAGGCAAGGGATGGTATTGGACCTGGTGTTTTTGATGATTCTATACTGCTGCTGAAGTTTAGATCAAGACCCTTTAAAAGGAGTGAAACGGGGTCTTTGATAAAACAGACTCTATTTCCCACAGTCACATGGCATAAGAAGCTCTGTTCTCTGATAGGTGGAAAGTCTGTCCCCAATAACCCAAAGAGGCACCTGATGCTACGTGTGAAGGCCGCTCTACAGCGGAAGTCAAAGAAATAACATGGATTTGCTGATGGACACTTGGACTTGCTATATGGGCTCACAAAGAAATTCTCCTATCTGATAACAGCAAAGTCCGGGACCACATTCGCCAAGTACTTCCACCAGAGATCAATGAAGTTTGAGAGAGACTCATATGAAAAGGATTTTTAAATAGTAAAGAAGTGGATTAACCATCTACCAGTAACATTATTTTCATTGATGTGTGTGCCTGATATGGGGACATATGAGAAGTCTTCAGTAAGAGTCCCTAGGTATGATGAGAGGGTTTATATTCTTTCCAGCAGCCTTCGTAATAGAATCTGTGAAGTGGGAAGTGAATTTACTGGCAATTAAGGGGATAGGCATATAAGGAAATAAGGAAGCCCATATATACTGTATATGGTAAAAGAGTTTTGTATGGTCCACCCCATGTACAGCCTGCCTGGGGTGTTCAAAGGCTGCATCTTCCACCCACCCAGCACTTAACCACTTTCTGGCATGATGGTAATATGCCAACCCTGTTAGACCCTAGACCAGATCATTATTAGAATTCAATGGGCCCTATCATGAATAGGGGCCCTCCGACATGAAGGGGGAACTCTGACAAAAAGCAGGACATCTGACGTGATGGCGGTCTCTGAGGCAATGGGAGGACCTCTGACATGATAGGAGGACCTCTGATGTGATGAGGGACCTCTGATGTGAAGGGGGCTTCTGAAGTGAAGTTAATTTCATCAAGGTAGTTCTGTACATTATTTCAAGCTCTGGTTTCGCATTCAGTCCCCTTCCCAGGTAACATTTAAAGGGTTTGTAAAGGCAATTAAAAAAAAAAACATGTCACACTTACCTGCACTGTGCAATGTTTTTTTACAAAGTAGCCATGATCCTCCTCTTCTCGGGTCGCCTGATGGGGCTCTGGGCGCCTCCTCCCTACTGAGTGCCCCATAGCAAGCCGCTGGCTATTGGGACACTTGTGCATGCTCCCTCCCAAGCCGCACTCTCTGTGTCCATAAGACATGGCTTGGCCCTGCCCCTTCTCCCTCCTTACTGGCTGTGGTTGACAACAGCAGGAGCCAACGGCTCCTGCATCTCAACCAATGAGGAGGTAGAGACTCTGCTCTCGTGCACATCACTGGATGGCAATTAGGCATGGATAAGCATTAGGGGAGCTGAGGGAGGAGCTACACACTGAGGGTTTTTCATTACCTTCATGAATAAAATGCATAAAGGTAAAAACCTTCCTCCTTTAGAACCATTTTAAGTTTGCCTTTTAAACTGGGATGCCTCAAGATTTACAGGGTGCCAGAACTGAAAAAAATTTGTTGAGAATTGCTGCTTTAGAAAAGTTTTCTTTGTAGGTCAGAGTTCTTCTTCAATGCCTGGTGTTCTCTTTTACACGTGAGTCAGTTTATCATAACAGCGCTTATACCTCCATCATCTCTCAAGTTGAGGCACAGTCTGAACATCTCTCTGCACCAATACCCCCGGATTTTTAGGCTAACACCTTGATAAAATCAATTCTCTGTCTGTCACTCTGCTGATAAATGCATGCATATAATCATTATCTACAACCTTCTGTTACCAGGTACCAGTACAAACGTGTGACAATATTTTCATTTTTTATAGTTCATTACAAATACGATTTTTACAGGGCACCTCTTGGCGGGACGCTATATTTCTAGATTCAAATGAATATAGTTCTTTTTTACCTGCGAATGATGCTTTATATGTGATTTAAGGTGCCCATAAATGTGCAGACTGTCTGCATAAAAGGCTGTTAGACCTGTTTTGATGATAATAAGTGCATGTATGGATTCCCTTCAATTTACTTCAAGATTATTTAAGACTCTTAAGATATTATTTAGGCAAGGCAGAAGACTCAACCACTGGTGGGCCATATTAACATATATATTCATCTTCCATAAAATCAATCATTGTCTTCTGAATGATAATGGCCTCTGACCATGGTATATTTGTTCCTACCTGTATCAAACTGGTGTTGGAAGGTTTTCGGCACACGGCTTGGCACCAGGGTCATGCCACCCATGAGGCCAGTTGAAACGCCTGCTCCAGCAGCAATTTTGGAGTACTATGAGGGGCGGCGCTGAGACCAGACAGTCCATAATAGACATTCCATCCTCAGTGTGCTTATTAACACTACACCTGCTAAAACTACAGGCTTAGCATTACTGATCTGCCTGTCCAGACACTGCACCCGTCACACAGGCAGGAGCCACGCACACTACGTCACTTCCGGTAATGAGAGACAGTCGGGTGGAACGCAGCTGAAGAGCACGCTGCTATCCCCGGTCAGGTTCACTCTGCTGTTTAATCCAGCTAGCGTTTTTTTTAAATTTCTGCCAAGGATCACCATTAACACTGTATGGGATTTGTTTTTAGTGTATAATATATTTTTAATATTACTTTTTAAATTAAACTTCAAATCTTTTTGATACTACACCATGGGAGCCATTATACAGGTATTTTTCTTATGAGGAGCACACATGAGTGTATCAGCAATTGCCTAATATTTGGATATCAAGTGACATCAAAGAGAGATACTGGAGAGCCTGTAGACGCTGTGACTTGGAGAACCAATCGTAAAGGCCATCTGGATTTAGTCTATATGCGAGACACCCCTGCAGGGGTTAAAGGAGCTGGTGAGTGGGGACCTAAGAGGGGGAGTATGAAAGTCACCTGCTAAATCCTGCTACAGCGAGCACAATTCACATTGGAACTCTTCGTTGGCTCTTTTTGCACTTTTATGCACTTGGGATCCGTTAAAGCAATACCGTATGAATTACTGGACTGATTATGAACTTCTTTTTATATGTCATGTTACTTTGAACATTGGAGGCACTGCCTTTTCACTTATTATCTAATATACTGAGTACCTACTATACTCCCTCTCAAGGGACATATGAGGATTCTAATCCTACACGAGCACATTAGCACTTTATGTGAGGGGTTCCCCTAATCACATATGAATTATTTATTGTGCACCTGGTTTACAGTTTAATTTGCACTGTATTTATCACATTAGTTTCACGTATTTTGCACTGAGGATTTGTATAGATATCCCCTCAGGATTTCAATCAATCACTAGTTTACAGTTTTGCATAGGAGGGATCTTCCTCACATAGGGGACTTGCTAGTAGATTATATTGCACACACTGTTAATTTTTATTGCACAGATCACGGCCAATGGTATTACTAGTGAGGTATACCACCATTTTTTGTGACTATCTAGATCCCATCCAGTATTCTTTACGAAACAGCCATATAAAGAGAGACCTGGAAGATGGTAGCGCCACCAACCCCAACATCTCTGATTTTTATATTTCTAGAGTTCCCCTTTGGGAAGCTTATTAGGGGAGGCTGCAACCTTCATATTTATCCTAAGCGTGGAAATTCCCATTCTTATAGGGGCAGCTTAATGAGCAGGCAGGCTCAGCCCCACTGAGCAAAGCTCCTGGTCTCTGCACCTGCCTATGAGAGGTGCAACGATCGAGAGCTCCGCTTATTGAGACTGAGCCTGAATTTTTATTAGGCTTAGCGTCATTGAGTTTATCGCCCAAGGGATCCATTTTTGCTGCACAGGGAAAGAGGGGAAAGGGGTGGTAATTGACCTAGGCATGCTTCCATGCTTGGAAAGCTTTCAGCACACAAGAGTAATCCCTAAAATTCACCATATGCCCCGTACACACGACCGGTTTTCCCGTCGAAAAAAGTCAGATGAGAGATTTGGTCGGGAATCCGTGTATGCTCCATTGGACTTTTTCCAACGGAAAAACTGCCGGAAAAAGATAGAGAGCAGGTTCTCTATTTTCCAGGCGGAAAATATTCCTATCAGGAAATACGTTCATCTGTATGCTTTTCCGACGGGAAAAAAAAAACACGCATGCTCGGAAACAATTCAACGCATTCTCGGAAGCATTGAACTTCTTTTTCTCGCCTCATCGTAGTGTTGTACGTCACCGCGTTCTTAACGCTCGAAAGTTCAGAGAACTTTTGTGTGACCGTGTGTATGCAAGCCAAGCTTGAGCGTAATTCCATCGGAAAAAACATCCAATTTTTTCCGACGGGAAAACCGATCGTGTGTACGGGGCAAAACGGAAGTCCCTTTTGTCCACTGCAAGTGGGTTTTGCATTCCCACACAAGTCTACAGCAATGCAAAACCCACTTGAAGTAGGTGAAATCACATGTATAGACAACGCTACAAATCACAGTCTTTTTATAAAACACAATGAATAAGCACCCCTACCAATGTAAAATTGGGATGTTATTGGGATGTTACCCATTAACCTAAAGCTAGTCATAGATAGATAGAATTTTGACAGAAAACTCCTAGGAAAAGTATTAGGAAAATGTATGCAAAAATTCTCAGAACATTCTCAGAAGATTTGTTTGAATTTTCTTATCACTGAGGTGAAAAACAAATGTCGATCTGACCCACTAATGATTACAAAAACATACAAACTTTCTTAGAACCTTCTTTTCCCAAGAATATTCATTTGAAATTCTACGCATCTATGGCCATCTCTTCCTCTGCGATACCATACATGTCTGGAGGGTAGTACGAAAGATATTGGGGCTATCTCTCTATATATCTACATTCTTGTCTATTCATGAAAACCCAATGTTCTCTCAAAGCATGCAACATGATGCCTTCTTGCTATGGAGATTGAAAGGGCTTACACAGGTCACCTCCCTTTTGTGGACACAGGCAATTTTAAATCTTTCCAAGTTCTAGCAACTGAATTTGACTTACCAAACCACCATTTCCTATACTTAATACAATCTACCAATTATAAAAAGGCTTGCTGTCTGGATGAGAATCAAAGATTCCAGATTTCCTTGATAAACAGACTTATCCAAGACCGGCTATATTCTATCTCAGGTATTTATTAACAACTCGGCTCCTTCGTTATGAAACCAGCTACCACCATGTCCTAAAAAATTGGAACAAGGAAGGACTTTCCGGCTATAGACCTGACTGATAAACTCCTAGAGGGCTATAAAAAATCCAGAGACTGGTGATCAATGAAACTTGGACAGATTCATCCCAATTTAGCCTTCATCCCTTTTCTCTCAACAAAGAACCCGCCCCAGGCTCCCACCTACCCTCTGTTTGGCCTTCTCTCTACCACCGCTTTTGGTGGTGCCCATCAATGTTAGCCTTCTGGGACCAAGTGATTAGCTACATATATGGAGTAATGATCTGCCTCATCCATAAGATTCTCTTTGATTATTATTATTCATCTGTGAGACAAATGCCTCCCTAACTTCTCCTGATCAACTTACTAGACCACATTTGAATCCATAATGGATTCATCTCTGCCTGTCACAATGTCGGGTAGGAGGGCCACTCACAAAGCAAATGTTGCCCAGTTCCTGATTAGGGATGAGCCAAACCCCCCCGGTTCGGTTCGCACCAGAACATGCGAACAGGCAAAAAATTTGTTCGAACACGCGAACACCTTTAAAGTCTATGGGACACGAACATGAAAAATCAAAAGTGCTAATTTTAAAGGTTAATATGCAAGTTATTTGGTGTTTGGGGACCCGGGTCCTGCCCCAGGGGACATGTATCAATGCAAAAAAAAGTTTTAAAAACGGACGTTTTTTCTGGAGCAGTGATTTTAATAATGCTTAAAGTGAAATATTCCTTTAAATTTCGTACCTGGGGGGTGTCTAAAGTATGCCTGTAAGTAGCGCATGTTTTTCGTGTTTAGAATTGTCCCTGCACAAAATGTCATTTCTGAAGGAAAAAAAGTCATTTAAAACTATTCGCGGCTGTAATGAATTGTCGGGTCCCGGCAATACAGAGAAAAGTCATTGAAAGTAAAAAATAAATAAATGCCCAGGGTTCCCCCAAACATCAATTTTTAAAGGGAACCCCTCACCAAAATAAAAAAAAAATGGCCTGGGGTCCCCCCAAAAATCCATACCAGACCCTTATCCGAGCACGCAACCTGGCAGGCTGCAGGAAAAGAGGGGGGACGAGAAAAGGCCCCCCCCTCCTGAACCGTACCAGGCCACATCCCCTCAACATGAGGAATTTGTCCCCATGTTGATGGGGACATGGGCCTCATCCCCACAACCCTTGCCCGGTGGTTGTGGGGAGGGGAGCTTATCGGAATCTGGAAGCCCCCTTTAGCAAAGGGGATCCTCAGATTCCGCCCCCCACCCCATGTGAATTGGTAACGGAGTACATTGTACCCCTACCATTTCACAAAAGAAAGTGTCAACATTTTTAAAAACCACACAGACACAGTTGTGAAAAGTCCTTTATTAAAAATAAAAAATAAAAAAAGCCATACCAGCATTGTAATGCAGTCTGTCCAGCGATGATCCATGAATCTCCAGCGATGCGGCGAGTCTCCAGCGACGAACGACGCACATCTTCCCTGCACCGGAGCCTCCCAGCTAATGATGCGCAAGCAGTGTTTGACAGTTCTTTTATAACCAAGGTCGGGGCCCCGCCCCCTCTAACGCGTCACGGGGGCACCGACCTCGGTTATAAAAGAACTGTCAAACACTGCTTGCGCGTCATTAGCCGGGAGGCTCCAGTGCAGGGAAGATGTGCGTCGTTCCTTGCTGGAGACTCGCCGCATCGCTGGAGATTCATGGATCATCACTGGACAGACTGCATTACAACGCTGAAATGGCTTTTTTTATTTTTAATAAAGGACTTTTCACAACTGTGTCTGTGTGGTTTTTAACATTTTTGACACTTTTTTTGTGAAATGGTAGGGGTACAATGTACCCCGTTACCAATTCACATGGGGGGGGCTGGAATATGGGAGTCCTCTTTGTTAAAGGGGGCTTCCAGATTCCAATAAGCCCCCCGCCCGCAGACCCCCACAACCACCGGGCAAGGGTTGTGGGTATGAGGCCCTTGTCCCCATGAACATGGGGACAAATTCCCCATGTTGAGGGCATGTGGCCTGGTACGGTTCAGGAGGGGGGGCGCCAGTGTTGCCAACCCCCCCAAGTGAAATTTACTGACAAGATGCCTAAAAAATACGAACAACACCATATTTTTTTTTACTGACACTTCAAAAAACCACCTTTTCAGTGCTAAACTTTGCAACTTTTAGTATTTAAACTATAAACATGTAGCTAAAGCTATTAGCAATGTGTTTAAGTTAAACAAAAGTCAAAAACGGAATTTCTCTATTTACATGAAGGTCCGGTTAATATAACACAGCCAGCACAGAGTTCCCCAATACAGTGCTAGGAAGAACTCTGCGAACCTTGATGTAAAGGACGATGCCACAGATCACGATCTAAGGGGGAACTCTGATGTAAGGGGGGGCTCTGCGTTCCTATTTACATCAGAGTTCCCACTTACATCAGGATCCGCAGAGTTCTCCCTTGCACTATAAGAGGAAATCCTGCAGACTCTGATGTAAAGGGAAACATTGGGAACTCTAATGAGGGGGGGACTCTGGTGACCAGAGATTACCTTCCGCAGAGTGAATACACTAAGGTAAGGGGGGTTACTGATACAAGGGTTAACCTTTATTTCAGTGCCCCCTTACATTATTGTGTTCACTCCCCCCCATTACATCAGTGACCCCCCTCAGACTGACCTTCTCTCAGGTGCACCATGCAGGGCTCAGTCAGGAAACTCCAGCTTGGCGGCTTTGGTTTTATCCGATAGTCTCCATCACCCCCTGTCACCATCACCCCCTGTCACCATCACCCCCTGCAACCATCACCCCCTGTCACCATCACCCCCTGTCACCATCATCCCCTGTCACCATCATCCCCTGTCACCATCATCCACTGTCACCATCACCCCCTGTCACCCCCTGCCTCCATCACCCCCTGTCACCATCACCCCCTGTCAACATTACCCCCTGTCACCATCACCCCCTGTCACCATCACCCCCTGTCAACATCACCCCCCCCCCATCACCATCACCCCCCGTCACCATCACCCCCCGTCACCATCACCCCCTGTCACCATCATCCCCTGTCACCATCACCCCCTGTCACCCCCTGCCTCCATCACCCCCTGTCACCATCACCCCCTGTCACCATCACCCCCTGTCAACATCACCCCCTGTCACCATCACCCCTGTCACCATCACCTCCTGTCACCATCACCCCCTGTCACCATCACCCCTGTCACCATCCCCCCCTGCCTCCAACACCCCCTGTCACCATCATCCCCTGTCACCATCACCCCCTGTCACCATCACTCCCTGCGTCACCATCATCCCCTGTCACCATCATCCCCTGTCACCATCCCCCCTGCCTCCAACACCCCCTGTCACCATCATCACCAACTGCCTCCAACACCTCCTGCTGCCTCAAGTCCACCCCCCTCTGCCACCATTATTCACCCCCCTCTGCGGCCTGCTACCATCACCTGCAGTCATCTGTCACCGTCGTTGGCTGGGCTGGGACTCCGTGCCCGACTCTAAGTCCCCCGTGGACTTTGGAAGCTGGATGCAGGGCTCCTCTGTTCCGCGTGCTGCAGTGCTCAGCCTTCTGGCTGCTCCAGTGCTGCTCCTGGTTACAGTGTTAAAAACTGGCGCTGTCCGCTGTGGCGGGATGTGTTATTACATCACTCGCCTCGCCTCGTCAGCATAGCACGCCACACAGCCCCTGTGAGATCCGCCCCCCTGCTGGCCGAATATAGGATCGGCTCGGCAAGCTCCGGAACTGCGCATGCACAGTTCCAAGTCGGTTTTTTACTGGCACTTCCCCGCTAGCACGGACAATTACGGACGGGTGAAAAAGTGTAGTTTTTATACGGAATGTTCGTAAAAATACGCACGGTTGGCAACACTGGGGGGCGCTCTATTGTCCCCCCTCTTTTCTTGCAGCCTGCCAGGTTGCGTGCTCGGATAAGAGTCTGGAATGGATTTTTGGGGGGATCCCACGCCATTTTTTAAAATTTTAGTGCGTTTCTTTTGCAAATATCTCCTAAACCATGTAGGTTTAGGAGATATTTGTTGCACCTACAGGTAAGCCTTAATCTAGGCTTACCTGTAGGTTAAAGTGGTATGTAAGGGTTTACAAAGTGGTATATAAGGGTTTACAACCACTTTAAGTCAGGGCTCTGGCTGGGCCATTCAAGAACAGTCACAGAGTTGTTGTGAAGCCACTCCTTCGTTATTTTAGCTGTGTGCTTAAGGTCATTGTCTTGTTGGAAGGTAAACCTTCGGCCCAGTCTGAGGTCCTGAGCACTCTGGAGAAGGTTTTCATCCAGGATATCGCTGTACTTGGCTGCATTCATCTTTCCCTCGATTGCAACCAGTCGTCCTGTTCCTGCAGCTGAAAAACACCCCCACAGCATGATGCTGCCACCACCATGCTTCACTGTTGGGACTGTATTGGACAGGTGATGAGCAGTGCCTGGTTTTCTCCACACATACCGCTTAGAATTAAGGCCAAAATGTTCTATCTTGGTCTTATCAGACCATCTTGGAGTCCTTCGGGTGTTTTTTAGCAAACTCCATGCAGGCTTTCATGTGTCTTGCACTGAGGAGAGGCTTCCATCGGGCCACTCTGCCATAAATCCCCGACAGGTGGAGGGCTGCAGTGATGGTTGACTTTCTACAACTTTCTCCCATCTCCCGACTGCATCTCTGGAGCTCAGCCACAGTAATCTTTGGGTTCTTCTTTACCTCTCTCACCAAGGCTCTTCTCCCCCGATAGCTCAGTTTGGCCGGACGACCAGCTCACACTAGGAAGGGTTCTGGTCGTCCCAAACGTCTTCCATTTAAGGATTATGGAGGCCACTGTGCTCTTAGGAACCTTAAGTGCAGCAGAAATGTTTTTGTAAGCTTGGCCAGATCTGTGCCTTGCCACAATTCTGTCTCCGAGCTCTTTAGGCAGTTCCTTTGACCTCATGATTCTCATTTGCTCTGACATGCACTGTGAGCTGTAAGGTCTTATATAGACAGGTGTGTGGCTTTCCTAATCAAGTCCAATCAGTATAATCAAACACAGCTGGACTCAAATGAAGGCGTAGAACCATCTCAAGGATGATCAGAAGAAATTGACAGCACCTGAGTTAAATATATGAGTGTCACAGCAAAGGGTCTGAATACTTAGGACCATGTGATATTTCAGTTTTTCTTTTTTAATAAATCTGCAAAAATGTCAACAATTCTGTGTTTTTCTGTCGATATGGGGTGCTGTGTGTACATTAATGGGGAAAAAAATGAACTTAAATGATTTTAGCAAATGGCTGCAATATAACAAAGAGTGAAACATTTTAGGGGGTCTGAATACTTTCCGGACCCACTGTACATGTCCCCTGGGGCAGGACCCGGGTCCCCAAACACTTTTTATGACAATAACTTGCATATTAACCTTTAAAATTAGCACTTTAGATTTCTCCCATAGACTTTTAAAGGGTGTTCCGCGGCTTTTCGAATTTGCTACGAACACCCCAAATTGTTCGCTGTTCGCCGAACGGGCGAACAGCCAATGTTCGAGTCGAACTCATGTTCGACTCGAACATAAAGCTCATCCCTATTCCTGATGAACAAATTTGCTCTGTGTATGGCAAGCTTTAGGGGGGTCATATAAATAGATGAAGACTTTGTATTAGTTGAGTAAGCCCTTATGTTCAGTAAGCACATATGTAAGCACATATGTAAAAATATAATTCAAACATCTAACTGGTTTTCTGTAGGAGGAGAAAGTGAAAATATAGATGATCCCTTCTATTTAGAACAGCTGGCAGCACACAGAACAAACACTGAAATTCACTTTTTTTATTTTTTTTGCGTTAACACAGTGCACCCTAATACACAGTATGTGTGTAAACAGGGCATTGGGAGATTTCATGGCCGGGCCTTTTATATATAGGAGTGTAGAGTATTGTCTTTTTTTTTTTTTTTTTGTGTTGTTGCTGTTTGGAAATATTGAGAGTGTGTATGTGTCCTATGTACTGTATTGTAAAATATGTGATGTGTTGTTAAAAAAAACAATAAAAAGATATAAAAAAAAAAAAAAAGTAAACAGGGCCCTGATTTAATGGTGCCACAGCGTCGGCTGCACTGGTTTCCATCGCCAGCGTGTTTTGAGGTATTCCCCTGGGCACTGTCTGCCGGTCTGCGCCAGCTGCCCAGGTGAGTATGCCTCCCTTATTTAGCACGCTGGCATGACGCTGGGGGCGTCTTGCATGCTGGCCATTGGGGTATATATAGCACACCTGGTGCAATCAATGGTCTTTCATGTGTTACTGGACACTTTATAGATCACATTCGGATTTTGACCCACCACCAATGGGATCCAAGGTATATTTTATATCTTTTTAGTAGCTTGTGTTTGTACAGTGTCACTTTTGGGTATACCTCAATTGTACCCACTTCACTTTCATGGGTATTTAAGCCTTATATAGGTGTATCCATCTGTTTCTTATTTTGCAACTTCCCTTTGGTGTTTGGTATTTTCCTATTGTGTATCACACACTTGTCACCCTCTGCTTTCCCTGATTTAATCAACTACTTCAGGCTTTATGACATTATGCTAGCAGCACTATGCACTTTGTAATCACTTTGCACATTTTACACTTGATAGATGAGCTTCGTACTGGCTGAATGCACTCTGTGAACTCATACATGGATACCTTTTTTGCTCCCTCGAGTGTGGTGTGTACCTGCATGGGCTGTGTGCGGGTCATGTTCCCACAGCTCCCGTTCAGGACCCCTTTGTCGACTGTTTTTCTCAGCATCACATGTTCTAAATTTGAGCTGATTTGTAAGTAATATTGCTTGCTCCTGAGGAAGTGGAGGTTCATCCATGAAACGCGTAGAGATTTTTAGATGCAGTTTTTTCTTGATACAATCATGAGTTTATATCTAGATATTATATGAATTATATAAATCTTATGAACTTAATGGAATTTTGGCAAAATCATGTATCTATCATTTGATATCAATGTATACATATCAGCTCCTATTCAATACTATTTATTTCTGCTACATATTATGTATTTTTATGAGCATTTCCATGTATGAATAAATGTGCATTAAATGTGCATTCATTTTACCCCTTGTGTGTCACATGTCTCATTTAAAGTCCCAAACTTTCCTCTTTTCTCCAATAATATAGGGATGGAGGGACATGCTCTGGTTTACCATGTGCTTCATTTAAAGTCCCAAACCTCCCCTCATTTTTACTTAGCAAGGCCCTGATTCGCCACCAACAATGACCATGCTGGCCAAGGGCCCCTGCCACCATCCTCAAGAAACTGGAATGACATAGGGTACACACACCTGTAATGTGGAGTAACTCCACCATCTTGGAACTTACATTCACCCTGCCTGAGGCCCACCTCCAGAAAATAGTAATGTCCACATGTTCAGAATTAAAAAAAAAAATGTAGCTGAAACATGATGGACCATTCTTTGCCAAAATACAATTCGCCTTTGCCTCTTTACTGTCAACATCGGTAACTCTGCACAGTTCAAGTTCAACGATAACATAGGATTGCCAACCAGCTCTTCCAGTTTCCTCACTGTAGGTCTCCATGGGTGGGTTCTCTAAGGAAGCCTGAACCGCATCTACCCCAACGGGTTCACTTCTTGAGACTATAAGCTTACGTGAAAGTATACTAGGGGTAGTCTGTTCCCATCACCCTCTGCTTCTGGATCTTCTGGCTCTAGATTATAGGGGCCCAAGCTAGCCCCACCCACAATATGCACCCAGTGGAGGGTTCTCACTAAAAGGGGTACGAACTCCTGCTTACATGTATGTTATAGTGTGCTACAATGTGGGTCCATCTGCACCTACTGTACTGTTCTAAAATTTTCCATTGTGGCTGTGTGCATATACATGGAGGTTTTTAAGACATCTTTTTTTCGAAGAGTCTATAAAGTGTAAATTATGGTAGGCAAGTGTAGAGGCTTTATTAATGGGGACACCCTTGACCTGTGAAATTCCATCCTCATAACTTTCTTTATGCTTACTGGGCTACAGAGATCACTATTGCCATAACAACTGTTATTTTCAGAATTGTCAGTCAGCTCACAACAGGCTGAAAATAATCATTGTTATGGCAAATGATACATGTGTTATATTTTTGTGATTCGATCATATATCTGGATAAACTTTGACCACTTTTGACAAAGTCTAACCAAAATCTGGAGACATGGGATGCAAAGGAACCTAATTCTTTATGCCACAGCTTAGAAATAATTTCATTGATTAACTTTACAGGCCTGTTGAGGGAGTTACTGTTTGTCTTTCAACAACTAGCTGTGTCAGATTTTAGAGAACACATGTACACCATGATATAAATAGGTTCAATCAGCTCCAAACATGTCAAGCTAGAAAATGAATTTGTTGTGAAAGATACAATGCTTGTTTTTTAGCTCTATGAAAACGAGCAGAAAAGGTCACTTCATTTGTGCTCTTTGGCCCGTCTCAAATGGCAGTCATTGCAGAAATGTCACCATTTTCTCTCTTTTGCGACTATATTTTTTACACAAAATTTGGACGGTTCTATAGGTGTCTGGTGTCAACAGGTAAAGTATTGGCAAATAAAGGTCATTTGGGAAAAAAACTGGGCAATGTGTGACCCATTGTAACCTTGTGAGTAATATGTTTTTGGCTCCAGAAAATGTCTTTGGTTGTTTTACGTGTTGGGGCGACAAATTGCAGCACCCAATTATTTTCATAATTAACATTTTGACATATGTTACACCTTTATCATATCTGGGAAATAATTTTGTTACCCCTGAAAATAAATATTGAGTTCCTGAATTTAATATAGCTGCTGAACCTAGCAGTAAACTCAAGACCTAAACTTAAAGCCCAAGGCCATGCCCCCCATGACCCCCTCTTTCCCTTGAAGTCCCCATTTTTATTCTTTTGTTTATACATTTCTATGTTCAGACTGGTCATGTGACACATAGGGGCCTTTTTCTATTTATTCTTCTCCCAGCAATGGGTAGTCCTCACTGATGCAGAGAACTTTGCTGACGCCTCTTTGGGTTCAGGTCAATGATGCCCTGCACCCACAAAGATGCCCTGCAACTCAGTCTTACGAGTTGAAAATTAGGCCCTGAGTAAGAAAAAGAAAGTAGACAGGTAGGTGCAACATGAGTGGGTTAAACAGGGGTTTGGCATAAGAGTGGGTTTACCTCAGGAAAAGACCCACCCAGGCCTTGTTTTAAACCAAAGAAGGTCCTCTGTAATCAGGAATGCCAGCTCCAATATCACACACGCTCTCTTTAGAATGAATGATTTCTCCAGTAGTGCTGCACCATGCAGTAGTGGTGGTGACTAAAATCTGTATTCGAGCACATATTGGATTTCCATTGCTCAGTGAGAAGGATTGTCTGCTCACTTTCTTTGAATTATTTTATTTTCATTTTTTTTATTTTTATGGATTTTTATATATTCATGGACTTATGAATGCACTTGTATGGACTTTTATAATACACTGTTACGGATTCACATGTGGTCTCAGTGGGGGGTCCGGTTCAGTTGGTCCGGTGCACAGCTCCCACACACACCACGCTGCACTCTACACTTCCTGGTTTGTTTGTTTTTCACGCAAACAGCACAACAGCACCACCTGCACCAACTGATCAGACCTCTTACCTTGGGCAGAGTTTGCTCACAATAGTTCCATCAATGCCGCTTCCTGATTGTCTCCGTTTATGGTGAATTATGGGCTCCAACTATCCATGGTGCCTGACACATTTGTTCCTCAAAGAATTCCTGCATTAGAACAGCATCTCCGTGATCTCTGTTCCATTTGGATGCAGGTCCAAGAGTCCTTGCGACATGCCAATGATAGGTACAGACTTCATGCTGACCGCTGATGCCTACCTGTGCCTTCCTACCAAGTTGGGGAGAGGGTCTGGCTGTCATCTCATAACCTACGACTCCATGTTCCCTCACTGAAACTGTATTCTCTGCAGGATCTACCCAGTGGCCTAAGCTTTAGACCTTACTTCCGACATGCGTATTTCGAATGTATTCCATGTTTCCTTATTAAAACCTTTGGCGCGCAAACGCTTCACCACCTTTGGCCCATCTCAAATGGCAGTCATTGCAGAAATGTCACCATTTTCTCTCTTTTGCGACTATATTTTTTTACACAAAATTTGGACGGTTCTATAGGTGTCTGGTGTCAACAGCTAAAGTATTGGCAAATAAAGGTAATTTGGAAAAAAACTGGGCAATATGTGACCCAATGGGGCTGATTTACTAATAACAGTGCGCTGCGCTGGTTCTAACCTTAATTGGTGCGCCAGATAACTCCTTCACTTGGCGCAGGAACCAGCGGCGCACTGTTATAGTAAATACAAATGTCAGCGGCGCACTGTTATAGTAAATACAAATGTCAGCGGCGCTCTATTGAAAATGAATGGTTCCCTATGGGAGCCCATTGATTTGAATAGAGGTCGCCCGGGAAGTCGGATGAAGCGTATCGGACTCGCGGGGCGACTCGTGTGCCGGCTGACACAGGGACAGCGTGACTTTGCCAGGCAACTTGGACACGACCTGAGCGCGACTAGCTGGCCGAGAATGTCTCCAGCGCGATGTCATCGCGCTGGTCCTCGGCAGCCTCGCTGTCCCGTGTTTGGTATGAATCATGAAGGGGAACTCCACGCCAAATTTTTATGAAAAAAACGGTGTGGGGGTTCCCCTCCAGGAGCATACCAGGCCCTTAGGTCTGGTATGGATTTTAAGGGGAACCCCCTAAGCCAAAAAAACGGCGTGGGGGTCCCCCCGAAATCCATACCAGACCCTTAGGTCTGGTATGGATTTAAAGGGAAACCCCCATAGCCGAAAAAACGGCGTGGGGTCCCCCCCAAAATCCATACCAGACCCTTATCCGAGCACGCAACCTGGCAGGCCGCAGGGGAAGAGGGGGGGACGAGAGCGGCCCCCCTCCCTCCTGATCCGTACCAGGCCGCATGCCCTCAATATGGGGGGGTGGGTGCTTTGGGGCAGGGGGGCGACCTGCGGCCCCCACACCCCAAAGCACCCTGCCCCCATGTTGATGGGGACAAGGGCCTCTTCCCGACAACCCTGGCCATTGGTTGTCGGGGTCTGCGGGCGGCGGGCTTTTTGGAATCCGAGAGCCCCCTTTAATAAGGGGGCCCCCATATCCCAGCCCCCCACCCTATGTGAATGAGTATGGGGTACATCGTACCCCTACCCATTCACCTGGTGGCAAAAAAAGGTAATAAAAAACACAACACAGGTTTTTAAAGTAATTTATTAGGCAGCTCCGGGGGTCTTCCTGCCGAGCGCCCCACTATCTTCTTCCAGCTCTTTTGCTAGCGGGGTCCCGGGCTTCCTCGTCGTCTTCGGGGGTCTTCCTGCCAAGCGCCCCGCTATCTTCTTCCAGCTCTTTTGCTAGCGGGGCGCCCGGGCTTCGTCGTCACCTTCTTCCGACTTCGGGGGTCTCTTGTTCTGTTCTCCGGTTCTTCTCCCGCTCTCCGGTGCCTTCTCCACGATCTCCGGTTCTTCTCCCGCTCTCCGGTGCCTTCTCCACGATCTCCGGTTCTTCTCCCACTCTCCGGTGTCTTCCCCACGATCTCCGTTTTTTTCTGCCGGGCGCCCCGCTATCTTCTGCCAGCTCTTTTGCTAGCGGGGGCCAGTCTTCTTCGTCGCCTTCTTCCCTCTTCTCTTCGCCCGATGTTGCCTCGTTGCTGTCCACCGCTGCAATGATCTGTCCGAGCAGCGGTGCCACTTTTATTGGCATGGGTGTGGTCACCGGCTGATGCCACCGCTGACCCCGCCCCGTATGATGTCACAGTCCCGGGGAATGATGGGACCGTGACGTGAAACCGGGGCGGGGTCAGCGGTGGCATCAGCCGGTGACCATGCCCCATGCCAATATAAGTGGCACTGCTGCTCGGACAGATCATTGCAGCGGTGGACAGCGACAAGGCAACATCGGGCGAAGAGAAGAGGGAAGAAGGCGACGAAGAAGACCGGCCCCCGCTAGCAAAAGAGCTGGCAGAAGATAGCGGGGCGCCCGGCAGAAGGCAGAAAGAACCGGAGATCGTGGAGAAGACACCGGAGAGCGGGAGAGGAACCGGAGATCGTGGAGAAGGCACCGGAGAGCGGGAGAAGAATCGGAGATCGTGGAGAAGACGGCAAGGAAGCCCGGGACCCCCGCTAGCAAAAGAGCTGGCAGAAGATAGCAGGGCGCCCGGCAGAAAGACCCCCGAAGTCGGAAGAAGACGACGAGGAAGCCCGGGACCCCCGCTAGCAAAAGAGCTGGCAGAAGATAGCGGGGCGCCCGGCAGAAAGACCCCCGAAGTCGGAAGAAGGCGGCGAGGAAGTCCGGGACCCCCGCTAGCAAAAGAGCTGACAGAAGATAGCGGGGCGTCCGGCAGAAAGACCCCCGAAGTCGAAAGAAGATCACCGGAGCTGCCCAATAAATTACTTTTCAAACCTGTGTTGTCTTTTTTATTGACTTATTTTGCCACCAGGTGAATGGGTAGGGGTACGATGCACCCCATACTCATTCACATAGGGTGGGGGCAGGTATCTGGGGTCCCCCTTATTAAAGGGGGCTTCCGGATTCCGATAAGCCCCCCGCCCGCAGACCCCGACAACCAACGGCCAGGGTTGTCGGGAAGAGGCCCTTGTCCCCATCAACATGGGGGCACGGTGCTTTGGGGTGGGGGGGCCGCAGGTCGCCCCCCTGCCCCGAAGCACCAAACCCCCCATGTTGAGGGCACGCGGCCTGGTACGGTTCAGGAGGAAGGGGGGGCCGGTATGGACCGGCATTTTATTTTTTTACATTTCCTTTAACAATAAACAGGTAAAACAAAAAATCGCAGCAAAATTGCAGTACTTGCGTTTTGGATGCGGTTCCATTAAATTCTATTACATCCAAAACACTGTTTTTGGCCTGGCAAAAAAAATCTGCAGTTGCGTTTAAAATCGTTTTTCACAAAGCCTAAAAATGCCTTCAGACGCCAAAGATTTCCACGTTTCAGACGCGGTACCAGCGTTTAGCCGCATTTTAGTTTAGAAGCCTTTTTAAAGGTGACCTATTTTTTTACATTGATAAACTCCAAATTTATGGCAAATGAGGAAAAACCATAATATATAAATATATATATATATATATATATATATATTTATATATATATATAAAAATGAAATTGCTTCCATTGCATTGTGGACAATCCACAACTTGGGGCAGCTGACGTGGCAAGTGGACAATCCACAACTTGTGGCAAGTGATGTGGCAAGTGACACGCTAAATACAACTACACTGCTGCTCTCAGCTGCTGATATCACTCTGGTCTCACTAAATAGCTAAAATCGTAAATAATACTGTTTTTGGAGCTTAGGGCGGCTCCTTATCATATACACGCAAATGTGGTAAAACACGGCATGCAAACGCCACAAAGCGCGCCTTTCTAAACGCCACTTTCAAGCTTAGTTCTGAACACTTTGCACCAGGGTCCCGTCTACATGGGGCCTAAAAACACCTATGCCATTTACAGCTCAAAAACGCCATAGGCTAACATGGAGAGATGTTTTTAAGCTGCAAAAAATGCTCAAACAAGTGGCTTGAAAAACGTCCGTGTGCATGTAGCCTTATATTAACCACTTGCGCACTGCCCAGACCAAGTTTCACATTTCAGCGCTAAAGCACTTTCAATGACAATTGCGCGCTCATACAACACTGTAACCCAATGAAAATGTATTATTTCTTGTCACACAAATAGAGCTTGCTTTTGGTGTTATTTGATCACCTTTGTGTTTTTTTTTTTCTATAAATACAAAAGACCGAGTTTAAAAAAAAAAAAGGATATTTTAACCACTTAACGACCGCTCACTGTATATATACGTCGGCAGAATGGCACCGACAGGCACAATCACGTACAGTGTACGTGATCGCAATTGTACAGTTGGGGGGTCCGATCGGACCCCCCTCCTATACAGTGAGCTGCCGTTTATCGTTGGGGAGCGATCAGAGATGAGGGGGTGACCATTCGATTTCGGCCACCCCCTCGCGATCGCTCCCGGCCAATGAAAATGCTTCCTCCGCCATGTGATGTAAACACAGGCAGGAGGAAGAGATGTCATCTCCCTCGTGGCGGTCTTTTCGATTCCGGCGCCGAGGAGAGAAGAAGCAGGTTAGTGCACCAACAGTCCACTGACACTTAGGTACACATAGGCACACATTTCACCCCCCAGTCACCCCCAGATCACCCCCCAGGTCACCCCCCAGCCCCCAATCACAGTGTCACTGATTGCAGATCACTGCATTTAGTGTCATCTGTGATAGTAAAAAGTTGCAGGGCAGTTAGGTTTAGGCCCCTTTAGGTCCAGGGTAGCCCCCTAACCTCCCCTAATAAAGGTTTAACTCCTTGATCTCCCCCCAGGTAACCCTTTCACCCCCTAACGCCAGCGTCACTAAGCGATCGTATTTTCGATCGCTGTATTTAGTGCCGGTGGTGCCCTAGATAGCCAGTTATTTATTTTTAGTTTCGCCGCAGGTTTTTAGAGCGTCAGGTACCCCCATATATTTTTTAACCCCCTGATTGCCCCTAGAGTTAACCCTTTCACCAGTGATCACCGTATAAGCGTCACTGGTGACACTGGTTACCCAGTTAGTTATTTAGTTATTTAGGTAACCCGTCAGGTTTTTATATAGCGTCGGGTACCCCCATATTTAACCTAATAAAGGTTTTAACCCCCTGATTGCCCCTAGTTAACCCTTTCACCAGTGATCACCATATAAAGGTTACGGGTGACGCTGGTTGGTTAGTTTGCTTTTTATAGCATCAGGGCACCCGCCGTATATAACCCAATAAATGTTTAACCCCCTGATCGCCCGGCGGGTGAGATCAATTAGGTTTTAGCGCCAGAGAGGGTCTGCGTCGTCCCAGGCAGCGTTAGGTTAGTGCCAGTAACGCTAACACCCACGCGCAAAGCATACACCTCCCTTAGTGGTATAGTATCTGATAAGATCTATACTAGCGTCCCCAGCGGTTTAGGGTTCCCAAAAACGCAGTGTTAGCGGGATCAGCCCAGATACCTGCTAGCACCTGCGTTTAGCCCCTCCGCCCAGCCCAGCCCAGCCCAGCCCACACAAGTGCAGTGTCGATCGATCACTGTCACTTACCAAACACAAAACACATAACTGCAGCGTTCGCAGAGACAGTCCTGATCCCTGCGACCGCTAACAGTTTTTTTTGTAGCGTTTGATACATTTGCTGACGACAGTCGGGTGCTTTTTTTCCTGTGAATCTTACTAGTGTACCCCTAAATTTAGAGCCCAAAATGGCAAGACGAAGGTACACTAGTAAAGAGGCCTACGAGATTCTGAGCATGACAGATAGTGAAGAGGAGGTCACGTATCTGTCAGATTCAGGCTCAGAATATCTTCCCGTAGAAGACAGTGACGTCAGCGGCCCCACGTCAGATAGCTCTGACGACGAAGTTGAGGTCCCTGCTAAGGTCAGGCGTACCCGATCCCGATCTTCTGAGGTTGTTGAGGAGCAAGAACCGCAGGGCTCTCGTATCATGGAGCAGAGTAGTACTAGCGCCGCTATTCCTTCTGGTGAATTGGCAAGCACCAGCGGTCTAGTACAGCCTGGGCGTACATCCAGCACTGCAGTATCACTTGGTGACGTGGCGAGTCCCATAAGTGCAGTTCAAGCTGGCGAGGTGGCAAGCACAAGTAGTGTCCCGCTGCCACCAATAAGAAGACAAAGGCAGGCCCGTCGTACCCATAGTGCTCTTCCTGCAGAATTTGCCTATCCTGATTGGGTCCCCACCACTTCTGCAGAACCCGTACTTCCCCCATTCACTGCCCAACCCGGTATTCAGGTGGAAACAGCTGATTTTATGCCAATTGACTATTATTCGCTGTTTTTCACGGAAGATCTCTATAGATCTATTGTGGACCAGAGTAATTTATATGCTGGTCAATTCATCGCCGCTAATCCCCAGTTGCCTTCCATTGCCAAAGATTGGAAACCAATTACGGTTTCCGAATTTAAGACCTTTCTGGGCCTTTCCCTCAACATGGGCACACATAAATTCCCGTCATTGCGTGCTTATTGGTCCACACACCCAATTGACCACATGCCCGTGTTCTCTGCCTCCATGCCCAGGAAACGATACGAGCAGATTTTGCGGTTCATGCACTTCAACGACAATGAACTTTGTCGTCCACGTGGGGACCCTGAATACGACCGGCTCTATAAAATTCAGCCCCTCATAAACCACTTCAACGAACGTTTTGCAGCCTTGTTTATTCCCGATCAAGCTGTCTGCGTTGATGAGTCCCTGATTAAATTTTCTGGCCGCTTGGCTTTCAAGCAGTACCTTCCCAGCAAGCGTGCCATATACGGGGTCAAGCTCTATAAGTGCTGTGACAGGGCAACAGGCTATGTATGGAGCTTTATGGTTTATGAGGGAAAAGATAGTCAGGTTGAGCCGGTCAACTGCCCGGATTACATAAGGAGCGCTGGCAAGATAGTGTGGAAATTGGTGTCACCCTTATTCGGTATGTGGACAATTATTACACGAGCGTGCCACTGTTTAGTCACTTGTTTGATCATCAGATTGGAGCATGTGGCACCGTGCGACCTAATCGCCGGGGCTTTCCCCAGCGGCTTGTAGATGCCCGTCTTAGGCTGGGGGAGAGAGCCTGCGTAAAGTGTAATAACTTGCTCGCTATGAAGTGTAGGGACAATAAGAATGTTTTCCTTCTTACCTCCCTTCATGCAGACACGACAGTCCAAATTCGTACGGCGACTGGTGTTGTGGAGAAACCCCTCTGTGTCCACGAATATAACAAAAATATGGGAGGGGTGGACCTCAACGACCAGTTGTTGGCGCCGTATCTAATTGACCGTAAGGCGAGACGCTGGTACAAAAACGTGTCTCTATCCTTATTTCAATTGGCTTTGCTGAACGCTCATGTGCTATACAGAGCTTCAGGCGGGACGTTATCTCTTCTAAAATTCCAGAATGAGATTGTCACAGAACTCCTGTATCCAGGCGGTTCTGCACCTCACCATCCCCTACCAAATGCAGTAAGCCGGCTGCATGAGAGGCATTATACGCATGTCCTCCCGCGTACCCCTACCCAACGAGCCCCCCAAAAAAGATGTCGTGTCTGTAGCAAGCGCGGATTTAGGCGTGACACCCGTCATTATTGTCCACTCTGTCCTGACAAACCTGGTCTTTGCCTTGGTGAATGTTTTGAACGCTACCACTCAAAAGTGAAGTTTTAGCGTAGGGTACAGCATTTCACAGACTAGGACACACTTACACAGGGTCTCCCAAGATGCCATTACATTTTGAGAGACCCAAACCATTACAGTTGTTAAAGTTACAAAAAAAAAGTGTAAAAAAGAAAAAAAAAACGTAAAAAACAAAAACACAAAAAAAATATAAAATAAAAAAAACAAAAATAGTTGTCGTTTTATTGTTCTCTCTCTCTCTCTATTTTCTCTCTATTGTTCTGCTCTTTTTTACTGTATTCCATTCTGCAATGTTTTATCATGCTTGCTTTTCAGGTATGTAATTTTTTGTTTTCAGGTGCGCCATTCAACTGCAGCGCGGAATTATTTATCTTGACAGCAACAGCGTTTGCTCCCACGATACATAAAGCCGTGACTCCAGTGCTGTAGGAGGTGATTTCACCACCACAGTTAATAAAAAAAGAGCATATATGCCGAAGCGTGGGGGCAGCAGGGGCGGAGGAGCGATTTTGCTCCTAATGCCGCGTACATACGGTCGAAATTCCGACGGAGGCTTGCCCGTGCAAAAGTCCGACCGTGTGTACGCGGCATAACCTTTTATGCCGCGTACATACGGTCGAAATTTCGACGAAGGCTTGCCTGTGGAAAAGTCAGACCGTGTGTACGCGGCATAACTTTTTTGCAGGAGGAAGCCCCCATGCTTCGGCATATATATATTTTAGGCACAGGTTGCGTTAAAAAAATGTTTTATTTTTTACTAGGTTTTGTTTTGGTATTTGCTTTGCAGGTATGGTATGGTAAGGTCTTACTGTTGTACTGTAATGTTACTTTGTTTTAATGTTAACCATCATTTGCTTAGCAGGTACGCCATTCAGTTGCATCGCGGATTTATTTAGCTTGACAGCAACAGCGTTTGCTCCCACGATACAAAAAGCCGTGACTCCAACGCTGTAGGAGGTGATTTCACCACCACAGTTAAAAAAAGAGCATATATGCCGAAGCATGGGGGCAGCAGGGGCGGAGGAGCGATTTTGCTCCTAATGCCGCGTATATACGGTCGAAATTCCGACGGAGGCTTGCCCGTGGAAAAGTTTGACCGTGTGTATGCGGCATAACCTTTTATGCCGCGTACATACGGTCGAAATTTCGACAAAGGCTTGCCCGTGGAAAAGTCCGACCGTGTGTACGTGGCATAACTTTTTTGCGGGAGGATGCCCCCATGCTTCGGCATATATATATTTTAGGCACAGGTTGCGTTAAAAAAATGTTTTATTTTTTACTAGGTTTTGTTTTGGTATTTGCTTTGCAGGTATGGTATGGTAAGGTCTTACTGTTGTACTGTAATGTTACTTTGTTTTTATAATAACCATCATTTGCTTAGCAGGTACGCCATTCAGTTGCATCGCGGATTTATTTATCTTGACAGCAACAGCGTTTGCTCCCACGATACATAAAGCCGTGACTCCAACGCTGTAGGAGGTGATTTCACCACCACAGTTAAAAAAAAGAGCATATATGCCGAAGCATGGGGACAGCAGGGGCGGAGGAGCGATTTTGCTCCTAATGTCGCGTATATACGGTCGAAATTCCGACGGAGGCTTGCCCGTGGAAAAGTTTGACCGTGTGTATGCGGCATAACCTTTTATGCCGCGTACATACGGTCAAAATTCCGACGAAGGCTTGCCCGTGGAAAAGTCCGACCGTGTGTACGCGGCATAATTTTTTTTTGCGGGAGGATGCCCCCATGCTTCGGCATATATGCCCATCCTTAGAAGTGGGTGGATGAAGGGAGGTATTCTAATGGTGGGCATACCCACCGATCAATCTCTTTTTTTCGTTCAGCCAACAGGCTGCATGAAAAAAAAGATTACAATACATGTTCAACAAGGACCAGCAACGTACTGGCATGTTGCTGGACTTTGAATGTTTATACCAGAATGATGCCTGCAGGTTTAGGTATCATCTTGGTATCATTCTTTTCAGCCAGTGGCCGGCTTTTATGTAAAAGCAATTCTAGCAGATAATTAGCCTCTAGACTGCTTTTACAAGCAGTGGGAGGGAATGCCCCCCCCCCCAGATATAAACAGCGCCATTGGGAAATTGGGAAAGCATTTTATCACACCAATCTTGGTGTGGTCAGATGCTTTGAGGGCAGAGGAAACATCTAGGGTCTAACCCCCCCAATTTTTTTCAAAAAAAGAGTACCTGTCACTACTTATTGCTATCATAGGGGATATTTACATTCCCTGAGATAACAATAAAAATGATAAAAAATAAATAAATATGGAAGGAACAGTTTAAAAAATAAAATAAAAGAGCAAAATAAATAATAAAAATATTTTTTTTTTTTAAAAAAGCACCGCTGTCCCCCCCTGCTCTTGCGCAAAGGCGAACGCAAGCATCGGTCTAGCGTCATATGTAAACAGCAATTGCATCATGCATGTGAGGTATCACCGCGAAGGTCAGATCGAGGGCAGTAATTTTAGCAGTAGACCTCCTCTGTAAATCTAACGTGGTAACCTGTAAAGGCTTTTAAATGCTTTTAAAAATGAATGTAGTTTCTCGCCGCTGCGCGTTTGTGCGAAATTTTAAAGCATGTCGTGTTTGGTATCCATGTACTCAGCCTAAGATCATCTTTTTTATTTCATCAAACATTTGGGCAATATAGTGTTTTTTAGTGCATTAAAAATAAAAAAAGTGTGTTTCCCCCCAAAAAATGCGTTTGAAAAATCGCTGCGCAAATACTGTGTGGAAAAAAAAAATGCAACACCCACTATTTTATTCTGTAGGGCCTTTGCTTTAAAAAAATATATAATGTTTGGGGGTTCAACATAATTTTCTTGCAAAAAAAAAATGTTTTCATGTAAACAAAAAGTGTCAGAAAGGGCTTTGTCTTCAAGTGGTTAGAAGAGTGGATGATGTGTGACATAAGCTTCCTAATGTTGTGCATAAAATGCCAGGACAGTTCAAAACCCCCCAAATGACCCCATTTTGGAAAGTAGACACCTCAAGCTATTTGCTGAGAGGCATGTTGAGCCCATTGAATATTTTTTTTTTTTGTCCCAAGTGATTGAATAATGACAAAAAGAAAAAAAAAAAATGTACAAAAAGTTGTCACTAAATGATATATTGTTCAAACATGCCATGGTTATATGTGGAATTGCACCCCAAAATACATTCTGTTGCTTCTCCTGAGTACGGGGATACCACATGTGTGAGACATTTTGGGAGCCTAGCTGCGTACAGGACCCCGAAAACCAAGCACCGCCTTCAGGATTTCTATGGGTGTAAATTTTTGATTTCACTCCTCACTGCCTATCACAGTTTCGGAGGCCATGGAATGCCCAGATGGCACAAAACCCCCCCAAAATGACCCCATTTTGGAAAGTAGACACCCCAAGCTATTTGCTGAGAGGTATGTTGAGTATTTTGCAGATCTCGCTTTTTGTCACAAAGTTTTAAAAATTTAAAAAAGAAAAAAAAAAATATGACTTTCTTAATTTTCAAAAACAAATGAGAGCTGTAAAATACTCACCATGCCTCTCGGCAAATAGCTTGGGGTGTCTACTTTCCAAAATGGTGTCATTTGTGGGGGTTTTGGGCTATCTTGGCATTTTATGGCCTTCAAAACTGTGATAGGTAGTGAGGAGTGAAATCAAAAATTTGTGCCCCTAGAAATCCTGAAGGCGGTGCTTGGTTTTCGGGGGCCCGTACGCGGCTAGGCTCTCAAAAAGTCCCACACATGTGGTATCCCCGTACTCAGGAGAAGTAGCAAAATGTATTTTGGGGTGCAATTCCACATATAACCATGGCATGTTTGAGCAATATATCATTTATAGTGTTGAGCGAACCCGAACTGTAAAGTTCGGGTCCGTACCGAACTTTAGCTTTTTCCTGAACCCGAACCCGGACTTTGCCCAAAAGTCCGGGATCGGGTTCGGCAATCTAATAACGCATTTAGAAATGCTTCAGGGGCCAGCCAATCACCTTTTGATTAGCTGGTGTGCCCTTAGAAGCCATCATAGCCATGCCTACTAATGGCATGGCTGTGATTGGTCAGTGCAACATGTGACCCAGCTTCTATATAAGCTAGAGGCACACAGCACACATGACACTCTGCTTCAGAATAGATAGGGAGAGGATCTAGTCTACTGCTGCTGCTTTTAGGGAGAGATAGAAAGATAGAAGAGGTAGTCCTGATTCTACAATCTGAGGGAAAAGATAGAGAGATAGTGTAGTGTAGGGCCAGGTTCCTGTGTTGGTGCTTTCAGGGACAGAGAATATTATATAGAAGTCCAGATTCAGAGATTAAAATCAGCGATCTGCATAGGTCTACCTATTCGTGTTGCAGTGCAGTCTTTTTACACTGCCATGAGCCCAGTGTCAGAGAAAATCTAACTTTTAGGGGAAAAAAAAAGGCACTTTATTGTTCTATTCTCCAAAAGACCCATAGGGCAAAAAAAAAAAAAAGCATTTTATTTTGCTCGTGCAAAAAAAGACCCGTTTAGGGCAAAAAAATAAAAAATTTCACTTTAATGTACACTTGCAAAAAACGCCGTTTAGGGGCACAAAAAAAAGTTTGCAGTGTGTTATACATATTTTGAGGTGTGTGAAATAAACAATTTCTATATAGTTTTCTCCTACTGTGCTATACTAAAAAAACAAAATTTTTTTTGAATAGCATTTTCTGCAGTTCTGTAGCTGTGCGATTCAGCGGTTACGTACTGTGGGTGTGTTCTGCTCTTCCAAAAAACGCCGTTTAGTGGCACCAAAAAAAGGTTGCAGTGTGTTATACATATTTTGAGGTGTGTGAAATAAACAATTTCTATATAGTTTTCTCCTACTGTGCTATACTAAAAAAACAACATTTTTTTTTAATAGCATTTTCTGCAGTTCTGTAGCTGTGCGATTCAGCGGTTACGTACTGTGGGTGTGTTCTGCTCTTCCAAAAAACGCCGTTTAGTGGCACCAAAAAAAGGTTGCAGTGTGTTATACATATTTTGAGGTGTGTGAAATAAACAATTTCTTTATAGTTTTCTCCTACTGTGCTATACTAAAAAAACAAATTTTTTTTTGAATAGCATTTTCTGCAGTTCTGTAGCTGTGCGAGTCAGCGGTTACGTACTGTGGGTGTGTTCTGCGCTTCCAAAAACACCCATTTAGGGCAAGATCCTAAATTTTGAAAATATGAGGAGAAGGTCAAAGGGACATGGTGGCCCCGGTCGTGGTGCTGCTGGTGGAGCTCCTGTTGCAGGGAGAGAACGTGGTGGATCTGTGCCAGATACACGCACAAGTGAAACACCTTCCTCAGGTGCGAGTAGGCGACCGAGCCTGCGGCGGTATTTTGTCGCGCCAATGAGGCTGTACGAATGTTTAGGCCAGGACAAGTACAGGCGATAGTAGATTGGGTTGCTGACAGTGCCTCGGGTTCCTTCACATTGTCTCCCACCCACTCTTCTGATGAAAGAACAGAGTTGGCACCTGAAACCCATGTCCATCAGTCTTTCACCTCACCCCCTTGCAAATCAGCCAAGCAGTCTGAGCCCCAAATCATTCTCTTCTGCTTTTCGATGACTCTGTTAGCAGGGTTTCCCAGGGCCATCCACCTAGCCCTGCCCCAGAAGTGGAAGAGATTGAGTGCACCGATGCCCAACCACTTATGTTTCATGATGAGTACATGGGAGGACCATCGCAGTACGTCTCGGATGATGACGAAACACAGGTGCCAACTGCTGCTGCTTTCGCAATTGTGCAGACAGACAAGGAGGGCAGGGGTGAAGACTGGGTGGAAGATGATGTGGAGGTCCTCGACCCCACATGGAATCAACGTTATGCAGGTGACCAGTGTAGTTTGGAGGAAGAGGCGGTGGTCGCACAGAGCCACCAGCGTCTGTCAGCTAGACAGTATATCTGCTACTGCCCAACGCAGCAAGGGACCGAGCACACCAAAGCCAGGTCCAAGGAGTTCCCTAGCGTGGCAGTTCTTCACACAATGTGCTGATGACAAGACACGAGTGGTTTGCACGCTGTGCAATCAGAGCTTGAAGCGAGGCATAAACGTTCTCAACTAGGGATGAGCTTCGTGTTCGAGTCGAACATACGTTCGACTCGAACATCGGCTGTTCGATCGTTCGATGAAGATCGAACGATTTGGGCAGTTCGCGCCAAATTCTAGTGGCGCGAACGGCCCACAATGCACTACGCCATCGCAGTGTCATCCAGGCGCTGTGATTGGCCAAGCATGCACTGTGACCCCGCATGCTTGGCCAATCACAGCGCCGGCAGCGAGGAGAGCAATGATTGGCCACAGGCAGGATGCCTGTGGCCAATTATTGCTGAGGGGGTTTAGTACACGCCCCACACTATAAAAGGCCGCCAGCGCGGCGGCCTTGTGTAGTGTGTTCCGGAGCAGGGAAAGAGAAGCGTAGGCAGGGACAGTGTCATTTTTTTCCTTTTCCTTTACTAATCCTGGATTCCTTGTGTTTAGGGACAGAGAAGGATAGGTAGGGAGAGTGTCAGTGTGTCATTCTGTGCTAAACCTTGTTTGTAGGGACAGAGAAGGACAGGGAGGGAAAGTGTCAGTGTGCTATTCTGTGCTAATCCTTGTTTGTAGGGACAGAGAAGGACAGTGAGGGAAACTGTCAGTGTGCTATTCTGTTCTAAACCAATCTTGCTGAACCGTATTTGAAATCCTTGAGTTTAGGGACAGAGAAGGACACTCGTGGAAACTATCAGTGTGCGATTCTGTGCTAAATCTTGTTTGTAGGGACAGAGAAGGACAGTGAGGGAAACTATCAGTGTGCTATTATGTGCTAAACCAATCTTGCTGAACCATATTTGAAATCCTTGAGTTTAGGGACAGAGAAGGACACTCGGGGAAACTATCAGTGTGCTATTCTGTGCTAAATCTTGTTTGTAGGGACAGAGAAGGACAGTGAGGGAAAGTGTCAGTGTGCTATTCTGTCTTAAACCAATCTTGCTGAACCATATTTGAAATCCTTGAGTTTAGGGACAGAGAAGGACAGTGAGGGAAAGTGTCAGTGTGCTATTCTGTCCTAAACCAATCTTGCTGAACCATATTTGAAATCCTTGAGTTTAGGGACAGAGAAGGACACTCGTGGAAACTATCAGTGTGCTATTCTGTGCTAAATCTTGTTTGTAGGGACAGAGAAGGACAGTGAGGGAAAGTGTCAGTGTGCTATTCTGTCCTAAACCAATCTTGCTGAACCATATTTGAAATCCTTGAGTTTAGGGACAGAGAAGGACAGTGAGGGAAAGTGTCAGTGTGCTATTCTGTCCTAAACCAATCTTGCTGAACCATATTTGAAATCCTTGAGTTTAGGGACAGAGAAGGACACTCGTGGAAACTATCAGTGTGCTATTCTGTGCTAAATCTTGTTTGTAGGGACAGAGAAGGACAGTGAGGGAAAGTGTCAGTGTGCTATTCTGTCCTAAACCAATCTTGCTGAACCATATTTGAAATCCTTGAGTTTAGGGACAGAGAAGGACAGTGAGGGAAAGTGTCAGTGTGCTATTCTGTCCTAAACCAATCTTGCTGAACCATATTTGAAATCCTTGAGTTTAGGGACAGAGAAGGACAGTGAGGGAAAGTGTCAGTGTGCTATTCTGTCCTAAACCAATCTTGCTGAACCATATTTGAAATCCTTGAGTTTAGGGACAGAGAAGGACACTCTGGGAAACTATCAGTGTGCTATTCTGTGCTAAATCTTGTTTGTAGGGACAGAGAAGGACAGTGAGGGAAAGTGTCAGTGTGCTATTCTGTCCTAAACCAATCTTGCTGAACCATATTTGAAATCCTTGAGTTTAGGGACAGAGAAGGACACTCGTGGAAACTATCAGTGTGCTATTCTGTGCTAAATCTTGTTTGTAGGGACAGAGAAGGACAGTGAGGGAAACTATCAGTGTGCTATTCTGTGCTAAACCAATCTTGCTGAACCATATTTGAAATCCTTGAGTTTAGGGACAGAAAAGGACACTCGGGGAAACTATCAGTGTGCTATTCTGTGCTAAATCTTGTTTGTAGGGACAGAGAAGGACAGTGAGGGAAAGTGTCAGTGTGCTATTCTGTCCTAAACCAATCTTGCTGAATCATATTTGAAATCCTTGAGTTTAGGGACAGAGAAGGACACTCGTGGAAACATTCAGTGTGCTATTCTGTGCTAAATCTTGTTTGTAGGGACAGAGAAGGACAGTAAGGGAAACTATCAGTGTGCTATTCTGTGCTAAACCAATCTTGCTGAACCATATTTGAAATCCTTGAGTTTAGGGACAGAGAAGGACACTCGGGGAAACTATCAGTGTGCTATTCTGTGCTAAATCTTGTTTGTAGGGACAGAGAAGGACAGTGAGGGAAAGTGTCAGTGTGCTATTCTGTGCTAAACCAATCTTGCTGAACCATATTTGAAATCCTTGAGTTTAGGGACAGAGAAGGACACTCGGGGAAACTGTCAGTGTGCTGTTCTGTGCCAAACCAATCTTGCTGAACCATATTTGAAATCCTTGAGTTTAGGGACAGAGAAGGACAGTGAGGGAAACTGTCAGTGTGCTATTCTGTGCTAAACCAATCTTGCTGAAGCATATTGCAAATCCTTGTGTTTAGGGACAGAGAAGGATAGGCAGGGGACAGTGTCAGTGTCATTGTTGCTAAGCCTCCTGCACAGTATACACCTGAAGGTAGCCCTTATTGCTGTTTTTCCCATCTCCCTGCAGGCCATCCATTAAAATGTCTGGAAGGCAAACAAGGAGAGGCAGACAGTCAGGAGGCAAAAAAAGAGGGCAAGCAGGCTCTGTGTCTGGGGGCAACAGTGCTGGTCGTGGACGCGGTGCATTGTCATCAGCACATGGCCATGGGGCACGCTTGTCCTTCTTTTCGGCAGCTGGACATGTTGAGCCACATCATGCCGAAGACTTGGTAGAGTGGATGACCAAGCCCACCTCATCCTCTTCATCCTCTCTCACCCAGGCTCAGGGTACTGGCAAAGCAGCTGCCAAAGCGTCCTCTTCTCTGGTATCAATGTCATCATTAGTCACTCCTTCCCTAGACCCACCATGTCCTCCTCCTGAGGAGTCCCCCGAACTGTTTGAGCACAGTGTTGGGTACATGCTCCAGGAGGATGCCCAGCGTTTCGAAGGATCTGATGATGATACCCAGCTAGAGGAAGGCAGTAGCGTGAGAGCAGAGAGAGGGGATGCTCAAGAAGGACACCAATCTGGCAGTCATGCTCCAGCAGCTGCAGCATACTGCCAGATTGGCTCCAGTGATGAGGAGGGAGGGGATGATGAGGTCACTGACTCCACGTGGGTGCCAAATAGGAGAGAGGAGGAGGAGGAGGATGAGGAGGAGGCACATCTCCAACGAGGCAGGATGCCCTTGGGTGGCCAGCGTATGGGCAGCACACCGACGGAATCACACCGCAGAGCTCCGCCTGTGCAGGGCGCTGCCTCTGCCCGTCATTCAAAAAGTTCTTTGGTGTGGGCCTTTTTTGAGGCGAGTGCATCAGATCGCACAGCTGCTGTTTGCAACATATGTCTCAAGCATATATCGCGTGGCCAAAACATCAGCCGCTTGGGCACCACATGCTTGATCAGACATATGTTGACCTGCCATGCAGCTCGTTGGCAAGCCTACCTTAAAGACCCACACCAAAGAACAAAGCGGACCTCTCCTTGCACCGCATCATCTGGGATCTCCAACCCCACTATACCTTCAGTCCTCTCTGAAACCTGCACTGAGAGGAATGAAGGTGTAGAATTAGGTGTGTCACAGCCAAGTACTTGCGGCCACTCTGCTAGCAGTACACCGACGTCCGATTCTAGCAGGCAAATTTCCCTGCCCCAGCTGCTGGACCGTCGAAAGAAGTTCACTCCCAGCCATCCACATGCCCAGCGGTTGAATGCTAGCTTGGCTAAATTGCTAGCGCTTCAACTGCTGCCTTTTCAGTTGGTAGACTCGGCCCCCTTCCGTGAGTTTGTGCAATGTGCGGTTCCTCAGTGGCAGGTTCCCAAATGCCACTTTTTCTCATGGAAGGCGATTCCGGCTCTCTACAGGCATGTGGAAGGCAATGTCTTGGCCTCGCTGGACAGGGCGGTCAGCGGTAAGGTGCATATTACCGCTGACTCATGGTCCAGCAGGCATGGACAGGGACGTTACCTTTCTTTCACGGCCCATTGGGTCACTCTTTTGGCAGCTGGGAAGGATGCAGGACAAGGTGCAGAAGTGTTGGAGGTTGTTCCACCGCCACGCCTCCAAAATGCTACTACTGGTTGTGACACACCTCTCTCCTCCACCCCCTCCTCTTCTTCTTCCTCCATGGCCTCTTCCTGTGGTTTGTCCTCGGAACCAGTGGTGCTCCGTAGGCGTTCAAGGGGCTACGCAAGTACGCAGGCAAAAAGATGCCATGCCGTGCTTGCGCTGGTGTGTTTGGGGGACAGGAGCCACACTGGGGCAGAGGTCCTGTCTGCTCTGCAGGGGCAGGCCGAGAGGTGGTTGACGCCACGCCAGCTTAAGCCAGGAATGGTGGTTTGCGACAATGGCACCAACCTCCTCTCCGCCCTCCGACAGGGACAACTGACCCATGTGCCCTGTATGGCTCACGTCCTTAACCTGGTGGTGCAGCGGTTCTTGGGCAGGTACCCGGACTTACAGGATGTCCTGAGGCAGGCCAGGAAAGTCTGTGTGCATTTCCGCAGATCTTATAATGCCAGTGCTCGCCTGGCTGAGCTGCAAAAGGAGTTGAACCTGCCCAAGAACCGCCTTATATGTGACATGCCCACCAGGTGGAACTCAACGTTGGCCATGCTGCAGCGGCTGCACACGCAGCAGAGGGCCATCAATGAGTACCTGTGCGACTACGGCACCAGGACAGGGTCAGGGGAGCTCGGGTTTTTTTCACCACACCAGTGGGGCATGATCAGGGATGCATGCACTGTCCTGGCACCATTTGAGGAGGCCACGAGGATGGTGAGCAGTGACAGTGCATGCATCAGTGACACTGTACCTCTTGTCCACCTGTTGGAGCACACGCTGCGTGGAATAATGGACAGGGCACTTGAGGCAGAACAGAGGCAGGAAGAGGAGGACTTCCTTGCCTCTCAAGGCCCCCTTTACCCAGACAGTGTTCCTTCTGTCCCACCCATCGCACAGGAAGAGGAGGAGGAGGAGGAGGAGGAGGAGGATTGTGTCAGCATGGAGGTGGAGGCTGGCACTCAGCATCATCAGCAGCAGTCTTTTAGGGATGATTTACAGTCCCAAGAAACCAGTGGACTTGTACGTGGCTGGGAGGAGGTGGCTGCAGATCATGTCGTCCTTAGTGACCCAGAGGACTCCGGACTGAATGCCTCAGCTAATCCTACGCTGCATGGCCTCCCTGATCCTGCAAAGTCTGCGGAAGGATCCTCGTATTCTTCGGATCAAGGAGAGGGACCATTATTGGCTGGCCACTCTCCTTGATCCACGGTACAAGGGTAAGGTTGCGGACCTTATGTTACCGTCGCAGAGGGAGCAGAGGATGAGACAACTCCGGGAGGCCTTGCAGAAAGGTCTGTGCAACGCGTTTCCAGAGACTGGGAGGTTACAAACTCCTGGTCCTGGACAACGAGTTGCTGAGGCTTCGGGGAGTCAAAGAAGGAGCGGTGGGGAAGGTGGCCGTCTGACCGATGCGTTCAGACAATTCTTTAGTCCGCAGCCCCAAAGTATGATCGGTTCCAGCAACCATCGCCAGCGTCTGATATACATGGTGCAGGAATACCTAGGGGCAAGGTCAGACTTGGACACCTTCCCCACCGAAAATCCTCTGGCTTACTGGGTCTTGAGGATGGATCACTGGCCAGAGCTTGCACAGTATGCAATTGAGCTACTGGCCTGTCCTGCATCCAGCGTTCTTTCAGAACGCACATTCAGTGCTGCTGGATGATTTGTCACGGATCACAGGGTGCGCCTGTCCACCGACTCGGTTGATCGACTGACTTTCATCAAGATGAACCAGTCTTGGATCACCACCAGCTACCACACACCTGATGCTGATATAACAGACTAATTGATTTTAAAATGTCACATCCCTTCAAGACTGATGCTGATGCTGAGTGCCTGTGCTGTTATGTTGACTGGCAATCCTCCTCCTCCTCCTCAATGATCCGATTAATGATGATAGCTTGGAAGATCATTTTGGTTTATGGGTGCCGCCACCAGTGGCTAAGGCCCAATTTTTCAGCCCCTGTTTAACAGGGGCGTGTAATTACAATTTTTGATGCAATACTTTGCAACAGGGCTCATTGCTGTGCTCCAAGTACAGTATCTGTGAGGGGTTGCAGTGTTGTGCCACCAGTGGCTAAGGCCCAATTTTTCAGCCCCTGTTTAACAGGGGCGTGTAATTACAATTTTTGATGCAATACTTTGCAACAGGGCTCATTGCTGTGCTCCAAGTACAGTATCTGGGAGGGGTTGCAGTGTTGTGCCACCAGTGCCTAAGGCCCAATTTTCAGCCCCTGTTCAACAGGGGCATGCAATTATAATTATTGATCTAATAATTCACAGCAGGGCTAAATGCTGCACCCACCAAGAGTAACTGTCAGGCCTTACAGTGTTGTGTCAACACCACCACCACCACCACCACCAAAGGCCCAATTTTTCAGCCCCTGTTCAACAGGGGCATGCAATTATAATTATTGATCTAATAATTCACAGCAGGGCCCATTGCTGCACCCACCAAGAGTAACTGGCAGGCCTTACAGTGTTGTGGCACCAGCACCACCATCAAAGGCCCAATTTTTACTACCACTGTTCAACAATTATATGTTATTACAATTCCTGATATAATAGTTGACAGCAGGGCGTTCCAGCACCCAACAAGAGTAACTGTGAGTGCTTACAGTGTTGTGCCAACACCAACACCTAAGGGGCCAATTTCTGCAGAGTATATACGGCAGGTCCCTACTTTCAAACATCCAACTTACAAACGACTCCTACTTGCAAACGGAAGAAGACAACAGGAAGTGAGAGGAAATCTACCCCTAGGAAGGAAAATTCTCTCCTGTAAGAATTAATATGGGAGAAAGGTGTCTCCTCTCTACTGATGCTTTATCACCAATCCTTGTTTCAATAAAAACACCACATTTCAAAAACAGTTGTCATTGGGACGCAAAGTGAGGTGAAATGTTCTGAACAGGGGCACAGACAGCAAAACAAATGTTACAGGGGTGATAACCCTTCCCTATGTTTTCCAAAAAGCTTAAAAATAGATTTTTTGGCTGGAGCTACACTTAAACAATGTACCTGTTCAAAATTACAAACAGATTCTACTTAAGAACAAACCTACAGTCCCTGTCTTGTTTACACCGGTCTTGTTTACACCGCCTGTATACTGCTGTTCAGAGTATATAGGGCCTTTTTTATTTTGTGTTGCAGGGTTCCCCTTAATATCCAAAGAAGACCCAAAGGGGCTGGTAATGGGCTGGGGTAGGGGGGGGGGGTGATGGGGTAGCTATGCCATTTTTCTTAAAGATTTTCATCCATATTACCGGGAGCAGACATTACATTAAAGCCGCAAGCAGTTTTAAATGGCTTTTTTTTCCTTTAGAAATTTCATTTTGTGCAGGGACAGTTCTAAACACGGGAAACACGTGGCACTTCGCAGGCATACTTTAGACACCCCCCAGGTACGATATTTAAAGGAATATTTGACTTTTTTTTTTTCACTTTATGCATCATTAAAATGACTGCTCCCGAAAAACTTCAGTTTTTAAAACTTCTTTTTGCATTGATACATGTCCCCTGGTGCAGAACCCGGGTTCCCAAACTCTGTTTAGGACAATAACATGGATAATAGTCGTTATAATTAGCACTTTAGAATCCGAACGTTCGCATCCATTGTATTTAATAGGGTTCTAATGTTCGTGCAAACTTTCGGTCCGTTCGCGGGTTCTGGTGCGAACCGAACCCGGGGGTGTTCGGCTCATCACTATTCTCAACCTGAGCACAAGCTGCATGACCAGGCATCTAAGTGCAAAGCACGAGCTGCAGTGGAGTAGACACCTCAAAAACCAAGAAAGGTCTCTGGCTCCTCCTGCTTCCTCTTCTGCTGCAGTCTCGGCCTCTTCATCCACCTCTGTAGTGACAGTGGCACCTGCCACCCCGCAAACAGAGCATCTGCCAGCAACACTACCACCTGGGTCACCAACCATCTCCACAATGTCCCATGGAAGCGTTCAGCTCTCTATCTCCCAAACATTGGAGCGGAAGAGGAAGTACCCCCCTAGCCACCCGCGATCCCTGGCCCTGAATGCCAGCATTTCAAAACTCCTGGCCTTTGAAATGCTGTCATTCCGTCTGGTGGAGACGCAGAGTTTTAAAAGCCTGATGGCATTGGCTGTCCCACAGTACGTCGTGCCCAGCCGCCACTATTTTTCCAGGCGAGCCATCCCTTCCCTGCACAACCAAGTGGGGGACAAAATCAGGTGTGCACTGCGCAACGCCATCTGTGGCAAGGTCCACCTAACTACGGATGCGTGGACCAGTAAGCACGGTCAGGGACGTTATATCTCCCTAACAGCACACTGGGTAAATGCAGTGGCGGCTGGGCCTGAGGCAGATAGCAGTTTGGCGCATGTCCTTCCACCACCGAGGATTGCAGGGCGCGTCAGTTTGCCTCCTGTTGCTAACTCCTCCTACTCCGCTTCCTCATCCTCTACCGCCTCCTCATCCGGTCAGCGTAACACCTTCACCACCAACTTCAGCACAGCCAGGGGTAAACGACAGCAGGCAGTTTTAAAACTTTCCTGTTTGGGGGAAAAACCCCACACCGCGCAGGAGTTGTGGAGGGACATGGAACAACAGACCAATGAGTGGTTGCTGTCAGTGAGCCTCAAGCCCGGCCTGGTGGTGTGCGATAATGGGCGAAATCTCATAGCAGCTCTGGGCCTAGCCGGTTTGACGCACATCCCTTGCCTGGCGCATGTGCTGAACTTGAGGGTCCAGAGGTTCCTTAAAAATTACCCCAATATGCCAGAGCTGCTGCAGAAAGTGCGGGCTGTGTGTGCGCACTTTCGGCGTTCTCACCCTGCTGCTGCTCGCCTGTCAGCGCTGCAGCGTAACTTCGGCCTTCCCGCTCACCGCCTCATATGTGACGTGCCCACAAGGTGGAACTCCACCTTGCACATGCTGGCCAGACTGTGCGAGCAGCAGCAGGCGATAGTGGAGTTTCAGCTGCAGCAATCATGCGTGAGTCGCTCTGCGGAACAGCACCACTTCACCACCAATAACTGGGCCTCCATGCGAGACCTGTGTGCCTTGTTGCGCTGTTTCGAGTACTCCACGAACATGTCCAGTGCCAATGACGTCGTTCTTAGCTTTACTATCCCAGTTCTATGCCTCCTTGAAAAAACGCTTCGGGCGATGATGGAAGAGGATGTGGCACAGGAGGATGAGGAGGAGGAGGAGGAAGCGGGATCATTTCAAAGGCTTTCAGGGCAGTCTTTCACAAGTGGCTACGAGGGTGGGTTCCTGCACCAACAAACGCCAGGTACACAATTGTCCGGCGGAAAGGGAACAGTTCTGGAGGATGACGAGGTGGAGGAGGAGATGGAGGAGGAGGCATTTTCACAGCAGAGTGGCACACAGACCAGCTCGTGGCCATCACTGGTGCGTGGCTGGGGGGATACAGAGGACACAGACGATACACCTCCCACAGAGGACAGCTTTTCTTTGCCTCTGGGCAGCCTGGCACACATGAGCGATTACATGCTGCAGTGTTTCCGCAATGACCGCCGAGTTGCCCACATTTTAACTGGTGCTGATTACTGGGAGGCCACCCTGCTGGATCCCCGTTACAAGGACAACGTACCGTCCTTAATTCCCTCACTGGAGCGGGATCGTAAGATGCGCGAGTACAAGCGCACGCTGGTAGACGCGCTGCTGGTGGCATTCCCACCTGACAGCGGGCGTACGGTGGAAGCACAAGGCGAAGGCAGAGGAGGAGGAAGAGGTCGCCAACGCAGCCGGGGCACCGGCAGCACCTCAGAAGGCAGGGTTAGCATGGCTGAAATGTGGAAAAGTTTTGTCAGCACGCCACAACAACCAGCACCACCAGCTGAGATGGAACGTCTTAGCAGGAGGCAGCATTTCACCAACATGGTTGAGCAGTATGTGTCCACAGGCCTACACGTACTGGATGACTGGTCTGCCCCCTTTAACTTCTGGGTCTCCAAATTGGGCACATGGCCTGAGCTTGCCCTTTATGCCTTGGAGGTGCTGGCCTGCCCCGCAGCCAGTGTATTATCTGAACGTGTATTTAGCACGGCAGGGGGCGTTATCACAGACAAGCGCAGCCGCCTGTCCAGAGCCAATATGGACAAGCTCACGTTCATTAAAATGAACCAGGCATGGATCCCACAGGACTTGTCCGTACCTTGTGCAGAATAGACATGTATACCGGTGTTGTGACAAAAACTGTCCGGCCATCGGATTGTGTCCGGCCCATACTGCGAAGGCGCAGCGCTTGTGCAGTACAGAGGACAAGGAGATTCACAAAATCTCCGAAGATGAACGGCGCCTGCGCTGTGAGTGCAGGTTCAAGCCCCACCATCCAAGTGGACATACGGTAGCACATAGTAACAGGGCCCCTCACGGGCTCGGTTCGATCGCCACGCTTCGGGTACGGCCTCACTTGGCTCGTCTTGAACCACGGATGGTGTGGCCTTCACCTGAACTCACCACGCAGGCGCCGTTCGTCTTGGGAGATTTTAGAAATCCCCTTGTCCTACATACTGAGCAAGCGCAGTACAGGGTGGACACTATTTGACGGGGGACAGAATTCGACACATCACCGGCATTACACAGCCATTGTTGTATTTTTGAATCAGTGTTGGCTACCTCATCCTCCTCCACCGCCGCTTCCACCTACACAGCCACATCCACCGCCACTTCAACCTCCTACTCCATATGGACCTCGTCCTCCTAGGTCAAGATTATTATTTTTTTATTTTATTTTTTATGTTATTTTAAGTTATTTCCCTATCCACATTTGTTTGCAGAGCACTTGCCATGCTCTTAACAACATTTTGCTGCCATTTGCAGCCCTCTAGCCCTTTCCATTACCTTTTTAGAGCCTTTTTAGTCCTTAGAAGTCTGGGTCCCCATTGACTTCAATGGGGTTCGGGTCCGGGTTCGGGTTAAAGTTCGGTCCCGAACCCGAACTTTTTTCCAAAGTTCGGCCGAACCCGTCGAACCCGAACATCCAGGTGTCCGCTCAACTCTAATCATTTAGTGACAACTTTTTGTACATTTTTTTTTTTTTTGTCATTATTCAATCACTTGGGACAAAAAAAAAATATTCAATGGGCTCAACATGCCTCTCAGCAATTTCCTTGGGGTGTCTACTTTCCAAAATGGGGTCATTTTGGGGGGTTTTGTGCTATCTTGGCATTTTATGGCCTTCAAAACTGTGATAGGTAGTGAGGAGTGAAATCAAAAATTTATGCCCTTAGAAACCTTGAAGGCGGTGCTTGGTTTTTGGGCTAGGCTCCCAAAAAGTCCCACACATGTGGTATCCCCGTACTCAGGAGAAGCAGCAGAATGTATTTTGGGGTGTAATTTCACATATGCCCATGGCATGTGTGAGCAATATATCATTTAGTGACAACTTTGTGCAAAAAAAACAAAGTTTGTCATATTCCCGCAACTTGTGGCAAAATATAAAATATTCCATGGACTAATCATGCCTCTCAGTAAATAGCTTGGAGTGTCTACTTTCCAAAATGGGGTCATTTGGGGGGGTTTTGTGCTATTTTGGCATTTTATGGCCTTCGAAACTGTGATAGGTAGTGAGGAGTGAAATCAAAAATTTGCGCCCTTAGAAATCCTGAAGGCGGTGCTTGGTTTCCGGGGTCCCGTACGTGGCTAGGCTCCTAAAAAGTCCCACACATGTGGTATCCCCGTACTCAGGAGAAGCAGCAGAATGTATTTTGGGGTGCAATTCCACATATAACCATGGCATGTGTGAGCAATATATCATTTAGTGACAACTTTTTGTAATTTTTTTTTTTTTTGTCATTATTCAATCACTTGGGACAAAAAAAAAATATTCAATGGGCTCAACATGCCTCTCAGCAATTTCCTTGGGGTGTCTACTTTCCAAAATGGGGTCATTTGGGGGGGTTTTGTACTGCCCTGCCATTTTAGCACCTCAAGAAATGAGATAGGCAGTCATAAATTAAAAGCTGTGTAAATTCCAGAAAATGTACCCTAGTTTGTAGACGCTATAACTTTTGCGCAAACCAATAAATATACGCTTATTGACATTTTTTTTACTAAAGACATGTGGCTGAATACATTTTGGCCTAAATGTATGACTACAATTGAGTTTATTCGATTTTTCTTATAACAAAAAGTAGAACATATCATTTTTTTTCAAAATTTTCAGTCTTTTTCCATTTATATCGCAAAAAATAAAAATCGCAGAGGCAATCAAATACCATTAAAAGAAAGCTCTATTTGTGGGAAGAAAAGGACGCAAATTTTGTTTGGGTACAACATTGCATGTCCGCACAATTTACAGTTAAAGCAGCGCAGTGCAAAATTCTGAAATCACCTTTGGTCCTTTAGCTACCAAATGGTCCGGGGCTTAAAGCGGAGGTTCCGCGGTCCCTAACTTTTTTTTTTTCTATGCATTCTATGCTTTACAATGTGTCTTTTATTAACTCACTTCTCCTGTGCTTCCATGCATCCCCTGTCCGTTTTGCGCAGAAAAAACAATTTATAAAAAATTGCATGTATTTCCCATTTTGCTTGTGGGCATCTTGAAGCCCACAAGCATATTCTTCCGGGTAGCGATGAATGCTTGTCTCCCGGCATTCATCGCTGGATCTCTCGCATGCTCAGTGTTGACGGCGAGCAGCGCCGTCAACACTTCCTGGTTGCCATCACAACGGGCATCAACAGTTAAAATACACCTGCGTGCCCTTATTAAAAATGGCGGAATTAGATCCGCCGTCGTCACGTGACCGGGTCGACGAGTCACGTGACGATTACATTATCGTGATGTCTCAAAGGAAGGCGGTACAATATTACTCCTGGGAAGAAGGACAATTTGCTCCCAGGAGGCATTGCGGAACAATAGCCCAGCGAAGGACACGCCTACTCCCGCGGGAGGAAATCCCGGAAGTAGAAGCAAAGAAATTAGAATAAAGAAAACTACAGAAAAAAAAAAAAATAGGTTAGTGTTCTATTTTTATTCTTACTAAGACGGACAGCTGAAAGGAAAGTTAAAAATGTGGGTGAACCTCCGCTTTAAGTGGTTAACCACTTCAGCACTGGGCCTATTCTGGCACTTCTCTCCTTCATGTAAAAATCATAAATTTATGGCTATAAAATTATTTCAAAACACCAAACATTATACATGTTTTTGGAGCAGACACCCTAGGGAATAAGATGGCGGTCATTCCAAATTTTTATCTCGCTCGGTATTTGCGCAATAAATTTTCAAACACCTTTTTTTTGCTAAAAATATTACAAAACAGTAAAGTTAGGCCAATTTTTTGGTATAATGTGAAAGATGCTGAGTAAATAGATACCTAACATGTCACACTTTAAAATTGCGCACACTCATGGAATGACACCAAACTTCAGTAATTAAAAATGTCCCTAGGCGATGCTTTAAATTTTTTTACACGTTACCATTTTGGCATTACAGAGGAGGTCTAGTGCTAGAATTGTTGCACTCGTTCTAACGCACGCAGCAATAACTCACATGTGTGGTTTGAACGGCGTTTACATATGTGGGCGGGACTTACGTGTGTGTTCGCTTCTGAGCGCGAGCTACCGGGGACATGGGCGTTTTTTCTTATTTTTGCTTATTTTTTTTATTTTTTTATTTTTACTTTTTTGTATTTCTTACTCTTTTTTTAACTTTTTTTTTTTTTTTTTGGATCACTTTTATTCCTATTACAAGGAATGTAAACATCCCTTGTAATAGGAATGTGTGTGACAGGTCCTCTTTATGGAGAGATGCGGGGTCAATAAGACCCCACATCTCTCCTCCAGGCTGGAAAGCATGATATTGGTAAAAAAAAACACCAATCTCATGCTGACAGCCGAGATCACGGCTTGGTTAACATACAGGAACACGGCGTGATGTCATAACCTCGTGCCCGGGCCTCCGACGGTCATAGAGATGACTGGTGACCATCTGGTCACCAGTCATCTCCAAATCGTTCTCCGAGCCCAAGATAGCACGGGAGAGCCCGGAGAAGCACCGGATGGCGGCAAAGGGGGGGGGGGAACGTCCCCTCCCGCCGCCTATAAGAACGATCAAGTGGCGGAACTGCCACTATGATCATTTTTATTGTGCACAGAATCGCCGGCTGAAAAGAATGATATCTGAATGATGCCTGCAACTGCAGGCATCATTCAGATGTCACCGCACAAAGCCAAGGATGTCATTTGACGGTGGGCGGTAGGAAACTGGTTAATATTTTTTAAAAAGGTAATTTTTCTTCTTCATTGATGTACACTGATGAGACTGCACTGATGGGCACCGGTGGCAAGGGTGGGCACTGAGAGGTGGCATTGCTAGTTGGCACTGGTGGGCAGTGAGAAGTGGCACTGCTAGGTGGCAATGATAGTTGGCAGTGATGGGCACTGATAGGGAGCACTGCTAGGTGCCACTGATTGGCACCAGTGGTGGGCATTGATAGGTGGCACTGGCCGGGGCTACTAATTGTCACAGATGATGCAGAATTGCCTCTTCCTCTTTGGGCCCCATGTCCCTTGCACATAAGCCGGTGATTGCCTTTTTTTTTATGCTCACGCTGTCAGCACAAGGAGAAAACAAAAACCATTACCCAGCTTTTGTTTACATCACGTGATCAGCTGTCATTTGCTGACAGCTGATCACATGGTAAAGGGCAGGGATCGGCCCCTTACTTGGATCTGTCATCACCCGAGTCTCAGTGACTCAGTGACCACAGCGCGCGCGCACAAAGGGGAGGACGTTTATTGACGGACTCCCGGCAATTGAGGACCATGCTGTGGCCGTCGATCAGTTATAGCGCTGATCTCAAGTGATTAAAGAGGGTTTACATGGGCCATTGACATGCATCACAATTCAACTTAGGAATGTGTCTTTGAAAAGTTAAACTAAATAATTTGGCCACTTTATCCTTCCAAATAATTCACTTCCTGTCACATAGCCACACAGGAAGTGAGGGAAAATCCCTAACAATGTCTTTCCTTGGGGACACACAGGTCAGTCTAAATACTTTCCCCATTATGCACATTGCACTCCAGCATATTGCGGGGTACACCACAAATTATTAGGTAGTTTGGACTTTGGGGTTTATTTACTAAAGGCAAATCTACTTTGCACTACAAGTGCACTTGCTGTATATCTGAGGGGGACATGCAAGCAAAAAAAAACCCACCATCTTTGCTTTTACATGATTGTAACATCCAATCACCAGTACTTTCCCTCAGATTTTCAGCAGCTACACTTTTACTGCAGAGTGGATTTGTCTTTACTAAACCCCAAACTATACAATGATTTGGGGTGTACACAACAAAGTGCTAGAGTGCAATTTGCTTAATGGGGACACTAGTTAGATTGGTAGGGTTTTACCTTCACTTCCTGTTTAGCTGTGTGACAGGAAGTGAAGCCAATTTTAAGAAAAGGAGACACAAAGGCCAAACTACCAAAAAAAAAAAAAAAAACACACGCAGGGGTTCTAACACTTACTTTGTTTCCCTCAAAATGCCCACTATTAGAATTGTATGGCCTTGAGCTATTTTTAAGTGAAGTGCTCTAAATCAGTGCTTCTCAAGTACCCCCAACAGGCCATGTTTGCAGGTTTTCCTTCATCTTGCACATGTGCTTTAAATCACAGTCAATGGTTTTGATTTTTGGACAGCAATTCTCGATAAGATAAATTCACAAAACATGTCCTGTTGGGGGTACTTGAGGACTGAGGCTGAGAACCACTGCAGTAAAAAAAGGAAAATTGAATACTTACCGCTCTGTATTTTTCATTTCCTGGTGACTCTCCATGGCAGAACACAATTCATGCATATGCTAGCATGAAGGCACCAGATTAGACAAATCACACCTGTTTTGTTTTGACATGCCAATCAGCTGTCACATTTGTTGCAAAGAAAACACAAAACAAACATCAAAACTTTGCATCAAATTTTATTGGTCAACAAAACAAAAAGGGAAGGCAAAATAAAAACATGGTCAATTTGAAACAGTTACAGACTCAACATCTTGAGAAATTTTTGGCCAAAAAAAATGCAGCACAGACAATTAAATCAAAGCGAACAAACAACACACATTAACAACATCAGAATTATTTCAGGGGAACATTTTCCCCACACAAAAAAAATACAATCCACAAATGTTAACCAATCACCTGTTTTGCAAAGACATAACAAATAAAATACAAGTGTTACAAACTCGATAAGGACAACCACATGTACATTTTGCCCCCACACACACACACTTGCCTCTTCTCAGGGCAAGCGAACAAATTCTCCCTCTGAGCTTTATCTAACATATGTTTGTGTGCTAATGAGGCAATTGAAAACACATGCACAGTCCATGAAACACCCAAAATGCAAGTTCACTCAATGTAGAGACTGAAATTCAAAGTGGGTACACCTGTTAAGGATGTCCTTCAATTACTAACTGTCAAGGTCACCTGTGGCCAGGTGACAGATGCACACCATAGGGGGACAGGAGTGCACCGCGAGGTAGTGAACCCTATGGCTGGCTTCTGCGGATAGGAAACTGGGTGGTTGTGGAAAGCGGGACCAGAGGAGCACAACCGGGATCCTAACGGAAGCTAGAGCCAAGATTCCCCAGGGCGCGGAGTCTAAGACCCAGCAGGTCTTCTCCAGGGCCTCTAGTGGTGAGGATGTTATGCTGCAGGCTGGGACCAGGTCGCGGCCCCTGGAGTTTCCTAGCTCACGCCCCGTAGGATAAGGGGAAAAGAGGGGAAGCAGCAGCACAAGATATGAGAGAACCGAATAACAAGCTGAAGGTCAGGGGCCTCAAGCAGACAAGGATAACGAAAGAATGAGCCGAAGGTCAAGGGTCACGAGCAGACAGGGATAGTCGGGGACAAGCCAATAACGTAACAGAGAGACAGACGTAGCACACGGCAGGCAGGAACCCAAACACACAATGCCTAACAAACACGTTGATCAGCAAAGCAGGCTTGCAGTGCACAGGTTAATATAGTGTTCTGTGATAGGGCCTGGGGTGGAGTCTGGCTGGGAGGAGATTATAAAGGAAGCCAGGTGAAAGGGCTCAGGCCTCTAAGAAGAACACATGGGAAGGAAGGTAAGCTGACAGACAAACACTACTGCAAATCCATGACAGTACCCTCCCTCTTATGGGCCCTCCCCCGCCTGGGTCCAGGCTTAAAGGGAAATCTCTGATGAAACCTTCTCAACAGATGAGGTGCAGCGACATCAGATGCAGCGATCCAAGACGCCTCCTCAGGACCAAAACCTCTCCAATGCACAAGGTACTGAAGAATGCCTCTGCAGAGCCGAGCATCCAGAACTTGTCTAACCTCGTACTTAAGATTGTCCTCAGAGACTGAAAACGAGGTAGGGAGATGACAAGAAGATCTATTGAGGACCAAAGGCTCTCTAGGAATAAGCAAGGGCATGAGAGGATCAACAGGAATCTGAGGAGGGTCCCCTAGACCCTTAAAGGGGAACTGGTCATCTTGCACAGGACCATCAAACTGGGCAGATGTCAGTGGAACCCTGAAGTCAGGTTGGTTAGAGGGTGACATGTCACAGGAGTCAAGCTGAATAGCTGAAAGACAAGCAGAATGTCCTGAACAAGAAAAAGTAGGAGGCTCACTGGGCATGGGCTGGACTGGCATAACTAGTACAGAGGCAGAGTGAATAGCTGAGTCAGGTGTAGCGACTACCTGAATCGCATCGCAAGACGTAGCGACTGCAGGACTTGTAGACAAGCTAGCCTGGCTGTGCGTCCAAGGGTGGTTAGGGACAGAGAAATGTAAATGGTTATGCAACCTGGAATGAATGACCGGCTCAGATTCACAGGGGGCAACCTTGGGTAGGCAGGACGAGGAACAGGAGGGACCCCAAGCCAGGATCTGTCCAGTAGTCCAGTCCACATGGGGAGAATGGAGCTGTAACCATGGGAGACCCAAAATTATAGGCGTTGAGGCCTTGGGTAAGATAAGGAAGGATATCCACTCCTGGTGGAGTGTCCCTACCGACATCTTAACAGGGAGGGTCTGGAAGCAGATAGGTCCCCCTGGGAGAACAGTACCATCAATCGCCAAGACCACCAATGGTGTGGTGAGGGGCAAAAGAGTGAGTTTAATGGACGATGCGATTTCCCAGTCCATAAAATTACCAGCGGCTCCGGAATCCAGATATGCTGAGACCGAATGAGAAGAAGCACCAACATGAAGGAACACAGAAAGCAGAAGACGAGAAGGGGAAGGTGATATTTCTGGGTCCAATACTCCACTTTCCAGATGAAGTGGACCCGAACGTTTTTCTGGACAAAGAGAGCAAGTGTCACGAAAATGACCTTTGCCCCCACAGTAAAGACACAGACCAAGAGTTCTGCGCCTAGCACGTTCCTCGGGGGATAGCCTGGTCCGACCCAGCTGCATGGGTTCCTCAGCTGGTAGGAGATGCTCTACGGGTCGAAGAGAGGGGAGCTCAGGCTGACTAAGAACCAAGGAGTGCTGGCGTTGCTTTTCTAAGGTCCTCTCCTGAAAGCGAATATCGATCTGGTTACACAAGGAGATAACGCCGGCCAGATCAGTAGGGATGGTTCTTCCTGCTAATTCATCCTTCACTCTATCAGACAGGCCATGCAAAAAGGTTGCGACTAAGGCCTCATTGTTCCAGCTCAACTCAGCCGACAGTATGCGGAAATGAAGGGCATACTGTCCCACAGAAGCAGACTCTTGGCGGAGACGTAAAAGGGCGCTGGCCGCTGAAGAGACACGAGCCGGTTCTTCGAAGATATTCCGAAAAAGTTTGAAGAAGCCAGACAGGCTAGAAACCACTGGATCATTCAGTTCCCACAGAGGGGCTGCCCAGGCTAAAGCTTCACCAGAGAGGAGGGAAATGATATAGGCTACCTTAGCCCGATCAGACAGGAAGTTTTGGGGCTGGAGCTCAAAATGAATTGTGCATTGGCTAAGGAACCCCCTGCAAGCCTTGGAGTCCCCAGAGAAACGGGACGGAGCTGGCAGTTGTAGTGAGTGTGTGGCTGCGACTGGTGCAATAGGTGCAGCCGCTGGTTGTATTTGAGGTTGCGGATTCGGGGTTCCCAAGGAGGCCTGAAGCTGCTCGAATCGAGAAGCCAGATCCTGGAGGAATCGCATCACCTGAGTCTGATTTGATTCCTGGGTTTCAAGTCTGCGAACTATGCCCTGCAATGGATCATCCGCGGGTAACGGGATGTCAGCCGGGTTCATGGCTGATCAAACTGTCAAGGTCACCTGTGGCCAGGTGACAGATGCACACCGTAGGGGGACAGGAGTGCACCGCGAGGTAGTGAACCCTATGGCTGGCTTCTGCGGATAGGAAACTGGGTGGTTGTGGAAAGCGGGACCAGAGGAGCACAACTGGGATCCTAACGGAAGCTAGAGCCAAGATTCCCCAGGGCGCGGAGTCTAAGACCCAGCAGGTCTTCTCCAGGGCCTCTAGTGGTGAGGATGTTATGCTGCAGGCTGGGACCAGGTCGCGGCCCCTGGAGTTTCCTAGCTCACGCCCCGTAGGATAAGGGGAAAAGAGGGGAAGCAGCAGCACAAGATATGAGAGAACTGAATAACAAGCTGAAGGTCAGGGGCCACAAGCAGACAAGGATAACGAAAGAACGAGCCGAAGGTCAAGGGTCACGAGCAGACAGGGATAGTCGGGGACAAGCCAATAACATAACAGAGAGACAGACGTAGCACACGGCAGGCAGGAACCCAAACACACAATGCCTAACAAACACGTTGATCAGCAAAGCAGGCTTGCAGTGCACAGGTTAATATAGTGTTCTGTGATAGGGCCTGGGGTGGAGTCTGGCTGGGAGGAGATTATAAAGGAAGCCAGGTGAAAGGGCTCAGGCCTCTAAGATGAACACATGGGAAGGAAGGTAAGCTGACAGACAAACACTACTGCAAATCCATGACACTAACCCATAAAAACACTCTCTGAGTGAGCATGCCCAGAAAAATCCAGGTGCTGTTCACACACAAAAAGCACCCAAAAAAAAAACTAACTGGCTGGGCATGTGCAGAACAACACCAATGCAGCTAGCAAAAAATAACCCCCCCTCCCCCCATCCAAAATTAAGCACATCATCCAGCATGCTACAAAATTAGAGATGGGACAATCACCCCCCGCCCACCAACAAATACCATTGCAGTCTATGGGAACTGACTTGTTAATTTTGCTAGTCCCCACTTGGCTGGCTTATCTTCTAGTTATTGGCCTTAAAATGGGGGCCCAGGTCCCACCCTAAGGGACATATATCAATGTCACCAATTTGGAAAACACCAAAAACAAAACAAAGAGAAGTGCCTTTAAATATGCCAAATTGCAAGGGCCATTTCACACCACATGCAGTGCATTGCGTTTTTTATGCATCCAAAATGCATGGAAAGTTGGTTATATGGTTCTAAATGGCAGTGTTTGTTCCAGTGCGTTCCAGTTCCCCCAAAAAAGTAGAACATGCTGCATTTTACCTGCACTGGACTGTACTGGAACGCAGCAAAACGCATCATAAACGCACTGGAACGCACCGGAACACACCTAAATGCACCAAAAACGCACTGGAACACACTTGTCCTTATCTATGGTTAATAAAAAAGAGGGATGAAAAAAAAGCACTGGACTGCATCAAAAATGTACTAAAAATGCACTGGAACGCATGAAAAACGTGCATGCAGAAAAGCACCTGGAACGCATCCGGATTGCTTTTCTATGGTGTGAACTGGCCCTATAGAAACGCAGTCTGGATGCGTTCCAGGTGCTTTTCTGCATGCGCATTTTTGACACATTCCAGTGCATTTTTGATGCGTTTTTGATGCAGTCCAGTGTTTTTTCCCCCTCTTTTCACTTAGGACAAGTGTGTTGCAGTGCGTCTTTGGTGCATTTAGGTGCGTTCCGGTGCATTCCAGTGCATTTTTGGTACGTTCCGTTGCGTTTTTGATGTGTTTTACTGGGGTCCAGTACAGTTTTGTACCTAAAAAATGCAGCATGACCAATTTTTTTTTTTGGTTTCTAAAACGCACTGGAACGGACTGCAGTGGTGTGAACTATGCCATTGGCATTAATGTGATCAACTTTCTTAGCGTTTTTCATGCATTAAAACGCACTGCACTGCATCCGGTGTGAACTGGCCCTAAATATCATACCGAGGGGTGTCTATAGTATGCCTGTAAAGTAGCACGTTTTCCATGTTTATAACAGTTGGAGAGCAAAATTACATTTCTAAAGTAAAATAATAGTCATTTAAAAGTCCTTGCGGCTGTAATGAATTGCTGGTTCCCGTCAATACAGATAAAAGTCATTGAAAGTCTTTGATTACACAAAAAACAAAAGCGTGGGGGTCCCCCAAATTCCATTACCTGGCCCTTCAGGTCTGGAATGGATAATAAGGGGAACCCCGCTGCAATTTTTTTTTTAAATGACGTGGGGTTCTCCCCAAATATCCATACCAGGCCCTTCAGATCTGGCATGGATTTTAAGGGGAACTCCACCCCAAATTTAAAAAAAAAATGGCGTGGAGTCCCCCCAAAAATCCTCACCAGACCCTTATCCGAGCACATAACCTGGCCGGCCGCAGGGGAAAAGGGGGGGACGAGAGAGTGCCCCCCCTCCCTCCTGGACCGTACCAGGCCACATGCCCTCAACACGGGGAGGATGTCCCCATGTTGATGGGGACAAGGGCCTCATCCCCACAACCTTTGCCCGGTGGTTGTGGGGGTCTGCGGGCGGGGGGCTTATCGGAATCTGGAAGCAGGGCTGATCCTAGGGTCACATGCGCCTGGGTGCAGAAATATTTCTGGCGCCCCTACAAGGGCGTGGTCACCTTACTAACTCCTCCCCCTTTTACAAATGTTTCTATGGTCATTGTTACCCTGGGATCCTCCCACGATCTCTTAACAATAAACTAAATACAGGAAGAGAAGCAGAGTACTCTATTTGGACCTGGAAGGGGGGTCTCTCTAATGGACACAGAGAGGGCCTCTGTTAGAGAGTCTGTTTAGAAAGAGCCCCCAGACATAATACAGGAGATGGTCAGAGACTGCAGACATAATACAGGGGATGGTCAGAGACTGCAGACATAATACAGGAGATGGTCAGAGACCGCAGACATAATACAGGAGATGGTCAGAGACTGCAGACATAATACAGGAGATGGTCAGAGACCACAGACATAGTACAAGAGATGGTCAGAGACTGCAGACATAGTACAGGAGATGGTCAGAGACTGCAGACATACTACGAGAGATGATCAGAGATTGCAAACATACTACAGGAGATGATCAGAGACTGCAGACATAATACAGAAGATGGTCAGAGACTGCAGACATAAGACAGAAGATGATCAGAGACTGCAGACATGGTACAGGAGATGGTCAGAGACTGCAGACATGGTACAAGAGATCAATGCAGACTCACCAGTGCCCATCAAATGCAGCTTATCAGTGCCCACCAATTGCAGCCTACCATTGCTCACCAAATGTAGCCTACCAGTGCCCACCAAATGCACCCTTATTAGTGCCCACCAAATGCACCCTTATTAGTACCCACCAAATACAGCCTTATTAGTGCCCACCAAATGCAGCCTATCGGTGCCCACGAAATGCAGCCTACCAGTGCCCGCCAAATGCAGCCTACCAGTGCCCATTAAATGCAGCCTCATCAGTGCCCATCAAATGCAGCCTCATCAGTGCCCATCAAATGCAGCCTCATCAGTGCCCACCAAATGCAGCCTCATCAGTGCCCACCAAATGCAGCCTCATCGGTGCCCACCAAATGCAGCTTATCAGTGCCCATCAAATGCAGCCTACCAGTACCCAACAATTGCAGCCTTATAAGTGCTCACAAATTTCAGCCTACCAGTGCCCCTGGATCACACAGAAGAGCAATATTTTGCTGTCACAGAGCTTGGATTTGATTCGCCCGGGCAGCCACTGTAACAAAGACCGACTCGCGGCTCCTATGGTACACATCACACTGATTCAATTTCACGGCATTGCATCAGTGTGCAGGAGCTGGTCTAGGAGGCAAAACTTTGTTACAGCGCCGCCCGGGCATTTCAGACCAAAGCTCATGCGGTGAGAAGGAGGGAGAGGAGCACTCAGAGCCAGTGATAAGTATTTGTGACTACATAGGCAAAGATCCATTTTGACGCCCCCGCAACCCATAAGCACTGTCCTCTTGCTACTCCCTGTCTAAAATCGAGCTGGTACCTCCTTTACACTGCGCCTGTAATGTGATGGGGCGCAATGTGAAGGACGTCACATACCACTGAAATTAGAACTTCCACTATACAGCAGTGTGTAATGACGGGGTGGGGTTATGCATTTCTTGCTTCCCCTCACTGGTCACAGGCAGCTGAGGCCAACTAAAACCCATAAGCAATTCCCAGGTCACACCCCCCAGATACTCCCACTTTGATCACACCTCCCAGGATTCCCTAAGGGCGCTTTCACACTGAAGCGCTGGCGGTATAGCGCCGCTATTTTTAGCGGTGCTATACCGTCGTTTTTGCGGCGCTAATCGGCCGCTAGCAGTGCGGTTTTAACCCCCGCTAGCGGGCGAGAAGGGGTTAAAAACCACCTCAAAGCGCCTCTGCGGTATAGCCGTGCTGTCCTATTGATTTCAATGGGCAGCAGCGGTAAAGGAGCGGTATACCGCTCCTTCACCGCCTCAAAGATGCTGCTTGCAGGAGATTTTTTTCTTGTCCTGCAAGCGCATCTCCTCAGTGTGAAAGCACTCTGGCTTGCACATTGAGACTGGAGGGACAGGAGTTTTTCAGGCGTTTTTTAGGCGCTATTTTTAGCGCAAAACGCCTGAAAAACTCCTCAGTGTGAAAGAGGCCTAACCCCAACTATACCCCCCACCATGATCATACCTCCCCAGATACCCTCCACTCTGATCACACACACCCCCAGATACCACTACCCTGATTACACCCCTGGATACCCCTCTACACACTGCAGGGTACTCCATCTCTACTAGAGAGAGACAGGGGCTGACAGAGATGGAAGTGGACAGAGAAGGGGATTGAGTGAGAGAGGTGAGGCTGAGAGAGAGGTGAGGCTGAGAGAGAGAGAGAGAGATGAGGCTGAGAGAGAGAGAGAGGTGAGGCTGAGAGAGAGAGAGAGATTAGGCTGAGAGAGAGAGAGAGATTAGGCTGAGAGAGAGAGAGAGAGAGATGAGGCTGAGAGAGAGAGAGAGAGAGATGAGGCTGAGAGAGAGAGAGAGAGATGAGGCTGAGAGAGAGAGAGAGAGAGATGAGGCTGAGAGGGAGAGAGAGATGAGGCTGAGAGAGAGAGATGAGGCTGAGAGAGAGAGAGAGAGAGAGATGAGGCAGAGAGAGAGAAAGAAAGAGAGATGAGGCTGAGAGAGAGATGAGGCTGAGAGAGAGATGAGACTGAGAGAGAGAGAGAGATATGAGGCTGAGAGAGAGAGGAGGCTGAAAGAGAGAGAGAGAGGAGGCTGAGAGAGAGAGAGAGAGGAGGCTGAGAGAGAGATGAGGCTGAGAGAGAGATGAGGCTGAGAGAGAGAGAGAGAGAGGAGGCTGAGAGAGAGAGAGGAGGCTGAGAGAGAGGAGGCTGAGAGAGAGAGAGGAGGCTGAGAGAGAGATGAGGCTGAGAGAGAGATGAGGCTGAGAGAGAGAGAGATGAGGCTGAGAGAGAGATGAGGCTGAGAGAGAGGAGGCTGAGAGAGAGAGAGGAGGCTGAGAGAGAGATGAGGCTGAGAGAGAGAGATGAGGCTGAGAGAGAGAGAGAGAGATGAGGCTGAGAGAGAGAGAGCGAGATGAGGCTGAGAGAGAGAGAGATGAGGCTGAGAGAGAGATGAGGCTGAGAGTGAGATGAGGCTGAGAGAGAGAGAGAGAGATGAGGCTGAGAGAGATGAGGCTGAGAGAGAGAGAGAGATGAGGCTGAGAGAGAGAGAGGGAGAGATGAGGCTGAGAGAGAGAGAGAGAGATGAGGCAGAGAGAGAGAGAGAGATGAGGCTGAGAGAGAGAGAGAGAGATGAGGCTGAGAGAGAGATGAGACAGAGAGAGAGAGAGAGAGATGAGGCTGAGAGAGAGAGATGAGGCTGAGAGAGAGAGAGAGAGATGAGGCTGAGAGAGAGAGGTGAGGCTGAGAGAGAGAGATGAGGCTGAGAGAGAGAGAGAGAAAGAGGTGATGCTGAGAGAGAGAGAGAGATGAGGCTGAGAGAGAGATGAGGCTGAGAGAGAGAGAGAGATGAGGCTGAGAGAGAGAGAGAGATGAGATATGAGGCTGAGAGAGAGAGATGAGGCTGAGAGAGAGAGATGAGGCTGAGAGAGATGAGGCTGAGAGACAGAGGTGAGGCTGAGAGACAGAGGTGAGGCTGAGAGACAGAGGTGAGGCTGAGAGAGAGAGATGAGGCTGAGAGAGAGAGAGATGAGGCTGAGAGAGAGAGAGATGAGGCTGAGAGAGAGAGAGATGAGGCTGAGAGAGAGATGAGGCTGAGAGAGAGATGAGGCTGAGAGAGAGATGAGGCTGAGAGAGAGAGAGATGAGGCTGAGAGAGAGAGATGAGGCTGTGAGAGAGAGGGAGAGAGATGAGGCTGAGAGAGAGAGAGAGATGAGGCTGAGAGACAGAGAGAGGTGAGGCTGAGATAGAGACAGAGAGAGAGAGAGAGAGATGAGGCTGAGAGAGAGGTGAGGCTGAGAGAGAGATGAGGCTGAGAGAGAGATGAGGCTGAGAGAGAGAGAGAGAGAGATGAGGCTGAGAGAGAGAGAGAGATGAGGCTGAGAGAGAGAGAGAGATGAGGCTGAGAGAGAGAGATGAGGCTGAGAGAGAGATGAGGCTAAGAGAGAGAGAGATTAGGCTGAGAGAGATGAGGCTGAGAGAGAGAGAGAGATGAGGCTGAGAGAGAGAGATGAGGCTGAGAGAGAGAGATGAGGCTGAGAGAGAGATGAGGCTGAGAGAGAGAGGGAGATGAGGCAGAGAGAGAGAGAGAGATGAGGCAGAGAGAGAGAGAGATGAGGCAGAGAGAGAGAGAGATGAGGCAGAGCGAGAGAGAGATGAGGCAGAGAGAGAGAGATGAGAGAGAGATGAGGCAGAGAGAGAGAGAGAGATGAGGCCGAGAGGGAGGTGAAGCAGAGAGAGAAGTGGGGCTGAGAGAGAGAGAGAGAAGTGGAGCTGAGAGAGAGGGTAGTGGACAGAGAGGGGGAGGGACTCAGAGAGAGGGCTGAGAGAGAGGGCTGAGAGAGAGGGAGAGGTGGGGCTGAGATAGGGGTTTAGAAAGAGGGTAGTGGACAGAGAGGGGGGCTAAGAGGATAGTGGACAGAGAGGGGGGCTGAGTGATAGAGGTTGGGCTGAGAGAGAGGGGGGCTGAGTGATAGAGGTTGGTCTGAGATAGATGTGGGGCTGAGAGAAAGGGTAGTGGTGGTCAGAAGGTGGATCTGAGAGAGAGGGTGGTGGACAGAGGTGGGGGCTGAGAGAGAGAGGTGGGGGCAGAGAGAGAGGCGGGGGCAGAGAGAGAGAGGCGGGGGCAGAGAGAGAGAGGCGGGGGCAGATAGAGAGAGGCGGGGGCAGATAGAGAGAGGCGGGGCTGAGAGAGAGAGGCGGGGCTGAGAGAGAGGGGCGGGGGCTGAGAGAGAGGGGCGGGGGCTGAGAGAGAGAGAGAGAGGAGGGCGGAGAGAGAGAGGACGGCTGAGAGAGAGAGAGAGAGAGAGGGGGGATTGGACTGAGGCTAGGTTCACACTGCTGCGATTTCAGAGTTTGCAGTGCACATCACATGCGATCTCTGTGCGGTGCGATTTCAGCCATACAAATGGTATGGCTGAATTCGCATCAAACTCGCACAGGAGCCTTTTTTTTGTCCGCAGCAGAATCGGATCGCATGGGTGTTCACACCCATGCAATCCGATTCCTGTCCGAGTTTGCAGATCGCACTGCGATATGCAAACTGATTTGGGGGTGTCATTAACTTTTAATTGACACTCCCAGCAGTTCGCATAGGGCAGTGTGAACTGCCGCCAGAAAACCTGCGATGCGGGAACCCGCAGTGGATTTGCAGCGTTCCCGCATCGCAGCAGTGTGAACCTAGCCTTACAGAGAGATCCCTAGCCCTGTCTGTATCTGAAGATAGGTCTGTGTATGATGCCAAGTACCTTCTTGATCAGGGAGGTGCTGTGCTGCTTCTTCCAGCAGCTCCCTGGCAGCTTGTACCTCTCACTAGTCCTTGTCCTCCAGGCCTCACTGAATACTGATGCTGGAGCAGAGCGGAGAGGAGACGGTGTCCAGCGACATCAGATTAGTGTCACTGGCGTCTGCCTGCTTTGAAATCTCCCACCCACACCCCTTTCCAGGCACAGATTGGCCGCACAAGGGGTTGTGGGCGGGCACAGGGGGACATGGGGAGGAGGTGGGGTGGACCTAACTTACCTCCTCTTCCCTCTTTGTACAGCGGGCCCCGGGCGGGGGATGTGTTGACACTGCTGCGGGCGGGTCAGTGGGCGGCAAAAGTATGGGGCAATGAACGAGGTCACGGCGCCCTCGCTGACATGCGCTTGTGACTCCTGTAGGACAAAACACCAGCGCCAGACTCGTTGGAAAAAACACACTCCTGCTCCTGAAACTTTGGCGCCCCCTCCCCTCAGGCGCCTCGGTGCAGTGCACCCCGTGCACCCCGTCTCGGACCCGCCCTGTCTGGAAGACCCCTTTAACAAAGGGGACCCCCAGATCCCGCCCCCCCCTGTGTGAAATGGTAATGGGGTACAAATGTACCCCTACCATTTCACAAAGAAAGTGTAAAAAATGTAAAAAATGAAAAGAGCCGGTTTTTGACAATTCCTTTATTAATGTCTTTTCTTTTCTTCCATCTTCTTCCATCTTCTTCTTCCATCTTCTTCTTTTCTCCATTCGGGTTTCTTCCTCCATCTTCATCTTCCTCTTTATCTTTATCTTCATCTTCCTTCTTCCTTCGGTCTTCTCGTCCGCATCTTGCTCCTTCTTCTTTCTTCTCCGGCCGCTCCGTTTGAATTGGAGGTTCCCGCTGTGCGATACTTCAGTTCTTCAGTTCCCCTCTGGGTCTGCTTACACCCGGTGACCCCGCCCCCCTCTGACGCACATGGATTTCACTGGGACTTTCCCCGTGGTGTCAGAGGGGGGCGGAGCCACCGAGTGGCAGCGGACCAAGTGGAGAACTGAAGCGTCGCACAGCGGGAACCTCCAATTCAAACGGAGCGGCCGGAGAAGAAAGAAGAAGGGAAGACGCCGGAGCAAGATGCGGACGAGACGACCGAAGGAAGAAGGAAGATGAAGATAAAGATAAAGATGAGGATGAAGATAAAGATGAAGATGAAGAGGAAGAAACCCGAATGGAGAAAAGAAGAAGATGGAAGAAGAAGAAGGAAGAAGAAGAAGGAAGAAGATGGAAGAAAAGAAAAGACATTAATAAAGGAATTGTCAAAAACCGGCTCTTGTCATTTTTTTCATTTTTTACACTTTCTTTGTGAAATGGTAGGGGTACAATGTACCCCTTACCATTTCACACAGGGGGGGCGGGATCTGGGGGTTCCCTTTGTTAAAGGGGTCTTCCAGATTCCGATAAGCCCCCCGCCCGCAGACCCCCACAACCACCGGGCAAGGGTTGTGGGGATGAGGCCCTTGTTCCCATCAACATGGGGACATCCTCCCCATGTTAAGGGCATGTGGCCTGGTACGGTTCAGGAGGGAGGGGGGCCACTCTCGTCCCCCCCTCTTCCCCTGCGGCCGGCCAGGTTGCGTGCTCGGATAAGGGTCTGGTGTGGATTTTTCGTACTTGCCGGCGCAGCGGGCTGGTTTTGAAAAAGTTACTTTCTCACTCTATTTTGGCCATGTTTGTTATTTGGGCGGGTGTCGCTACACTTCCTCACATCACCCCACATCACCCCCATTATATTCTCACTTCCAGCTTCTTTATATTTAGTGTTTAACATGCTGTGCGCCAGGTCCATATTAGCGCACTGAGCGCCTCCTCCCGTCCGCCGACAACACTATAGTAAATGGCATATAGGGCTGCGCTACCGGCGCTAATGTTTTGTAAATACCAAAACAGCCATTGCGCACGCAGATGCGCCAATACTCATGGCGCAAACGTTTTGTAAATCAGCCCCATTGTGACCTTGTGAGTAATATGTTTTTGGCTCCAGAAAATTTCTTTGGTTGTTTTACGCGTTGGAGCGACAAATTGCAGAATCCAATTATTTTCATAATTAACATTTTGACATATGTTACACCTTTATCATATCTGGAAAATAATTTTGTTACCCCTGAAAATAAATATTGAGTTCCTCTTTCCCTTTTTATGCTTTTTTTAATACATTTCTATGTTCAGACTGGTCATGTGACACATAGGGGGCTTTTTCTCTTTATTCTTCTCCCAGCAATGGGTAGTCCTCACTGATGCAAAGAACTTTGCCGACGCCTCTTTGGGTTCAGGTCAATAATGCCCTGCACCCACAAAGATGCCCTGCAACTCAGTCTTACGAGTTGAAAGTTAGGCCCCGAGTAAGAAAAATAAAGTAGACAGGCAGGTGCGACATGAGTGGGTTAAACAGGGGTTTGGCATAAGAGTGGGTTTATTTTCTGTAGGTTAAAGTAAATAGGAGTCAAAGGGTACTCACTGGATTAGTGGGTCGAGCAAGAACAGATTAAGCTTTAGAGGATAGTTAGTAGAAGGGTTCCAGGAAATCTTCATTTGGAAGAGAGTTGGTGTCAGGAAAACTTTCTATCCTCCCTCCCTTCTTTAGTTTTGGTATGATTTTGCGTTTTGTTGGGACAGTTATGGGTTTTGTGTGAATATGTCATAACAGCTGGCAGGGTACAAGGTCCTTGAAGATGGTCATTATGGGCAAAATTTACATTGGTAGGGACCCGTCTTAGGTATGGCTTTGGTGTGCAAACGCTTCACCACCTCGATACCAGGTCCTCGTCTGGTTCAGGTTGAGAACCATGAAGAGTAAGAGATACAATCTATCATTGACTTCCGTAGGTTTCGTGGGCGCATACATTACCTTGTTTATTGGAGAGTTTACGGTTTGGAGGAACACTCTTGGGTCTTATCCTCAGACATACATGCTCCTGCCCTCCTCCGTGCTTTCCATAGACATTTTCCCCTCAAATCTGGTGCCCCTCCGAGGGGGAGGGGTCGTTGAGGAGGAGGTCTTGTCAGGGCTGAGCTCTTAGCAGCTCTCTTCTCTGTGCTCAGGCTGCTCAACTGTCGGATAATTGTCAAGCACTTATTGTTTCCACAATGACTCACCTAGTTATCATTACCTGCTCGTCAGTCCCGCCTACAGCCAGCCCCTTCTGGCTATTTAAACTGCCTTGTTCATTCCTTTCGTGCCTGCGCCTGGTCAACATATCTGGAGTATCTCTGCTGTGTTCCCGTGAAAGACTCTGCCTAGCTGACGTCCCTTTTGATTCCTGATCCTGTTCTTCTGTCTCTGACTACGCTGATTTCTGATTTCCTGATTACTGGCTCGTCTGATTACCCGCTTTGGCTTCCATTTCCTGGTTTATGTTTTGATTACGTTTACTGATCTGTACCATTTTTACCATTACATTAAAGCTGTGATTTTTACTGCATTTTCTGTCTCAGTCTGATTCATGGTTCCTGACACTCACTCAACTAAAAATGTGTCTTTAAGGTACTAGAGAGTGGACACCTTGTATCTGTGTCACCGGCCCAGAAGTTTTCATTCTTAATGCTATTACATAGGACATATTATACACCAAAAAGGCTGTTTGATTTTGGATGGAGAACAGATGCAGGGTGTCCCAGATGTCAGGACACAGGGGACCTGATACATATGCTATGGAGGTGCCCGAAATTATTTAGGTATTGGACAGGGGTACTAGATAGCATAAATAGGACATATATGACAACAATAGAAATGGACCCTAGAATGTGTGTCCTGGGACTAGAGGAGGGAACAAGCAGAGCGACCAGTATAACAAAAGCAGTGCTTAGATGCCTTTTTCACGCCAGAAAATTGATAGCGCAAAGATGGCAGGCAGAAGACCCCCCTCAGTGAGAGAATGGGCTAATATAGTCACCACAACAATATAGAAGGAGAGGGTAGTATATATTAAGAGAGGGAACACAAGAGAGTTTGAAAAGGTGTGGAACCCGTGGTTGGAAAAAATAGGGACACCCCTGCAAAGCGGAGAGTGAGATAAGGAAAATAAATGAAAACAAAAATAAACTTTGAATAATGTGTAAAAATGGAAGAAAAAACCTAATATGAGAAATAGTAAGGGGGGAGGGGGAAGGAGGGAGGGATGAGGATCAATAGAGTGAAAATTACACTGATAACATTTTGCTATTTTATTGTTGTGAAAAATAAATATATAAAAGCATGTATAATGTTAATTTGAATATATAAGAAAATGAATAAAGACAATATAAATCAAAAAAAAAAAAAAATGTGTCTTTAATGTTTTCTATGCCCCCATTGTAGAGATCTCCCTGTTAGGACAGGAAGTGTGGGGAAATCTTTCCAACAGAAATACAGGCCAAAAATAAAAATCTGACAGAGACGTTAAAATTTCCATTATCACTACCTGTCCTGACAATTTACCAGCAGTTCCTAATGCCACCCTACTTAATTTGTGATCTCTCATTATTCTCTCCTTAAAGCAACTCATACAGAATGGCTGCTCTCTGCCCAGCGTTTTGGAGTGAGGAGCGGGGTTATCTATAGAACCCCCCCTTCCTCATTATTGGCTATCATCTAAGTACTGACAATTTTCTCCAGCCTCTTTGCAGTCTCTTCCTGTCTACAGGCTTGTGCTCTGGTTTTAGCTATATCTCATTGATAAGGGTAGGCTTCCTGAAGGTGGCTGTGATGAAGGTGTGGGCAGGGGAGAGGAATAGTAATTTTAGGACCTGTTGCCAAGGGATTCTTAATGTTCAATAAGCAGGGATTTAACAAAGGGGTGCATTTCACAGGATAGTAGGCAGCGATGCAATACAACAAAAGGCGGTGTTAAGAGTTAATCCAGCTGGATCACAGACAGCAATAAAAAGAGATCAATTAAGCAGGCCGAGGACAGCAATCTGTGGTGTGGTTAAGAATTAATCCAACGAGTCATGGGCAGCTATTGAGTGCAGACAAATGGTAGGTCCAGGGGGCACGGGGCAGCAATTTGAGGTGTGGTAAGAGTTAATCCAATGAGGTCACAAGCAAAAGGGTACATTCCACAGGGCAGCAGGCAGCAATACAACACAACAAAAGGATAAGTCCAAGGGTCATGCAGGGAAGCAGTCTAAGGGGCAGTAAGAGTTAATTTAGAAAGTCACAGGCATGAAAAAGGTACGGCAAAGGGGTAAGTCCAGCGGGCACAGGGCAGAAATCTGAGTTGTGGTAAGAATAATCCAGCGGGGTCATGGGCAGTAATAAGTGAGGCAAAGGGGTAAGTCCAGGGGGCATAGGACAGCAATTTGAAGTGTGGTAATAGTTAATCCAATGGGGTCACAAGAATCAATAAGGTATGCCTATGGGGAAAAATCTAAGGTGCATAGGGCAGGAATCTGTGGTGTGGAAAAAATTTATCCAGTGAGATCACAGGTAACAGGTAACATCTTATTACAGCTGAGGGATAAGAACATGGGGCACAGGGCAGCAATCTAAGGTGTAGTAAGAACTAATCCAGCAGGGTTATGGCCAGCAATAACAGGACAGTAGTTTGCAGGGTACAGATCACTACCAGAGAGCAAGCTTGTGACAATAGCAATGGTGGAACATGCCTGAAAAAAAGGTGTCATCACTGCCGCTTTGTGGTCTCCACTGGAAACACTTGGGGCAGGGTGATAACACAGAAGAACACATGGGAGACAGGAGAAGACTATAAAAGAAAGTATATAAACAAGAACTTTAACGAGGATCACCAGACATTATTTTATATAAAAAGCTGTAGATTTAAAAAAAATAATAATACGTTAACAGGTTAAGGATTATATAAGATCTGAATGTTCGGGTTTACCTCTATGTTAAGGTGGAAGAAAAATAACCTTTGAGTATGTTTTTGAGTCATCATGGAAAAAAAACAAAGCAAAGAAGAGGAACCACATAAACATAGAAAGAAGGTACAAAATCCATGAAGTGTCCCTGGTGGGAGTTATACACCAGACCCTAGCAGTGTAAGCAATCTAGCATCTGCTGTTGGCTACCCTTCTCTCCTGTATTCCTCCATGACCATATTAACTAAGAAAGGAAGGAGGGGTGCCTAATTTTAACCATTAACATATTACATTCTATATTATCTGGAGTGTTTGACTTGATTGCAGAAGAATCTGTGAAGATTTCTAATGGTAACAAAGTATTAATTATGAATTAATTCTGAAAGTATGCCTTACAGTTTGTGTGCATTGGTCTAATTTTCTCACTTAAATTGAATCTGATCCCAACTAATTTCCTATTCATTAACTGAAACAATGGATATCGCTCTCAGGCCATTGCATTCCCCATAGTCCCAGTGGGTTGTATAGATTTACATAAGTAGCTGCTACAAGGGCAACTGTGTCCCTTGAAAGCATTGTTGCCAATGAACAAAGAATGGCTTTGACTAAAAATAATGTCTCAGACCCAGAGCAAATAACTCACAGCAAACACAAACATTTAAAAAAATGACAATTTTCACTTGCTTACAATACGCTGAATTTCGGTTGAGTTTTATCTTTTAATGCCTTTTCATTGTCAGCTTCTTTCTACTATTCCTCAGAGAGAAAATTCAGGATATAGAAGTGTCACTGAAATCAGACGGCTTGAAATATTCTGTCATTTAACCAATTTTTTGCCTTGCTTGTCTGCAATGTGTTTGACTACAATGTGACCGAAGATTTTCCCTAGGCAAGAGCTAAGATAATGGAGATGTTCCAACAATCCCATTGTTGGTATGTGCTGTTATGTAACCTATTGATTGCCCTTCATCTACACAATGCATTTCACTGCAAAGGTGCAGAACTTTTATAATGGAAAAAAATTAAAATGCAAAGATGTAATTTAATTACATAAATTGTGTGTGTGTATATATATAAATACAGTGTATATATATATATATATATATATATATATATATATATATATGTAGCGGGGTCCTCAATTTAGGGGTAGTGTTTGAGTGGTAGTTATGCTCAAACACCTAAATTGTTAGGACATTATCAACCATTTTGTCTGCAGGAATAGTATCGGTGTACTGTTCCCTGCGGCCTGCAGGTGGCGCTGCCATAGTGGGCCAGGTTTGAACTGCTGATACAGTGCTGTGCCTTGTGTGTCCCCTCTCGGCAACCATACAGTGGGATTGGTCGGCCTGCTGTGTATGCTGGGAGAGGATATAAAAGGGGCAGACACTGCCTGTTCTGGTCATCGTTGGTTGGTCGTCGGGAGTCCTACTCCCAGGGAGTGTGTGTTCCTGTCTGCCCTGGGCACCTTTGGCCCAGGGCGGAGGTCGTGAATCGGTCCCAGGCACCTTTAGTCCTGGGGCTGCAACTAAAGGCCTTGGGCCCAGCACCTTCGGCTTGGACCCATCAAGGATCGAGGAATCCCAGGTTGCCGCCTTGCAAGGGGACCCGTATCTTAGACGGGGAGGACCGTTCCGAGGGACTGGTGAGAAGTCACAGTGAAGGAAGGGGCCCGGTAACTCTCTGGAGGGATGTCTTCTCCTTACAAAGAGGCCAAGCTTTTAAGAAACCAAGTTCACCAGGTCTGTGGCAGAGACCCGTGTGTCAGATTGAATAGTGATTGGGTGAACAGTTTGAGTACCATTTTGGCTGCTAGTCCCTATCTAGGAAGACTATCCAAATGGACTAAGTCTGCTTGAGAAGCCAAGCAGTGATGTGTATTACGTTTGTGCCTGGACCTCTCCCACACCTTATGCTGTCCTGTTCTCTCTCCAACCTTTCCTATCAGAGACTGTCATTTAAGAGAAATAAACTCTGCGTTGGAGTTACAGCTGGTGTGGACAGTGAAGTCATTGGGGGAAATAGAGACTTGTCTTTATTAGCTATAGAGATAAGAACCATTCGGGGGGAGTATCTGGCTGCGGAGACCCATCACAACACCTCTCAACCTCCTCACACATGAGGGTACGGGCATATAGAAATGGGTGTGCCCTTTCCTCCTGCAAGGAGCCGAAAGACAAGGAGGAGAGGGTGGTAAGCGCTATATATATATATATATATATATATATAAAAATATATGTATATGTACACACACACTCACCAGTCACTTTATTAGGTACACCTGTTCAATTGCTTGGTAACACAAATTGTTAATCAGCCAATCACATGGCAGCAACTCAATGCAGCATCTAGGCGTGGTGAAGATGACTTGATGAAGTTCAAACTGAGCATTAGAATGGGAAAGTGGATTTAAAGCAGAGCTCCACCCAAAAGGGGAAGTTCTGCTTTAAGTACCCCTCCCCTGCCACATTTGGCATGTAATTATTTGGAGGGGAGAACGGGTACCTAGTTTTAAGCCGCTTCCACTGAAGTTCTTCTCTCCCCCTAACTCCCTGCAGTCTTCTGGGACACGTCACAGATCCCAATAGACTACCAGACCATTCAGAAGGTGCACAGCTGTGTGCCCACTGCTGAAATGCCAGCGAGCGAACAGGGAGAGAAGGGATGGCTCAGTTTAGCACATCGCTGGATCGTGGGTCGTGGATCATCTGTGTCTATTAAAAAATCAGCAGCTAGCCTTTTTGTAGCTAACGACTTTAAATAAACACAGAAACGACAGTGTTTTCTCTTTAGGTGACCTTGAACGTGGCATGGTTGTTAGTGCCAGACGGGCTGGTCTGAGTATTTCAAAAACTGCTGATCTACTGGGATCTTCACGCACCACTATCTCTAGGGTATACAGAGAATGCATACAAAACAAGACCAGAGAAAATTCCCAGCTCAATTTGCCAACCAGTCTGCTACCAACTAAATTATCCAGTCTTAAGCCCCGTACACACGGTCAGACTTTTGCCCAACAAACTTCGTTTTAAGCAAGTTGGACCAACAATCTGACCGTGTGTACGCTCCATCGGACAAACTTTTTTCGTTTGGTTTTGGATTTCAAAAGTCCGACCGTGTGTACAGATAACCATCGGACTTTAGTCCGATGGACAAAACAACTAATGTTAAAATCAACCAACAATAGCAGAAGTTGACCAAAGGGTGGCAGTAAAGATCAGAAAAGAGCAGAAAAAACACTTGATGTTGTAAGAAGTTTTAAGAAAGTTTGCAGAAAAGTCAGAGCGTGTGTATGCTATGGGTGTTCCCAACCAACTCAGTTCGGACAAAAAAACACGGAAAAGTCAGATGGAAGTCCGACCGTGTGTACGAGGCTTAACCCTTTTGCGTTAAAAACAGGGGTTTAGTTTGCACACATTTGGAAATACATGTGTAGCGGGTGTCAAATTTAGTGGGGCGTATCTGGGCTATAGATGGCCCAGATACATTGATTTAGGGATTTATGGACACTTTGGAGTGTGGGAGGTATGAATGGTGTCATGTTCCCTGCGGTCCCTGGGTGGCGCTGTCGCCTGGGATCGGGGTTGAACTACCATTCTAGAGCCGTGCCCTTTTTGTCCTCTCGCAGCAGTAGTACGTACGGCGGGGCGGGAAACCCGCTGTGCCTGCTGGGAGAGGATATAAAGGGGGCGGACATCTTGCGCACGAGTTCCATCCCAGGCACCTTCAGCCTGGGGTGAGGTACTATCCCCGGAGGCCTGGGGCCCAGTACCTTCGACTGGGTCCCGCAAGGGCGAAGCATGCCTAAGGTACCCCCCGGTATTGGGTGCCTGAATCCTGGGTGTAAGGGACCGGAGACGTGACCTCCCTTTAGAGCCAATGCAGCATTTGCTGGTGCCAGTGGAGGCCTCTGGTGACCGTCCGGATGGATGTCGTCCTCTGACAGGGGCCGCTTGTTCTAAAGAAGGTACTTCATGTTCTCATGGTCTGTGGCAGAGACCCATCTTTCTCAGGTCAGTGGCAGGCCTCATCCAAGGCCTGTGGCAGGGGCCTCAATGTTCACCCAGGTCAGTGGCAGTGACCAAATTCACGGTCGGTGGCAGCGACTGTGCACCAAGCCTGTTTGCACTAAACGGAACAGGAGAAATTTAATTAATTTGTTGTGCCTGGACCTACTCTTCCCTACACCTTGTCTGTTCTTTTAAAAGTCAACCAGTTTTTTTTTTTCAATTTTAGTTTTTTATTGAAATTTTTCATGTATACAAAAAACAGATACAAAAGATTGTCAGAATATAAAATAGAGCATACAGCATATAATAAAAGTGTATCAATCAAATCCCAGTACTGCCAACATACAATTATCATGGGATATTAGCCGTACAGAAGGAATTGAGCGAGTGAGTAAGTAGCCAGTGAATGGGTAAAACAAAACTAAACATCATATAACGCATGTAAGCAAAATGGTATTCACTGGGTCTGGTGACAGTGAGACACCCAGGGCGCCCCCCCAGAAATCGAGGGCACCACGCAGGTATCGCACCGAGTGAGAGCACAAAAACAAAACAAAAAAACAAAAAAAAGGGGGGGGGGACGGGGGAAAGCACCATGGAATCTTCAAAGGGAGTAGTGAACAAAACCTCTACATTCTAATTGTGGGATAAAAGGTCAAGATAAAGTCTCCTCGCTGGAAGATAAGGAAGTGCCACTAGGATTGAGATCTGAGTGTTCCCAAATATCCCACACTTTCGAAAATTGAGGAAGAGTGTCGTGCACCATTGCAGTGAGGCGTTCCATTTTACAGATCAGTCCCAATATTTGAAGAACTTGTGGAAGTGTGGGCGGGGAAGGGGACAACCATTGTGAGGGTATCGCCCATTTTGCTGCTAAAATGATATAGGTAGCCAATTTTTGGGTATGTTTGGAGACACCAGGGATCGGCAGGCCTAGAAGGAAATGAACCGGTTCTAATGGGGGAGTGACGTCCAACAACTGCTGTAGAAAGGTCTGGACAGAAGACCAAAATGGGCGAATCAAAGGACATTCCCAAAAAATGTGGAAATGAGAGCCAATGTCGCCCCGGCATCTCCAACATACGCGAGGGGTTGTGGGGTCATATTTATGTAGTATTTCAGGTGTTCTATACCAAAAATATGAAATTTTGTATGCCGTCTCTCTTTGTTCTACACATCGTGAAGACCTGGAAATAGCCTCCCAAATCGTCCTCCATTGAGGAAGGGGGATGGGACGGCCTATTAATTGGGACCATTTGTGCATGTATAGATGGGATGTGTCAGTAAGTGAGGCAGCGTCATGCAAATATTTGTAGATATCAGAAATGAGATGGGTCTGATATGGTCCCTGAGCACATAAAAGTTCGAACGGGGTAGGTTTTTCAAGAGTCAGAGAAGCTGCTTTAGAAGCAAAGTAATGTTTAATTTGGAAGTAGGAGTATAACAATTGTTTAGGGATCTGATATTTCCTCTGTAGGTCAGCAAAGGGCAAAAGTGTACGAGTGAGGGGGTGTACAATGTTTCGAAGTTGAAAGATTCCAGCTTGTGTCCACGGAAGCATGCGAATATAAGATAGGCTATCAGGGATGTCAGGATTGAACAACACGTTTAGTAGCGGTGGACATGGGGATGCAAGAGAGAATTGGCGTGAACATTTTTTCCACACAGAGAGGGAAAACAACATTGGCCCTAGGCAAATACTTCGAAGTTGACCTATAGACGAATCCAGGTTAGCCCAGATCATAGCGCATGGATGTACTGGTCTAGTGACACTCATTTCGATCTCTGCCCACACACTAGGCGCCATTCTGGAGGACCAAACAATGATCGGTTTGAGATGGGTGGCGTAATAATATTTAATGAGATCTGGGGCCCCCAACCCACCTCTTGCCCTAGGGGCCAGCACTACAGAGCCCGCAATCCTGTGAGCCCTATAGTGCCAGATGAAATTAAGAAATGCTCTTTGTGTAGCTTTAAGTTGGGACATAGGAATGGGAATCGGGAGATTGTCAAATAAGTATAAAAGTCTAGGCATAATAGACATCTTCAGGACATTAATGCGACCCAAGAGAGAGATGGGATACATATCCCATTGTCGCAAGAGCCGATCAATGTCTCGGAAGAGTGGGGGGTAATTAGCCTGATATAAAGTGGAGTATGAAGAGGTTAAATTCACCCCCAAATACTTAAGGGAATCCGAGCACCAATGAAATGAATAATTTTGTGTGAGAGTTGTGAGTTCTGAGGGTGGAATGTGTATAGGTAGGGCTTCGGTTTTAGTGGTGTTAATTTTATAACCCGAGATAGAACTAAATTCGTTCAGTAGAGCTATGAGGTTTGGAAGAGAGGTATGGGGTCTAGTCAGAGTCAGCAGAATATCATCTGCAAACAGGGTTAATTTATACTCCTTCTGGCGAAGTAAGACCCCACGAATATCAGGATGGTTGCGAATAGCCGCGGCTAAGGGTTCAAGGCATAGGATGAAGAGTAGGGGGGATAATGGGCATCCTTGTCTGGTACCGTTGCTCAATAAGAAGGATGACGACAGATAAGAGGATAGTTGTACTTGGGATGAAGGACATGAGTATAGGGCGTGCAAGGCTGCAATAAAGGGACCTCCAAACCCATATTTGGAGAGGGTAGCAAACATAAACGGCCAGCTGAGCCGATCAAAAGCCTTATGTGCATCAAGGCTCAGTATCAGGGCTGGACGGGACGTTTTGTTCAATAGGTCTATTAGATCGATCGTGCGTCTCGTATTATCGCCGGCGTGTCTGGTCCTCACAAAGCCTACCTGATCCTTGTGTATGAGTCTGGGAAGGAAATGGGACAATCGATTCGCCAATATTTTTGTAAATATCTTGTAATCAGAGTTAAGTAATGCAATGGGTCTATAGTTATCAGGGATGGAGGGGTCTTTACCTGGTTTTGGGATCACAGAAACATGGGCATGTAAAAAGTGTGGGTGTGGAATGGTACCTTTAAATAGTGAAGCATACAAGGAAAGCAAGTGAGGGCTTAGGATAGGTAAAAAGGTCTTATAATAGGAGTACGGTAGACCATCAGGGCCAGGAGATTTCTGGGTGGGGAGATGTTTTATTACGTCCTCTAATTCCTCGGGTGTAACTGCCGAGTTCAAGGAGGCTAACTGTGCGGGTGAAAGTTTAGGTAGTTGTAGGGATTCGAAGAATGAATCAAATTTCTCTTGAGTAAATTCATACCTGGAATCCGTACGTAGGCAGTTGTACAATTGGTGATAAAATTCACCAAAGATTTTGGACATAGTGAGAGGGCAATATGTGGGTGTTCCATCCGTTTGCCTAAGAAAGTCAGGGGAGGTTTAAAAGGGGCGGGGTTTCAGCCTATTTACCAGCATTTTGTGAGGTTTATTTGAGTATTCATAAAATTTTTGTTTAGACCATAAAAGAGCTTTGTCAATTTTATCCATTTTCAATGCCTTAAGTCGATTCCGTAAGGAAACAACAGTCCGGAGCCCAGCCACCGTGGGGGATGACAACAAGAGCTTCTCCGCCGAACGGAGTTCAGACATAATAGATGAATATTGAAATGCAGCATCTTTTTTTAGGCGGGAACCTGTAGCAATGCAATGTCCCCGGAAGACGGCCTTATGCGCCTCCCACAAAGTGGAGGGCTCCGAGACTGAACCAGCGTTAAGTTGAAAGTATTCAGTTAGGCTAGCAGATAGGTGATCTTTAGTGTCAGGGATACGGAGAAACGTCTCATTGAGTCTCCAATGACAGGTTTTAGGGGACACTGAAGAGAGGAGAATGTCAAGGTTTACAGACGAGTGGTCAGACCAAGGTATGGGATTGATATCAGAGGATATCGTGGACGTCAGGAGAGGAGTAGAAATAAAAAAGTGATCTAGTCTGGAGTAGAGTTTGTGGGAGTGTGAGTAGAACGTGTATTGTTTATGTGTAGGATGTTTAATCCTCCAAATATCTAAAAGATTTCTAGCTCTGATGAGCTTACGGAAGGATTTAGAGAGGCGATCAGGTCTGGCAGGGGAAGAGGATGGAAACAATATGTGTCTGTCTTTGCCAGGTGACATGGTAACATTAAAATCTCCCCCAATGACCATGAAAGGTTGGGAGAAATTGTCTAGGATCTCAAACATAGAGGATAAAAATTTGATCTGACCTGTATTGGGGGCATACACATTAACAATAGTAAGGGATTGATTGAGAAAGGAGCAGTCCAGAACAATAAATCTGCCATGGGGGTCCAGGTGGGTAGATTTAACTCGTAAAGGGCATGATCTTTTAATCAAAATAGCTACGCCTGCCTTCCCGGATGGGTCAGATGCTATAAAGGACTTAGGAAAGTGTTTACTAGCGAATTTAAAGGATCCTCCAGTGCGGAAATGAGTCTCCTGGATCAGGATTACATCTGCTCTAGAAGCTTTAAACTCTTTCAAAGCCAGCCATCTTTTTTGAATAGAGTTTAAACCTTTAACATTGCATGTCAAAAATTTTAGAGCCATAACAATTCAGTCTGGAAAAAAAACAATAGACATAGCCTACAATATATAATGGATGAAGAATACCATGGTGCATTGTGGATATAAAGAAAATAAAATATCACAGATACAAATAAAACATTGGTAGCATTGCAATGGGGACGTCTTAAGGCTATCTGAGACAGTAACCGCAGGTCAAAAAAAAAAGACCTGAAAGAAAAAAATAAATGTAGAAACGAAAAGAAAAAAAAAACAGAAAAAAAATGTCAACGTCTACTAAATAGAAACCTGGAAGGCCGATTGCCTCCAGGGAGCCCAGGACCAAGCCTTGGGTCATTAAGAGGAGCACGAGAGCCCCCAGACATGGAGACGGGAAAACCCCTGCCACCTCCCAGAGCAAAGAGTCCTGGAATATAAAACTGAGGGAGTAGATATATAGAACCGATAAACCAGGGTGGCTGTGGAGCGACAAGCCACGTATCCCCCGGGCCAGGGGATGTGAAAAAACCCGCTAAGGGGCCAATGGCCACTCAAAAAACACCAAAAAAAAACAAACATAGAAAAAACAACAACTGGAGGCCAATTAAATTTGGTATACAGAACCTCAGACATTTTTAAAGGGAAGTTCAGGTTGGGAATCTTGAAGCATGACGCCTCTGGGGCGTAAGATTGGACTTGGATGGTTTCTGACGTACCGGGGTCCAAATGCGATTTGGAGCCGTCAACGGTTTAGGAGTAACAGGAAGCGGTGCTGGATCTTCATCAGGAAGAGGGGGTATGCCCAGGTTGCGTAAAAAGGTGTCGCTCTCTTGAAGATCACGGAGAGAGTATTGTACGCCATCTCGAGATGCAGAAAGGCGGAAGGGGAACCCCCAGCGATATACGACTTTATGAGATTGAAGATGTAGCGTCAGCGGGCGCAGGTTCCTTCTTCTAGCTAGAGTAATAGGGGAGAGGTCACTAAAGATTTGGATCTTGGATCCTTTGAACTCGATCCTGGGTTGATTACGGGTTGCAATGGTTAGAGCTTCTTTACTATCATAGTAATGAAATCTGACAATCACATCTCTTGGGTTAGCGCCAGCCGGGGGTTTAGGGGCCAGTGATCTGTGAGCTCTGTCCAAGCGCCAGTCTATGTCAGGGATGTTTGGAGCAAGCACATTGAATAAGCTTAGAAGGTAGGAGCGGAGGTCTCTGTCTTCAACAGCTTCCGGGATACCTCTGATTTTCAGGTTTTGCCTGCGTTCCCTGTTTTCTAGGTCTTCTTGTTGGGCTTGGAGCTGAGTAACTGTGTTTTTTATGGCAGCATTATCTTCCTCAAGCACCTGTACATATTGAACCATCTCATCGAATTTGTATTCTAGGGAATCAGTGCGCTCTCCAAGCTGGCTAATTTCCCCCCGTAATTCTTTCGCTAGCTTCCCGACTTCCTGTGCGATGTTATGGGTAATAGCCTGGAGTAGGGACTGCAATTTGGCATCTAAAACTTCTTCTGTCAGCAGGGGGGATGGCCCCGGTACAGGGGTGGGGAGAATGGCAAAAAGAGTACCTGTGTCTAAGTCTGATTGCTCCAGTCCGGTTTGTGCGCCGTCATCATTATTTGAGGCTGTGGATGTAGGCTTACTCAGGAAGCGGTCCATCGTGGTTGAAGTCTGAGATCTGAAGACCGTGGTGTAGTTGTGTCGTTGGTCTCCAATTTTGCCCATGGGGCACGTGGCTGTCGCGTGGAACTGAGGAGACGACTCCCGTAGAAATCAAAGCCGTTGAACGTTCAGTGGGAGTCACAGGGAGGTGGCGGGGGCCTCACACGTCCGCCACGGCTAGAAGCCGTGCATGCGCCTTCCAACAAAACTCATGTCAAGTGAGTATCCGGTGGGTATATTTTGCGTCAAGTATATGTCCACAACCGGTCTGCCGCGTACGTTTAACAGGGGGGGGTGGCCCTCTGGATGTAGCAAAATGACCTTTATGTATTTGTTATGATCAGAGTCTACAAGGCAAGTTTGCAATGGGAGTGTTGCGGGGATTGGGGACAGGCAGCTTTTCGCGTTTTGTGAGGGGGGGTGGCCAGACGTCAATGAACAATTATAGTAATGGGCCTCTGGTATCCCTCCAGGAGTAGGAGATGACCGGGGGTTTTGTAAAGCGCAGTACCTGACAGAGGGGGTTCCGTAGGCCTCAAGGTGTCCGTATATCAGGTCCTCAGAGGTCCTCCTATGGCCTTCTACAAGTGGAGACAAGGGGGATGTTGTCTGCTGCCGAATGGGTGTAGTGGGAGCAGCAAGATGGCCTCCGACTTCCAGAGGTAGGCCGAAGCCGCGGACTTTCCTAGAGCCAGCCGCCGCGGACCTGTGGGACCGAACTTTCTGGGGTTACTCCTGAGGTCTCACAGGCACAGAGGTCAGTCCAGTGTAGGCCCCGGTGCGATCAAGCTCCGCGTCGTTCACCCCGCCGATCGCAGCAATGTAGGCCGGAGGATGCCGACTTTTCTGCAGGCCGCAAGATGGCGACCAGGCTCCGGAGCCGACCACGGGCCGGCAAGCGTACAGAGAGGTTCCCCACCTCCACCGAAGCCCCGGCGGGGGTATCGGGCGTCTGCGGGATATCTGTAGCTCAGCAGGGGAGCGGCGGAGGTCTCGTAGGCCTCAAGATGGTGTTGGGCCTGGGCTGCATGGAGCGGACCTGGCGGGCTCCAATCGGCTGGCCGGGAGGCACGACTCAGGCCGGGATGAAGGTAGGGGACCCTCAGGGACAAGGGGGGTAGAATTGGAACGTCCCTTACCAAGCCTGCAGCGAGGATGACCGTAGATTGGAGCAGCAATTGCGGAGCTCAATGGCCGCACGTCTTCCCCGATCGGCTTCCGGACACGCCCCCCTTTCTTTGTTTTCTTTGTCTCAAGTCAACCAGTTTCAAGTCAATAAAACAGAGTTGAACTTTTCTTGATGTGGAACTCGTGTTACTGGAAGCTAAGTGTCCCTGTCAGTGACAGTGGCAATCATCCTCCATAGAAGAAGCTGAGGTTCCGGCCTAAAACGCAGACCCGAGGGTAAAGGGTTTAGCTCATATCTCTGCATCCTACATCAGAGAGCCGAGCTGGTGGTGTGCATCTTTCCCCCTTCTCCCAGATACCCCTAGATGAGTAAAGCCAGCCGTGAAGAGAGAGAAGAAACTGGGGGAAGGACCACTACACATGCGTAAGCTGCAGAGCCACTTCACGTCAACCCGATATTTCTGCAGTCCTAACGCTTGTAAATTTATGAGGGTCTCCCCAGTGAAAGCACATGCATTCTAAAGGATAGATGGAAGGCAGGTGAGTTAGGACTGCAAGAATATTGGGGTGCGGTGGAGTGGCTCTGCAGCTTTACGCATGTATTTGCAAATGCGTGCTAACTAAACCCCTGTTTTTATCACAAACTGTTAGACAGGATGCCCTCTGATGAAAGTGATGACGGAAACGCGTCAGGGCATCGCTTCACAGAGCCAGCTTACTCTCGTCTTTCTACCCGGGAATCACTGCAGGAGCAGTGATAAGTTCAGACTTGAAAGCACGGCTTTTATCATTGATTACTACATGCCCTATTGATTTTTATGTTTGTAAGTGTATGATCATAAGATTTTCAAGGAATAAAATTGCGTTATATTGGATTACGCTATGTACATTTTTCTTCTGCTTTGCTTATCATGAGCAACATTTAGATGGCTATTAATCAGCGCTTGTGATCACATCTCACTACTGACAGGCTTTTTACCCACAGCAATCTGGTAAGTGGAATACCTAGGGTGATAACACATGTGGTGTGGTGAAGGAGTTTTACTACAGATTTTGATTCCAACCTCTTCTGCTGCTTCTATATGAATGGACTCTTTTGCACTTACCTTCTGCTACAACAGACTTTTACTATTTATTTAGTGGACTGTTTCTGTGGATACCATCCTAACTTTATTATATATTTTTTTATCATTATATGGTATTTATATGTGGACTCTCCTCATGTTCTAAACCCAGATGGGCAACTAATTATCATTGATTGTCATCTACACATGCACCTTATTAACCTTTACTAGTGCTGCTAATGTCATAATTTTACTTGGACATATTTTTTTAATAGGATAATTTGGTTAGTTGCAGACTGGTTGTCGAGTTGAGCTGGGAATTTTCTCTGATTTTGTTTTGTATGCGTTGCCCTTCTATGTGCTCCTTCCTGTGAAGGCCAGTAAAAGGTGGGGGCAGTTGCCATTTGTTTGTTACTGATGTTATACTGGTAAGGGGACACACTAGACACCTTTGCTGCCGTTGCGCTATGTGTTGGGTGTCCAGTATGCCCCTGTGCCTTTAAGGAGGGGTGGGCTACCTCCGGCTCACCTGCCCTCCATCTATCCATTAGAATGCATGTGCTTCTACTGTGGAGGCTCTCAGAAATTTACAAGAGTTAGGACTGCAGAAATATTGGAGTGCCGTGGAGTGACTCTGCAGCTTATGTATTTGCAAACGTGTGCTAACTAGACTCCTGTTTTTAATGCAAACTGTTAGGATACTTCGGCTGGTAGCAGACTGGTTGGCGAGTTGAGCTGGGAATTTTCTCTAGTTTTGTTTTGTATACGCTGCCCTTCCATGTGCCCCTTGCACAGTGCACTGCTGAATACAGTAAACCCCCCTCCATCGCGGGGGTTACGTTCCAGACCCACCCGCAATAAGTGAAAATCCGCGAAATAGAAATACCCTATTTAAATACACACTAGGCATGTTTTTATAACTTTCACTGTACTTTAAAAGCATTTTAAGGTCTTTAAACACACTTTTAAAACAATAGAAGCACATTTAAACACATAAAAGATACTGAGAGACATAGCAAGAGCAATGGAAAACACAAAAATATTTAATTAACAAGGATTTAATCAATAAAATAATGTTAATAGGTCTTACAGAAAAAAACACAATATACCGGGACCGCGAAAACTGAACCGCGATATAACGGGGGTTTACTGTAGTGCTGAATAGCAAAAAAAATGCTCTGGTCATGAAGGGGGTAAAACATTCCGGAGCTCAGGCAGTTAAAGGACTCAAAACAATTAAATTAGATTGTAAGCTCCCAACGAGGAGGGACTCATGTGAATGAATATTATGTAAAGTGCTATGTAAATTGACAAATTGAAATAAATTACATATAATAAATAAACACAATAAGCAGCCTATCCACTTTATTTTCTTTGCTTGCAGGTTGGTTGGTAGCCTATATTAAACCAAGAACCTAACATCTTATAAATGTAAAGCCTGTGCCCATCTTTTCGTACACCACGTTGATTGACAGCGCAGATTAGGAGGAATTGACAGGATTAGGAGGATTGACAGCAAAATAGAAGGAATATCATGCTACAACATTAAAACAAAAATGTTATATTGTGACCATGTCCTTTGAATTCAGCACTGCTTGACTGAGTACTTCCTAGTTCCTACCCCCCTCAACTGACCACAAATAGCATGTGACATTGGATGACGTTTGGTGGAATAGCCCACTATAATAGCCTCCCCTGAAAATGTAACTTCCTAGACAGTAGCTGAAGTGAGCTTTTAATTCAGCGCCTGACCATAAATAGCCTTGCCTATTTTATTTTATGGATTGTCAACACTGCCTCAGTTGCTAAAACCCTCCCAATTTGAGCTACAGTGTCTAGGAAGGGGAGCACATTAGCCACAAATGAAGGAGAATTTGTTTCAGTTAATGAAGTTAAAGGAAGTTTTTTGTTTAGTAGGGAAAGGAAGTCCTAAAAGTCACACATCACAGAAAAACCCTGTAAGAAGGTGTATGAAAGCCTCAGCCCAGGCTCCAACCAGGCCACGCTCCCCAACGTGTTTCAATTCGCCCTGGAACTTGTTCATCGGGATCCCCATGATTCCACCAGGCCCTCTTGCATGACCGACCGCTAGGAGTGCTGACAAGGAGAAAGCTCGTCCCAGCTCAAAACATCCAATAGATAAAAGATCCCCACGATTAAGCTCTGGGGCAAGTGAAATGTGTTGGAGGGGTGTGGCCTGGTTGCAGGCCGGGCTGAGGCTGTCATACACCTCCTTGCAGGTTTTTGCTGTGATGCGACTTTTAGGACTTCCTTTGCCTACTAGATGTTTTGAACTGGGACAAGCTCTGCCCTTGTCAACACTCCTAGCAGTTTGTCATGCAAGAGGACCTGGTGGAGCCTTGAGCGGCACCTGTCATTTTTGTTGTGGGTCACAGGAAGTTTTTTGTTTACGTATCCTGTATCACATACCTAGATGTGGTCCTTGTGGTTGATTTTTTTTTTTTTACTTTATTTTCACCTGGGGATTCCGCAAATAATGCACTTCCTGCCCTAGTGTGATAACTGTCACTCGCTATATGTTATCTTTGGAGGAGCAGTGTATTATACCCTAGGACAGGAATATGTGAAATGATTACATAACACTTACCCCTCACCCTATCTCCAAAACATCCTGGGCAGTTGTTCCGTAGCTCACAGATATTTATTTTGCATGGTTTGATAAGGCTACTGGAGATATGACGGCAGAGTACACAGGACAGCACTTAATTTCTGACAGGGTCAACAGGTATTTTTTGCTCTCATAGTACAAATAAAACACTTTCGATTGTATAGTTAACAGACCAAAAGGAGAAGCATGGGATTTGAAAAAAACACAAATACTCACCCTCGTGCTTCAGCATCAATGTGTCGCATGTTGGCTCTAAGCCCAAGAGAACTGAGCGATCACGTGACTGATGATCACTCAGTTCTCAGTCTGCTCAGAGAGAGGAGCAGCAACTGTCACAACTCCCTGCTCCTCCAGCGTTCAGTGGAGCACCAGGCTGGAGAGGGTGCGGGAGCAGCTGGAACGGGCTGTCAGTGGCGAGCTGAGCTGAAAGACTGAGCCAGCTGCCAATCAGGCATCCCGGTGGATCCCAACAATATTTTTGGGACCCTTCCAGAGCCATGTCAGTTGAGTGCCAGCAGTAGCCCACTATCAGCTGACTCTGGCTCAGGAGAGCAAGAGTAAGTGCACTCTTGTGACTCGCAACAGAAGTATGGCCAAAAAAGCTTTCCTTTTATAAGAGAGCAAAACAGAAGTGGATTGTCTTTCAACTATGATTTAACATTTTGCTGTCCACCTACTAGACCTTGCCATGTGGGCTTAAGAACAAAGACTCCAGCTGATCAAGCTTTACCTTTATGAAACCAGGCTTAGGGCTTGTTTACACAGGCATTGGCACTCAGCAAAGGGTTGCTCTTCAGAAGGTGTTTGACGGGTAATGAGGAGGTGTCATGTCACCTCCTCACCATCTGTTTATCTGCTATCACTCTGGCACAACTGCATGCAGATATAGTGAGGTAACGGCATGGCCTCTTTCAGGTGAACGGGTCATATTCGCTCAACTGCTAATATAAACAAAGCCCTAAAGTATACTTAAAGCCAAGACCCTTTTTATTGGATAGAACCTTTTTCAGGTGTTTATTCTTGTCTGTGTCCTCACTAGCAAAATTCACCCTCTTTATTGATCCTGTATTGGTCCTGGTAACCTTGCCCCTGGTACAAAATGTGATATGAAATCACAAATCTTTGACTTGTCACGGGGGCAGAGTGAATTTATTTTCAAAGGGTACACCTGGTCTGATGACAACTTTCCAAGTGGGGATCTCCTCTTCTCTCCAGCAGAGTCATTGGGACAGGAAGTGAAGGCAAATTTCCCCAATGACAGGGGTCTTAACCATTACCTACTATTTAAAACTTAAAAAAAGTTTTCTTTTTACATACATTATATATTATTAACACTTTTCCCTGTCTATTCTTCCCTGCCTATTCACACTTTTCTATTTCATTTCTTATTCTTGTTTTCTGCATTCATCATTACCATATTGACTTATTTGTATGCTGATGCTTTGAAAAGCTGCAAGCATAGTTGTTAATATATAAATCAAACAGTAATAATTGGTGTAGTAAATCTTAAAAGGTACATAGAGCAATTCATCAAAGATTTTGTTTCTTAATTGGATCTTCAACAGGAAGAAAACGCATATGTATAATTCTGTGAAAATGAATAGTCCTCTTCATGCCAAGAAAAAGAAATGAAATTGCTTTCTATAAAGTACACAACATGTTTTAAGTTATTATACCACCAAGACATTAAACTGCAGTGACTCTCCATTAACTACCCTAGCTAGCAAATGAAACCATGTGTAATAGACAATTAGGCATTATATCAAACTCCGACAAAGGAAGGATTTATCCGGAAATGTTGATGTCTTCTGAAGAAGTTCACCACTACGGGCCTAACCTAAAGCCCAACTCCAGCCAAAGCGTTTAATAATCTTTGGATAAAGTGTGGAAGGTGTAGAACCTTTCCTAGTTTTTTATAGCTGTCGGTGTCCCCAATGGTAAGATTTCCTTCACTAAATACAGTGTCACCACAACAGGAAAGAGGGAAAATATTTCAAATAGGGAGGCAGACTGTTCTAATCGTACATTTTTAGACTGCTCACCAGCAACTGTTCGATCCTGCTAGACCCCCAGAAGTGTTTACTAAAGTTTTGAAAGGATGGGAGCGCCACACCAGCTTGTATACTCCTTTGAAAGATTTTAGGCTGGTTTCACACGGGTGGTCCGATCTGGTCCACCTGTCAGCTTTTCAGGTGGACCTGATTGGACCAGCCATTGATTTCTATGGAGCGGCAGATGTCAGCGGCCATATGTCCACTGACACCCGCCGGCATCCAATCCGATCCTGTCTGCCAAAAACAGACGGATGGGGGATCGGACCGGGTGACAGCCAATGAAAACAGACAGGTGGTCCATTTCCATCTGACAGCCCCATAAAGAACAGTAAGGCTATGTCAATGTCCACTCTGGATAGCAGAGAGCCTGTCATCTGCCTGCTCAGTGGGAATCAGCGGAGAGATCCCCTGCTGAGCAGCTGGATGCACATTACAGAGACCGCCCGTGTGAAACCAGCGCAATTTTGCAACAGCCATGGCTGACTTTGACTTAGATTTTTTTAATGGAGTATAGAGTGAACGGGAGACTGTTTTTTGAAAACATACAACATCAACTGCCATCTTCTTAATCCATAATCAATCCCACACCTAAATAGCAATTTCTTCATAGTTCACACAGTAACTGTGGAATCAATTATGGATCAATTGTGAATATGTTTTTTTTTTTTATATTGTGGAATACTGTAGGAAATTATATTATCAACTAACAGTTACCATCAAGTATTTTTCCGTTGGCTCCCTAACATCTACTTTGTTAACTTTAATTTATGAAATCTTTGGTGACGAATACTATAGAAAAGCAATAAGCTGTTGACCACAGTAGCCAAGAACCTTATTTGAAGACCAGGTCTTTTCTGTAATTTTTTTGTTTACATGTAAAAATCTGCTAGAAAATTACTTAGAACCTCCAAACATTATATATTTTTTTAGTAGAGGCCCTAGAAAATAAAATAGTGGGTTTTGACATTTTTTATGTTACACGGTATTTGTGCAGTGGTTTTTTTAAGTGCATATTTTTTTGAGAAAATACAATTTAATGTATTTTTAATGCACAAAAAAACAATATAATAGCCAATTTTTTTATAAAATATAAAGGATGGTGCCACACCGAGTAAATAGATACCTAACATGTCATGCTTCAAAATTGCACACTCTTGCGGAACTATGGTATATAAAAATCTCCATAGGCGATGCTTTAAAAGCCTTATGCCTCGTACACACGACCGGTTTTCCCGGCAGGAAAAAAAACAACGCTTTTACCGACAGGATTCTTCTCAAGCCTGCCTTGCATACACACGGTCACACAAAAGACCTCTGAACTTTTGAATGCCAAGAACGCGGTGACGTCAAAGACTACGACGAGCCGACAAAATTACGTTCTATGCTTTCGCGCATGCGTCGAATTGTTAACGAGCATGCACGTTTTTTCCCACTCTGGAAAGCATACAGACGACTGGTTTTCTCGACAGGATTTTTTCCTGAGGGGAAAAAAGAGAGCTGGTTCTCTTTTTTGTTACGGAAGTTTTCCTATCGGGAAAACTGCGATGGAGCATACACACGCCCGGTTTTCCCGGCCAAAAGCTATCATTCTTGTCTGGAAAACTGGTCATGTGTACGAGGCATTAGCATGGGTTCTCAACCTGTGGCCCTTCAGTTGTTGCAGAACTACAAGTCCCATGAGGCATTACAAGGTTGACAGTTACAAGCATGACTTCCAAAGAGAGAGGGATGATGAGATTTGTAGTTCCGCAACAGCTAGAGGGCCACAGGTTGAGCACCCTTGCAGTTTACAGGTTACCAGTGGAGTGTTACACAGGAGGTCTGGTGCTAGAATTATTGCTCTTGCTCTGACATTCGCAGCAGTACTTCACATGTGTGGTGCGATAGCCATTTACGTATGCGTGCAGGACATGTGCATTCGCCTTTGCGCGTGAGCATTGTTGAAAGAACAACAGCCAAGTTGCTTTTATAAACTGACTATATATATGCATTATACCTGTCTACACCAGTAGGTGGCACTGCAGTGTTATACTGTGTGCATTCTATGATAATGTAGTGAGAGGAAGTGTTTGCTTTCCTCACTGTGTTCTTGTATGCTACTTGTTCCTGTTTCTCATGCTATAAGACATGCATTGCTATTCCTCCATAAAAGCAAAGCTATTGCTGCAAACAAGAAGCTCCCATTGCATTATATCAATACTCTGCTAACAAGCATGGGGGGATAGGGGCACTTTAAAATATATATATATATATATATATACCGTATATACTTGAGTATAAGCCGAGTTTTTCATCAAATTTTTTTGTGCTGAAAATACCCCCCTCGGCTTATACTCGAGTCTGTCAATCTGCAGCCTTGTGTGCCTGATCTCCCGGCGCTGTGACGTTAGTCTAGTGGATGGCCGTGCAGTGTAAGAAAGCCCCGCCTCCTCCTTGTCCGTCCATCATAGGCTGAACACTGACTCAGTCATGGACGGCGGCGATTTGTTACACTGCCCGGCCATCCACTAGACTGACGTCACAGCGCCGGGACATCGTAAGGGCTGCAGATGGACACAGCGCCGTTGATCAGGTAGGGAGGCATGGACACAGTGAGGCATGGACACAGGGAGGCATGGACACAGTGAGGCATGGACACAGGGAGGCATGGACACAGGGAGGCATGGGCACAGTGAGGCACAGGGAGGCATGGGCACAGTGAGGCACAGTGAGGCATGGGCACAGTGTGGCATGGGCACAGTGTGGCATGGGCACAGTGAGGCATGGACACAGTGAGGCACAGTGAGGCATGGACACAGTGAGGCACAGAGAGGCATGCACATGGACACAGTGAGGCATGCACATGGACACAGTGAGGCAAAGCGAGACACAGTGAGGCATGCAGATGGACACCCTAGGCTTATACTCGAGTCAATAAGTTTTCCCACTTTTTGTGATAAAATTAGGTGCCTCGGCTTATATTCGGGTCGGCTTATACTTGAGTATATACGGTATATAAATTTTCTTTTCACTGTTTCTTTAATTATTTTTTTATCACTTTTATTGCTGTCACAAGGAACACCCTTGTGACGACAATAGGCAGTGACAGGTACTCTTTATGGAGATATATGGGGTCTATTAGACCCCAGATCTCTCCTCTGCCCCTAAAAGCATTTGATTACACCAAGATCAGTGTGATCAGATGCTTTAAATTTTTAAAAATGGCACTGTTTAGTTCCAGGGAAACTGAAAGTGATGAAAATACTCGTTGCCTCCAGTTTCCTATACCATAGAGCTGATCAGGGACCTTCTGGACCTCGAAAATCTCTTTGGTAAGCCAGCGGAACCACTGGCTTCACTTTGAAACAGAGAACCCGAAGAGGCACCCATCCTGCTACCTGTAAAAGTGATCCAGCGTCTTATTAGCCACTGATGGCTTTTGCAAAAAAACTGATAACCACCTAGAAAAAAACAATACAGGGATGATGCCTGTAACTGCAGGTATCATCCCGGCATAACCACTTGAAGTACAGATTTAAAAGTACATATTGCGGTCTTCTAGTGGTTAATTGTAAAGAGGGACTGCGATTGCTTGCTGTGGATAGCAGCCCCACTTTTGCTCCATCTTACTTTATTCCTCTTCTGGATGAGCAACAATAACTATTCTTCCTTCATGTATTCTTATGTGTTTGGCTCAAAATAAATACGTAGAAATAAAAAGCGTCCAAAGAAATAGCTCCATTACTGGAAGTTTGCCATCTATATTCCAGCATGATTTGATGATCTAGCTAGCAATCAACCTTCATCAAGAAAAGCCAACATTGCTGGCAGCAGCTCTGAAGTCTAGGGTTCACATCAAGACTAAGATCTTATTAGCTTGGAGTTAAGATGTTCTCTATCTGTGGAGAATATTTCTGAATGCTATATTCCTCAAACTGAATATATATTACTATTTTAACTCCAGACAGGTAAAACTAAAATGTTAAGTCCAGTTAAGAAGAATCTATTGCTTATTTTTAGGGAATCGGCCGACACACATTAATATTTACCTTATTCCATGGTCCTACAGTCTTTCTCCCTGCTAGCTTAGGTTGTGATGCCTGATTTCACAAAGCCACTCTTCATACCGATTGTCGACCTTCTTCTTGCTAGCATCATCATGTCTGTGTAGCCAGGTGCTGGCTAACTTTGCTTTTGCCATCGGGGGACATTCTGTAACATAAGCTGCAGTGAGCCTGTTTCCCTCCAGTGCTCAGCCTGTGTCATCATCTCCTGAATGCAGAGCAAGCAGAGACCACAACTGAGAGCAAGGGATTGTGAGATATATGGTCCGAGGAGCCAGGGTTTACATTGGAGCCAAGCTGCTGCAGACTACAAGTTGCAGCCAGCTGGGAGAGAGAGAAGAATGCTGGGTGAGGACATAAATAGCCCGGTCCAACTCCATGGAGAAGTCTTTTACTAGAGATCACAGCCTTCAGCTGAGAGCAGGGACCCAGCTGCCCCGGGGGATGCACGCAGGCGCTGCGGCCTAGGTGCCGTGATGAGTCTCCAGCAAGTGAGCGAGCAGATCCACCATTGACAGCTCCCTGTTGGCTGAGTGACCGTCAAGGTCACTCTCATCGTCACAGGTACAGACCCAGCTGAATCTCAGCATTGCTAGGTGCACAGCCAGGCACCCTACACTGGTTGCAGATTCTTATAGAGCCTGTTCCGGGACATCCTATTCTCTTGGGCCTCGGTATCATCAGGATTGGTGAGCAGGCAGAAGCCCACACTGTGCACACCCTACAAAGACACTGCATGCAAACTCCTTTATCCCATCTCTTCACATTTAAGCCTCAAAAAGGAAACACTTTGCATATGCTATTTTCTGTTGCTGGTCGCCATTGCACGGTAATCCTTCTGAGCCCTTGTTGAGCTAGCTGAAGACACTGAATATCACAAGGACTCCTCCACTCTTCTCTTCTACCCCCACTTAAAGGACTCACAACGTCTGCAAACTTTAAGGGGAACTCCACTCAGAGATTGCATTTCTTGTAATTTGTTTTCTAATTGTGCCACAAAGTGTGTTGGGCCCGTGGCATCAGGATTTGAAGGAAGCAGTCTGACATAAAAGATCACACTTTTCCCTTCTGTACCTGGGGTCATAGGCTCTTTCAGGACCTACTGGTTACTACGGTTTGACTTATTGTGATTTTCTTTGCATTGCATACACTTTGCATATTTACCAAGAGTAAGAGTTTAATGATGAAAGATATCTGCCTAAGTTATTCTTGTTCTTATTTTCTTTAAGAAACTTAAGTAAAATACTTGTTTACTTAGCTACAGTCTGGTGTCTTTGTAATTGCATTATCACTTAGAAACATGTCTAAACCCAGAGTGTTAGAGGTGTCGGGAGGCTTGCAAGGTCAGGGCAACCTTTGGGGTCAGTCATCTTCCAGCGGCTTTCATGGTAGTGGAGCTATATCTGCATTGTAATCAGGGCACACCCTGTGACCACATCATTAGGCTGCTATTGGGAATGTCCACCCAGAATTCTGCACTGGAGAGTAGAGGACTGGACCACCATCTGTACTGGGGCTCCTGGTTAATCTAAGTATTGGCTTGTGTTAGCCCATACCCTAGATAAAATGGCAAGCACTCAATTCTTAATTTAGAGCAGAATGTGTATATACCTGTAATGCTGAGTATTATATACAGTAGCTACCAGATCTGTGATCATGACATCTGGCACACCAACTTCCTTTTGTGTGTTGAGAGCAGTAATGAAAGTCCCTTAAACCTCCTTTAGGAAAAGGGAGCCTTGACTGCTGGAAGCATGGCCTCACTGTGAGCATGAACCTAAAAGGGAAGTTAAGTAGACCTGAGGTCACTGGGTGGAGCCTGAACTCTAGGAAAAGGCTATGCTGAGGCACGTCCAACTGCTCTGAGGAGATTCAGCTGTCACAAGAGTTGCCCACCCTCCAGTCCGTTGTGATGTTTTGTTACAGTTTTGGTGGAGCCAGGTCACAGTATAACTGTGTATTCCAACTAATCAGCTTCTGTCAGTGTTGCCAACCCCCTGAAGTAAAATTTACTGGCAAGGCACCAATTTTTTACTAGCAAAAATCATGACATTTACTGGCAGAGCCGCATTTTTTACTGGCACTGCCAAAAAGTACCTACAATTACTGTTTTTAGTGCTAAACAGTGCAAATATCAATATTTAAACTATAACGGTGTAGCACACGGACCCTTTTCCCTTGCTTTGGCTCAATTGCAGGAAAAAGGCACAACGTACTATATGCTCGTACCCTCCTGGATGAGGAGGTTAAGCGATGTTATGTATTTGGGTCCCACAGCTAGGTTCTTCTGTCAGTTGGTTCTCGTCTCCTAGGATATAGGGACAAGTCTCTGTATTTCCCCCAAGTAATTCCAATGTCCACGCCACTTTAAACTCCAACGTTGAGTTTATTTTCTCAATGTTCAGCAGACAGGTAAAGGGTGGAAGAGAGACAGGACAGCAAGATTTTGGAGGTTAGTCTAGGCACAATGGATAGCACAATCACTACTCTATCCCTGAGTAGGTTTAGCTCACCCGGATAGTCTCCTACAAGTGGATCCTAGCAGCCGAAGTGATGCTCGGACGTTTGATCAAGTTCTTTCCTAGATGCGATCGGGAGACTCTCTGCCACAGAATCTACAGGTGCCAGCAGCAGCACATTACTAGGCCCTTGGTGAATAGGAGAATCCCTCCAGAGAGTTACCATGCCCCTTCCTTCACCGTGAACTCTCACCGGTCCGTCAGAAAGCTCCTCCCCCGGCCTCCTCCTCTTAGAAGCTGGCTCCCTTGCGAGAGACACCCTGGGACTTCTCCTCCTCGAAGCTGGCTCCAGCTAAAGGTGCTGGGCCCAGTGTTGAGGATGCAGCCCCAGGACTAAAGGTGCCTGGGACTGATGCACACGTGGCCCCATGGCCTGGAGGGCCATGCGCCATGAACCAGGACTCCGACTCTGAAATGAAGACCCCTCCCAGGCGGCGTCTGCCCCTTATGTATCCTCTCCCGACATGCACAGCAGGTTGACCACACCCACCGTACCGCTGCCGAGAGAGGACACCCAAGGCACAACACTAATACTAGTGGTTCAACCCTGACCCATTATGGCAGTGCCACCTACAGGCCACAGGGAACTGCACACCAGTATACCATCCTGGAAATACACAGCACAAGCTACAAATTGAGAATGGTCTGAGCCTAACTACTATCTCAGACCAGCCCCCTAAATTTGGGTATATAGCACCCCTAAATAGGGTGGGCGCTACAAACACACAGCTAATGCTATTATCAATGTGTTTAAGTTAAACAAAAGTAAAAAAACATATTTCTCAATTTACATGAAGATAAGGGGGAACTCTGATGTGGAGGGGGGCTCTGGTGAATAGAGACCACCTTCCACAGAGTGAATACACTAAGGTAAGGGGGGGGGTACTAATATAAGGGGGAAACCATTATTGTATTCACTCACCTCCTTACATCAGTGACCCCCCTCAGAATGGCATTGGTGGCACTGTCACTGACCTCCTCTCAGGTGCACAGTGTGGGGCTCAGACAGACGGCTCCAGCTTGGTGGCTCTGATCTCCTCTCCCCCGTCCACACGTCTGTTTCTTCCCGGGCCGTAACCCCCATCCTGGCAGCACTCCCACTCTTGACTCCTTTCTAGGATCCCCTCAGAGACTGCAGACATGATAAAAGACAAGAGATGGTCAGAGGCTGCGGACACGATACAGGAGGTGGACAGAGACTGCAGACATACTATAGGAGGTGGACAGAGACTGTGGACATATTACAGGAGGTGGACAGAGACTGTGGACATACTACAGGAGGTGCCGGTGGAGACAGGCTATGGACATGATGGTGCCCTCCTCACCCCCTCACAGTAGCCTCCTCCTCTGTCCACCACCATATTACTTCTCCACATCATCAGTGTGCTGTGTCCTCCTCCTGTGCCCCTTTCACCTCTCCACAGGTCAGGGCAGCACTGTGCTGCCCTGACCTGTGGAGAGGTGAAAGGGGCACAGGAGCCAGAGGAGGACACAGCACACTGATGATTTCGAGAAGTAATATGGTGGACAGAGCACATCAGTCTCTGTGTCCCCTGCATGGCACGGCTTCAGGCTCCCAGTAATGTCCAGGACTCCAGGCTCTCACTCGCTGTCCCCTTGTATCCCCCCGGTTTCACTCACCTCGAGTCCGTCCTCCTCACCTCTGTCAGTGCTCCGCTCGCTCCTCCACCTATGATGAGCGCATGGCATGCACTCACTGCAGGAGTCGTGCGGCTCGCACCAGCCGCTGTGGTCTATTCAAAAATGGCGCCAGCTGCGCCATCACGTTACTGCGCCTGCTCCGCCCGGCCGAGCGCAAACAAGTTTCCCTGAGCTCGGCCGGCTTCGGAACGGCGCATGCGCAGTTGTATGGCCGGCTCGCGGCCATCTTTTTTATGGGAACCGGTGCCCATAACGGACTTTAATGTACACCCCGAAAAGGGGGTTAAATTCACGTGCTGTCCGTAAATATACGTACGGTTGGCAACACTGGCTTCTGTGTCTTTCTGAGGGGCAAGGTATTGGTTTATTAGTTGGTCACAAATGAGCCTATGCTTCTCAGCAGTCAAGGAAGCCGATGTTGGAAGATGTGAAGTTGTGTCACAATAAAACATGTCTGTTACCATGTTAGTTAATCACTGAAGCTCCCCACCTGAACTCTGACATCTTTGGCCGGATTCCGGGTCTTGATTTCTGCACATGCGCGGGAGTTCAGTCAGATTTGGCATTGTCAAATTCGTACAGTGAGCTGCGCGTTACGGACAGGTAGGTAACTTTTCTGAAATAAAATTCCTGCCTGTTCATCCATTTTTATTTTAGGCCTAAAGTTCCACTTTAAATTCAACATGTCGAACGTTAAAAAAATATGATTTATTGCTGTAACTCCTATGCCTTGGGTGCACTAACTATGACATTTTGCCATTTTCAGATTATTCACCTTAAAATATAACTATTTGGATAGAGAAGGATTAGAACATCTGTCAGGTTTTCCTTACCACCCATACCCCTGTTAGGGAGATTCACCCTCTCTATTTGCTCTGTTATGACCTGGTGTTGTCACTGAAACAAGAATAGAGGGGAAATCAGTCCCAGGGATTCCCTGACTGAGGGATTTTGTTTTCACTCCCTGTTTTGGCTATGGGACAGGAAATGAGGCAAAATCTCCCCAATGGAACACAGATTGCAAAAATAAGAAAACGGGATAAATTCAGGTGTTCATTGCTGTCTGTGTCCCCATTAGTGATAACTCATCCTTATGTCCCTAATTGTCTCCTGTAAAAGGTGTGCATTCCCTAACTGTCCCCTGTAATATAGAGTTGGGCGAACAGTTCTAGCCCAGCGAAAGTTTGGCCCGAACATCGCCTGTTCGCCGGTTTGGCGAACACCCGAATTTGCGGGGATGTGCACAGTGCATTCTAAGCCCTGATTGGGCAAAGCTTTGCCCAGTCAGGGCACAGTGAAAAGCTGGCTATTAAGGAGCAGGCCGGGAAGCCGGCCGCGGCTTTCTTAACAACGGATGAGTTATCAGCTGTCAACTGGCTTCCCTGCTGACAGCTGAGAAAAAAACGGCAATAGAAAAATGTTAAAAAACAAACAAACAGCGTGGGGATCCCCCCCATCCATACCCAGCCCTTCTCCTAGCATGCAGCCTGGCAGGCCAGAAAAGGGGGGCACAAGCTAGCCCCCCACCTCCTGAACCATACCAGGACATATGCCCTCAACATGGGGGGGGTGTTTTGGGGCAGGGGGGCTGTGCCACCCCACCCCAGAGCACCTTGTCCCCATTTTGATGGGGAAAAAGGCCTCTTTCCCACAACCCTGGGTTGTGGTTGTGGGGGTCTGCAGGCAGGGAGCTTATCAGAACCTGGAAGCCCCCTTTAACAAGGCTGCCCCCAGATCGCACCCCCCCCTATGTGAATGAGTATGAGGTACATTGTACCCCTACCCATTCACCGGACCCCAAAAAAAAGCTCCGCCCATGACGAAGGCTAACCGCTGACTGCAGGCTCCACCGTTTGACAGTTCTTATATAGGTAAGGGGTGGGGCCACCTGGCGACATCACCTGGTGGCACCGTTCCTTGTATCATCACCACCCCAGCATGCACCAATCAGAGCCCCCCGCCCCAAAGCACCCTCTTCATGTTGAGGGCATGTGGCCTGGTATGGTTCAGGGGGGAAGAGGTGCTCGCTTGCCCCCCTTTCCTGGCCTGCCAGGCTGCATGCTCGGATAAGGGTCTAGTATGGATTTTGAGGTTGATCCTACGTTTTTTTTTTTTTTACATTTTGATGTGGGATTTCCCTTAAAATCCATAAAGCCCTGCCCTGTACACACGATCGGTTTTACAGATGAAAACAGTCCGATGGACTTTTTTCATCGGACAAACCGATCGTGTATGGGCCCCATCGGTCTTTTTTCCATTGGTGATTAAAAATAGAACATGTTTTAAATTTATCCGATGGAAAAAAAACGACAGCAAATTCCGATCGTCTGTGCTGAAAAAACCCACACATGCTCAGAATCAAGTCGAGCGCATGCTCAGAAGCATTGAACTTAATTTTTCTCGGCTCGTCAGAGTGTTTTACGTCACGGCGTTTGGGACGGTCGGATTTTTGACTGATGGTGTATAGGCAAGACTGATGGAAGTCAGTTTCATCGGAAATCCGATGGAAAAATCCATTGGATTTTATTCCATCGGAAATCCGATCGTGTGTACAGGGCTTAACAGTCCCATAGGGCCTGGTTTGGATTCGGGGGACCCCCACGCTGTTTTAAAAAAAAAAAAATCAGTTTCCGGCAAAAGTATTGTTTTGACGGCAATTTAAATGTAATTTTTCTTCTTTATAGAAGTCAGTTTTGTTGCAGCAGGCTCTATACGTGGTAAAGATGTGCCACTTTACAGGCAGACTAAGGGGACCCCCCAGGCACTATATGTAAAGGAATTTTTCATTTTTCGCTTTAAGCATCATTAAAATCACTGCTCCTGTAAAAACTATATTTAAAAAAAAAAAATTGCATTGATACATGTCCCCCAGGGCAGTACCTGGTCCCCTATATCCTTTTTATGGTCAATAACTTGCATATAAGCCTGCAAAACTGGGACTTTTGATTTTTCAAGTACGGGTCCCATAGACTCAAATAGGGTTTGCGGAGTTCTGGTGCAAACCGAACCGGGGGTGTTCGGCCCAACTCTACTGTAATACCCTATATGTGCAGTACCTAACTGTCTCCTGTAGAATATGCACAGTGTCCCGTGAATCTGGGCTGAATCCCGCAGCAGAGCCCAGTGCCGGCACAAGTACCTTCCATGTAGATGTACCATAGTGATCCCTCCTTTCTTTCTTCCATATACCAAAGTGATCCTTTCTTCCTTTCTTCCATATACCATAGTGATCCTTCCTTCTCTCTCCCCATAAGGGTTGGTTCACACTGGAACACAATGCAGGAAAGGAGAGTTCTGTGCACATTTCTGGCACTGCATGCAACCATGCTGCCCTTGTGAGACAAACATGGGTGCCATTAATTGTTAATGGCAGCATATTTGTGGTCACCAAACCACATGGTACTGCAATACTATGCAGTTTGATGAGGTACGATTTGAAAAAGTAGTGCTTTGTAGAGCATCCCCATTCACTTGAATGGGTCGTGGTTGGTGCGCAGTTGTTTAACCTTGACCGTTAAGCCCCCCCCCACGGTCATGTTTGGTCACATCCACCTTGTGCAGCTCACTATCTCCCTGAAGTGTCCCTCATTCTCAAGTTCAAAAGTTGGGAGGTATGAATTAGGATGGGCACAGTCCCTGACTATCTCCTTGTAGAATGCGTTCAGTCTCTAACTGTCTCGTGTAGAATGTTTATGGCCCATAATTCTCTCCTTTAGTGAAAGTGTGCAGTCCCTAAGTGTCTCCTGTATAATGGGGTTGATTTACTAAAGACAAATAGATAGGGTTGCCACCTTTTCTTCAAGCCAAACCTGAACACATTAGCAGCGCACGGCAATTTATTTTTCTTCAGTAGTACATTAAATTCATTACCTCTGTACAATGCAGGGCAATTTTTATGTATTTATGTAGTATACACTATACATATATTTTGTGATTAAATAACATTTCTAATCATATGGAGTTAATCACAAGAGTCCCCCTTTACATCAGAGTCAACAAAGTTGACACTCTTGGCTTACAATTACAGTGAGCAACCGTGCTGGGTAGCCACAGTCTGGGCCAGGGGTGGACTGATAACTCATGGGGCCTCCGGGCAATTGAGGATCATGGGTACCCCAGGTTCAAAGGTGGCTGACTCATGGGAGCCAACATTAATGTGGCAGGTCAAAGCTTAGAGGCACCAAGCTCTGCGACATGCAGAGTGGCAGAAGGAGTGTGGTGGGTATGATGGGGGTATGTACAGGAGAGGAGTGTGGAGGGTATGATGGGGGTAGTATGTATAGGAGAGGAGTGCGGAGGGGATGATAGAGGTAGTAGATATAGGAGAGGAGTGCGGAGGGGATGGTGGGGGTAGTATGTGTAGGAGAGGAGTGAGGAGGGGATGGTGAGGGTAATATGTGTAGGAGAGGAGTGCGGAGGGGATGGTGGGGGTAGTATGTGTAGGAGAGGAGTGAGGAGGGGATGGTGAGGGTAGTATGTGTAGGAGAGGAGGGAGGAGGGGATGGTGGGGGTAGTATGTGTAGGAGAGGAGTGAGGAGGGGATGGTGGGGGTAGTATGTGTAGGAGAGGAGGGAGGAGGGGATGGTGGGGGTAGTATGTGTAGGAGAGGAGTGCGGAGGGGATGGTGGGAGTAGTATGTGTAGGAGAGGAGTGCGGAGGGGATGGTGGGGGTAGTATGTGTAGGAGAGGAGTGAGGAGGGGATGGTGGGGGTAGTATGTGTAGGAGAGGAGTGCGGAGGGGATGGTGGGGGTAGTATGTGTAGGAGAGGAGTGCGGAGGGAATGGTGGGGGTAGTATGTGTAGGAAAGGAGTGAGGAGGGGATGGTGGGGGTAGTATGTGTAGGAGAGGAGTGAGGAGGGGATGGTGGGGGTAGTATGTGTAGGAGAGGAGTGCGGAGGAGATGGCGGAGGTAGTATGTGTAGGAGAGGAGTGCGGAGGGGATGGCAGGGGTAGTATGTGTAGGAGAGGAATGCGGAGGGGATGGTGGGGGTAGTATGTGTAGGAGAGGAGTGCAGAGGGAATGGTGGGGGTAGTATGTGTAGGAGAGGAGTGCGGAGGGGGTGGTGGGGGTAGTATGTGTAGGAGAGGAGTGCGGAGGGGATGGTGGGGGTAGTATGTGTAGGAGAGGAGTGCGGAGGGGATGGTGGGGGTAGTATGTGTAGGAGAGGAGTGCGGAGGGGATGGTGGGGGTAGTATGTGTAGGAGAGGAGTGCGGAGGGGATGGTGGGGGTAGTATGTGTAGGAGAGGAGTGCGGAGGGGATGGTGGGGGTAGTATGTGTAGGAGAGGAGTGCGGAGGGGATGGTGGGGGTAGTATGTGTAGGAGAGGAGTGCGGAGGGGATGGTGGGGGTAGTATGTGTAGGAGAGGAGTGCGGAGAGGATGGTGGGGGTAGTATGTGTAGGAGAGGAGTGCGGAGGGGATGGTGGGGGTAGTATGTGTAGGAGAGGAGTGCGGAGGGGATGGTGGGGGTAGTATGTTTAGGAGAGGAGTGCGGAGGGGATGGTGGGGGTAGTATGTGTAGGAGAGGAGTGCGGAGGGGATGGTGGGGGTATTATGTGTAGGAGAGGAGTGCGGAGGGGATGGTGGGGGTAGTATGTGTAGGAGAGGAGTGCGGAGGGGATGGTGGGGGTATTATGTGTAGGAGAGGAGTGCGGAGGGGATGGTGGGGGTAGTATGTGTAGGAGAGGAGTGCGGAGGGGATGGTGGGGGTAGTATGTGTAGGAGAGGAGTGCGGAGGGGATGGTGGGGGTATTATGTGTAGGAGAGGAGTGCGGAGGGGATGGTGGGGGTAGTATGTGTAGGAGAGGAGTGCGGAGGGGATGGTGGGGGTATTATGTGTAGGAGAGGAGTGCGGAGGGGATGGTGGGGGTAGTATGTGTAGGAGAGGAGTGCGGAGGGGATGGTGGGGGTAGTATGTGTAGGAGAGGAGTGCGGAGGGGATGGTGGGGGTAGTATGTGTAGGAGAGGAGTGCGGAGGGGATAGTGGGGGTAGTATGTGTAGGAGAGGAGTGCGGAGGGGATGGTGGGGGTAGTATGTGTAGGAGAGGAGTGCAGAGAGGATGGTGGGGGTAGTATGTGTAGGAGAGGAGTGCGGAGGGGATGGTGGGGGTAGTATGTGTAGGAGAGGAGTGCGGAGGAGATGGTGGGGGTAGTATGTGTAGGAGAGGAGTGCGGAGGGGATAGTGGGGGTAGTATGTGTAGGAGAGGAGTGCGGAGGGGATGGTGGGGGTAGTATGTGTAGGAGAGGAGTGCGGAGGGGATGGTGGGGGTAGTATGTGTAGGAGAGGAGTGCGGAGGGGATGGTGGGGGTAGTATGTATAGGAGAGGAGTGCGGAGGGGATGGTGGGGGTAGTATGTATAGTAGAGGAGTGTGGAGGGGATGATGCCAGCTGGATGTATGAAGTGGTCTGGGGGGGTGATGCACCTGGGGGAGTTGGGGGTTGAGAAATAGTGATGTATATAAGTTATTTTTTCCCACAATTCTTTGCAAAATCAAGATTTTTTTTTTCTTTTATTTTTTTTTTAACAAAATTGTCATATTAGCAGGTTATTTCTCTCACACACAGCATATGCATACCCCAAATTACACCCCAAAACACATTCTGCTATTACTCCTGAGTATGGCGATACCACATGTGTGTGACTTTTACACAGCGTGGCCACTAGAGATGAGCTTCGAGTTCGAGTCAAACTCTTGTTCGACTCGAACATTGCCTGTTCGCCCGTTCGCCGAACAGCGAACAATTTGGGGTGTTCGCGGCAAATTCGAAAAGTCTATGGGAGAAATCTAAAGTGCTAATTTTAAAGGCTTATATGCAAGTTATTGTCATAAAAAGTGTTTGGGGACCCGAGTCCTGCCCCAGGGGACATGTATCAATGCAAAAAAAGTTTTAAAAACTGCAGTTTTTTCGGGAGCAGTGATTTTAATAATGCTTAAAGTAAAACAATAAAAGTTAAATATTCCTTTAAATTTCGTTCCTAGGGAGTGTGTATAGTATGCACGTAAAGTCGCGCTTGTTTCCCGTGCTTAGAACTGTCCCTGCACAAAGTGTCATTTCTGAAGGAAAAAAAGTAATTTAAAACTCACTTGCGGCTATAATGAATTGTCGGCTCCCGGCAATACATAGAAAAGTCATTGATAAAAAATAAAAACAAAGCGTGGGGGTCCCCCCAAATTCAATTACCAGGCCCTTCAGGTCTGGTATGGATATTAAGGGGAACCCTGCCGCAAATTTAAAAAAAAAATGCGTGGAGTTCCCCCAAATATCTATACCAGGCCAATCAGGTCTGGTATGGATTTTAAGGGGAACTCCACCCCAAATTAAAAAAAAAATGGCGTGGAGTTCCCCCCAAAATTCATACCAGACCCTTTATCCGAGCACGCAACCTGGCAGGCTGCAGGAAAAGAGGGGGGGCGAGAGAGCGCCCCCCCCCTCCTGAACCGTACCAGGCCACATGCCCCACAACATGGGGACAAGGGCCTCATCCCCACAACCCTTGCCCGGTTGTGGGGGTCTGCGGGCAGGGGGCTTATCGGAATCTGGAAGAACACTTCAACAAAGGGGACCCCCAGATCCCGGCCCCCCCCTATGTGAATTGATGCGGAACGTGTGACGGGGCGGGTCTATTCATGTATTATACTGGAGGAAGTTCCCCATCAGGTCCGCTCCTCCAATGACGTAGGCGGAGTCTGACATACAAGGGGGCGGATCTGATCGGGAACTTCCTCCAGTATAATAAATTAATAGACCCGCCCCTTCTCACGTTCCGCATCAGGTCCTCAGCCTTACACCTACGTCATTGGCTGAGCGGACCTGATGGGGAACTTTAGAAGGAGCTGGTGTATTCATTTAATACACTGCGGAGGAAGTTCCCCATCAGGTCCGCTCAGGCTCAGCCAATGACGGACAGCGCTGTACATCGGATCGCCCCGGGACACTGGATTTCATCGCAGGAATGTTTTTTTTTTTATAATTTTTTTCTTTTAATAAAGGACTTTTCCAAGGTGTCGGTATGTGTTTCTTTACATTTTTTTTACACTTTCTTTGTGAAATGGTTGGTAGGGGTACAATGTACCCCTTACCAATTCACATAGGGGGGGCGGGATCTGGGGGTCCCCTTTGTTAAAGGGGTCTTCCAGATTCCGATAAGCCCCCTGCCCACAGACCCCCACAACCACCGGGCAAGGGTTGTGGGGATGAGGCCCTTGACCCCATCATCATGGGGACATCCTCCCCATGTTGAGGGCACGTGGCCTGGTACGGTCCAGGAGGGGGGGCGCTCTCTTGTCCCCCCTCTTTTCCTGCGGCCTGCCAGGTTGCGTGCTCGGATAAAGGGTCTGGTCTGGATTTTTGGGGGTACTCCACGCCATTTTTTTTAAATTTGGGGTGGAGTTCCCCTTAAAATCCATACCAGACCTGAAGTGCCTGGTATGGATATTTGGGGGAACCGCATGCATTTTTTTAAAATTTGCGGCAGGGTTCCTGAAGGGCCTGGTAATTAAATTTGGGGGAACCCCCTACGCTTTTTTTTATTTTTTTTATCAATGACTTTTCTATGTATTGCCGGGAGCCGAAAATTCATTACAGCTGCGAGTGAGTTTAAATGACTTTTTTTCCTTCAGAAATTACACTTTGTGCAGGGACAGTTCTAAGCACGGGAAACAAGCGCCACTTTACATGCATATCATATACACCCCCCAGGTACGAAATTTAAAGGAATATTTCACTTTTATTGTTTCATTTTAAGCATTATTAAAATCACTGCTCCCGAAAAAAGGGCCGTTTTTAAAACTTCTTTTTGCATTGATACATGTCCCCTGGGGCAGGACCCGGGTCCCCAAACACTTTTTAGGACAATAACTTGCATATAAGCCTTTATAATTAGCACTTTTGATTTCGAACGTTCGAGTCCATTGTATTTAATAGGGTTCTAAAGTTCATGCGAACATTCTGGCTGTTCGCAGGTTCTGGTGCGAACCGAACAGGGGGGTGTTCGGCTCATCCCTAGTGGCCACATACAGAGGCTCAACATGCAGGGAGCATCTTCAGGCGTTCTGGAGCACCCAGGCCAATTCTGACATTTCTCTCCTACATGTAAAAATCATCATTTGTTTGCTAGAAAATTACATAAAACCCCAAAACATTATATATATATGTTTTTGTAGCAAAGACCTTAGAGAATACAATGGTGGTCGTTGCAACTTTTTATCTCGCACGGTATTTGCGCAGCAATTTTTCTAATGTGTTTTTACGGAAAAAAACAGTTTTGTGCTTAAAAAAAACGAAACCGTAAAGTTAGCCCAATGTTTTTGCATAATGTGAAAGATGAAGTTACGCCAAGTAAATAGATACCTAACATGTCACCCTTCAAAATTGCACACGCTCGTGGAATGGCGCCACACTTCACTACTTAAAAATCCCCATAGGCGACGCTTTAAATATTTTTACTGGTTACATGTTTTGAGTTACAGAGAAGGTCTAGGGCCAAAATTATTGCTCTCGCTCTAACGTTCGCAGCGATATCTCACATGTGTGGTTTGAACACCGTTTTCATATGTGGGTGGGACTTGCGTATGCGTTCGCTTCTGTATGTGAGCTCACGGGACAGGGGCGCTTTAAAAAATATATATATATATATATATTTTATTGTTCATTTTACTTTATATATTTTAGTTTGAGACCTTTTTCTGCAAAAATAAAATTTTTGATCACTTTTATTCCTATTACAAGGAACGTAAACATCCCTTGTAATAGGAATATGGCATGACAGGTCCTCTTTACAGTGAGATATGGGGTCAATAAGACCCCACATATCATCTCTAGCCTGGGAATCCTTAAATAAAAAATAAAAATAAAAAAAACAATCCTGGCTTCGATCGTAGCGGTGAGACGGTAGAAGCACCGGAAGGTGGCGGGAAGGGGGGGGCGTCCCCTCTCACCTCCCGCAAGAACGATCAAGCGGCTGGACAGCCACTATGATTGTTCTTACGTTCAGGGAATCGCCGGCTGAAAAAGATGATATCTGAATGATGCCTGTAGCTGCACCCATCATTCAGATATCCCCGCACAAAGTCAAGGACGTCATATGACGGCCGGCGGGCGGGAAGTGGTTATTGCAGAGTATTGCAGGGTATTGCGGAGTATTGCGGAGTATTGCAGGGTATTGCGGAGTATTGCAGGGTATTGCGGAGTATGGCAGGGTATTGCGGAGTATGGCAGGGTATTGCAGAGTATTGCACAGTATGGGCAAGCTATTTCAGAGTATTGCACAGTATGGGCAGGGTATTGCAGAGTATTGCACAGTATGGGCAAGCTATTTCAGAGTATTGCACAGTATGGGCAGGGTATTGCAGAGTATTGCACAGTATGGGCAGGGTATTGCAGAGTATTGCACAGTATGGGCAGGGTATTGCAGAGTATTGCACAGTATGGGCAAGCTATTTCAGAGTATTGCACAGTATGGGCAGGGTATTGCAGAGTATTGCACAGTATGGGCAAGCTATTTCAGAGTATTGCACAGTATGGGCAGGGTATTGCAGAGTATTGCACAGTATGGGCAGGGTATTGCAGAGTATTGCACAGTATGGGCAGAGTATTGCAGAGTATTGCACAGTATGGCAAAGTATTGCAGAGTATTGCACAGTATGGGCAGGGTTTTGCAGAGTATTGCACAGTATGGTCAGGGTATTGCAGAGTATGGGCAGGGTATTGCAGAGTATGGGCAGGGTATTGCAGAGTATTGCACAGTATGGGCACAGTATTGGCAGGGTATTGCACAGTATGGGCACAGTATTGGCAGGGTATTGCACAGTATGGGCAGGGATGGCTGAGCATGGGTGGATGGATGGCTGGATCTGTGACTGCAATTGTCACAGATCCAGCCCACAGTGCTGCTGCCATCCGCTCTCTCCCCCTCCCCTCTCACACTGTACCAATTGGTACAGAGAGGGGAGAGAGGAACCGGCGTCATCACATGACGCCGGTCTGTTTACAAGTGATCGCTCCGTCATTTGACGGAGAGATCACGTGGTAAACGACCGCTATCAGCAGCGATTTACTGTGATCCGTGATGCGCCGGGTCCTCTGGACCCGGTGGCCACAGAGACTCCCGTGTGCGCGCCCCAGGGGGCGTGTGGAAGCGCGATTCTGGGAGGTCGTTATATAACGTTCTCCCAGAGTTAAGGAACCACCCTGTCGCCGTTATTCGGCGGTGGGCAGTGGTTAAGTGATTAAAAAAAAAAAAATCCTCAGTTTAGGCCGAATGTATTCTTCTACATATTTTTGGTAAAAAAAATCTCAATAAGCGTATATTGATTGGTTTGCGCAAAAGTTATAGCATCTACAAAATAGGGGATAGATTTATGTAATTTTTATTATTTTTTATTTTTTTTTACTACTAATGGCGGCGATCTGCAATTTTTATCATGACTATGACATTGCGTTTACACACACAGATCCACGTCCCTGCTCTGTGAAGAGCCATCGCGGCCACCGCGCATGCGCATCGGGACCACAGTGGTGCGGCGAGCGCGGGCGTGCGCCACTAAGCTGGGAAGAAAAGACGTCATATGACGTTCGCCCGGAGGGAGGGAGGGTTCCTGCCGCCGTCATTTGACAATACGGCGGTAGGCAAGTGGTTAAGGACCGAACCTCTTTCTGAGATTTGTTTTTTTTTTGCTAGAAAATTACTTAGAACCCCCAAACATTATACACAATTTTTTCTAACACCCTAGAGAATAAAATGGCGGTTGTTGCAATACTTTTTGTCACACCGTATTTGCTCAGCGATCTTAAAAGCACACTATATTTGGAAAAAATACACTTTTTTTTAATTAAAAAAGAAAACAACAGTAAAGTTAGTCAAATTTTTTTTTCTAATGTGAAAGATAATGTTATGCCAACTAAATTGATACCCAACGTGTCACGCTTCAAAATTGCGCCCGCTCGTGGAATGGCGACAAACTTTTACCCTTAAAAATCTCCATAGGCAACGTTTAAAAAATTCTACAGGTTGCATGTTTTGAGTTACAGAGGAAGTCTAATGCTACGTACACACGACCGGTTTTCCTGTTGGAAAAAGTCTGATGAGAGCCTTTGGTCGGGAATCCCGACCATGTGTATGCTCCATCCAGTGTCGGCCCAAGACATTGTGCTGCCTGGTACCAAAAGTGAAATGCTGCCCCCCCCCCCCCAAAAAAAATCACGCCCACCAAAATGCCCCCACATCCATTATTTTATATTATGATAACTAAAGTGGACCTGTCATGGCTCTATACATGTATATAAGAGTGTAAAGAGGACCTGTTATGGCTCTATACATGTATATAAGAGTATAAAGTGGACCTGTCATGGCTCTATACATGTATAGGAGTGTAAAGAGGACCAGTCATGGCATTATACGTGTATATAGAAGTATAATAAGGACCTTACATGGCTCTATACATGTATGTAGGAGTATAAAGAGGACCTGTCATGGCTCTATACATGTATGTAGGAGTATAAAGAGGACCTGTCATGGCTCTATACATGTATGTAGGAGTATAAAGAGGACCTGTCATGGCTCTATACATGTATGTAGGAGTATAAAGAGGACCTGTCATGGCTCTATACATGTATGTAGGAGTATAAAGAGGACCAGTCATGGCATTATACGTGTATATAGAAGTATAATAAGGACCTTACATGGCTCTATACATGTATGTAGGAGTATAAAGAGGACCTGTCATGGCTCTATACATGTATGTAGGAGTATAAAGAGGACCTGTCATGGCTCTATACATGTATGTAGGCGTATAAAGAGGACCTGTCATGGCTCTATACATGTATGTAGGAGTATAAAGAGGACCTGTCATGGCTCTATACATGTATGTAGGAGTATAAAGAGGACCAGTCATGGCATTATACGTGTATATAGAAGTATAATAAGGACCTTACATGGCTCTATACAGGTATATAGAAGTATAAAGAGGACCTGTCATGGCTCTATACATGTATATTGGAGTATAAAAGGACCTGTGCTTGGTCGGCAGCCGCGATGCCACCCACGATCGCTCCACAGAGAGCCAGAACGGGGATCTGTCAATGTAAACAGACAGATCCCCATTCTGACAGGGGAGGAGAGACAGATCTGCTGTTCCTAGTGATTAGGAACAGAGATCTCTCTCCTCCTCCAGTCAGTCCCATCCCCCCCAGTTAGAAACACCTCCCCATTTAACCCCTTTCCAGACAGTGACATTTACACAGTAATCAGTGCAGTTTTATAGCACAGATCGCTGTATAGATGTCAATGATCCCAAATATGTGTCAAAAGTGTCCGAACCTGTCCACCGCAATGTCGTAGATCACTGCCATTACTAGTAAAAAAGTTAATAATAAAAATGCTTGAAGTGCAGCGGGGAGTGGAGCGGGCAATTTGCCTCACAGTGCAGGGGGCAGTGCCGGGACAAAGTCAACCAGCACCCAGGGCGAACATGCCAAGCTGCGCCCCCCCATGACCAATTATCTTACACACACACACACACACACACACACACACACACAAATACATATATATATATAGTGCAGAGGTCAGAATTGGATAGATTACAAAGTACAAGGATCAGGAGCAGTGTGTACAGTGTTCAGAGGTAGAGTATGTACAGTAATATACAATGTGCAGAAGTCAAGAGCAGTAAACTGCAGAGCACAGAGACCAGGAGTATATACACCCTAGTGCATAGCAGTAGCCCCTATAAATTATATCAAATTTAGTGTATGTGTCATTATCAAATCTGACCAAGTGAAATATATAGCACATGAATATGGAACCAAAATACCAGTGCTGCAAACAAAATTATGAAGGGGCGAATCCCAAAACATATAATGCGAACAACTCAAATATTCAATTACATATCACATGTGGGACCAAAATCCCTGTGCTGCAAAAACATTTTGTGAGGGAACTGTAAATAAAAAATGTAAAATACTATAACATATAACATGAATAACTCCCAAATATTCAAATAACTCTAGTCAAATTCTTATGGTTCATTTGTACACAATTTGGTTTTGGAGTTACAACCAAACTCCCAGTGCTGCAAATCAAACACACAGTGCAAAGTAATATTAAAGTGCACTATAAAAAAACAGTCCACTAGAGCAGTGGTCTCCAAACTGCGGCCCTGGGGCCAGATGTGGCCCTTTGCTTGCCTTTATCTGGCCCTTGAGGCATTATTCCTGCCAATGACACCAATGATGGGGCATAATTCCTTCTACTGACAAAAAAAGGGGCACTATTCCTCCCAACGACACCAGATCGCACATTGTTAACTCCCACTGGGCACAGTTCGGCCCCCCTGAAGTCTGAAAGACAGTAAACTGGCCCTTTAGAGAGTTTGGAGACCCCTGCACTAGAGAGCAAGTGCTCTGTCTTGTGCACATTGCTGGATCGAGATGGGGCTCAAGCAAGTGGCTGACAGATTCCTCCATCCACACAAGTTGGATGGATGTGGGAATTGTATTCTGACAGCAGGGACTCTCCCCTATCAAAATACACTGATCAGCACTGCTTCCGTTTGGCTGCAAACAGCTAATCGAACAAGGATTTCCAGCAGAAGTGGATATAACAATCGGTTTCTGTCTAACAGAGAGGGTTACACATCGATCAAAAATTCAGCCCCTGCTGAACCCAATGAATTATTTGCTGTGTATTCAGTTTTACCTTGTACTTTGCTTCAGCGGGCTCTCTGCAGTTCTGTTACTGGTCCCCTGCAGCTCCTGTGTCAGTTAGGAGTGACAGTGGTCACACTCCAGCCTCCACTTTGGACCATACAGGGTTAATCTTCCTCTATATGTGATAGGGAGGAGGAGGAGAGCACTGGAGCTGGCTGAAGCATAGAATCAAGTACAAAAAGACTACAGTACCCCCCTTCTCCCCCCTCCCCCACACTGCAAGAGTGGACTTTCTTGAAGTTGGGCTGGGATAAGAAATCACCTCCTTTGCTGTGTAATGTTATATTCTTGAACAGGTTAGGGATTAGTGTGATATTTCAGGTGCTACATACTGTAGATGTAATCCACATACACATTATATCTTATTAAAAAATCATTCTTTTTAGAAGATATAATGTGTATGTGGATTACATATAATGTAGCACCTGAAATGTCACACTAATTCCTAACCTGTTTAAGAATTTTACTTTCACTTTCAATAAACCTGCAGTGAAAAGTGCAGGGCACGTTTATAATCACAGTATATGGAATGCAGAGCAGTCGGGACTCACAGTAGAAGAGGATCCAGCCTGTCATCCGTGATTTACACACCTTCACTCTGCTCTGGAGGAGGAGCGCTGTGCTGTGTGCTGGGCGGGAACCAAAGATCGATGCTGCAGTGTGAGGTTCTCTTTCTGCTCCGCCCACATGCACTTTCGCTGGGACTGTACCAGCTCCGATCCAGGGGGGGGGGGGGGAGACTCATAGGAACTCAAGAAGGGAGCCTAGAAAGGGGTGCATCTGCTGCCGCAGAGCAGTGAGCAGGAGCGCATAATCCTTAAATTAGGCAGGCAACAGGGGCATACAAGTTTTACAGCTACATTTTGTGGATAGATTTTTCTGCTCACAGCTTTGCCGCCCCCCTAAAAGTGCCGCCTGGTACAATGGTACCATCTGGTCCCATGGTAGGGCCGGCCCTGGCTCCATCAGACTTTTTCCAACAGGAAAACTGCTGGAAAAAGATAGAGAGAAGGATCTCTTTTTTCCCGTCAGGAAAAAAACTTCGGAATTTCCGATCGTGTGTACAAATCCCGACGCGCTAAATTCCGACGCATGCTCGGAAACAAATCAACGCATGCTCGGAAGCATAGAACTTAATTTTGTCGGCTCGTCGTAGTCTTTTACTTCACCGCGTTCTTGGCAGTCAAAAGTTAACCAGACTTTTGTGTGACTGTGTATGCAAGGCAGGCCTGAGAGGAATTCCATCGGAAAAACCATCCAACTTTTTTCAGACGGGAAAACAGGTCGTGTGTACAGGGCATAGGGCTAGAATTATTGCTCTCGCTCTACCGATCGCGGTGATATCTCACATGTGTGGTTTGAACACCGTTTTCATATGCGGGTGCTACTCACGTTTGCGTTCACTTCTGCACGCAAGCTCGGCGGGACAGGGCGCGTTTAATTTTTTTTTTATTATTATTTATTTTATCTTTTATTTTTACACTGGTCTTTAAAAAAAAAAAAAAAAAATGTGTCACTTTTATTCCTATTACAAGTAATGTAAACATCCCTTGTAATGGAAAAAAAGCTTGACAGGACCTCTTAACCACTTGTGGACCGTCCACTGTATATATATACGTCGGCAGAATGGCACGGACAGGCATAATCATGTACCTGTACGTGGCCCTTTAAATGCCTGCCGTGTAGTCGCGAGCGTGCCGCCGGCAGCGCGCTCACGACCCTGCCGCCTTCCCTGTGAGTCGGACCGCGGGTCCCACGGACTCGATTGCCGCGGGGATCCCCGCAATCGTCTCACGGAGGTATAGAGCGGGGAGATGCTTGTGTAAACAAGCCTCTGCCTAGTGACAATGACACGGATCTCGGCTCCGTGTACACAGAGCCGAGATCTGTGTCATGTGACACAGAGCCCATCCCCCCTACAGTAAGAAACACTATGCAGGGAACACTTAACCCCTACATCGCCACCTAGTGGTTAACCCCTTCTTTCACTTTCAGTGTCATTTTCACAGTAATCAGTGCATTTTTATAGCACTGATTGCTGTGAAAATGACAATGGTCCCAAAAATGTGTCAAAAGTGTCCGCCATAATGTCGCAGTCACTAAAAAAATCACTGATCGCCGCCATTACTAGTAAAAAAAATATATATATAAAAATGCCATAAAACTATCCCCTATTTTGTAAACGCTATAACTTTTGCGCAAACCAATCAATAAGCGCTAATTGCGATTTTTTTTTTTTTTTTACCAAAAATATGTAGAAGAATACGTATCGGCCTAAACTGAGGAAAAAGTAGGATTTTTAAAACAGCTTACCTGTAAAATCCTTTTCTTGGAGTACATCACGGGACACAGAGCAGCATAGTCATTACTATGTGGGTTATATAGAATTACCTTCAGGTGCTGGCACTGGCAACTTCCAAAACAGGAAGTACCCTCCCCTATATAAGCCCCTCCCATCCGGGAGTACCTCAGTTTTGTAGCAAAGCAATACGTGTCCCCAAAAGAGGGGTGGGAGCTCTGTGTCCCGTGATGTACTCCAAGAAAAGGATTTTACAGGTAAGCTGTTTTAAAAATCCTACTTTCTTGTTCATACATCACGGGACACAGAGCAGCATAGTCATTACTATGTGGGACGTCCCAAAGCAATGCCACATGAGGGGGGGGTACACCATACATAAGCTGGGCGCCATCAGGCATGAGGATCTTTTACGGCCTGCAACACACTGCGCCCAAAGGCGACATCCTCCTGACTTCTAACGTCCACCTGGTAGAACCTAGTAAACGTGTGTACTGAAGACCATGTTGCGGCCTTACAAATTTGCGCCAGGGAGGCCTGGTGATGCACTGCCCATGAAGTTCCAACTGCTCTCGTGGAGTGCGCCCTAACTTTGAACGGAGGCGGTCTACTTCTCAAGCCATAGGCTTGTATTATGACCTGTCGAATCCACTTGGCTAAAGTAGATTTTGATGCTGCCTGACCCTTTCTGGGGCCTTCCGGCAGAACAAACAAAGAATCCGTTCTACGAATCTGAGCAGTGGCTTTTAGATAAGCTTTAACTGCTCTTACTACATCCAAAGAGTGCAATAACTTTTCCTCTACCGAGCTTGGTTTGGGGAAAAAAGAAGGAAGAACCACATCCTGGTTCAAGTGAAACCTCGATACCACCTTAGGAAGAAAGGCTGGGTGAGGACGTAATACTACTCTGTCCTCATGAATAACCAGATATGGCTCTTTACAGGACATGGCGGCTAATTCCGACACTCTTCTAGCCGAGCATATGGCTACTAAAAATATCAATTTCCTGGTGAGTAGAACCAAGGAAATGTGCCGCAAAGGTTCAAATGGCTGCTTCTGCAGAACCGACAGAACCAAATTTAGATCCCATGGGCATATGGGAGCCTTAATCGGTGGAATAATACGAGTCACACCTTGCATAAAGGATTTGACAAGTGAATGCATAGCCAGGGGCCTTTGAAATAGTATTGACAAGGCCGAAACCTGGCCCTTGATAGTACTTAAGGCAAACTTCCTGTCTACAGCCCACTGCAGGAAGTCCAGAATTCTGCCTATAACGTACTTACGTGGATGCCATTTTCTGGCCTCGCACCAAGTGATGTACGCCTTCCAAACTCTATAGTAGATCTGCCTGGATACAGGCTTCCTGGCATTGATTATAGTTGATACCACAGAGTTAGAGAGACCTCTCTTCTTTAGGATGTGGGATTCAATAGCCAGGCCGTTAAACTTAGAGTTAGTAAGGAAGGGTGGTATATCGGTCCTTGCGAAAGCAGGTCCGGACGACGTGGAAGGGTCCAAGGACTCCCCACAGACATTTTGATGATCTCCGCGTACCAGGCCCTTCGGGGCCACGCTGGAGCCACCAGGATCACCGGCTTCTTCTCCAACCTGACTCTGCGAAGGAGTCGAGGCAACAATTGTAGCGGAGGGAATGCATATATCAGTCTGAACTGATCCCAAGGGAACACCAGAGCATCCGAGCCGCAAGCGAGGGGATCCCTTGTCCGGGAGACAAATCTGTCCACCTTTGCGCTGAATCTGGATGCTAGCAGATCTACATCCGGTGTTCCCCACCGCTGACATATTGCTCGGAAGACCTCGGGATGAAGGGACCATTCCCCTGGGCATAACTGTTGGCGACTCAGAAAGTCCGCCTTCCAATTCTCCACCCCTGGAATGAAGACAGCTGATATACATGGGACATGCTTTTCTGCCCATTCCAGGATGTGACTTACTTCCCTCTGGGCTGCACGACTCCTGGTGCCTCCCTGATGATTGATATATGCCACTGCTGTGGCATTGTCTGATTGAATTCTGACAGGGGACCCTTGGAGTCTGGATGTCCAGGCTACTAGGGCGTACCGGGCTGCTCGTATCTCTAAGAGATTGATGGGCAGGGTTTTTACTACATTTGACCATCTGCCCTGGAGAGACCATTGCTCCAGTACTGCCCCCCAGCCTATAAGGCTGGCATCTGTAGTGACCACCTTCCAAGATATCGGGCTGAAGGGTTTTCCCTTCTGGAGATTCTGGGGGATCAACCACCAGCAGAGACTCTTCCGAACGGAAGGGGACAAAGCCATCGGGAAGTCTAGAGCCTGAACTTTTCCGTTCCAGGCTGACAATATGGCCCTTTGTAAATTCCTTGAGTGGAATTGGGCGTATGGTACAGCTTCGAATGATGCTACCATCTTTCCTAGCAGCCTCATGCACAGGCGTATGGACGGCTGTCTTTTTGCACAAAGCAGACGGACCAAGGCCCTCAAAGAGGATACCTTGTCTAGAGGTAAGAAAATCTTCCTCTGGTCTGAATCCAGCCGTAGCCCTAGATATACCAGGTTTTTCACTGGCTGTAGGGCTGACTTGTCCAGGTTGATGACCCAACCGTGAGACTCTAGATACTTGATTGTATCGACAATTACCACTTCTAGCTTGGCAACTGAGTGGTCCATTATCGTTACGATCATTATGCCATTATCGTTACACCCCGTGTTCTTAGATCGGCCAACAGTGGGGCCAGAATTTTTGTGAACACTCGTGGTGCTGTGGCCAGACCGAATGGTAAGGCTCTGAACTGAAAATGGCGCCCTTCTACTGCAAAGCGTAGGAATTTTTGATGACCTGGAAAGATGGGAACATGCAAGTAAGCATCTTTGATGTCGATCGAGGCTAACCATTCCTCCCCTTGTAGGGCAGCGGTGACCGATCGGATCGACTCCATCCGGAAAGACCGGACGTTTAGAAATTTGTTTAGACTCTTTAGGTCCAATATGGGTCTTATGTCCCCGTTTGGCTTCGGGACTGTGAAAAGGTTTGAGTAGAAACCCAACCCCCACTCTTCCATAGAAACCTCCATAATTACTCCTTGGAGCAATAGTTGTTCTAACGCCAATAGGAGAGACCCTCTTTTCAGAGGGTCTCTTGGCATGCCTGACCACATAAAATGGGACGGAGGAGACTCTTTTAACTCCAACTTGTATCCCAGAGTTACTGCGGAGAGCACCCATCTGTCTTTGATCGTCTCCCGCCTGGTCTCTGCGAACAACTGAAGTCATCCCCCCACCCGTTTGAGTGGGGGCAGCCCTTCATAGGCTTGACTTGGAGGCTGGTTTAGTACCTCTTCGGATCCAGGGCTTTTTATTACCCTGTGGCTGTCCCTGATTTTTACCTCCTGAGTTTGACCGAGGAGGCCGTCGGAACTGCTTAGTAGCAGACGTCGCAGGGATAGGAGAGGTAGTCCTCTTAAAAGATGGACCCCTAGACCTCTTTTTACTCGGTAAGAGAGTACTTTTACCACTGGAAATCTTCTGGATATACTTATCCAGGTCTTCGCCAAAAAGGCGTTCCCCATGAAATGGGAAGCTAACTAAGAGCTTCTTACAGGGAGCTTCAGCAGACCAGTTTTTGAGCCACAGAAGCCTACGCATATGTACCAAAGACAGCGTGAGGCGGGAGGCCTGATGGATAGAATCCTTGATGGCGTCAACCGCAAAGCATAATGCTCTAGGCAGATCAGCCAGAGCCTGGGCCTGCTGGTCTGGCAAATCCCTCAGGACCATTTTCATTTGATCCTTTAAAGCTTGGCAGACCCCAATAGCTGCCACTGCTGGCTGTGTAACAGCCCCTGCTGTGGAAAAAGCAGATTTTAATAAAGATTCCAATTTTTTATCCACTGGATCTTTGAACATTTGAACATTATCTACTGGACATGTCAGTGATTTGTTCACAGAAGAGATGGCTGCATCTACCGTAGGAACATTCCATCTCTGGGTGAACTTTTCCTCCATGGGATAGATCACCGGAAACCTTTTAGGCGGAACAAATAGTTTATCAGGATGTTCCCAGTCCTGGTATATAAGTCCTTCCAATAATGGATGTATTGGAAAGGAGCAATTAACCTGGGGAGCTTTTAGCGACCCCAATGAGGAGACAGCAGTAGTTGATGGTTCAACAAGAGGCATTTTAAATGCAGATCGAACCATGTCAGTTAGGGTCTGGACCCACAATCTTTCAGTCTGCGATGCTGAAAATGGTTCATCTACTGTCGATTCCTCAAAAACAGAGCTAACCTCCTCCTGATCCCCTTCAGGTAGGTCGGTCCCTTCCTGGGACTGTTGCTCTGCCAACAGGCACTCTAATGGAGGTGATGGAGATCTGGCGCGCTTTCTTTCCTGTAGAGAAGAAGCGATCAATGCTGCCAATCTCTGCTCCAATCCCTCCAGAGTTGAGGAAAACCTCCTCTGTTATATATGCAGGAGCAGGTGGACTGAGGACAGCCGCAGTACCTGGCACTCCCGGGGGTTCCTTATGGGTATTAACCTCTGATTTCTCAGGGGAGGAGGGTGCAGATGACTGCTCCAGATCCTCAGAGCCCGATGGAGACCCCCTACACTTCCTGAGAGGTATATCTCGGAGTTTTTTAGGCGGCATATTCCTTAGTTCAAAGCTGAGGTATTCCAGCCGCAATACACCCCTTACTGAAATAGTCTAATGCAATTTGCTGCTATGTACATCAGTGGGTGTCTACTAATGCGTCTTTCTGGGGATGCCTGTATCAACCGCCCGCTGTAAGCCCCTATACCATGCTACCAGCTCCTTTTCATGCTCTGTGTCCATAGCAAGCAGCGTGGACTGAGTCCTTTTATCTTGCTGGGACGCCCGCACATGCGCAGAAGCGCTGGGCGCACAGAGCGCGTCATCCGCCAGGCTCCGCCCCCTTTTTTGAAGCTAAACCTTATAAAAGGAAAGCATGTGTGCGCGCGCGTGCACGTGTGCGCTCTTGGCGCCATGTAGGGAGAGGAGCCAGGGTCCCTGTTTCACCAGGACTCGGGGATGGAAGGAAACTACTTGGCAGCATGACAGAGGAATGCAGCTTCCCTGATAGAGAGCTCACTCATCTGCCTGGACTTTCACCATGGAAGGAATAGTCCCAAGAAAAAAGACGTTCCACAGCGGCCTCTAGTGGACAAACACAGGTACCGCACCTTTGTCTTTTTTTTTTTTTTTAAAACCTCCTTTATGAAAAAACATTTCCAGGTTTACAGTTTTTTTAAAACTTCCCTTATGAAAAAACATTTCTAGGATTTCTTAGGCATATACAGCTATTAGCGGGAATACCCTTTAGGTAACAGGCAGAAAGACATATTAGGCTTGGGGGTCCCCTCAATAGAACCAAGTTCCTGAGGGGCCCCCACTTACCTTTTCCCCGCCGCAGGACTTTGTTTGGTCCACAGAAGCCCAAACTTCACCTCTCACGGCAGGCATTGTACTAGACCTTCAGGGACCGGGTTCCCAAGGATTCCACTCCCCTGGACCTGTATAGCACCCTGCACAGATAGCCTCTTGGTTTTGGGTATGACCAGAGCTCTGGATCCCAGGGTCCAGCCCTCCTAAGAGAGGCATTACAGGCAAAACCCTGCTCTTCTCTGCAAGGCCCGGGTACCGACCGTTTAGCTATGAAGCTTTTTTGGTCGGATCCGGAATAGCTTGCTAAGGCCCAGAGAACCTGTACACAAGCCCAGATGAATACATGTTAACCTTGGCCAACACCTTAGACACTGGCAAAAAACTGAGGTACTCCCGGATGGGAGGGGCTTATATAGGGGAGGGTACTTCCTGTTTTGGAAGTTGCCAGTGCCAGCACCTGAAGGTAATTCTATATAACCCACATAGTAATGACTATGCTGCTCTGTGTCCCGTGATGTATGAACAAGAAAAAATGTTTTTTATATATTTTTTGGGGGATATTTATTATAGCAAAAAGTAAAAAATATTGAATTTTTTTCAATATTTTCGCTCTATTTTTGTTTATAGCGCAAAAAATAAAAACCGCAGATACCACCAAATACCACCAAAAGAAAGCTCTATTCGTGGGACGTCAATTTTGTTTGGGAGCCACGTCGCACGACCGCGCAATTGTCAGTTAAAGCGACGCAGTGCCGAATCGCAAAAAGTGGGCTGGTCAAAAAGACCTCAGATCTCATATTTACACTGAAATGCAATAAAAATAAAAAAAACGCTGGGCAAATACCGTGTGGCATAACAAATTGCAACAATTGCCATTTTTATTCCTAGGGTCTCTGCTTAAAAAAATATATATAATGTTTGGGGGTTAAAGCCTGATCATATCCATCATTGGGCATGACATTAACACCCCCCCCCCCCCCCCGCTCTCCTCATTCTGTATGTTTTTTTGTTTACTTTGTGAGGTCAGATGTAGACACCTAAATCTGCCATCTGGGTCCCATGCTGGCACTGTCTCCAGGTGCCGTGGACCGCTCATCCAGTGCTGCAAATGTGCCACCGCTGCTGACTCCTTTTTCTGGATCCCTAGAGGACCCCACCACTGGACAGTCATGTCACGCAGGCAGTGATGTGGACACCTAAAGAAGGCCCCCGATTAATGTAAACAGAAGACTGGTGACTGGAGCGTCATATCAGTTAAGTGAGTAAATAGGACATTTCGATTTTTTTATTTTTAATTGCTGCGATTAGTTAGAGGGGGTGCATGGGGAGCGAAGCCCACATGTCATTTTTAAGCTTCTATTAATTAATTTCACAGAATTCAATTGCTGTAGGAGATATGTACATAATAAATTGTAGAGATGAGGGCTACAGGGGCGATTTTTAGGCCTCATTCACATCAGCGCATGGTGGTTTACTGTGCAGACGGGTGTCCCTTGTGTACCGGCAGGGAGGGGGCACCGTCCATGGGCATAGGCTTTAGTATGTCTTGTGTGACAAAGGCCTATGATGGCTGTAAAGGAGAGGAGGGTTTAGTGCCAAAAAACTGCCTATGCAGATAAGGGGCGTCTGTAGATAAAAACCGACTGTCCAGCTCTGACAAAAAATGAATAATGTCCTTGCTTTAAGTGTAGGACATTTACTTTCCTCGTGAAGCCTGACAGTAAAACTTCCAGTACGTTGCTAAGGACGTTGCTAAGAGAGGCCTAGCTTTTACTGCTCACCTTCACCATCACAGGAGCAAGCTCTTTCTCTGATTGAACCCCCTCACGTGCACTTTCTCTTCCTCTGATGCAGTAGCTATGAGCTCAGCGTTTGAGAACTCACTCCTGTGATAGTGAAGGTAAATAGTAACAGCTGGGAATGTCTTAAAGGGGAGCTCCACCCTAAAGTGGAACTTCTGCTCATCGGATTCCTCCCCCCTCCGGTGCCACAATTGGCACCTTTCAGGGGGGAGGGGGTGCAGATACCTGTCTAAGACAGGTATTTGCACCCACTTCCGGGCATAGACTCTGCGGGGACCTGCGGGTAGTTCGTCAGTTCCCGTCCCCCCTGTTGTGTTCTGGGAAACACACGGCTCCCAGAACACAGCGGGGGACCAGTGAGGACGGTGCAGCGCGACTCGCGCATGTGCAATACGGAACCGGGCAGTGAAGCCGCAACACTTCACTTCCTGATTCCCTCACCGATGATGGAGGCAGGGGCAGCCAAGAGATGAGCGATTGCTTGTCTTCTGCTGCTGACAGGGCCGCCATCAGAAATTTTGGGGCCCCTTACACAGCTTCAGGTATAGGCCCCCTGGAGCAGAGGAGAACCGGCGGGGGTTGCTGCGAATTGTTGAGGTCGGGGGGGCTTTGGGTGCTGACGAACAAAAAAAGAACAAAAAAAAAGCGGGGGTTGCCATCCGGGGCCCCAGGGACCTCCGGGCCTCTGGGGACCCCTGGGCCCCTTACAAAAAATAAATAAAAATAATTTATAAAAAAAAGGGGGGGTTGCCATCTGGGGCGCTGGGGACCTCTGGGCCCCTTACAAAAAATACATAAAAATAAATAAAAAAATTAATAAAACAAAGATTTTTTTTAAATAAAAAATACATAAAAAAGGGGGGTTACCATCCGGGGCCCTGGGGACCTCTGGGCCCCTTACCAAAAAAAAGGGGGGTTGCCATCCGGGCTCCTGGGGACCTCCGGGTCCCTTACAGGTGTCGCACGGATTTGGAGCAGTGCCATTGCCAGCAATTACCACCGATTTTGTATGCGATTTGACATGTCAAATCGCTCCAATGTGAACCAGGGCTAAAACGTTACGCACCACAGCTGAACCGCACAGCAGTGACACTGTGTACTGTGAAAAAATACAGCATATCTGTATCTATGAGACTGAAAAGCTATAAAAAGGTTATGAAACACCCCATGCACATGAGAATATGCGTATGCACAGAGTGCACAGCGCTCAGTATCGTCGTCTGGATGTCATTGCAAGGAAAACTAGTAATAAACATATGAAACCAAGGGCTGCCTACCACCAACTCTACCTGGTTGAGGTGCTCGGGCAAGTAACCTGCTGAGCTGGGGCAGATATACAGTATATATATATATATATATATATATATATATATATATACAGTATATGTACAGTATGTGAGAAATTATGTGACCTAGGGTGTGAGTACTCCAGGACTCTAATGCCCTGTACACACGATCGGTTTTACCAATGAAAACAGTCCGATGGGCTTTTTTCATCGGACAAACCGATCGTGTATGGGCCCCATCGGTCTTTTTTCCATCGGTGAGAAAAAATAGAACATGTTTTAAATTTATCCGAAAAAACTATAGCAAATTCCGATCATCTGTGTGGAACTCTATCGGAGAAAAAACCCACGCATGCTCAGAATCAAGTCGGCGCATGCTCAGAAGCATTGAACTTAATTTTTCTCGGCTCATCGGAGTGTTTTATGTCACGGCGTTTGGGACGGTCGGATTTTTGACTGATGGTGTGTAGGCAAGACTGATGGAAGTCAGCTTCATCGGAATTCCGATGGAAAAATACATCGGATTTGAATCCATAGGAAATCTGATCGTGTGTACAGGGCTTTACACTTAAGCAAGCCATACATTATACAACTTGTGGTTGAAGGAAGAAATTTGCTGGATTTCCCCATCATTCCTTCCGCGGAGCTATTGTATTCTGACAGCGGGAAGTTTTCCAGACGTCAGAATAAAATGATTGCTGCCGGCAGTAGGAATAAAAACAGACAGGCGGTTATTCTGAAGTCAATCAATGGATTGAGTTCAGTACAACCAGTCTGCCCATACATGGATCGAAATTTAGCCAGTTCCTGTTGAACCAGCTGAATTTCAATCCGTCTATGGCTGGCCTGAGGCTGTTTTTACATTGCTGCGTTTTTAGAGCGTTTTTGACGTGTTTTTGGTGCGTTTTGCATCTGTGAAAAAAAGGCAAGTGACACCAAAAACACAACCACGTGTCCATTTTTCTATTATTTTTATGCGCTTTCTGATAATTTTAATGATCGGTGGAAGTTTGGTGCGATTTTTTTTTTTTTTTTTGGAGTTTTAAAAACACAACTGACCCACAGCTGACTAATGTGAGGAGCTTTATAGTATTTATTGGTCATACATAGTGCAGTGACTGGCGTTTTATTTTGGAAGAAGAGCAGCTGCCGCTAGAGCTCATAGAAAACAATTGTTTTCTATGTGCCCCGTTCGCACTGCAACAAAGCCTGGAGGTGCAGTGCAGTGAGCTGCGATATAATGGAGACATGCTGAATTTTATCATAGAGCGCTGGATGGCTCAGCATGTCAACGCACGGCAATGCACATCTCTGCTGTGTGGTGACATGAATAAAATGTCATTATGTAATTGAGTTTAGTGGCCTCACCCCCCGTCCCCTTGTGAATAAAGTGGCTTGCTTGTCTAGGGGTATGCGGGAGGAGGGTGAGGTACACTACGGCCCCTGTCCTCTAAGGTGTCGAGGTGAAGGCCAACATTATTTTACCTTTGAGTCCTGTGTTCTGGATGGAGCCTCTGGCCCTCCTGCAGAGGGCAAGTTTGACTGTCAGTAACAGAGCCCCACACCATAAAAAGTCCAACACTCCTTTATTCTTCTTCACATATGAACAGTATCAGTTGAACTTTCAAACGAACAAACAGGGTGTGGATACGAGTAGGCCCAGGCACAATGAACTCCTATTCCTTCTTTGGCGAATAGGCTTGGCGCACAGTCGCTGCCACCGACCGTGAGTTTGGTCGCTGCCACCGACCGGGTGAACTGTTGAGGCCCCTGCCACAGGCCTAATAGCAGGTCTCTGCCACCGACCTGAATTGACTAGATGTACCGCTGCCACCGGTCACAGAACATGAATTACCTTCCTTTATCAATAGGCCCTTGTTGGAGAAAGATATCCATCTGAGCGGTCTCCGGAGGTCCACCCGACACTGGCAATATGCTGCACCAGCTTCACGAAGGGTCACCTCTCCAGGCCTTTACGCCCTGGATTCAGGTGCCCAACACCAGGGGCACCTTAGGACAATCCCTCCCTCGCGGGACCCAGCGGAAGGTACTGGGCCCCAGGCTGAAGGTGTCTGGGATGGAACACGAACTCCATGTGTACAGGCAGAGGGCGCCTGAACACCGACCACGGACAGCAGCCCTCAGGCTGAAGGTGCCTGGGACTCCGACCCCGTGGTGAAGATGTCCGCCCCCTTTATACCCTCCCCCAGCAAGCACAGCGGGTTCCCCGCCCCGCAGTACAGCTGCTGCGAGAGGTCACAAAGGGTACGGCACTGCAGTAGTGGTTCAACCCCGGCTCAAATTGACAGCGCCACCTGCTGAGCCGAAGGGAACTAAACACCACTGATGTCCTCACCCGAACAGAATACAGCCCTATTATTCCAATTAGTGCATCTGGGTCATGCTACCACTCAGATGCTCACCTTAAATAGTACATGCCCGCTACATGAGAAAAAAAAAGGGAACTGTGTAATGTGGCCATCACACCATCCCCTTATTGCAGATCACTGCAGCCGGAACTGAAAGCTGCTTGCACACTAAACCGCATTCCGGCATTGCGTTTTTGATGCACCTTTCATGCCGTTTTTCCCATCTAAAGTCTATAGGACCAAACACGAACTATGCCGCACCTAAAGAAGCAAATGACATTGGTGTGAACGGGCCCTATACATATTAATGGGATTCCTCTTGTGGTGCATGCGATGGCTGAAGCACAGCAAATCGCACAGGTGTAAACGGGGACTAAAGCCTCGTACACACGGCCGGGAATCCGTCAGGAAAAAAACGTCGGTTTTCCTAAAGGGATTCCTGGCAAGCTTTCCCTGCTCGCCAAGTGTACACACGGCCATTCAAAAGAACCGCCGTTCTTTTGAATGGCAAGAACACGGTGACGTCATTGACTACGACGAGCATGCGCTCGTCACATTCGATGCCGTCGCCGCCATCTTGCTACACTCTACACTACCCTTGTAAGCTACCGCGCATGCATCGAAGTCTCATCGAGCATGCACGGGCTTACCTGGGACAGGTAAGCATACACACTTACAGTTTTCTCGGCAGGAAACACTCTGCCGAGAATCCCGACGAGAAAATAGAGAGCAGGTTCTCTATTTTTCTCGTCGGGATTCCCGGCAGTTTTCTCGCCGAGAAACCATACACACAAAACTGTTTTCTCGGCAAAAAGCTCTCCCAGCAGCTTTCTTGCTGAGAAAACCGGGCGTGTGTACGAGGCTAAAGGCTTCATTCACATCACAGTGTGTCTCCAAAGTCACACGGTTTCCAATGCGACTTTGGAGAGTGACTTAGATGCAACTTTGATCCAATTTTACACTCAATGGATCTAAGTTGCATCAAAAGTCGCACCAAAGTAGTGCAGGCACCTTTTCAAACTCGCTGCACCTTTAAATCGCACCGATTTGAAAAGGTGCCTTTGAAAAGAATGGGGTGTGACTTGATGTCCAAAGTTGCATGATAAATCGCACAAGTATGATTGGAGCCTAAAATGGGTATAGAAGTATAGAGCAACTCATTCTGGGGGAATAACATCTGGTTGCACTTGCTGATAATACCCGCCATGAGCAAACAGTATTTCAGACCTCGGACATTTAGTTAATCACTTGTATTTAGGGCTGTTCACACCATGTTAGTGCCTGGCTAATTTTGACGAGCAGGGAGGGGGACAGTGCATTGCCCTCCTTACATGTTTTTTTTTTACCTTAATTGAGAATGTACAAAGTTACACTTCATTTAATTTTCCACAATGCGGCTCATTACAGTGCAGTTACCTGTGGTGCCTTGCGATGCACTGCGGAAAAATGCAAATCACACCAGCCTTGTGGTGTGGAAGGGGCACTTAGGAAACAATTACTTTCTCGGTGCCCTTGGAGTGACTGCCATTGATAATGTGCCAATAACACAGTGACTGCATATAGTGTTATTGGGCCCTAAGACCCGGTTCACACAGGGGCGACTCCGGACGAGACTTCAGGTCGTCCCGAGTTGCCCCAAGTTGCGCTATTTTTAAAACGAATTGAAGTGAATGGAGATGTTTTAATGCACACGACTGCAGTCGCTCCGACTTCAAAAAAGGTTCCTGTACTACATCAATCAGACTTGACTTCTAGGCAACTTGTACCCATTGATTTCAATGGAAGTCGCTTAGAAGTCTGATCACTGTTCATTTTGATGGCAACTTTACAGGAAGCAGAAAGGAATTTACCCAGAAGCCACAAGGAATTTACTCCAAGTTGTGTTGTTAATGACCACAAGTCGAGCTGAAGTCTCCTCCAAGTCTACTGAAGTCTCCTCCAAGTCTCGCTGTGATTCATGCTCAAGTCGTGTCTGAAGTTGCTTCTGGAAGTCGTGTTGAAGTCGTGTTGCCCCTGTGTGAACCAGGTCTTACTGTCTTGGGTTATTTTACATTTATTGGCGAACAGACACAATTAACAGCCCCTTTAATGCTTCAGCCACCATGACAAGATCAGCTTTTATTTATTCATGTAAATACTTTATCCCAAAAAGAAAAAAGAAAAAATCTGATAGAAATGAAAATTATTAATCTACAGAGGGCTGAATTCAAAGACACCCCGAAAATCAAAGTGAAAAAACTACGCATTAGGCTAGTCCATTTTGATGAAATTTCATTGCAGCAACTCAAAATGGTCCTCAGTAGTTTGTATGGCTCGCTTGTGCTTGTATGCATGCCTGACAACATTGGGGCATGCTCCTAATGAGACAACGGATGATGTCCTGGGGTATTTCTCATTAGATCTGGACCAGAGCATCACTGAGCTCCTGAACACACTGAGGTGCAACATGGCAGCATCGGATTTACCGAAACATAATGTCCTAGAGGTGTTTCATTGGATTTAGTTAGGCGAGCGTGGGGGCAGGGCCGATCCTAGGGTCACAGACACCTGGGTGCAGAAATATTTCTGGCGCCCCCAGGTGGGCGTGGTCATCTTACCAACTCCTCCTCTTTACAAATGTTTCTATGGCAACGACTCAAACACAGAGATGCTCCCCTAAGAAGTCTTTGTTACCCTGGGATCCTCCCATGATCTTTTAACAATAAAGAAAATACAGGAAGAGCGTACACTAATGAGACCTGGAGGGGAGTCTCTCTGATGCACACAGAGAGGGCTTCTGTTCGAGAGTCTGTTAGAAAAAGCCCCCAGACATACTACAGGAGATGGTCAGAGACTGCAGATATAATACAGAAGATGGTCAGAGACTGCAGACATAATACAAGAGATGGCCAGAGACTGCAGACATAATACAAGAGATGGTCAGAGACTGCAGACATAATACAAGAGATGGTCAGAGACTGCAGACATAATACAGGAGATGGTCAGAGACTGCAGACATAATACAAGAGATGGTCAGAGACTGCAGACATAATACAGGAGATGGTCAGAGACTGCAGACATAGTACAGAAGATGGTCAGAGACGGCAGACATAATACAAGAGATGATCAGAGACTGCAGACATAGTACAGGAGATGGTCAGAGAATGCGGACATATTACAGGAGATTGTCAGAGACTGCAGACATACTACAGGAGATGGTCAGAGACTGCAGACATACTACAGGAGATGGTCAGAGACTGCAGACGTAGTAAAGGAGATGGTCAGAGACTGCAGACATACTACAGTAGATGGTCAGAGACTACAGATATAATACAGGAGATGGTCAGAGACTGCAGACATATTACAGGAGACGGTCAGAGAGTGCAGACATATTACAGGAGACGTCAGAGACTACAGACATGGTACAGGAGATGGTCAGAGACTGCAGACATACTACAGGAGACGGTCAGAGACTGCAGACATACTACAGGAGACGGTCAGAGACTGGAGATATAATATAGGAGAAGTTGTCAGAGACTGCAGACATAGTACAGGAGATGGTCAGAGACTGCAGACATAGTACAGGAGATGGTCAGAGACTGCAGATATAACACAGAAGATGGTCAGAGACTGCAGACATAATACAAGAGATGGTCAGAGACTGCAGACATAATACAAGAGATGGTCAGAGACTGCAGACATAATACAAGAGATGGTCAGAGACTGCAGACATAATACAGGAGATGGTCAGAGACTGCAGACATAATACAAGAGATGGTCAGAGACTGCAGACATAATACAGGAGATGGTCAGAGACTGCAGACATAGTACAGAAGATGGTCAGAGACGGCAGACATAATACAAGAGATGATCAGAGACTGCAGACATAGTACAGGAGATGGTCAGAGAATGTGGACATATTACAGGAGATTGTCAGAGACTGCAGGAGACGGTCAGAGACTGCAGACATACTACAGGAGATGGTCAGAGACTGCAGACATACTACAGGAGATGGTCAGAGACTGCAGACGTAGTAAAGGAGATGGTCAGAGACTGCAGACATACTACAGTAGATGGTCAGAGACTACAGATATAATACAGGAGATGGTCAGAGACTGCAGACATATTACAGGAGACGGTCAGAGAGTGCAGACATATTACAGGAGACGTCAGAGACTACAGACATGGTACAGGAGATGGTCAGAGACTACAGACATACTACAGGAGACGGTCAGAGACTGCAGACATACTACAGGAGACGGTCAGAGACTGGAGATATAATATAGGAGATGGTCAGAGACTGCAGACATAGTACAGGAGACGGTCAGAGACTGCAGACATAGTACAGGAGATGGTCAGAGACTGCAGATATAACACAGAAGATGGTCAAAGACTGCAGACATAGTACAGGAGATGGCCAGACACTGCAAACATAGTACAGGAGATGGTCAGTAACTGCAGACATAGTACAGGAGACGGTCAGAGACTGCAGACATAGTACAGGAGATGGTCAGAGACTGCAGACATAGTACAGGAGACGGTCAGAGACTGCAGACATACTATAGGAGACGGTCAGAGACTGGAGATATAATATAGGAGATGGTCAGAGACTGCAGACATACTACAGGAGATGGTCAGAGACTGCAGACGTAGTAAAGGAGATGGTCAGAGACTGCAGACATACTACAGTAGATGGTCAGAGACTACAGATATAATACAGAAGATGGTCAGAGACTGCAGATATATTACATGAGACGGTCAGAGAGTGCAGACATATTACAGGAGACGTCAGAGACTACAGACATGGTACAGGAGATGGTCAGAGACTGCAGACATGCTACAGGAGACGGTCAGAGACTGCAGACATACTACAGGAGACGGTCAGAGACTGGAGATATGATATAGGACAGCGTTTCTCAACTCCAGTCCTCAAGGCGCCCCAACAGGTCATGTTTTCAGGATTTCCCTCAGATGAAACAGCTGTGGAAATTACTAAGGCAGTGAAACTGATCAAATCACCTGTGCAATTGATGGAAAACCTGAAAATATGACCTGTTGGGGCGCCTTGAGGACTGGAGTTGAGAAACACTGATATAGGAGATGGTCAGAGACTGCAGACATAGTACAGGAGACGGTCAGAGACTGCAGACATAGTACAGGAGATGGTCAGAGACTGCAGATATAACACAGAAGATGGTCAGAGACTGCAGACATAGTACAGGAGATGGCCAGAGACTGCAAACATAGTACAGGAGATGGTCAGTGACTGCAGACATAGTACAGGAGACGGTCAGAGACTGCAGACATAGTACAGGAGATGGTCAGAGACTGCAGACATAGTACAGGAGATGGTCAGAGACTGTAGATATAATACAGGAGATGGTCAGAGACTGCAGGCATGATACAGGAGATGGTCAGAGACTGCAGTTCCTATGGACGTTAGTAGATAATGGCCGATCGGCCCTCCCACCTATCCCAGCAACAATGGCGTCACCAGGGTGGGGTCTGATAGGACCACGACCCCCCGAATTTTACTCTGTGCCCACCCAAGTTAAGAACTGTACAGTTTTTTATATAACCGAAACAATGGCCGCTGCTGCGGCTATCCGAGTGTCCGCCCGCTGAATGACTCACCGTCACTATTAGGCTTGGCTACTGAATCACTGAATCTAATCAGTGAATCAACTCACTACACAGTTTGAATGAATCGAATCATGAAAGTGAATCTGATTCAATTCATTGTCAAAGATCCTCCCCTTTCAGGATGTGTAGGGAGCTGAAAAAACAGCAGCCTCAGCTCATGATTTGTAAAATTAGCTATAACATGATTATGTGAGCCATCAAGACTTCAAGTTTCTGAATAAATCACAGAGCACACAAGGTTCTCTTTTGTATAATGTCTGTGTGTGAAGCAGGCAGCAGCTAGTCAAGTCAAGTCCAGTCTGTGATGACACACTCAGGAAGAGAGCACATAAGTATCAACATTATGTTTTGTAACATGAGCTGTGTGAGCCAGCAGCATGGCTCCTGAATGTATGAGTTAGGCCCCTTTCACACTAGCGGACCGTATGTCCGCTTTTTCATCTGTCCGTTTACGGATGAAAAAGGGACATACATTGGTCCCTATGAGATCACGGGTGTCAGTGGATGAACATCCGCTGACACACGATCTCCTCCGTGTCCGCAATCCTCAGTTTCTGCAGACGGAGGAAAATCCTATTTTTCAATCCGTCTGCAGAGCGGATCGGATGAACACGGACAGACGGTCCATGTTCATCCGATCCCCCCATAGCATAGTTGCCAACAGTCACGGATTGGCCGGGACATTCCCGGGATTCAAACCCTTTTCCCGGATTTATTTTGTCGCGGCCAATGTCCCGGCCAATCCGTTTTTTCACGGTTTCCACGACTTTGGCCGCCGCGGGCCGACGCCGCTAGAGGTCCACGGCCGGCGGAGAAAATGTCTCCGCCGGCCGCCATTTTAAAGAAGACCAAAACCAGGATGTAGTACAATAGAAAATAAAGCTGCTGCGGCGCCGCCCATACCCCGCGTCTCCCCGTGGGTGGGCGGCGCCGCAGCAGCTTTATCTTCTATTGTACTACATCCGTGTTTTGGCTGGCCGGACATCACTGCGCGGCTGGTCTCTCTGCATCCTCTGCATACAGAGACAGACGCTCCGATCTCCGGCTGTTTCGCTCTCCTCCTCTGACAGGAGGAGGGAGGGGGGATGGGCTTCGGCAGGAAATACAGAGGCGGTGGTGACCGGCGGAGAGAGCCGCCTACGGACAAGGAGAGGAGGAGGGAGGGGAGCACTCTGGCCCTGCAGCGCCCCCACCTCTGTGCCGCCCGGGTGCACTGCAACCCGCGCACCCGCCCAGAATTGGCCCTGCGTAGGGGCAATTCAGTGGTATCAATTCCTTCATCTTCCAGGAACTGGCTGCATACTCTTGCTACATGAGGCCGGGCATTTTCGTGCACCAGGAGGGTCCAAGGATTTCATCGATATACCTAATGCCAGTCAGGGAGCCATTGTCTAGCCTGTAGATGTCTGTGCATCGATCCCTCCATGAATATGCCTCCCCAGACCATCACTGACCCACCACCAAACCAGTCATGCTGAATGATGTTACAGGCAGCATAACGTTCTCCACGGCTTCTCCAGACCCTTTCACGTCTGTCACATGTGCTCAGGGTGAACCTGCTCTCATCTGTGAAAAGCGCAGGGCGCCAGTGGTGGACCTGCCAATTCTGGTGTTCAATGGCAAATGCCAATCGAGCTCCACGGTGGCGGGCAGTGAGCACAGGGCCCACTAGAGGACGTTGGGCCCTCAGGCCACCCTCATGAAGTCTGTTTCTGATTGTTTGGTCAGAGACATTCACACCAGTGGCCGTGCTCATCCTGTTCCTCCATGCACAAGGGAGCAGATATTGGTCCTGCTGATGGGTTAAGGACCTTTTACGGCCCTGTCCAGCTCTCCTAGAGTAACTACCTGTCTCCTGGAATCTCCTCCATGCTCTTGAGACTGTTCTGGGAGACACAGCAAACCTTCTGGCAATGGCATGTATTCATGTGCTATCCCGGAGGAGTTGGACTGCCTGTTCAACCTCTATAGGGTCCAGGTATCGCATCATGCTTCCAGTAGTGACACTGACCCTAGCCGAATGCAAAAGAAAGATGAGTAGGGAAAAAAAATGTCAGTGGCCTCCACCTGTAAAACCATTCCTGTTTTGGAGGTCGTCTCATTGTTGCCCATCTAGTGCACCTGTTGTTAATTTCATTAACACCAAAGCAGCTGAAACTGATTAACAACCCCCTCCGCTACTTAACTGACCAGATCAATATCTCAGGAGTTTAATTGACTTGATGCTATACCCTGATTAAAAGGTGTTCCTTTAATTTTTTGGTGCAGTGTTTAAAATTTGGGTTTAATACTGCTTTTCAACTTTTATGTGTTGATATTTTAGTATTTGTCATTGCCATTGTCATTTACAGCTGTATGGTTTAGTGTATTCACACCTCAAGACTCCCATTTCTCAGACATTGTCATCAGACTTTGCATCTTCCTCCAGGTCAGCAAGTTCAGGGGAGGCAGTAGCATCCATTAAGCAGGACATACAGTTTGCTTTTCAGACCTGAAGTGGCGGAGATGTCCGAAACTGAGTATACTCAACTTCAGCGGGTCCTGTATTCCCAAATGAATCCTCAGTCTAATGAAGGTGTTGAGGTCAAGATGATAATGCTTGGTGAATCTAGCCTGCCTGAAATTAGCAGCAACGCAGCTAACAAAGCTCCAAATGAGACTGGAGGAGATTCAGCGGGGGTGGGCCATGTGCAGGAGAGGACTGATGGCAACACCACTGGAACCAATAAGGAAAACCAGGTGTTTAATTCCAGATTGAGGTCCTCTGTTCGTGTACGTTTAGAAGACAGATTTAACATGCTTAAGTCTCAGGAGTCCGAGAGTCAAAAGGCACAGCACTTCTCAAATAAGTAAGTGAATATATATTTTTAATTGCTCACAAACGTATTATTGTTTTTTGTTTGAGTGAAGTCATATGTTGGAAAAAAAGGGAATGTTCTTTTTTTTCCCAAGTTGGTTCTAAAGCCTAAACATTTTTACTTAAGACCCTTTTCATACTGGGGCATTTTTCAGGAGCTTTTGGGCTAAAAATAGCACCTGCAAAGTGCCTGAAAAACGCCTCCGCTGCAGCCCCAGTGTGAGAGCCAGAGTGCTTTCACACTGGAGAAGTGCACTTGCAGGACGTTAGAAAAAGTCCTGCAAGCAGCATCTTTGGGGCGGTGGAGGAACCGTGTATACACTGCTCCTCCACCGCCCCTACCCATTGAAATGAAAGGGCAGCGCTGCCGTAGCGCCTGAAAAGCACTTCGGCCGCGGCGCTTTTCAGACGCATTTAACCCTTTCTTCGGCCGCTAGCGGGGGTTAAAAGCACCGAAAAGCGACGCTAAAGCAACGGTAAAGCGCCGCTAGTTTTAGCTTACCGCTACCACCTGGTGCGACTCAAGCCCTGTACACACGGCCGAGAATCTCGTCAGGAAAAAACCCGTCGTTTTTCCTGACGAGATTCCTGACAAGAATCTTGTCCCAGCCAAGTGTACACACGTACCTTTCAAAAGAACCGCCGTTCTTTTGAATGGCACGAAGGCGGTGACGTCATCGACTATGACGAGCGTGCGTGTGGGGAACTCTAGAGGAACTAAAAGTCTTTAGTGTTAATTCAGCAACTGCCCATCACAGGCTGGGAACATCATGTCCCTTTGTGGATAATGTAGCACAATTTGAAGTGAACAGCATCTCTTTCTGCCTTCTTGTACACCCTGAGCCCAGTTCTACTGCCGCAGAAGATACCAGCCCACCTAACTGCTTGCTTTCTCAGTAGGGTGACCACGTGTCCCGGTAAGCCTGGGACATTCCCACATTTTGCAGGTCTGCCCAGGTCTGTCCCGGGTCCTGGGCACCTTCATTCCTGGACAATAAAGTGTTGAACTTGAACTTTGTTGATCTTTGATAAATTGATCTTTGATAAATAAGGGTGCAAGCTCTGACGTGTTTTTGTCTTAGGTGATTTGGGATCGTGGGAAGAATCGCCATGGATCTGCCCGCGATTCCAAATCAGGCTACAGTAGTGGCATCGTGATCGCACAAAACTTGTTGCACAGAATGGAGCAGGACCTTCTTTTGGGTGACAAGCTTCCCGCAATGCGATTTGCCATGATTTATTGCCATTAAAATGAATGGCACCGAAACACCACTATTGCAGTGCGATTTAAAATCACATCTGGCAATTTGGGATCACAGGCAGAATTGCAGTGATTCTGCCCACAATCCCAAATTGCCAAATGTGAACATGGCCTTTTTATATTTGCCAACATCTCTCCCACCCCCATGACACTATAACCCTTGCCCATGGCCCACAAAAATCACCCTCTCCCTCTGGCTGTACCACCCAGGACACACCCACTTTTTCGGAGGTCCACCTAAATATGTGGAAACCTCCCACTTGCGGCCGTTATCCTCTTGCTTATTAAGGGTCCTTTCACACGAGCATTCCATTTGTTTCATCAGTACAGTCACACTTTTTCAAGGAAAAACGGATCAGTCTACAGCAGTTTTTAATCAGTTTCTTATCAGTTTCTCATCACGTTCTTATCAGTTTTACATAAGTTTTTTTTTTTTTTACATCCACTACCAATGCAAAAACGGATGCAAAACAGACTGTTTGCCTGTTTACATCTGTTTTTTGTCCGTTCCGTTTTTGTAACTAAAAATAACTTTTTGTTAAAAAATAGGGCTTTGATCTGTTCCAAAAATAGGATGTTGACAGAAGCGGATATAAAGGGATGTAAATGGATGATCACTCGTTTACCTCCATTTTTCCATAGAGATGCATTGATGCCCGTTTTCATCCATCAACGGATGGATGAAAAACGGACAAACAGAATGCCCATGTGAAATGGGCATTACTCAAATAAGGGTGAGGTTGTGATGTCAGGACAGAGAACATAGATGCAGGACTGTCCTGGCAAATCCAGGACAGTTGGCATCTATGTCATACTGATTGATATTTCTAACCAGGTGAAGATTATTATCCGCTCTCATTAAATATCTTTGCCGAAAATAGCAGCTTTTGCAGCAAATGATTGTTACAGCTCAGCGTCTGAGTCTGTCTCTTTTCTCTGAGATTCAAGGCCATTTCGACATTTACCGCTCTGTCAGCTGCCCGATTAAAACCCCTCATGTTTTTTGTTTTTTTTATATTGTTTTTTCTCCTGTATTTGTGTTTTTTTAGGCTCCATGAAAAAAAGGGGTCAAAATAGCAGCTTGAAAAATTTAGAGAGGAAGTACACTTATTGTGGGTTTATGTTACTCCCTCCGTTTGTAAGTAGGAGTCGTTCGTAAGTCGGATGTTTGTAACTAGGGAACCGCCTGTATATAGTCAGTTTATAAAAGCAACTCTGCTGTTGTTCTTCCAACACCCCTTCTCAATAGCATGTGCTTTGTCAAATTACATTCAACTTCTTCTGGAAATAACTATGAAGTTCCTTCAACAAAGGCTTGGTGAGTGCATCGGCAGTCATCTCCTCTGACGGGCAGTATTGAATGTCAATAGCTCCTTGCTCAAACCCTGGTGGTTGCTCCATGTAGAGATCTTCCTTAATGTCTCCATATAGGAAAGTCGTTTTAACGTCTAGGTGTTTGACTTGCATGCCCTTCCCGGCTTCAACGCTAAAAAGCGCTCTGATGGTGGAGTGTTTTACAACGGGAGCGAATGTTTCATCGTAATTTTCGCCGAATTTCTGGGAGTAACCCTTGGCATCTAGTCTGGCTTTGTATTTGTGGACATTCCCTTCTGCGTCTGACTTTACTTTGAAAGTCTACTTCCTATAGTTTTGCAATTAGGAGGGAGCTCTGTTAGTGTCCAGGTTTTATTTTCTTGAAGTGACTTTAATTCTTCTTCTGCTGCTTTTCTCCATTTATTGGCTTCATGTTTTGGCAGTTTTTCTATGTCTATCTATGTGTTTGACAGTGTACAACAGCTTGCAGGGTGGTATCCCCTTTGTAGTCCGAGTGGATCTTCTGACTTCAGGCAGTTCAGCAGGATCTGGTGGGGAACTTGATTTAAGTAATGTGAGTTCCACCTCTTGTTCTGACTCCTGCACAGGTTGGCTTTGGTCACCCTTTTCTTCTGGTTTCCTGGGTATATTCACTTCACAGCTTTCAGGGATTGGTGTTTCTGATGATGGGCTCTCATCAAAATAAACACAATTGCTTATTGTCACTCTGTCAGTCTTTGGGTGTAAGATTCTGTAACCCTTAGTTTGCTCACTGCAGCCTAATAGAATGCCCTCTATGGCTCTGTTCTTCAGCTTGGATTGCTTTTCACTTAGAATATAGTCATATGCTTTACATCCAAACACTCTGATGTGCCCTATGCTAGGCTTTGATCCATGCAACATTTCAAATGGAGTACCTTTGATGGTCTGTTCTGTAGGTAGGTTGCAGTCATAACTGCTTCTCCCCAGTACTTGTGAGGTGTAGGTTGGCATCCAATAGCATACACCTGGCCATTTCTATAAGAGTGTGATTTTTTCCTTTCTGCTACACTGTTTTGTTCAGGAGTGTATGGTGCGGTTGTCTGATGTACTATTCCTCGTCTCTTCAGGTATGAGGCCACTTCTTTGCTTATGTATTCTTCCCCATTGTTTGTGTGTATTATTCCTGGTTTCCGTTGGAATTTGTTGCTAGACATGGCAAAGAACTCTTGAAGTTTCTCTGATGTTTCATTCTTGTGTTTCATCAGATAAGTGGTTGTGTACCTGGAATAATCATCAATGAAAGTCAGTAGATATCTGTTCTCACCTGACATGGGAGTTTTCATTGGAACGCATACGTCACTGTGTATGAGCTGCAGGGGGTGGGTTGTTTTTCTTTGAGATGCCTGTGGAAAAGAAGCACATGTGGCTTTTGCTTCAATACAGCACTTGCATTTCATGAGCACTTTGCAAGGGGCTATTGTCAAATCTTCTGATAAGCCTCTCTTTATATTGTCCTGTATAGCTTCTGGACTTGTGTGCCCCAGCCGCCTGTGCTGTAAATGAATACATTTGCTGTGTAGGTCATTAGAGACGATATTGGCTTGCTGGTCTGTGGTGAAGAGAAGCCCGGAGCAAAAATAAATAAAATGCATGGGCGGAGGGCTGGCATGACTAGGGAAACAGGGTACTGGATAGTATGCAGTTTTGGATTGATGAGTTGGTGTGGGAGGGGGCAGAGGATATATATAAATAGTCCGGGACTCCTCCCCCGGGCAACACAGTGTGGGTGAAAGTTCCCGCTCACCCTCCCCTAATTATGTGGTTAGGATTGTAGGTATGTTCGTTTTCTTTTTGTTCCCAGGGACAGGTTGGGACGGAGCTGATGTCGTGGCAGAGGCGGGTGTCTGGTCTTTGCAGGGGAAGGATGATACCTCGGGAAGAAGAGTTCAGGACCTGTCGTTGGTATGGGTCCTGATGGTGGGCTTCGAGTTAACGGAGGTTTAGCTGGAAGCATTGGTAACGGGTGCACTGCGGTCATGGTTGTCTCTGAGCCAGCATGTCGGCTTGAGGCCTATTAACAGATTTGAGAGGTACCGCAGTGCAATAGTTTACACAGATGGTAATCGAGGTTCCTGCAAAGATCGACACTAGTAGTTGACTGATGGTTTCATAACAGATATTTATGTTCATTGTTAACTTAAATATTAGTTTTAATAAATAAGGTTGCTACGACCTATGTTTTCTCCAACTTCAGTGTGGTCTCATTTACTTAGGTAAGGGGGTAAGAGGTTGGGAAAAAGAAGGGGGTTAATTAAAAGAAGGTACATCTGTTATACAATAGTCATGAGCCTGTATAGGTGATCATCCTGTTTTCCTTTTGCAAGGAATCGCTTATTATTGTGAATTGTGCATTTATCACCCTGGAACTTAACTGTGAGATCGTTGTTTGCAAGACTCTGCTGTTGATCTTCCAGCACAAATATAAGTAGAATAAAAAAATAAAAAAATAGGAAAACCTATAGTTTACTGTGTTTTTACATTTTTTTTTTTTTTTTTTAACATTATTTTTATTGAAGTTTCTCAACACATACAACATACACAGCTTAAGCACCGACAGCATAAAAAAAGAGAAAGTCCAAAAAAAAATACAATTTGCAATGCGAACCTAGTGAAACAACGCATAACAATGGAAGGGTGCAGCAATACCGCCCAAGAAAAATCCAGGAGGGCATACCTTATGATCAACCCACTAGTCAAAAAACAAAAAACATAACAGAAGTCATCGGAAGAAAAGGAAGGTATAAGAGCAAGGCAAGACCTCGACACGATGACCTGGTCCACCCCCATCTCACTACGCTGTTTCAGGCTCAGCTAACCAAGTACGCCAGACCTTGTCATACTTTAGTGGGCAGCCCCGATTAGCATAAGTATCCTTGTATAAAGGAAGGCTGTTGTTCACTAAGCGTTTCCATTGCATCAAAGAGGGGGGGGGGGCAGGCTTCTTCCACTGCATAGCAATGTTCTTACGAGCATAGAAGAGCAGCAGGGTAATCAGCGTGCGTTTGGTAGAGGATGGGACAATGGTCTCAATGAGCCCCAAAAGGCATACCTCCATTGTCAAAGGCACAGTGACTAAGGCAACTCTATTAACCAAATCCAGCACCATTTCCCAATACCCCCGACCCCCGAACAACGCCAGAAGATATGGGAGGAGTCGCCCGGTGAGGCACCGCATCTCCAGCACTCTGAGGAATGAGCAGAGTCCATCTTGTGGAGTCTGTGGGGGGTGAAATAAGCCCTATGAACAATTTTGTATTGTACTAACCTGTCACGCATGGAGACTAGGGTGTTGAAGGGGAGGTCCCATACATCATCCCAGTCATCATTGTCTAACGTGGGGATATCAGTCTGCCATCTAGTCCAGAGTTTGTCAAGAGACACAAAGATCAAGTACGAATAGAGATGTGAGGTGGGCTTTTCTTCACAGCTAAATCTAAGCGTCCTCTCCAGTTCCGACTGCACCACAATACATGAGGATTGTGGAAATAGTGCCGCAAATGCATGGGACAGTTGAAGATATCTGAATAGGAAATGGTTAGGTAGGTTGTACTGGGAGGAAAGGTGTGAGAAGGGGAGTAAGGAGTTTTGAGACGCTATGTGTGACACTAATTTGATACCGTATTTTGTCCACGCGTAGGGTCGGGGATTGTGTATATGTGGGATAAGTTAGGGTTCAGCCAGATAGGGGCATTGGGGGAGATTTCAGACTGTTTACATTTCTCAATGGCTAATCCTGACCGCCATGCCCGCAGGGTGGTAAGCATAGAGGGGGTCAGAGGATAAGGGGCACGAGGGCCCCTAAAAAGTAACAATTGAAGAGCTTCCAGCGAACCGACCGCTGTCGCTTCCAGCACAGTCGCCGAGTTCGTTCTGTCCGGCTGTAACCACTACGCCGCTGTCACCAACTGCGCGGAGAGGTAATACTTATAACAGTCCGGGAATGCCATGCCACCCTGCGTTCGTGGCCCCATTAAAGTCGTCAGTCGATACCTGGGAGGAGAGGGGCCCCATAGGAAGGAAGAAAAAATGCGGTTCAAATTCTTAAAAAAAGATTTGGGCACCCATTGTGGGGAGTGGCGGAAAAGATATGTGAGTTTGGGAATAATCTTCATTTTTATGAGGTTAACTCGCCCCCATAATGACAGGGTCAGGTTACTCCATGATTTAAGTTTCGTCTGGGTCTCTAAGAACACTGGGGCGAGATTTAAAGATATAAAGTCCGAGGCTGAACCAGAGACATGCACCCCTAAATATTTAAAGGAGTCCACCCACAGGAGGGGGCTATCAGGAGGGGATGTGGACCTGGCCGCCGGATCAATCGGGAATAGGAGGGACTTAGACCAATTTACCCTAAGGCCGGTGACCTCAGCAAAGGTGTTCAGAATACTTAGCGCTCCCTGCAACATGTCATCCGGCCGGCATCATTGAAGAAGAGCAACATGTCATCCGCGTACAGGGCTACCCTCTCCTCCTGCAACCCGAGTCGGAGACCCTTAATGTGCGGTGAGGTGTGAAGTGCCTCCGCCACCGGTTCACTAGCGAGGGCAAACAACGCTGGAGAGAGAGGGCAGCCCTGCCTCGTTCCCCTGGTAAGCCCGAAGGGGACAGACAGTCCACCCCCCAAGCGCACCGAGGAAGTAGGGCATTTGTAAATCACCTGAAGCCACTTGATAAATATCAGAGGAAACCCCATCCTACGTAATGTTTCCCACAAAAAGGGCCACTCAACCGTATCGAAGGCCTTTTCTACGTCTAGAGAGGCCACTGCCCGGGATCCCATATTGAGGTGGTGAGCGTGTATGTTAGTGAACAGCCTTCTGAGATTGACATCTATGGACCTACAGGGCATGAAACCCGTCTGGTCTGGGTCTATCACTGAGGGTAGCATGGGATATAACCGAAGGGCCAGAAGCTTAGTCAGAATTTTAAAGTCGGAATTAAGTAACGCAATAGGGCGGTATGAAGCACAGGAAGTGGGGTCTTTGGGAGCCTTATATATCAGTGTCAAGTAGGCATGGTACATAGAACCAGGCAGACCTCCGTCTGCCAGACAGACGGTATATAATTGTGCCAACAGAGGTGCTAATAGTTCCACATGAGCCTTATAAAAGTCTATCGGAAGCCCATCCGGCCCCGGTGCCTTGCGGGGGGAAGGACCGGATAGCCTTTATGACCTCCAAGGTCGTAAATGGTTGGACCAAAGTCTCTCTTTCATGGTCAGAGAGCCAGCCAAGCGCCAACGGATCCAACAGGCCGTTTAGCGACCCCGGCTGAAAATATGAGGACAGACCGGACGAATACAAAGTGCCATAAAAGGAGCTGAACATCTGTAGGATATCAGAGGGGGAGGACACCATCCCGCCCCCCTCGTTTTTACAGTTTTAACCACTTAAGGACCGCCGCACGACGATATAAGTCGACAAAATGGCACGGCTGGGCATAAGGGCGTACAGGTACGTCCCCTTTAAGATCCCAGCCATGGGTCGCGCGAGCGCCGGCGCGCCTGCGACCCGGTCCGAAGCTCCGTGACCACGCCCGCGTGACCCGCGGATCCGATCGCCTTTCCCCGTTCTTCCTAGTGGCACGTCAGTGATCGTCTGTTCCCTGTCATCGGGAACAGCGATCAGTGATGTGTCACGCCAAGCCACGCCCCCCTACAGTAAGAATCACTCACTAGGGCACACTTAAGGAAGGGAAGGGAGCTGCGCAAAAATAATAAAAACCTAAAAATATACAGTGTACCATCATTAAACAAAAATGTATATGTATTAATATAAAGAAATCACCATAAGGTGTGACTAACCAAATCCAAAAAATCTTATTTGATGGATGTGACCAACGAGAGAAAGTGTTAAGTTGAATATAAATGAAAATTACAAAGTGACACCAAATAAGTCCAATTTACAACTGAAGCAAAAAGTCCATAATATGATCCACAGTGAAATCTTGAAGGTAAGGTGTGAAGTGAAAAAAAGGTGAGTCTCAGAAGTTAACACCAATCTGCACTCGTGTACCACCACCAAATGAATACGCTTACCAGAGGCAAGCTGGTTACAAGCCCAAAACACATAAATAGCCTCCTTCCTCACGATGGATGGATATCCAGGGAATTACACACTCCGGAGATTATGACTCGGTAGCCCAGCAATGTCCGAGAACAGAAAGAGAGACCCACATAGTGTGTATCGTCCAATCAATACATTTATTAGTTTAAAAAGTGGCAACTTACATCAATATGATGAATTCAGGCATAAAATACAGAGGAGAGCCGGCCGGCATGCAATCTCCCGTCCAATAGCGATGACGTCAGCACGTCTGCCTCCCGACGTACATTTCGCTACACAATAGCGTAGTCTGGGGAACGGGCGATGCACAGACTCATCGCTTCTAAAATACCAACATGAAACCACGCCTACGATGTGAGTCACAGGCAGCGCCGCCAACAGGAACCAAAACTGATTCGTGTGGCAGAATGGAAACATACTGGAATGGCATAGAACTCATATATACATATACATACATATATATATTGTTTATAGCGCAAAAAATTCAAAACGCAGGGGTGATCAAATACCACCAAAAGAAAGCTCTATTTGTGGGGAAAAAAGGTCGCCAATTTTGTTTGGGAGCCACGTCGCATGACCGCGCAATTATCAGTTAAATTGACGCAGTGCCGAATCGCAAAAAGTGGCCTGGTCTTTGACCAGCGAAATGGTTAGGTGCTGAAGTGGTTAAGGTGCTATTTTCCCATCTTTTAGACCCCTTTCACACTGAGGCGGTTTTCAGGCGTTTTAGCGCTAGAAATAGCACCTGTAAAGCGCCTAAAACCAGCCTCCCATTCATTTCAGTGTGACTTTTCACACTGGGGTGGTGCGCGTGCGGGACATTAGGAAAAGTCCTGCAAGCAGCATCTTTGGGGTTGTTTGGAAGTGCTGTATTTAACACTCCCAAAATGCCCTGCCCATTGAAATGAATGGGCAGTGCTTCCCTTCTATGGGGTTAAAAGCACCCCGCTAGTGGCTGAAAAGTGGCGCTTAAACAGCGCTAAAGCGCCACTAAAATAAGTGGCGCTTTAGCGTTAATGCGGCCACGGCCCCAGTGTGAAAGGGCACTTACACTTCTTGTTCACACCGATGGTTGCAGGAAAGAAAATTGCTCCATCTATAGCCAGCTTTATGCCGTGTACACACGATCGATCTTCTCGACGGTGAAAACACCTTCGAGAAAATCGACGGGAAAAACGAGGAATAGCTTGTTCCCCTACACACAGCCGTTTTTCCCGACGTTTTTTCTCTTGGTCGAGAAAAACGACCGTGTGTAGGCTTCCCGGCAGTGTTTCCCTATGGGAAAACTGCCGCGGAAAAAAATGCCGTGAGTCACGACGAGAAAAATTAGAGCATGTTCTAATTTTTCTCATCGTGATTAATGCCATTTTTCTCGTCGGGAAAAATGACCAAAAGCCCACACACGGTCGTTTTTCTTGTCAAAGAGAAAAAAAATCATTTTTCCAGACGAGAAAAATGGTCGTGTGTACGCGGCATTAGACTTAGGCTTTTCTTTATGAGGGGTCTGATTAGCAGTCTTGTAGTCATCTAAGTAATGGAAATGCTTTACAAAATGTAGTAGTAATGTTTAAGTTCAGCTTTTATATTTGATTGTCTAAATGTTTTTTGTTTTCTCCTGCTAGCCCGGTGACCCTCATCCACCACCCATCCCCGTACATGGAAACCCAACACTACAAGGGCACCACTAAAGATTCAACCAACACAAGTACTCTTCAGTTTTTGTATGCCTGCAACAGCCTATCTACTAGCGTTGGATCCTCCCACGCACAGGTGATCAGCCTTTGCAGTGACACACCCCGTTGTGTCAGTAGAGATGTTGCCAGCATTAATCATTTAGGTTTCTTTTCTAAATTGATCCAAACAAGTATCCAGTACAGCATTAGACTCCAAATATTATTTTTATTATAAGTGTAGCGCCCTGTAGTTTAGGCAGGGAGCTTCTCACAAATTTACTTGCCAAGAGTAGTTATCTTGGTAGATTGATAGGAATCTATTGATTTCTCCCTAAGCTTGGCCCTGTTGCACTTTTCTCTTCTACCACTAGGTGGCCGGGCACTTGGTGGTACTAGATACGAGAAGGGCAACCAAAGGTCATGTTATGGTATGTGGTATGTGGGTGTCCCAGCCAATGGGCAGGGGTTTTCTTTAATCCCTTGGCCTGCTGGGAGAGCCTATATATTCGGGTGAAGTCAGGTGATCTGTGGTCTGTGCCAGCTGGACGGTTGTCTGGGTGGACTTGTGTCATATGCCCTGGGCTGCTAGGCCGGAGATTGGGCCTATCCCGGGGGCATCTGGCTGCTAGGCTGTGTGAGGGCCTATCCAGAAGTGAGAGAACAGCGCAGGGTTGGGATTGCGGCTTGCAGTCCAACCAGAACCTGTCAGTGGTCGGAGGTAGAAGGGAAGCTGTCGCTATGAAGGGACTAATCCCCTTTATCAGGGACCACAGTGAGTAACTGAAGAAAGTACCTGAACCATATTCTCACTAAAGGGCACGGTGGAGAATCTGGAAATTTCAGGCAGTGATCAAGTCAGGGACCCAACCAGCGGAGGTGACGCTTGCAGAGTAGCCTTGTGTGCCAAGCTAGGGGCCAAGCCAGTCAGCAGGGGTGAAGCTTGAAGGTATTCAAAGTGCCAAGCTAGGGACCCAGCAGGGGAGCGTGGGTGATGCTTGAGGGAGATACCACCGCAAAAGCATTGAGGAGCTCACAGGATTCGGTGTCAGTGAATCAGAGGGTCCAGTGATAGACCAGGAGCTCAAGGGGCTGAAGAACTACAATTAGAAGTTGTAGTAAAGCTGAGAGAACTGTTACGTTTGCATTAGGAACTGTTAAAGGACTGTAACCATAGGAAACAGCAATCCTGCATGTGCAGAAGTGGTGCCTTGCTGGGGCCTATCCCTGCATGGCTGTTCTCCTATTGAAGTCTTGGAGACTGCCAATTGAGTTTGCAACTATCTAAGGGTGTCCTGGCCCCAACCCTCTTTCCCCCAAAATATATAAAAAGGACTGTCAAATGAAATAAAACCTCTTTTACATCCAAGAAGTGTCTGGCGCCCAATGACTTTCACCCACTATGCCTCACAACCCACCACATATTGAAGCATGTGAGCTATCTTTGGCCTCGGAGGTCCTCATTAGACCAAAAGAGGTAAAAGACCTTGCTACATAAGAGCGCGTTAAAAAGCAACCCACTGATATGTTTCTGCTACACATGGCCACCTATGTCTATATGAGGCAGAAACGCATCAGCGGGTTGCTTTTTAAAGTGCTATTTTATTAAGGAGAAGATTTGGAGGATAATATTGTGATGCATGGTCTTTTGTAGTGATGAGCCGAACACCCCCGGGTTCGGTTCGCACCAGAACCCGCGAACGGACCGAAAGTTCGCACGAACATTAGAACCCTATTAAATACAATGGATGCGAACGTTCGGATTCTAAAGTGCTAATTATAATGACTATTATCCATGTTATTGTCCGAAACAGAGTTTGGGAACCCGGGTTCTGCACCAGGGGACATGTATCAATGCAAAAAGAAGTTTTAAAAACGGACGTTTTCCGGGAGCAGTCATTTTAATGATGCATAAAGTGAAAAAAAAAAAGTCAAATATTCCTTTAAATATTGTACCTGGGGGGGGGTGTCTAAAGTATGCCTGTGAAGTGCCACGTGTTTCCCGTGTTTAGAACTGTCCCTGCACAAAATAACATTTCTAAAGGAAAAAAAGCCATTTAAAACTGCTTGCGGCTTTAATGTAATGCCTGGTCCCGGTAATATGGATGAAAATCTTTAGGAAAAATGGCATAGCTACCCCATCAACCCCCCCCCCCCTACCCCAGCCCATTACCAGCCCCTTTGGGTCTTGTATGGATATTAAGGGGAACCCCGCACACAAAATAAAAAAGGACCTATATACTCTGAACAGCCGTATACAGGCGGTGCATACAAGACAGGGACTGTAGGTTTGTTCTTATGTAGAATCTGTTTGTAATTTTGAACAGCTGCATTGTTTAAGTGTAGCTCCATGCCAAATTCCTTTTTTTTAGCTTTTTGTAAAACATAGGGAACGGTTATCACCCCTGTCACATTTTTTTTTGCTGTCTGTGCCCCTGTTCAGAACATTTCACCTCACTTTGCGTCCCAATGACAACTGTTTTTGAAATGTGGTGTTTTTATTGAAACAAGGATTGGTGATAAAGCATCAGTAGAGAGGAGACACCTTTCTCCCATATTAATTCTTACAGGAGAGAATTTTCCTTCCAAGGGGTAGATTTCCTCTCACTTCCTGTTGTCTTCTTCCGTTTGCAAGAAGTAGTAGTTTGTAAGTTGGATGTTTGAAAGTAGGGACCTGCCGTATATACTCTGCAGAAATTGGCCCCTTAGGTGTTGGTGTTGGCACAACACTGTAAGCACTCACAGTTACTCTTGGTGGGTGCTGGAACGCCCTGCTGTCAACTATTATATCAGGAATTGTAATAACATATAATTGTTGAACAGTGGTAGTAAAAATTGGGCCTTTGATGGTGGTGCTGGTGCCACAACACTGTAAGGCCTGACAGTTACTCTTGGTGGGCGCAGCAATGGGCCCTGCTGTGAATTATTCGAACAATAATTATAATTGCATGCCCCTGTTGAACAGGGGCTGAAAAATTGGGCCTTTGGTGGTGGTGGTGGTGGGGATGGTGGTGCTGGTGCCACAACACTGTAAGGCCTGACAGTTACTCTTGGTGGGCGCAGCAATGGGTCCTGCTGTGAATTATTCGATCAATAATTATAATTGCATGCCCCTGTTGAACAGGGGCTGAAAAATTGGGCCTTTGGTGGTGGTGGTGGTGGTGATGGTGGTGCTGGTGCCACAACACTGTAAGGCCTGACAGTTACTCTTGGTGGGCGCAGCAATGGGCCCTGCTGTGAATTATTAGATCAATAATTATAATTGCATGCCCCTGTTGAACAGGGGCTGAAAAATTGGGCCTTAGGCACTGGTGGCACAACACTGCAACCCCTCACAGATACTGTACTTGGAGCACAGCAATGAGGCCTGTTGCAAAGTATTGCATCAAACATTTTAATTACACGCCCCTGTTAAACAGGGGCTGAAAAATTGGGCCTTAGCCACTGGTGGCGTCACCCATAAACCAAAATGATCTTCCAAGCTATCATCATTAATCGTATCATTGAGGAGGAGGAGGAGGATAGCCAGTCAACATAACAGCACAGGCACTCAGCATCAGCATCAGTCTTGAAGGGATGTGACATTTTAAAATCAATTAGTCTGTTATATCAGCATCTGGTGTGTGGTAGCTGGTGGTGATCCAAGACTGGTTCATCTTGATGAAAGTCAGTCGATCAACCGAGTCGGTGGACAGGCGCACCCTGTGATCCGTGACAAATCCTCCAGCAGCACTGAATGTGCGTTCTGAAAGAACGCTGGATGCAGGACAGGCCAGTAGCTCAATTGCATACTGTGCAAGCTCTGGCCAGTGATCCATCCTCAAGACCCAGTAAGCCAGAGGATTTTCGGTGGGGAAGGTGTCCAAGTCTGACCTTGCCCCTAGGTATTCCTGGACCATGTATATCAGACGCTGGCGATGGTTGCTGGAACCGATCATACTTTGGGGCTGCGGACTAAAGAATTGTCTGAACGCATCGGTCAGACGGCCACCTTCCCCACCGCTCCTTCTTTGACTGCCCGAAGCCTCAGCAACTCGTTGTCCAGGACCAGGAGTTTGTAACCTCCCAGTCTCTGGGAACGCGTTGCACAGACCTTTCTGCAAGGCCTCCCGGAGTTGTCTCATCCTCTGCTCCCTTTGCGACGGTACGATAAGGTCCGCAACCTTACCCTTGTACCGTGGATCAAGGAGAGTGGCCAGCCAGTAATGGTCCCTCTCCTTGATCCGAAGAATACGAGGATCCTTCCGCAGACTTTGCAGGATCAGGGAGGCCATGCAGCGTAGGTTAGCTGAGGCATTCAGTCCGGAGTCCTCTGGGTCACAAAGGACGACATGATCCGCAGCCACCTCCTCCCAGCCACGTACAAGTCCACTGGTTTCTTGGGACTGTAAATCATCCCTAAAAGACTGCTGCTGATGATGCTGAGTGCCAGCCTCCACCTCCATGCTGACACAATCCTCCTCCTCCTCCTCCTCCTCCTCTTCCTGTGCGATGGGTGGGACAGAAGGAACACTGTCTGGGTACAGGGGGCCTTGAGAGGCAAGGAAGTCCTCCTCTTCCTGCCTCTGTTCTGCCTCAAGTGCCCTGTCCATTATTCCACGCAGCGTGTGCTCCAACAGGTGGACAAGAGGTACAGTGTCACTGATGCATGCACTGTCACTGCTCACCATCCTCGTGGCCTCCTCAAATGTTGCCAGGACAGTGCATGCATCCCTGATCATGCCCCACTGGCGTGGTGAAAAAAACCAGAGCTCCCCTGACCTGGTCCTGGTGCCGTAGTCGCACAGGTACTCATTGATGGCCCTCTGCTGCGTGTGCAGCCGCTGCAGCATGGCCAACGTTGAGTTCCACCTGGTGGGCATGTCACATATAAGGCGGTTCTTGGGCAGGTTCAACTCCTTTTGCAGCTCAGCCAGGCGAGCACTGGCATTATAAGATCTGCGGAAATGCACACAGACTTTCCTGGCCTGCCTCAGGACATTCTGTAAGCCCGGGTACCTGCCCAAGAACCGCTGCACCACCAGGTTAAGGACGTGAGCCATACAGGGCACATGGGTCAGTTGTCCCTGTCGGAGGGCGGAGAGGAGGTTGGTGCCATTGTCGCAAACCACCATTCCTGGCTTAAGCTGGCGTGGCGTCAACCACCTCTCGGCCTGCCCCTGCAGAGCAGACAGGACCTCTGCCCCAGTGTGGCTTCTGTCCCCCAAACACACCAGCGCAAGCACGGCATGGCATCTTTTTGCCTGCGTACTTGCGTAGCCCCTTGAACGCCTACGGAGCACCGCTGGTTCCGAGGACAAACCACAGGAAGAGGCCATGGAGGAAGAAGAAGAGGAGGGGGTGGAGGAGAGAGGTGTGTCACAACCAGTAGTAGCATTTTGGAGGCGTGGCGGTGGAACAACCTCCAACACTACTGCACCTTGTCCTGCATCCTTCCCAGCTGCCAAAAGAGTGACCCAATGGGCCGTGAAAGAAAGGTAACGTCCCTGTCCATGCCTGCTGGACCATGAGTCAGCGGTAATATGCACCTTACCGCTGACCGCCCTGTCCAGCGAGGCCAAGACATTGCCTTCCACATGCCTGTAGAGAGCCGGAATCGCCTTCCGTGCGAAAAAGTGGCGTTTGGGAACCTGCCACTGAGGAACCGCACATTGCACAAACTCACGGAAGGGGGCCGAGTCTACCAACTGAAAAGGCAGCAGTTGAAGCGCTAGCAATTTAGCCAAGCTAGCATTCAACCGCTGGGCATGTGGATGGCTGGGAGTGAACTTCTTTCGACGGTCCAGCAGCTGGGGCAGGGAAATTTGCCTGCTAGAATCGGACGTTGGTGTACTGCTAGCAGAGTGCCCGCAAGTACTTGGCTGTGACACACCTAATTCTACACCTTCATTCCTCTCAGACCAGGTTTCAGAGAGGAGTGAAGGTATAGTGGGGTTGGAGATCCCAGCTGATGCGGTGCAAGAAGAGGTCAGCTTTGTTCTTTGGTGTGGGTCTTTAAGGTAGGCTTGCCAACGAGCTGCATGGCAGGTCAACATATGTCTGATCAAGCATGTGGTGCCCAAGCGGCTGATGTTTTGGCCACGCGATATACGCTTGAGACATATGTTGCAAACAGCAGCTGTGCGATCTGATGCACTCGCCTCAAAAAAGGCCCACACCAAAGAACTTTTTGAATGACGGGCAGAGGCAGCGCCCTGCACAGGCGGAGCTCTGCGGTGTGATTCCGTCGGTGTGCTGCCCATACGCTGGCCACTCAAGGGCATCCTGCCTCGTTGGAGATGTGCCTCCTCCTCCTCCTCCTCCTCCTCCTCCTCTCTCCTATTAGGCACCCACGTGGAGTCAGTGACCTCATCATCCCCTCCCTCCTCATCACTGGAGCCAATCTGGCAGTATGCTGCAGCTGCTGGAGCATGACTGCCAGATTGGTGTCCTTCTTGAGCATCCCCTCTCTCTGCTCTCACGCTGCTGCCTTCCTCTAGCTGGGTATCATCATCAGATCCTTCCAAACGCTGGGCATCCTCCTGGAGCATGTACCCAACACTGTGCTCAAATAGTTCGGGGGACTCCTCAAGAGGAGGACATGGTGGGTCTAGGGAAGGATTGACTAATGAAGATAATGATACCAGAGAAGAGGACGCTTTGGCAGCTGCTTTGCCAGTACCCTGAGCCTGGGCGAGAGAGGATGAGGAGGATGAGGTGGGCTTGGTCATCCACTCTACCAAGTCTTCGGCATGATGTGGCTCAACATGTCCAGCTGCCGAAAAGAAGGACAAGCGTGTCCCATGGCCATGTGCTGATGACAATGCACCGCGTCCACGACCAGCACTGTTGCCCCCAGACACAGAGCCTGCTTGCCCTCTTTTTTTGCCTCCTGACTGTCTGCCTCTCCTTGTTTGCCTTCCAGACATTTTAATGGATGGCCTGCAGGGAGATGGGAAAAAGAGCAATAAGGGCTACCTTCAGGTGTATACTGTGCAGGAGGCTTAGCAACAATGACACTGACACTGTCCCCTGCCTATCCTTCTCTGTCCCTAAACACAAGGATTGAAAATATGGAACAGCAAAATTGGTTTAGAACAGAATAGCACACTGACACTTTCCCTCACTGTCCTACTCTGTCCCTCCCTACAAACAAGATTTAGCACAGAATAGCACACTGATAATTGCCACGAGTGTCCTTCTCTGTCCCTAAACTCAAGGATTTGAAATATGGAACAGCAAAATTGGTTTAGAACAGAATAGCACACTGACACTTTCCCTCACTGTCCTACTCTGTCCCTCACTACAAACAAGATTTAGCACAGAATAGCACACTGAAAATTGCCACGAGTGTCCTTCTCTGTCCCTAAACTCATGGATTGAAAATATGGAACAGCAAAATTGGTTTAGAACAGAATAGCACACTGACACTTTCCCTCACTGTCCTAATCTGTCCCTCCCTACAAACAAGATTTAGCACAGAATAGCACACTGAAAATTGCCACGAGTGTCCTTCTCTGTCCCTAAACTCAAGGATTGAAAATATGGAACAGCAAAATTGGTTTAGAACAGAATAGCACACTGACACTTTCCCTCACTGTCCTACTCTGTCCCTCCCTACAAACAAGATTTAGCACAGAATAGCACACTGATAATTTGCACGAGTGTCCTTCTCTGTCCCTAAACTCAAGGATTTGAAATATGGAACAGCAAAATTGGTTTAGAACAGAATAGCACACTGTCAGTTTCACTCACTGTACCTCCTGTCCCTAAACTCAAGGATTGAAAATATGGTTCAGCAAAATTGGTTTAGAACAGAATAGCACACTGACACTTTCCCTCACTGTCCTACTCTGTCCCTCCCTACAAACAAGATTTAGCACAGAATAGCACACTGATAATTTGCACGAGTGTCCTTCTCTGTCCCTAAACTCAAGGATTTGAAAAATGGAACAGCAAAATTGGTTTAGAACAGAATAGCACACTGTCAGTTTCACTCACTGTACCTCTCTGTCCCTAAACTCAAGGATTGAAAATATGGTTCAGCAAAATTGGTTTAGAACAGAATAGCACACTGACACTTTCCCTCACTGTCCTACTCTGTCCCTCCCTACAAACAAGATTTAGCACAGAATAGCACACTGATAATTTGCACGAGTGTCCTTCTCTGTCCCTAAACTCAAGGATTTGAAATATGGAACAGCAAAATTGGTTTAGAACAGAATAGCACACTGTCAGTTTCACTCACTGTACCTCTCTGTCCCTAAACTCAAGCATTGAAAATATGGTTCAGCAAAATTGGTTTAGAACAGAATAGCACACTGACACTTTCCCTCACTGTCCTACTCTGTCCCTCCCTACAAACAAGATTTAGCACAGAATAGCACACTGATAATTTGCGCGAGTGTCCTTCTCTGTCCCTAAACTCAAGGATTTGAAATATGGAACAGCAAAATTGGTTTAGAACAGAATAGCACACTGTCAGTTTCACTCACTGTACCTCTCTGTCCCTAAACTCAAGGATTGAAAATATGGTTCAGCAAAATTGGTTTAGAACAGAATAGCACACTGACACTTTCCCTCACTGTCCTACTCTGTCCCTCCCTACAAACAAGATTTAGCACAGAATAGCACACTGATAATTTGCACGAGTGTCCTTCTCTGTCCCTAAACTCAAGGATTTGAAATATGGAACAGCAAAATTGGTTTAGAACAGAATAGCACACTGTCAGTTTCACTCACTGTACCTCTCTGTCCCTAAACTCAAGGATTGAAAATATGGTTCAGCAAAATTGGTTTAGAACAGAATAGCACACTGACACTTTCCCTTACTGTCCTACTCTGTCCCTCCCTACAAACAAGATTTAGCACAGAATAGCACACTGATAATTTGCACGAGTGTCCTTCTCTGTCCCTAAACTCAAGGATTTGAAATATGGAACAGCAAAATTGGTTTAGAACAGAATAGCACACTGTCAGTTTCACTCACTGTACCTCTCTGTCCCTAAACTCAAGGATTGAAAATATGGTTCAGCAAAATTGGTTTAGAACAGCATAGCACACTGACACTTTCCCTCACTGTCCTACTCTGTCCCTCCCTACAAACAAGATTTAGCACAGAATAGCACACTGATAATTTGCACGAGTGTCCTTCTCTGTCCCTAAACTCAAGGATTTGAAATATGGAACAGCAAAATTGGTTTAGAACAGAATAGCACACTGTCAGTTTCACTCACTGTACCTCTCTGTCCCTAAACTCAAGGATTGAAAATATGGTTCAGCAAAATTGGTTTAGAACAGAATAGCACACTGACACTTTCCCTCACTGTCCTACTCTGTCCCTCCCTATAAACAAGATTTAGCACAGAATAGCACACTGAAAATTGCCACGAGTGTCCTTCTCTGTCCCTAAACTCAAGGATTGAAAATATGGAACAGCAAAATTGGTTTAGAACAGAATAGCACACTGACACTTTCCCTCACTGTCCTACTCTGTCCCTCCCTACAAACAAGATTTAGCACAGAATAGCACACTGAAAATTGCCACGAGTGTCCTTCTCTGTCCCTAAACTCAAGGATTGAAAATATGGAACAGCAAACTTGGTTTAGAACAGAATAGCACACTGACACTTTCCCTCACTGTCCTACTCTGTCCCTACAAACAAGATTTAGCACAGAATAGCACACTGAAAATTGCCACGAGTGTCCTTCTCTGTCCCTAAACTCAAGGATTGAAAATATGGAACAGCAAAATTGGTTTAGAACAGAATAGCACACTGACACTTTCCCTCACTGTACCTCTCTGTCCCTAAACTCAAGGATTGAAAATATGGTTCAGCAAGATTGGTTTAGAACAGAATAGCACACTGACACTTTCCCTCACTGTACCTCTCTGTCCCTACAAACAAGGATTAGCACAGAATAGCACACTGTCACTGACACTCTCCCTACCTATCCTTATCTGTCCCTAAACACAAGGAATCCAGGATTAGTAAAGGAAAAATAATGACACTGTCCCTGCCTATGCTTCTCTTTCCCTGTTCCGGAAAACACTACACAAGGCCGCCGCGCTGGCGGCCTTTTATAGTGTGGGGCGTGTACTAAACCCCCTCAGCAATAATTGGCCACAGGCATCCTGCCTGTGGCCAATCATTGCTCTCCTCGCTGCCGGCGCTGTGATTGGCCAAGCATGCGGGGTCACAGTGCATGCTTGGCCAATCACAGCGCCTGGATGACACTGCGATGGCGTAGTGCATTGTGGGCCGTTCGCGTCACTCGAATTTGGCGCGAACGGCCCAAATCGTTCGATCTTCGTCGAACGATCGAACAGCCGATGTTCGAGTCGAACGTATGTTCGACTCGAACACGAAGCTCATCCCTAGTCTTTTGTAATATTGCATCTTGCTGACAGAGAGGGCTGCAATCCATGCACACCTAGGAATGGAAGGTCTGCGTAACATGGGTAGCTGTCATTTTTTTACTTGTTGCTTTTCTGAATTCCCTGGGCACACAAAACAAGACTTTTTATTTTTTTGGTTGCCAGTTTTGGTCTGGCTTTTGGAAGATCAACCTTGGCTCTCTCTTTACCTTTCTCCAGGAGAGTGGCGCTGAATACTATGGATGCTCAATGCCCATGCCGGAGGAAACCAAGCTCAGGGAGAGGTCACTTTCCGGAGTCTTCTCATTCTCTTACCAACAGGAATGGGAATCTGCAAAGCTAAGTTCTGGCTCACAGAGAAAACTGGGACCCAAGCAGGTCTGCAATAAAATTGAAGGTGAGGTCCAATGCTAAGTGCATCCTAAGTGAACTATACTGAAATATAACATTATTTGTAGACCTAATATCAGCTATATATTTTTGCATGTTACCTGTATGCATGCTACGTAATGCACAAATGCAATATTTCCTCTCACAGTGGTCACAGTACCCCGCCTTCTTCCCTGACAATGCCTTGATCTGCTTTACTCTCCAGAAAGACAGAGACATTTTTGTTCATGCATTTTCCAGGGTCGGCACCTACTTGGACTGGGTGGTTGGCTCAGGGGTGGCAAAGTCATGTAAATCCTGTTGCCTGTGCAGTTCTTGGTTGTGTTTACAAATGTCTGGTGCAAATCAGCTTCCTGCTGCAGCCTCTCATTTTGTGACTTGCTGCAAAATTAAAATGTACAGTCTGAGCATCAGAACTGGAGAATGGAGCAATAAATGAAGGTGGCCTGGTCGTCTAAAAACACAATTTCTTTTACATCATGTGGATGGATGGATGCGTGTGCATCGCTTACCTGGGGAAGAGATGGCATAAGGATGCAGTATGGGTAGAAGGTAAACCAGCAGAGGTAGTGTGATGCTTTGGGCAATGTTCTGCTGGGAAACCCTGGGTCTGCCATTCATGTGGATGTTACTTTGACACGTACCACCTACCTAAACATTGTGGCTAACCAAGTACACTCCTTCATGGAATCGGTATTCCCTGATGGCAGTGGCCTCTTTCAGCAGGATAATTCACCCTGCCACACTGCATAAATGGTTCAAGAGTGGTTTGAGGAAGACAACAATGAGTTTGAGGTGTTGACGTGGCCTCCTATTCCTCCAGGTGTCAATCCAGTCGAGCATCAGTGGGATGTGCTAGAAAAACAAGTCTGATCTATGGAGACCCCAACTCGCAAATTTAAAGTACTTAAAGAGAAGAGATGCTGCATCTGTCCCCCGCTGCCTCTGCACTGAGAACCGAGTCATCAAACACCGCCGATGGCTCGGTTCTCACAGCTCCCTGAGCAGAGAGCTGCTGCCTGTCAGTAAGCAGATATCTGCTCTGCCTCCCCACGCTCACTGGAGCACTGAGCTGTGGAGGGGCGGGGAGTGGCCATCTTAGGGTCTCAGTGGCTCGCTGAGAGGCTGAGACAGGCATCAGTCCAGGCACCTGGCGGATCCAGACTTTATTGTCGTGATGAAAGCGGTGCCTGGACTGATTCCAGTGACATTAGCAGAGAGCGGACTTCAGACCGTTCTCTGTTGAAAACGGGTCACAGGAGTGCAAAACGAATTGTACTCCTGTGACCCATAAGAGAAGCCCAGCCAAACAAGCTCAGGCTGGACTATTCCTTTAAAGGTTCTTCTACCGATGGCTTGGTGCCAGATACCATAGCATATCTTCAGAGGTCTAGTGGCGTCCATGCCTTGACAGGTCAGGGCTGTTTTGGCAGCAAAAAGGAGGACCTATTCAATATTGGGTGGGTGGTTATAAGGTTATGGCTGACCGGTGTATACTCGCCTTTGTATTGCTACCCTACAGCTCCCTTCTTTATTGTAGTCTCTGCAAAATGCTCTGTACATCTGGGTATGGGAAACATGTGACCACCACCCATGACATAGTTCTTGCAATTGTGGCCAACTATCTCTTGATAGAGGGTAAGAGTTAATGAACCCTGTGTAAGCTCCAACACAGAGATTACATTGGGCATCTTGCTTCTGCTGTGACAAAGTAAGGAGTAGCAGTAAAATGCTGTGAAGGTATGAATAAAGGGCTCGGGGGAAGGACATTTGGAGATGGATTGTTTGTTTATATTTTAAACTGCATGAACAAGGCCTACTGTAGATAATGCTGGCCATGGGTCTCCGGAGTGCCTTTGCTATCTCTTTTCAGGCTTTCTTCTGGTTGGAAAAACTGAGATACTGTTCCACAATTGAGTATAAAGCATTTGTATTGGTCAACAGTCTCAGCCTGATTAATATTTATTATACCTGATTATTTGTGCAGCCAGTGCTGTTAGAACTGTTAACTCACTTACCAACATTCATTACCTTTCTTTCACAGATGCTTTAGGAAAGCAAGTAATTAACCAAAGAAGCCAAAGCGTCCAAGGACAGGTAGACACTGGTGAACATCAGATTTTAGTGGATGAACAGGCCATCAAAGAAACAAAGTGGGTAGCATGGTCACCTATACAGAATGACATCAGTGAACCAGCACTGAGCAACAAGTCTACTACACTATACCAGAGCAAAGAAAAAAAGAACTTATTGGAAAAAGAGAGAAGGTGAGGCTTCCTACTTAGTCTGCTGTAAGCAAGAGATGGCACTGGAAGGGGATTTCAGATTTAAAGTTTATCTACAGTCAACGTTTTTTAAAACTCCTGTCAGTTTTTTTTTTTCCATCTGCATATCATTGCAGAGTTTTTCATGACTGCTGTAAGGCTAGTGTGCTTGTTGCCCTAAACCACCCTACCCCCCCCCCCCACTACTTAACCTTAACTTATTAAATTAAACACTTGACACCTTCTGGATTAAATGGACAACAAAGGCCCCTTTATTAATTCCAAAAATAACTTTTTTAATAAATATATACATCTTTAAATAGATATATATATCTAACACATATAAACATATAACCCAAAAATTTTTTGACTGCTGCGTCTGAGGTTCCTGAAAGAAGGTAAATGCTATCTCATCGGCTGTCCACCATCACCACAGCATCCTGGCCTCTAGTCATGATCCCACCAGCTCAGAGACAATTAATTAGAACCTTCTTTCACCATTCAGCTCGATGACCAATAGCCCATATTACCAGGTAGGGAGGTGCCCATACAGAGATAGGCCCCAACCCGTACCAACCATATATGATATTTATACATACATACATACATATATACCAACCACCATCCGACCATCAGGAACCAGAGACCCCTGCCACCAGCACCTGAAACAACAAAAAACATAAAAAAACAAAACAAAAAAAAACACCCATACCACACATCTGCCTAAAGGGAGGGAGGGAGGGAAAATTCAGTGCTGTGTGTTACCTCTTCCTCTTCTAGCACCCGAATTCCAAACTCCGCCCCCTGCCCATACTAATAGACACAGAGCAAGCTGGCTAGCACCACCCTGTATCCAAACAATACTGCACTCTTCCTTCTGCAACCTCCACAGCTCTCCCCAGTCATTTGGCCCCTCCACTTAGGTTCCCTTTGCTCCGGGACATTCTGTAGCTTGCTGTCCTGGAGACAGAATGGGAAGTGAGAGGATTTTTTCTTTTTTGTTTACAAAAGTTTTATTTGGAAGTTCAAAAGTGAAATTACAGTACATTGCTAATAGAAGAAATCAACAATAAATCTGAGGTTGTTCATATATAACATCTGGTAACATGAAGTGTAATAACAAAATGGTATAGGTCACAAGTGGAACATGAGCAATGATTATAATAAGAGATAGTGTACTTTAATAAAAAGGGGATGAATCATTTTTAGCAGTTTTTGCAGCAAAGTGATAACAAAGAATTTTATAGCACATATAAAATGATCAGGGCCGCCATCAGGAATTTTGGGGCCCCTTACACAGCTTCAGACATGGGGCCCCCCCTGGAGCAAATTGAGAAGCGGGGGGAGGTCCCCACGAATTGAGAAGCAGGGAGTTTGGGTGCTGACGAACACAAATAAAAACAAAAAATAGGGGGGTTGCCATCCAGGGCCCTGGGGACCTCCTGGGCCCCTTACAAAAAAAAAAAAAATTATATAAAAAAAAATAATAATAATCATTTTTATAAAAAAAAAAAGAGGGAGGTTTCCATCCGGGGCCATGGGGACCTCCGAGCCTCTGGGGACCTCTGGGCCCCTTACAAAAAAATGTTTTTAATTAAATAAATAAAAAAAATGTAATAAAAAAATATATAATAATTTATTTTTATAAAAAATAAATAAAAAAGGGAGGTTTCCATCTGGGGCCCTGGGGACCTCCGGGCCTCTGGGGACCTCTGGGCCCCTTACAAAAAATAAATAAAAAAATAAAAATAAAAAAAAATTTAATAAAAAAATTAATAATAAAAAAAATTATAAAAAAAAATACAAAAAAGGGGGGTTGACATTCGGGGCCCTGGGGAACTCCGGGCCCCTGGGGACCTCTGGGCCCCTTACGAAAAAAAAAAAGGAGGGGGCCATCCGGGCCCCTTACAGGTGTACTGCCTGTACCCTCCTGATGGCGGCCCTGAAAATGATCTACACGAAACAGTGATTATGTTAGATTCCAGTAAGACCATTTTCTATTGTAGATATGAAGGCTGTCATTTAACCACTTCCCTACCGTAGAACGACTATAAACGTCCTGTATTTGAAGAGGAATACCGTTGTTATGGTAGCAGCTAGCTACCATAACCCCAGTATCCTCTTCAAGAGCTGGCGATTCTCTTTCAAATAAAAGTGGTCTCTGTGGCGGATTCACCGAGAGATCACTTTTATCAGCAATGAGAGAGGGCCCCCCCCTCCCGCCGCGCTCCGGTGCCCTCCCCGCTTACCGTGGCCGTCTGTAACGGCGGAGGCGATCCGGACCTGTCCCTTCTGTGACATGGAGACGAGTGAGGGGAAGATGGACCATACCCGTCTCCAAGTCATTGCAGGGCGGAAGCGATGTCAAAATGTCACTTACGCCCATAGCTCTTAAAGGGACATTTAATTATTTATTTTTTTCAAATGACAATTTTTTTTTTTTATTGCATTTTAGTGTAAATATGAGATCTGAGGTCTTTTGAACCCCAGATCTCATCTTTAAGAGGACCTGTCATTCTTTTTTCTATTACAAGGGATGTTTACATTCCTTATAATAGGAATAAAAGTGACACAATTTTTTTTTAACCACTTCAATACCATGCACTTATACAGCTTCCTGCCCAAGCCAATTTTGAGCTTTCAGCACTGTCGCAATTTGAATGACAATTGCGCGGTCATGCTACACTGTACCCAAACACATTTTTTATCATTTTGTTCCCACAAATAGAGCTTTCTTTCTGTGGTATTTGATCGCCTCTGCGATTTTTATTTTTTGCACAACAAATAAAAAAAGAGCGAAAATTAAAAAAAAACTAAGTTTTTCTTTGTTTCTGTTAATTTTTTTGGGAAATAAGTACCTTTTCTACTTCAATGACGGGCACTGATAAGGCGGCACGGAAGGGAACTGATAAGGCGACACTGATGGGCACCGATGAGGTGGCACCAATGAGGTGGCACTGATGAGGTGGCACTGATGGGCACTGATGGGCACTGATAGGCGGCACTGATGGGCACTGATATGTGGCACTGGTATGCGGCACTGATGGGCACTCATAGGTGGCACTGATTGGCACTCATAGGCGGCACTGATTGGCACTCATAGGCGGCACTGATTGGCACTCATAGGCGGCACTGATGGGCACTTATAGGCGGCACTGATGGGCACTTATGGGTGGCACTGATAGGTGGCACGGACGGGCACTGATAGGTGGGCACAGATGGGCATGGATGGGCACGGATGGGCACTGATAGGTGGCACTGATGGACACTAGTAGGTGGCACTGGTGGCACTGGTGCCCAGCAATGCCAGCCATCACACATTGTGAAAGTGCCAGTCAGTGCCCATTTGTGGGCACTGATTGGCATATTTTTTTTAATGTTTTTATTTTATTTACTACATGTGGATGGCCATGGGGGCCATCCACATGATTGGGGCTTCCCTGGTGGTCCTGGGGGGCTTCCCTGGTGGTCTAGTGTGGGTATCCGAGGGGGGGCTGCGCTGATAAACAATCAGCGCGAACCCCCCCTGTCAGGAGAGCCGCCGATCGGCTCTCCTCTACTCGCGTCTGTCAGATGCGAGTGAGGAAGAGCCGATCAACGGCTCTTCCTGTTTACATTGTGATCAGCCGTGATTGGACACGGCTGATCACGTGGTAAAAAGCCTCCGACGGAGGCTTTTTACCGAGATCAGTGTAGCGGTGGGTCAGACTGACCCACCGCTCCACCGATCGCCGCGAAGCGCGCCCCCCCGGGCGCGCGGCGGCTGTTATCCCGCAGGACGTCATATGACGTCCAGTGTGGATAACTGAACCACTTCCCGGACGTCAATCTGCTATTGACGGGGCGGGAAGTGGTTAAAGAACAGTGAAAAAATTGAAAATAAAAAGGTAAAATAAATACGATTTTTTTTTTTTAAACGCGCCCCATCCCACCGAGCTCACGTGCAGAAGCGAACGCATAAAGTGAGTGGCGCCTGCATATGAAAATGGTGTTCAAACCACACATGTGAGGTATCGCCACGATCGGTAGAGTGAGAGCAATAATTCTAGCCCTAGACCTCTGTAACTCAAAACATGCAACCTGTAGAATTTTTTAAACGTCGCCCATGGAGATTTTAATGGGTAAAAGTTTGTCGCCATTCCACGAGCGGGCGTAATTTTGAAGCGTGACTTGTTGGGTATCAATTTACTCAGCGTAACATTATCTTTCACAATAAAAAAAAAAAATTTAGTCAAGTTTACTGTTGTCTTTTTTTTTATTAAAAAAAGTGTATTTTTTTAAAAAAAAGTGCGCTTGTAAGACCGCTGCGCAAATACGGTGTGACAAAAATATATTTTATAAGTAATTTTCTAGCAAAAAAAATGTTTTTAACTTGTAAACACCAAATCTCAGGAATAGACTCAGTAATGTAGTGGTTAAAGTGTGGTAGATTCTCTCGGAAAGTTTAAGCATTTCCATTCTAGCAAGAACCTGCGGCCATAATAGGTTATTAGATCTCCAGTTGAAGGCAATCATCCATTGGATGGAACTGCATAGTGAGTGAAATAGTCTAATACAGGGTGTAGGTGTATTAGGTATATTGGCATATAGAAGACAGATTTGTGGAGTGGGGACAATTTTTTGTTTGGATGTCTTTTCAAATCTGTCTACTGCAGCGCGCCAAATCTGAACAAAATATTTACAGCTCCAGAACGTGTGCAGAAATGTGCCCGGTTCCGGGCAGCCCCTAAAACAATTTGGGGAAGCAGAAGGGTAGAAAGTGTGAGTTTTGGAGGGAGTCAGATACCATCAATCTCTCTTCAAATATCCCTCCATTAGCCTCCTTTTTAGGCGATCCTAGATTTAACCTGGCCTATAGTAATAGTTCCCTTTTTTGCCTTTGGATATACAATAATATAACTACACTGAGATCTTTACAAACTAAGTGAGAATTCACCCCATTCTCTACACTACAATCTAAATACAATCTCCCATCATCTGAACACATGCACTACTTATTGATTAGATCCTTTTATGCAGAATATTTCTCGCTATCAACTTACCCTCCTAACACAATTTTTGAACAAATATGTATTTCCTCGTCAAGAAACAGAGGACTGATCTCACAGCTTTACTGCTACCTCAACAATTTCACATTGCAAGATAAGTCTGGACCAATGATTCATTGGGAATCCGAGTTGGATTGCTCCCTCTCAGCGGAAATGTGGCACTCCATGTCGGATAACCTCCGCAAATGTAACAGAGAGGATCTCTTTTCAAAGCGAGAGGAAATCCCCTCTTGTATCGTTTTCACCAGAATAGGATCCTCATCAAACGACTTCCCCACTGTTCCAGTTTAAGTGACAATAGTAAAATTTTCCATTCCTCTGACAATAGTCACCAGGATAAAATGGGAAGGTGACTTTCCTCCGTAAACACAGACAGCAATACAAACCTGACAGGGATTCTAACCTCTTCCTACTCCATCCAAAACAAAAGAGATTTGGCTTTAGATGTGCTCACTGCTTTATAATAACACTCAATGAAAATGGCATATCTTTTTAAAGTAAAGCAATTGCAGGCTCTTTTCCCCACTAGTATCCCATACCTCCCAACTTTCTGAGATGGGAATGAGGGACACCTTTTAGCAAAAGTATGTAGGCATATGACACACACCCTGCCACGCCCCCTTAAAGGAGAATTGTACAACAAAAAGATTGGTTAAACTCACTAAGTGCTTTTTTTATCACTACTATTCCTTTACATTGGCTTTTGGAATTTACAGCTGCAGCAATTTAGACATTGGATGAAAGGTTTAGTACTGGAAAATATTTTTTTGATAGATAAATAGTGCATGTTATATGCAACTTTAAAGATCAGACCAAAATGAGGGAAAAATGAGGAGGAAAGAGGGACAGAGGGACTTTGTTCCAAATCAGGGACAGTCCCTTGAAATCAGGGACAGTTGGGAGGTATGGTTATCCTCTCTTCTATGATTCTATCTGTCATTCTTTGGAATCTGTTGCTGTTGTTATTGACTGCTTTGGAAAGAGTTATGTGTTTTTTGTTATTTACTGCCTATTCCATTAATGGGCATATGGTTGTGCTAGAACTGTTTTTTTTCCCCATATAATGTATGTCAAATCTATAAATGTTAAAGATAAAGATCAGAGGCAGCAAATGGAATTCAAGTATCTCAAATGCAAGCTGAATGCTCCTGATAGGAATTGCATGTATATATTCTGTATACGTTTTCTAGTGAACCTAGTGCATATGCTCAGAACTACATTCCATGCAAACTTGAACATTAGTCTTTGAGCACAATGGCCATAATGAGAGCAGTGCTGGAAATACACACAGGGTCCCCACAGCAAAATTCTGATGGGGCCCCCAGACTGCCAACCTAGTAGTGACTTTCCTTTACCACAGTGGCTTTTTCATTGGGTCCCAGTTACCTACAGTATTTTGTAAACCTGATAATAGTCTTTAGTACATCACCCCTTAGATGTGCCTATAGATGTTGGGTGCCAGTAACTCATATAGCACACTACTAATAGTCGATAACATTGGGGGCCAGATTGGAACTGAGCAGAGGTCACATTGTGTACATTCCTGTCTGCCTCTGCTTTCCCCTTCACACATCTCCATTGCTGTCTGTGTCTTGCACCAGCAGTAAGCCTCTCTCCTTATCCATGGCAGCCGAGGGGGTATTAAGCTGACTTTGGTAGGTGGATCAAGGCTCAGGAATCAATTTATGCCTTTCAATGCCAGCTTTTTTATTTATTTTTCTTGTACAGTGGAGATGGTGTAGGAAACAATGAATTGAACAGATGGAGAGTTCTTTACAAACTCAGAAAATGGCTGAAGACCCTCATATACACCAGGCCCCAGAGCAGCCTCATGAGCAGATACAGCTCCAGTTCTCCTTATTCAGGAGCCTATTGCATCATAAAGGAAGAAGATGGATGCTGAATACTGTATCCAAAGTGGAAGACTTTACTGTCTTGTCTTAAGCTGGCCACACACTAGAATTTTGTTCAAAAATTTTCATTTTAAGAATGTTAGTGTGATTTTCTAATCGTTAGTGGGGAAGTGAAAAATTTCTCTTGAACAAACAAATTTCCAACAAAGTGTGTGTTTTTTTGCTCGGCAAAGTCCACCCGTTCCAAAATCGAATGTTAAAAGCAAAGGAAATTTTTAAGTAATTTTGAACAACATTTGTAGTTATCAAATGTTGTTGGTCTCTGCCTCCCAAAAACGATCACAACATTTTATTCTACTCCGTACCTATAGGATGCCAGTGCACCTTTTTGCATGGGGTAGGTGTGACTCCCTACTTTGTCCCAAGTATAATGCTCATAATTGTGACTTGATACATATGCTATGGAAATGTCCTAAGTTAGTGAGGTACTAGAGGGATGTGGTCACTTTTTATAAATCAAACTTATGCTGTGCAACTTTCACTTGACCCTCTCATATGTCTTCTTGGTGCATTAGATGAAGAAATGTATACCCCAGTTTACATACAGTAACCCTTACCCGGATTTTGTACCTTGCCAGAAAACCTTGTCCTCACATTCCCTTACCTGCAGGAAATGGATTAACCAGGTGAATTCTATCATCATACAAGAGAAAAAGACCTATCAGCATAGAAATTCTTCAAAAAGAAATGTAGTAACAAATGTCAATCCTGGCTGGATAACCCTGGTTTGGCCTTGGCCTTGACCCATGCTGTAGTTTCAAATGGTCTCAGATGACACCTCTTCACTTGTATACCAAATGTACCAAAGGTACTTACCCATGACTTAAAGTGGTTGTATACCCTGTTTTTTAACTTTTACCTACAGGTAAGCCTATAATAAGGCTTACCTGTAGGTAAAAAGAATATCTCCTAAACCTGTACGGTTTAGAAAATATTCCCCTCGCAATGAGCCGCTGACTGCAGCAGCGCATGCGCAGCAGGGGATTCTCGGCTAAAGCCCGGAAGCCGCCGGACCTTGCCGGCGCGCGGGAGTGACGACATCGCCGCTCCAGCCACTCACAGCAATGGAGCGGCGAAACATGGAAGACACGCCAAGGCAAGATGACATTTCCCTCGGCGTGGACCAGGTAAGTTACCGACGCCTCGTTCTAAGGTAAGTATTTCATAATTAGCTAGTATGTGGTGCATACTATCTCATAATGCCTTTTGCCTTTCAGGTATGTAAAGAGAAAAAAAAAAAGCAGCAGCGGGTATACAATCGCTTTAATGGCTCAGATATTTCTAGCTGCTGAAATGTTCATAACTCATAGCTCTCAACTGTCCCTGATTTGGAGGGACTGTCCCTGATTTGGAGCAATGGCCCTCTGTCCCTCTTTCCTCCTCATTTGTTGTTCATTTTGGTCTGATCTATATAGATGCATATAAAATGCACTTTTTATTTTTCAAAAAGTGTTTCCCAGTGCTAAACCTTTCATCCAAATTCTAAATTGCTGCATTTTTTTTCAATTTTAAAAGCCAATATAAAGGAATAGTAGTGGTAAAAAAAAGCACTTGTGGATTTAATTAACCTTTTTTTGGGTTATTTCCCCTTTAAGGGGGCGTGGCACGAGGGCGTGTCCTATGCCTACATACGCTTCCTAGTAGATGTCCCTCTTTCTCATCTCAAAATGTTGGAAGGCATGATAATTCAATCTAGGTTGTTTTTATTGTTGCTTAAAGAGGACCTTCAGTCATTTGTTTCCATCTATTAAATCTTTTGCCCTTGTTGTTTTAATTTTGGATAGTAAAACTTTTTTTTTCCTGCTAGTAAATACCTTAAACAGCCCACTTCCTGTTTCTTGTCTGGTAAAAAGCCTAGGCTTATGACATCATGCACAGCTCTCTCTCACTCTTGTGAGAGTTTGCCAGTAAGGGAGGGGGGATGAGTCATAAGAGGGCCAATAATAGCTGCAGAGCTGGAGGTGTGCCTCTGTGTGTCTGTGTAAATCCAGGAAGAGAACAGGCAGCAGCTTTAGCTGCCCACAGTTAAAATAGATGCAGCCAGACTCAGTGGATGGATGGAGATTTCTGCAGCATATTTGGAAAGTACAGAATCACAGTATATCTAAAATAATATGCAAAGTGGTTGGTGGGAAGCTTCAGAATGGCAAAGATGTTTTTATTACAAATTCTGTGAGCAGACTGCAGTTTCTCTTTAAGTATTGAGTAATATACAATACTGGCGCTTTAGATGCATTGAGACAATATATATGATATTACCAAAGGAGTCCTTTAAGCTGCGTGAAGAGCTTTGATGCGAGTGAAACAGTCCTGGAATGTAACTGGGCAGCCTTACTGGGGGAGCTGAAGCCAGATTCCAATATGTAAAACAGAGAAAAACAAAAGAGGCGCCACTTAATTAAAAACTGTCACGCGGGGAACTGGAGAAAGTGCAGAGAAGGGCAACCAAACTGATAAGAGGCATGGAGGAGCTCAGCTATGAAGAAAGATTAGAGGAACTGAATTTATTCACTCTTGAGAAGAGGAGAATAAGGGGGGATATGATTAACATGTACAAATATATAAGGGGTCCATATAGTGAACTTGGTGATGAGTTATTCACTTTACGGTCAACACAGAGAACAAGGGGGCACTCTTTACGTCTAGAAGAAAAAAGATTTCATCTCCAAATGCGGAAAGGTTTCTTCACAGTAAGAGCTGTGAAAATGTGGAATAGACTCCCTGCAGAGGTGGTTCTGGCCAGCTCAGTAGATTGCTTTAAGAAAGGCCTGGATACTTTCCTAAACGTACATAATATAACTGAGTACTAACAGTTCTAGGTAAAGTTTATCCGGGGTAAATCCGATTGCCTCTCGGGGGATCAGGAAGGAATTTTTTCCCCTGCTGTAGCAAATTGGATCATGCTCTGCTGGGGTTTTTTGCCTTCCTCTGGATCAACTGTGGGTATAGAATTGGGTATATGGGATTGCACGATATTTTTTTATTTTATTTTAGTTATTTTTTTATGGTTGAACTGGATGGACTTTGTCTTTTTTCAACCTGACTAACTATGTAACTATGTAACTATGTAACTTTAATATTACAATAGTATTAAAGCACTCACTATTAGATAATCTGTAACAGGCACATAACGGTCCGGTCTACGATCGTACTCCGCTTTGGCAATCTCAGTGGGAAAAGACATCCGTGAGTGCTGAGCGAGGAGCCGGTGTAATGTCCATATCCGGATGATCTCTCAATGAGCCCGGAGGAGGGCTGGAACGCAAGCTGGAAGTCTGACTGGGACGCAGCACTCAGCGGAGTGACGTTGCGACCAGCATGCAACGCATTTCGACGTTAGAGCAGAGAGATGATCTGAATCTCTGCACGCATGTTTATCAAGCAGGTGTGTGAATGGCTGGATGTAGCCTTTTTATATATGCCTGAGGTGATGTTGCCACCTAGTGGGACTAGTTGTAAGTGCACCCATGGAAATTTGGTGTTATACACTAGTTCTGGCAAAAATTAAGAGGAGAAAACAAATACTAGATAATGTAACATTACTAAATCGGACATATACAAACACAACATATTAATCCGATAATATAATATGGTTTACAATTTTTGTAAAAAACGTTTTCCTTTATAATATATAAGAAAGTTTTTTAGTCATGATGAAATAAAATTAATTAAAAATATCAACTTAAATCATTGAAAATGATTAAAAATGATTAATATGTGAAATATAATATAAAATTGTAAAATCTCAACCATAAAGAGTAACTGTTAATAAAAAATATATATATGGAAATAAAAATGTGTGAAGGTAATTGCTCTATTATACTAAAAAGGTTACAATAGGCAAACACTCCAACAATCAATATTGTGGTATGTCAAACTGACTGTTTGGTTGCAAAGGACCTTAATTAGGGGGGTGGTTGCAAAGGACCTTAATTATAAGAAAATAATTAAATAATTGCACTAATTAGATTTATTTTAGAGATCATTTTTTGCAGGGAGGATATATTTAGGGAAAAACAATTATGCAAAAAACAAAGTGTAGATGTGAATATATACTGCATGACCAGTTAAGAAGAATGGAAATATGAAGAAAAAAGAATATATTAATTATCATAATATGGTGGAAATTTCCAATTCTTCATTGATGCCACCAAGGCTAAGGGTATCCAAAGAATAAATCCAGAAGGTTTCGCGTTCACAGAGTTTGTGAAATCTTTCTGCCTCTGGTAATGTATTAGGAATTTGTTCTACAATCCATACTCTGAGGCCTTCTGTGGATTTATGATGACAACCAGCAAAATGGCGGTGCACACTGTGCTTGTCTTTTCCACCTTCTATTTTACGTCTATGCTCACCAAAACGTTTGCGTAAAGGTCTTATAGTGCGGTCTACGTACAACAATTTGCAAGGGCAAGTTAACACATAAACAACAAAATCTGAACTGCAATTATAAAATGCCCCCAGAGAATGTGTTTTTCCCTTTGTGGTGAATTCTTTTTGTCCATGATCTATAAAGGAACATGTTTTGCACAAGTTTTTCCTGCATTGGAACATGCCTTTTAGAGGGAACATGTCAATATGTTGTAACAGTGAAGTTTTATTACACTTCAATTTACTGGGGGCTATTCTGTTTTTCAGATTGGTAGCCCTTCTGTAGGTGACCCTGGGGGTGTCAGTAAGAACAGATTCTAAATGTGGGTCTTCCAATAAAATAGGCCAATGTTTTTTAAAATAGATTCCAGTTTGCTGAACTCTGTATGAAACCTTGTTATGAAGCGAATGGACGGATCAAACTTATTCTGGTCCTCATTCTGCGTGCTCGTAGGTACCTTGGGTTCCAAATAATGATTATATGTATGATCTATCAATGAAGTTGGGTATTCTTTGTCATATCATTTATTTTTAAGAATTGTGCTTTGTTCGATGTAATCTGTTTTTTGGGTGCAATTGCGCCGCAATCGACAAAATTGGCCTCTAGGAATATTATTTGTCCATTTTTTGTAGTGGCAACTTTTAAAGTGAAGTAAGGAATTGCCTGCTGTTGGTTTAAAATGATTTTTGGCTTGAATATCCTTACCTAGATGATAGAGGTCCAAATCAAGAAAAGTCAATTTGTCCCTATCCCAAACATGGGTAAAAGACAGACCACATGTGTTTTTATTACAGTGAGAGACAAAGTCATCGATGACACTACCATCTCCGTCCCAGATAGTCATCTGGGACGGAGATGGTAGTGTCATCGATGTATCTGCCAAAAAACACCAAATTCTTTGAGAAAGGATTGTTAAACCACACGTATCTATCCTTCCAAAGGCCCATGGCCAAGTTGGCATATTGGCATAGGACGTCGCAAAATTGGCGCCCATTGCAGTATCCTTAATCTGCAAAAAATACTCTCGGTCAAAACAAAAGTAATTGTGAGTTAAACAAAAATTGGTGCAATCCAATAAAAATTAGCCTGTTCACCTCCCATATAGGGGTTTTCCGATAAAAAATGACCTATGGCTTCCAAACCAAATTCATGAAGTATAGTTGTATAAAGAGAAGTTGCGTCCAGAGACATCCAGACATAACTCTCTTCCCACCTATAAGGTTCTAACATCTCCAAGAGATGGGTGCCATCTCGGATGTAAGATCGCAAACTTTGGGCCAGGGGTTGCAGATGATAGTCAATGTATTTTGATAGTCCGGAAGTGATACTATCCATGGCAGCAATGATAGGTCTGCCGGGAGGATGATCAATACTCTTATGGATTTTTGGTATATGGTAGAAGTAATGAGTGTTATAATAATCTCTACGTAGAAATACAGCCTCATTTTTGCTGATTATATTTTTAGATAGAGCTGACTTAATCAATGTTTCAATTTCTGTTTTATAGGCCAACAAGGGATCACTCCTTAACTTTAAATATGTCTGTTTGTCTCCTAAAAGACGTTTGGCCTCCAAGATATACTTATCTCGGTCCTGTATAACTATGCCGCCGCCTTTATCGGCGGTTTTGATAATGATGTTCTCATTCTTAGACAAGACAGGGCAATATTTTCTTCTCGGGTTAATTGGCCAAGTATAGAGGTATTGGAAGTAGGATGAGAACACATTCTTTTAAGATTAGTGAAAACCATATTGTAGAAGGTTATAAGGTGGGGACCCCTGGACTGGTATGGAAAAAATGTTGACTTAGGTTTAAATTGAGTGTGTATAATAGGTTGGGAAGTACAAAGATGTTGAGTGAAAAGGTCAAGTCTAGCGTAAGACTCATCATGCCATAGTTGTTCAAGGGTTTCAATAAAATCAATGTCAAAGTTAAATTCACTTAAATAATAAGAATGGATCAGGTTTGTTAGAAGGCGCAAAATTGAGGCCTCGACCAAGGAGAGAAGTTTCAGCTTGTGTTAAATTATGTTTAGACAAATTATTTATTTTTACAGTTTCCGGGTTTTTGGTGCATTGTTTCCTTTTGGTTCTATTTCTGCCCCCTCTGAAGCCTCTTCTGCAAATTTTCTTTTGCTTGACAAGGCCGGAGAGGGGTTCTGTACTAAAAAAGAGAGATTGGATAAAGATGTCAAATTGTCCACAATATTAGTAAGGCCAGAAGGACTTGGTAAAGTAACCAAATTTCCGAAACACCAAAAAGAATAGGTGTAGGTTTGTTTGGACACATGGAAAATCGTGAATTGGAATTTATATTATTAGGGACAGGTATAGATAAACTAATCATAGGGTCAGGGAAGTCTTGTGAATTGGAAGAACCATTAATCTCTAGTTCCATCATAGAACTTGCCGCATAGTTCTTTTGGTTGTTGCAGGCTGGTTCTAGAGTGTCAGGGTTAACACAATCTTGTGACATAGTTGATGGATTTGTGCGATTATAAAAAGCACTCAAGTCTTACAGAAGTTTAGTTTGAGAAAGTTTTTTTATTATGGTGGGTGGATTAGTGGATTTTTTTGAAGACTGCGGGATATTGTTTTTTGGAGGATATTTATTAATGGGAACTAGGGACATGAGCGGTGAGGGATGAGGAAGAGAGGGAGGAAGGATATTAGGCATGGAGTTGTTAAAGGACTGGAATGTTGAAGCAGTATTGGAGAGACATAATGAAGTAGGGGGGATTGGAATTTTCGTTTTATCCATCCAAGTGAACACCTTGTTGTTTGAATAATCTTTTATATCCTTTCTAAATTTACCTAACTTACTATATATAAGATCACCCTCCATTTTTTTGGTTTTCTTTTTGAGGATGTCCAACCAAGAGAGAGGGACCTTGTACCCAAAATTTAAGATTTCAGTGCACAGGGATTGAACCGCTTTTTCAGAATCTGACTCTCAAAAGATTCTTTCAAATTCAAAAATCCAAGCATACATTGCATTCCGATATTCTTGATGTTTCAGGTATCTTGGACTCAGAGACAGATATTAGTGAATTTAACTTTGACATTGATGTTATTGAAACCCTTGAACAACTATGGCATGATGAGTCTTACGCTAGACTTGACCTTTTCACTCAACATCTTTGTACTTCCCAACCTATTATACACACTCCGTTTAAACCTAAGTCAACATTTTTTCCATACCAGTCCAGGGGTCCCCACCTTATAACCTTCTACAATATGGTTTTCACTGATCTTAAAAGAATGTGTTATCATCCTACTTCCAATACCTCTATACTTGGCCAATTAACCCGAGAAGAAAATATTGCCCTGTCTTGTCTCACTAAGAATGAGAACATCATTATCAAAACTGCCGATAAAGGCGGCGGCATAGTTATACAGGACCGAGATAAGTATATCTTGGAGGCCGAACGTCTTTTAGGAGACAAACAGACATATTTAAAGTTAAGGAGTGATCCCTTGTTGGCCTATAAAACAGAAATTGAAACATTGATTAAGTCAGCTCTATCTAAAAATACAATTAGCAAAAATTAGGCCGTATTTCTACGTAGAGATTATTATAACACTCCTTACTTCTACCATATACCAAAAATCCATAAGAGTATTGATCATCCTCCTGGCAGACCTATCATTGCTGCCATGGATAGTATCACTTCCGGACTATCAAAATACATTGACTATCATCTGCAACCCCTAGCCCAAAGTTTGCGATCTTACATCCGAGATGGCACCCATCTCTTGGAGATGTTAGAACCTTATAGGTGGGAAGAGAGTTATGTCTGGATGTCTCTGGACGTAACTTCTCTTTATACCACTATACCTCATGAATTTGGTTTGGAAGCCATAGGTCATTTTTTATCGGAAAACCCCTATATGGGAGGTGAACAGGCTAATTTTATATTGGATTGCACCAATTTTTGTTTAACTCACAATTACTTTTGTTTTGACCGAGAGTATTTTTTGCAGATTAAGGGTACTGCAATGGGCGCCAATTTTGCGCCGTCCTATGCCAACTTGGCCATGGGCCTTTGGAAGGATAGATACGTGTGGTCTAACAATCCTTTCTCAAAGAATTTGGTGTTTTTTGGCAGATACATCGATGACATTATAGTCATCTAGGACGGAGATGGTAGTGTCATCGATGACTTTGTCTCTCACTGTAATAAAAACATGTGGTCTGTCTTTTACCCATGTTTGGGATAGGGACAAATTTACTTTTCTTGATTTGGACCTCTATCATCTAGGTAAGGATATTCAAGCCAAAAATCATTTTAAACCAACAGCAGGCAATTCCTTACTTCACTTTAAAAGTCGCCACTACAAAAAATGGACAAATAATATTCCTAGAGGCCAATTTTGACGATTGCAGCGCAATTGCACCCAAAAAACAGAATACATCGAACAAAGCACAATTCTTAAAAATAAATTATATGACAAAGTATACCCAACTTCATTGATAGATCATGCATATAATCATTATTTGGAACCCAAGGTACCTACGAGCACGCAGAATGAGGACCAGAATAAGTTTGATCCGTCCATTCGCTTCATAACAAGGTTTCATACAGAGTTCAGCAAAATGGAATCTATTTAAAAAAAACATTGGCCTATTTTATTGGAAGATCCACATTTAAAATCTGTTCTTACTGACACCCCCAGGGTCACCTACAGAAGGGCTACCAATCTGAAAAACAGAATAGCCCCCAGTAAATTGAAGTGTAATAAAACTTCACTGTTACAACATATTGACATGTTCCCTCTAAAAGGCATGTTCCAATGCAGCTAAAACTTGTGCAAAACATGTTCCTTTATAGATCATGGACAAAAAGAATTCACCACAAAGGGAAAAACACATTCTCTGGGGGCATTTTATAATTGCAGTTCAGATTTTGTTGTTTATGTGTTAACTTACCCTTGCAAATTGTTGTACGTAGGCCGCACTATAAGACCTTTACGCCAACGTTTTGGTGAGCATAGACGTAAAATAGAAGGTGGAAAAGACAAGCACAGTGTGCCCCGCCATTTTGCTGGTTGTCATCATAAATCCACAGAAGGCCTCAGAGTATGGATTGTAGAACAAATTCCTAATACATTACCAGAGGCAGAAAGATTTCACAAACTCTGTGAACGCGAAACCTTCTGGATTTATTCTTTGGATACCCTTAGCCCTGGTGGCATCAATGAAGAATTGGAAATTTCCACCATATTATGAATATTAATATATTCTTTTTCCTTCATATTTCCATTCTTCTTAACTGGTCATGCAGTATATATTCACATCTACACATTGTTCTTTGCATAATTGTTTTTCCCTAAATATATCCTCCCTGCAAAAAATTATTTCTAAAAATAATCTAATTAGTGTAATTATTTAATTATTTTCTTATAATTAAGGTCCTTTGCAACCACCCCCCCCCCTTTTTAACAGTCAGTTTGACATACCACAATATTGATTGTTGGAGTGTTCGCCTATTGTAACCTTTTTAGTATAATAGAACAATTACCTTCACACATTTTTATTTCCATATATATATTTTTTATTAACAGTTACTCTTTATGGTTGAGATTTTACAATTTTATATAATATATCACATATTAGTCATTTTTAATCATTTTCAATGATTTAAGTTGATATTTTTAATTAATTTTATTTCATCATGACTAAAAAACTTTCTTAAATATTATAAAGGAAAAAGTTTTTTACAAAAATTGTAAACCATATTATATTATCGGATTAATATGTTGTGTTTGTATATGTCCGATTTAGTAATGTTACATTACCTAGTATTTGTTTTCTCCTCTTAATTTTTGCCAGTACTAGTGTATAACACCAAATTTCCATGGGTGCACTTACAACTAGTCCCACTAGGTGGCAACATCACCTCAGGCATATATAAAAAGCCTACGTCCAGCCATTCATACACCTGCTTGATAAAGATGTGTGCAGAGATTCAGATCGTCTCTCTGCTCTAACGTCGAAACGCGTTGCATGCTGGTCGCTACGTCACTCCGCTGAGTGCTGCGTCCCAGTCAGACTTCCAGCTTGCGTTCCAGCCCTCCTCCTGGCTCATTGAGAGATCATCCAGATATGGACATTACACCGGCTCCTCACTCAGCACTCACGGATGTCTTTTCCCACTGAGATTGCCAAAGCGGAGTACGATCGTAGACCGGACCGTTATGTGCCTGTTACAGATTATCTAATAGTGAGTGCTTTAATAATATTGTAATATTAAAGTGTGACAGTTTTTAACTAAGTGGCGCCTCTTTTGTTTTTCTCTTTTTAAGTATTGTTATATTGTAACTGTCTTGTGTAACAGTATACCGGTTCCCTCTGCTATTTATTACATTTGAGACCGATCGTATCATTGTTCCATCTGATATTCTGTCAAGATATGAACCTGTATGCTGTACCCTTTATACACTTGAATAAACAAGAACGTGATTTTTAAAAAAAGTAATCAAATGTACTGAGAACTTTTATACAAATGTTTGTTTGAACTTTCATGTGAACGTTCATTTGAAAATCTACTAGTGTACTGTATGGCTAACATTATTGTATTGTATTTGTTGGGAAAGTTAAGATTACAAGCTCCCTTTTTTCATCAGGCGCAAAATACGGGTGTGCTGTGATAAGCTGAATGCGTTAGTTCCTTTCTGTACCTTGGGGACGGATAAAGCCACAACATTGCAATGGACAGTGACCTTTCTGAAATACATCCAAAAGCATCACGGAGATTCTTTAAAGAAGGTACAGTATGTTTTAATATGTATGGCTTTGTGCCACTGTACTGAGATATGCTGGACTCTTTCCTAGTTAAAGTAGATCTAAACCAATTCACTAAACGCTCACATAAGCTTTCATATGGCAATGTATTTCCAAAGGTTGTTTTCAAACTTATTAAATCAGCCAATTTCATTAAAAAAATACCAGATGATCCTGCCAGGAATGTCCTTGTTTAGACACATCCTGTTATGGGGTAAAAGTTGTCTCTTAAATGCACTCAGTCGGTTAGGTTTGTAAATGCAAGGACAGGCATCAGATGCAAACAGGCATACCTATACACTAAAATAAATATCATATATAAAAACTTAAATTCGTAAAGTCCATATGATAAAACAGCGCTAAATAAGGATAAATGTCCAAAAACATGTAAAAAGCACTTGAGTGATGACTTTGCAACAGTCAAACTAGTAGTGGTATATCTTCTCTGGATACGATATGTAGTGCACCCTACACCAATCCCAAATCTTCACCACAAGTGAGGCACGCTCCCCCTCTGGGGTACAAACTCACCACAAAGATGAAAAAGATAGGCCTTTTTTTAGTCTGTAGGTAGTCTCACTCCAACATCCGTCATCACCACCAGGGTAGTATGGGTTAAAATCCTCAAGCAAACATATAAGGACATAAAGGCACTAATAGTGTAATATTGCTTTAATTAAGAAATCCCCAATACTAAAACCCTGTTTCAAATGCACGTACAATTCAATCACTTGTAAAACAGCACATAAAGTATAGAGTGTAATCACCGCTATCCTGTCCCAAGAGGGCGCCCGTGTTGCATTCGTAACGCGGCAGTCTTTTGTTCCGAATTTGCGACAGCTGCCGTGATGTTCACTCTGTACTTCCTAGTTACAGAGACGCTGCGATATCTGGGCCCTGACCGGTTTCGTCACAGATTGACTTCAACTGAGGGCGTGACGCTGTCGCAAATTCGGAACAAAAGACTGCCGCGTTACGAATGCAACACGGGCGCCCTCTTGGGACAGGATAGCGGTGATTACACTCTATACTTTATGTGCTGTTTTACAAGTGATTACGAATGAAACAGGGTTTTAGTATTGGGGATTTCTTAATTAAAGCAATATTACACTATTAGTGCCTTTATGTCCTTATATGTTTGCTTGAGGATTTTAACCCATACTACCCTGGTGGTGATGACGGATGTTGGAGTGAGACTACCTACAGACTAAAAAAAAGGCCTATCTTTTTCATCTTTGTGGTGAGTTTGTACCCCAGAGGGGGAGCGTGCCTCACTTGTGGTGAAGATTTGGGATTGGTGTAGGGTGCACTACATATCGTATCCAGAGAAGATATACCACTACTAGTTTGACTGTTGCAAAGTCATCACTCAAGTGCTTTTTACATGTTTTTGGACATTTATCCTTATTTAGCGCTGTTTTATCATATGGACTTTACGAATTTAAGTTTTTATATATGATATTTATTTTATTTATTCTGTTTTATATTTATGAGGTTCTCATTTTATATAAATTTAAACAGCTGCTCCTTTTATATAATTTATACCATAGTTTAATTACTCTGATATATTTATTTCCGAGCTGTGTATATCGTCTATTTTCCCATTATTTACCCATCTAAATAGGCAAATTATTGAGCCACAGGAATTGCATACCAATACATAGGCGCCGAGAAGTGCAAATTTTGGGCCTGTTTATTTGCACCTTTTCTTTCTATACCTATACACTACCCTGGCCTGCCAGTGTCTACGTCTGTTTTTACTATGTTATAATCAGGGGTCAATTCCCGGAAAAAAAAATGTGTGGGAACTCACCCAAGATCCCCACCCCACCTCAAAAATAAGAAAGTGTGTGTGTGTGTGTGTGTGTGTATATATATATATATATATATACAGTATATATATGTAGCGGGAATCTCCTTTAAGGATCCAGGACTACGATACCCAGAATCCCGTTCAGCACCCAAGGTGCATTTGCTAACCGCAGAGACTCATGGGGTGGGCTAAAAAGGTGAAGCGGAGGCGGAGCTCGGCCTCTTTGGATGCCGCCCTTCCAGCAAGAGGATCCCCTGTGCGGACTGGCTGCTGGTGCGAGGCCTAAAGCCTGGGCCTTGCGCACTTCCAAAGAGCCTTCCACTCCACTGCGGAGCTTGTGAGGCACCTGATCTCCATTCGTTTCTCACTGACATCAGGAGGACCGAAGACCTGGCTATCGCAGACCCGGTGTGGGGATACACAGTGTTGGAAGTTACGGACGGTGACTGAGTCCGGTGTGGTGAGAGAGCACTTGCTCAAAGTTATAGCCAAGTACTTTGTTTAGGCCTACTGACTGCCTTGGCCCTTAGTGCTATACCAACTATCCTAGCAGGAGACTATTTCCAGAACTGAGTTTGATAGTCTTCTGGGAGTTGTTACTTTGCTGAGACACTGTCCCGTTGGACTACAATTATTGTTCCTGATGTGCACCACCGGTTTCCTTGCATGCAAAGATTCTTCACCCCAAGACTACACCTTACTTTTAGTCAGGCCTGACTGGGTAGCGTAGAACATTATTGGGCGCCATATTGCTCACGGGGAGGATAGCTGCAACGTGGTGTGCTAATATATTTTATACAGTATTGCTAAGTGTCATTAATTTTGCAGGGCTTTGCATGTGTTGTTATGTACTGTATTTCTACCTACCTTTTATACAATAGTAAAGTTGCTATAGTTAAGTACTCGGGTATCAGTGTCAATTACTATACTATATTACTGTTTGCTTTATTGTGGGGCTGAGTCATAGACAATCGCAGAGACATTACCAGTCTATCATTCCCTAGACTAACTGTGCCAGGGGAGGGTCAAGTAGATTACCGGGGGTTGGCAGTGCTGTGTACAGGGCCCGAAACAATACCAGCGACTCTCTTAAGTTGGGGGTATCGCTACACATGGGGGCTCGTCCGGGATCCTGTACGCGGCAATCAAACACGCCAAAGGTACCGGCATGGACCCGCTAGCAGTGAAAGCATGGTGCAAGGAAGTCAAGGCCAGCCCAGACATGTCAGTGGTCCTCAGTCTCCCAGGAGAAGAATGGTCGCTGGATGCGGTGGAGCGACTCTTAGTGTCGTTATCCCCGAATCGAGAGTCATGGGTGATAGACATGAGGTCGGATCCAGAAACCTCGTTCAAGTATGCACTGATAGAATGGAAAGATGGAATACCCGGGAATTTTAGAGGTCGAAGTGTGCAGACGGCAGATAACAAGACCTATGGTTTGGCGCACGCAGTAACTGTAAATAAGGAATTACCCCTGCCGTCCCCGCCGGGGTCACCGCAAGGGACATCCCATACATCAGAGAAGCGCAAGGGGGCGACATCTCCGGTGACACCCCTGACTACTATAGGACCGGAACTTTTAAATGCCCTAGGGGATCTGCTCACTAAGTGTCAGAAAACCAACACGGTGCACATAGAGGCTAGTTACCGAAAGCTAAGGATCTTTTCAGGGAAGCTACCTGTCCCTGTAGGGGAGGAAGACTTTGACACCTGGATCGAGCAGGCATTACTAGCGGTAGAGGCAATGGGAGGTGCCTGAAGCGCAGAAGAAGCAGCGCGTGATTGAGAGTTTGAAAGGCGCGGCTGCTGAAGCTGTAAAGAGTCTCCGGTTTAGCAATGCTGCTTGCACGGCCTACGACTACTTGGCCATGCTGCAGGAAGAATTTGGTCAGTTGGAAAATGTGACAGAACTGGTGTATCAGTTTGAACACACCTTTCAGCAACCAGGAGAAAAGCTGTCGGAGTATGTGAGAAGACTGAATAGGATGCTTTGCCAAATCGTGCTGAAAAAGGGAATGGTGCCCCAAGCTATAGATGCGGCGAGGATGAAGCAGATCCTAAAGGGAGCACTACGTTCAGACCTGGTCTGGCTCCACCTGAAAACCTCTGGAGGAGGCATGTCATTGAATTACCCTGATCTAGTGAAGATCATCAGAGATGAAGAAGCTCTACGAAAAGATCAGCAAGCCACCAAGACACACACCTCTTCTACACCTGTAATGGTCAGATCAGCCATGACCCCTGAAAGAGATTTAGAAGTAGATACTCTTAAATCACAGATGTCTCAGGTATTGGAGATGCTGACCTCTGATGACAAAAGATCCAAGGGTCCCAGAGAAAGAGGGACCGAAGGAGTTATTCCCAGATGCCTCAGCACCCGCTCCCTTACAGGATTGGGGGGATGTGATTTGCTACAACTGTGGAGGAGTTGGTCATATTGGAATATATGTCCCATTCCAAAGAAAAAAGTTAATAATCGCAAGCCGGCGGAAAACTTCAGAGGGCCCCAGTGAAGGAGTCAACCGGGTGCCCGCCATCTCCAGTAAGCTCCATTGGATCAAAGTTTAATGAGAAGTCCAGCAAGAAAGGGGGCAAACCCCCTCCAAAAAGGAATAATGTCCCTCAGCGGGGGTATACATCTAAAAAAACAGAGATATCAATGCATACCAAGCCCAAGAGGGATCGAAGTCAAGAGGAAAATGGAATAAGAAAAGTCCTAAGGGAAAATGCAGGGATCAAAAGAAAGAACCTTCCCAGAAACCATTCCCAGAAAAGCTGGTAGGACCCTCTCCACTAGTACCCATTCAAGTGGAGGGAGTTTACACAAGAGCAATCCTAGATACTGGGGCACAGGTGACCCTACTATATAGGGACTTTTATGATAAACATCTGAGCCATCTGCCCATCCAAAAACTCGAAGACTTGGAGATATGGGGGATCGGAACACAGAGTTTCCCTTACGATGGCTACTTACCAGTTAAGTTGACCTTCGACCCTTCAGTGGAAGGCTGAAATAATGGATACTCTTGCAGTGATCTGCCCTCGACCACCCGGAGCCAACAAGAGTTCCCTTATAATCGGGACCAATACAGACCTGGTCAGGAGGCTCCTGGCACCCTTAACAAAAGGGAAGAACCCTACAGCCACCAGAATCCATCCGATGCTGAAGCTAGCCTACCAGCGACTAGTCTTGGATCAGAGGGCCCCAGAAGGGGGGGTAGGGAAAGTCTGGAGGTTAGGGAAGAACGGGATAGTGCTACAGCCCGGTGAAGTAACCTGTCTCAGAGCCACTTTAAAGCTCACCTGGGAGCAACCTGGGCCCTTTGTCGTGTTGGAACCAGATCCTCAGGAGGAACATTCAGGTCTAGAAGTGATCCCTGAAGTGGTCCCACTAAGAGCTTTAAAGAAGGCACACTGTAAGGTGCCGGTTAACATCAGAAACACCACTGATACCCCCATGAAGATCCCAGCCAGGATGCTGCTGGGCCAGGTGAGCCAAGCTGCCCCAGTTGTCTTGTCAGATGTGGAGAAGACAGAGGGAGAAAGCACCACATGGGAGAAGCTCTGCATGGAAAACCCGAACCTGCCAAGGGCCTGGAAGGAGAGGGCAAAGGCCCAGTTGATCAGATGGAGGAAGATCTTCTCCAAAGATGAGTTTAATGTGGGGTGTGCGAAGAGTGCCACTCATCGAATCCACCTCCAGGAAGACAAGCCCTTCAGAGAGAGGGTCAGGCGGGTTCCCCTAGCCGATCTAGAAGATCTGAGAGAACAGCTCGCCGAGCTCAAGCAAACCGGTGTTATCCGGGAGTCCAGAAGCCCCTATGCCTCCCCGATCGTGGTGGTCAGGAAAAAGAATGGGTCACTGAGGCTATGTATAGATTACAGGACCCTCAACAGAAGAACGATATCCGACCAGTATACCACCCCGAGGATAGAGGATGCCCTACAGAGTTTGTCTGGAGCTAAGTGGTTCAGCGTCATGGACCTTAAGAGCGGATACTACCAGATCCCGATGCATCCGGAAGATTCTTCGAATTTGACCGGATGCCCCAAGGCCTGTCTGGAGCCCCTGCCAGTTTTCAGCGCCTGATGGAGAAAACCGTGGGAGACATGAACCTCATCGAAGTTCTAGTGTACCTAGATGATATCATTGTCTTTGGGAAAACTCTAGAGGAGCATGAAGAGAGACTGGAAAAAGTATTGATAAGACTTAGTGATGAGGGACTCAAGCTTTCACCATAGAAATGCCAGTTCTACTAGTCGTCAGTCCACTACCTGGGACACATAGTGTCCGAAGAGGGGGTAGCCACAGACCCCGAGAAGCTGGAGGCAGTCACCTCCTGGCCATGGCTCACCACTGTGACGGAACTCAGGTCCTTCTTTGGATTCTGCTCATACTACCGGAGGTTCGTGGAAGGGTTCGCACGAATTGCCAGACCCCTAAACAAACTGTTGAAGACAGAGGGAGAAGAGGATGACTTGGGCCTGAGGAAGCCGGGGGAGTCAGTTGAAAATCAGTGGAATGGAAAGTGTGAGGAGGCCTTCCAAATGCTGAAGAAGAGCTTGACCACTGCCCTTGTCTTGGCCTATGCAGACACAAAAAAGCCATATGAACTCCATGTGGATGCCAGTAACGATGGTCTGGGAGGGGTGCTTTACCAGGAGCATGAAGGGAAACTACGCCCCGTTGCCTACGTGAGCAGGAGCTTAACCCCAGCTGAGAAGAACTATCCTACCCACAAGTTGGAGTTCTTGGCCCTCAAGTGGGCTGTGGTAGATAAATTAAAAGACTACCTGTATGGAGTAGAATTTATCGTGAAAACTGATAACAACCCCCTCACTTATCTCTTCACCACAGCAAAGCTGGATGCCACTGGCCACCGATGGCTGGCTGCGCTCTCTGGATTAAATTTCAGCCTTAAATACAGACCTGGAGCTGGAAATCGAGATGCAGATGCCCTGTCCAGAAGGTCTCGTGCTCCCACCGGCAGTGCAGAAGACTGGACTCAAGTGACGCCAGATGGGGTGCGGGCTCTCTGTCAAGGAGCTGAACTCCAAGCCAGTGGTGGATCCAGAGCAGAAAAGATAGGAGTCACAGTAGTAGGAGTACCCAAACAATACTGCGGTGTGACTCAAATAGAAGAAGATGACTTGCCAAAGCTGTCCAAGAGGCAGCTGCGATGTGACCAACTGGAAGACCCCCTGGGGAAATTGATCCTGGAAGCCCTGGAAGATCAAGATCCAGACAAACTTCTGCATCATCCTTCGAAGGAGGCCCCCCTGCTGCAGAAAGAGTGGGACAGGCTACAGGTGCATCAAGGGGTGGTCTACCGAAGGGGCCCCTCTGATGACCTGGCGGACAAATGGGAACTATTTCTGCCGAGAAGCACAGAGACTGTCTTAGTGGCCCTACACGATAACCATGGTCACCTGGGAGCTGAAAGAACTTTTCAACTTATCAGGAGTCGGTTCTACTGGCCTTGTATGAGGGCTCAAGTGGAGGCTTACTGCCAATCCTGTGTACACTGCATCCAACGAAAGACTCTACCCCATCAAGCTGCCCCAATGGGCCACCTACAAAGTCAAGGTCCATTGGATTTGGTATGCATTGATTTTCTCTGCCTTGAACCCGACTTGAGTGGACTAGTAAATGTTCTGGTGGTAACCGATCATTTCACTCGGTATGCCCAGGCCTTCCCAACCAAAGACCAAAAGGCTTCCACCGTGGCCAAGGTACTCATGGAGAAATACTTTGTGCACTACGGGCTACCGCAACGCCTTCACTCAAATCAAGGGAGGGACTTCGAGAGTAGGCTGATCCGAAAACTCTTGGACTCTTTAGGGATCAAGAAGACCCGGACCACTCCCTACCATCCACAAGGGGATGCGCAGCCAGAGAGGTTCAACAGAACCCTAATAAACATGCTAGGGACTCTAAGCAGCAAAAAGAAACAGCACTGGAGTAAGCACATAGCAGCAATTGTGCATGCTTATAACAGTACAACAAGTGATGCCACAGGGTACTCTCCCTATAGACTTATGTTTGGAAGAGAGGCAAGACTACCCGTAGACCTGGCCTTTGGCACCTCCATAGATTACACCTCAGCCACATCCCACAAGGGATACGTGGATAGGCTGAGACAAAGTTTGAAGTTGGCCTATGAACAGGCCCAAGCAGCCTCGGATCAAAGGGGAGCTTGTAACAAACAAAACTTTGACTTGAAAGTAAGGATTCAGGACTTGCAACCTGGAGATAGGGTGCTGCTGCGAAACTTGGGGGTCCCTGGGAAGCATAAGTTGGCAGACAGATGGAGACCTGAACCCTATGTCATCTGCAAGAAGATACCTGGTCTACCAGTTTACCAATTGAAGCCGGAGGGAAAAGTGGGGCCACTGAAGACCTGGCACAGAAATCATCTACTTCCACTTTCTGAGGCAGTTCGGATACCCCCTGTAAAGGATTCCCCTGAGCCAACTTCCATCCTGAATATTCCTAGGCCAAATACCCGGTCTCAGACATCTCAATCTGGAGGAATGGATGTCTCTGAACCCAGCGAGGATGAGAGAAAGGAGCTTGAGTGGCTGTGGCCTTCCCAGGACCCCGTACCTTCTTCCATAGATCTCTTATCTTCTGAAGCCACAGAGTTTATCCCGTCCAGCCCTCTGTCAGACAAATGGAAAGATGCCTTTTACTCACTCCCTGCAGAGGATCCAAGAGAATCTATGTATCTTCCTGCATCTGAGCTGAATGCTTCAGAGACTATGGAGACTTCTACGTCTGTTCCAGGGAAGAAACCTACAACGACTGAACCAGAGATTCCAAGGGAACAGAGAATGAAAAGAACCATACGTCCTCCCCGGAAGTTGACTTACACCCAAATGGGGGAGAGTTCAGAGGACACTGTGATAACAGCCAGGAGGAGTCTAGAAAACCCTGACCCCTCCACTGTTCATTTGGTGGAGGGCAACCCCAACTCACCCTCTGGCACAGCTAGGCAGGTCACTTCTGACAATGTGACCTGTGGGCAGGGTAATTCCCTTCCTCGTTTTTGGTGGGAACTTCCTCTGCCAACATCACTTACAGCTTTAACTGATGTTGTACGTACCTTTTTGTTAGTACTATCTTTGGGGACCAAAGAGTCTAAGTGGGGGGAGTGTGTAAAGGGAATCTCCTTTAAGGATCCAGGACTATGATACCCAGAACCCCGTTCAGCACCCAAGGTGCATTTGCCAACCGCAGAGACTCATGGGGTGGGCTATAAAGGTGAAGCGGAGGTGGAGCTCGGCCTCTTTGGACGCCGCCCTTCTAGCAAGAGGATCCCCTGTGTGGACTGGCTGCTGGTGCGAGGCCTGAAGCCTGGGCATTGCGCACTTCCAAAGAGCCTTCCACTCCACTGCGGAGCTTGTGTGGCACCTGATCTCCATTCGTTTCTCACTGACATCAGGAGGACCGAAGACCCGGCTATCGCAGACCCTGTGTGCGGATACACAGTGGTGGAAGTTACGGACGGTGACTGAGTCCGGTGTGGTGAGAGAGCACTTGCTCAAAGTTATAGCCAAGTACTTTGTTTAGGCCTACTGACTGCCTTGGCCCTTAGTGCTATACCAACTATCCTAGAAGGAGAATTTCCAGAACTGAGTTTGATAGTCTTCTGGGAGTTGTTACTTTGCTGAGACACTGTCCCATTGGATTACAATTATTGTTCCTGATGTGCACCACCGGTTTCCTTGCATGCAAAGATTCTTCACCCTAATCACCCTACACATGACCATTTTTCTCTTTGGGAAAAATGAAATCTTTTCTCTTTGACGAGAAAAACGACCGTGTGTGGGCTTTTGATCATTTTTCCCGATGAGAAAAATGGCATTAATCACGAAGAGAAAAATTAGAACATGCTCTAATTTTTCTCGTCGTGATTCACGGCATTTTTTTCTGCGGCAGTTTTCCCATAGGGAAACTCTGCCGGGGAGCCTACACATGGTCGTTTTTCTCGACCAAGAGAAAAAATGTCAGGAAAAACGCCCGTGTGTAGGGGAACAAGCCGTTCCTTGTTTTTCCCGTCGATTTTCTCGACGGTGTTTTCACCGTTGAGAAAATCGATCGTGTGTACGCGGCATAAGACTATACCTTACTTTGAGTCAGGCCTGACTGGGTAGCGTAGAACATTATTGGGCGACATATTGCTCACGGGGAGGATAGCTGCAAGGTGTTGTGCTAATATATTTTATACAGTATTGCTAAGTGTCATTAATTTTGCAGGGCTCTGCATGTGTTGTTATGTACTGTATTTCTACCTACCTTTTATACAACAGTAAATTTGCTATAGTTAAGTCCTCTGGTATCAGTGTCAATTACTATAGTGTATTACTGTTTGCTTTATTGTGGGGCTGAGTCATAGACAATCGCAGAGACATTACCAGTCTATCATTCCCTAGACTAACTGTGCCAGGGGAGGGTCGAGTAGATTACCGGGGGTTGGCAGTGCTGTGTACAGGGCCCAAAACAATACCAGCGGCTCTCTTAAGTTGGGGGTATCGTTACATATACATAACCACACGTCCTCAGACTGCCTGTATTGATTGTGTAAACTGCAAAGTCCCCCGCACTGCTCACTCCTTAGTGCCTATCAAATGCAACCTGATCAGTGCCCATCAAATGCAGCTTTACTAGTGCCCAAACTGCCCATTAATGCAGCCTTACCAGTGCCCATCAAATGCAGCCTGATCAGTGCCCATCAATGCGGCCTTACCAGTGCCCAGCAATGCAGCCTTACCAGTGCCCATCAAATGCAGCCTGATCAGTGCCCATCAAATGCGGCCTCACCATTGCCCAGCAATGCAGCCTGATCAGTGCCCAGCAATGCACCCTCACCAGTGCCCAGCAATGAGAGACCTTACCAGTGCCCATAAATGCGGCCTTACCAGTGCCCAGCAATGCAGCCTTACCAGTGCCCATCAAATGCAGCCTGATCAGTGCCCATCAAATGCAGCCTCACCAGTGCCCAGCAATGCAGCCTGATCAGTGCCCAGCAATGCAGCCTGACCAGTGCCCAGCAATGAGAGACCTTACCAGTGCCCATAAATGCAGCCTTACCAGTGCCCAGCAATGCAGGCTTACCAGTGCCCACCTTAGCAGCCTGATCAGTGTCCAGAAATGTGGCCTGATCAGTGCCCAGCAATGAGGCCTTGCCAGTGCCCAGCAATGCAGCCTCGCCAGTGCCCAGCATTGCAGCCTGATCAGTGCTCAGCAATGCAGCCTCACCAGTCCCCAGCAATGCAGCCTCACCAGTGCCCAGCAATGCGGCCTCACCAGTGCCCAGCAATGCGGCCTCACCAGTGCCCAGCAATGCGGCCTGATCAGTGCCCCCAGCAATGCGGCCTGATCAGTATCCCCAGCAATGCAGCCTCACCAGTGTCCCCAGCAATGAGACCTCACCAGTGTCCCCAGCAATGAGGCCTCACCAGTGTCCCCAGCAATGCGGCTTTACCAGTGCCCAGCCATGCAGCCTTACCAGTGCCCATCAAATGCAGCCTGATCAGTGCCCATCAAATGCAACCTCACCAGTGCCCATCAAATGCAGCCTGATCAGTGCCCAGCAATGAGGCCTTGCCAGTGCCCAGCAATGCAGCCTCGCCAGTGCCCAGCATTGCAGCCTGATTAGTGCTCAGCAATTCAGCCTCACCATTGCCCAGCAATGCGGCCTCACCAGTGCCCAGCAATACGGCCTCACCAGTGCCCAGCAATGCGGCCTGATCAGTGCCCACAGCAATGCGGCCTGATCAGTATCCCCAGCTATGCAGCCTCACCAGTGTCCCCAGCAATGAGACCTCACCAGTGTCCCGGGCAATGAGGCCTCACCAGTGTCCCCAGCAATGCGGCTTTACCAGTGCCCAGCCATGCAGCCTTACCAGTGCCCATCAAATGCAGCCTGATCAGTGCCCATCAAATGCAGCCTCACCAGTGCCCATCAAATGCAGCCTGATCAGTGCCCAGCAATGCAGCCTCACCAGTGCCCAGCAATGAGACCTTACCAGTGCCCATAAATGCGGCCTTACCAGTGCCCAGCAATGCAGGCTTACCAGTGCCCAGCAATGCAGCCTCACCAGTGCCCAGCAATGCGGCCTCACCAGTGCCCAGCAATGCGGCCTCACCAGTGCCCAGAAATGCGGCCTGATCAGTGCCCCCAGCAATGCCGCCTGATCAGTATCCCCAGCAATGCAGCCTCACCAGTGTCCCCAGCAATGAGGCCTCACCAGTGTCCCCAGCAATGTGGCTTTACCAGTGCCCATCAAATGCAGCCTGATCAGTGCCCATCAAATGCAACCTCACCAGTGCCCATCAAATGCAGCCTGATCAGTGCCCAGCAATGCAGCCTCACCAGTGCCCAGCAATGAGACCTTACCAGTGCCCATAAATGCAGCCTTACCAGTGCCCAGCAATGCGGGCTTACCAGTGCCCACCTTAGCAGCCTGATCAGTGCCCAGCAATGCAGCCTGATCAGTGCCCAGAAATGCGGCATGATAAGTGCCCAGCAATGAGGCCTTGCCAGTGCCCAGCAATGCAGCCTCGCCAGTGCCCAGCATTGCAGCCTGATCAGTGCTCAGCAATGCAGCCTCACCAGTGCCCAGCAATGCGGCCTCACCAGTGCCCAGCAATGTGGCCTCACCAGTGCCCAGCAATGCAGCCTGATCAGTGCCCCCAGCAATGCGGCCTGATCAGTGCCCCCAGCAATGCGGCCTCACCATTGTCCCCAGCAATGAGGCCTCACCAGCGTACCCAGCAATGAGGCCTCACCAGTGTCCCCAGCAATGCGGCTTTACCAGTGTCCCCAGCAATGCGGCTTTACCAGTGTCCCCAGCGTAACGTCAGAGGGGGGCGGGGTCACCCATTTACGTCACCAGGTGGCCCGCCCTCAGCTATATAACAGATGTCATCGCGAAGAGGCTTCAGTCAGCGGGAGCCTCCCATGGAGGCAGAGATTTTTCTGTTTTTTTTTTTTATTGGGTCGTCGGACGCTGTGATCGAAGATGAATGGACATCGCAGGACAGTTTTTTTTTTTTAAATAAAGGACTTGTCCTAAATTGTCTACTGTCATTTTTAACATTTTGATACATTTTTTGGTGAATGTGTAGGGGTAAAGACCCAAAAAAGAAAAGAAAAAGCGAAGGCTAACTGCTGAATGCCTGCTCCGCCGCTTGACAGTTCTCAAATAGGTAAGGGGTGGGGCCACCTGGTACTCGATACCCATTCACATAGGGGGGTGCGGGATCTGGGGGGGCCCCTTGTTAAAGGGGGCTTCCTGATTCCTATAAGCCCCCCTCCCGCAGACCCCCACAACTACCGGGCAACGGTTGTGGGGATGAGGCCCTTGTCCCCATCAACACGGGGACAAGGTGTTTTGGGGGAACATATTGAGGGCATGTGGCCTGGTACATTCAGGAGGGGGGCACTCTCTCATCCCCCCTTTTTCTGCGACCTGCCAGGTTGCGTGCTCGAAAAAGGGTCTGATATGGATTTTGGGGGGGCCCTACACCATTTTTTTTTATATTGGTGCAGGGTTCCCCCTAAAATCCATAGCAGACCTGAAGGGCCTGGTATGGATTTTGGGGGGGACCCCCACGCAATTTTTTTTTAAAATGTGGGTGTGGGGTTCCCCTTAATATCCATACCAGACCCAAAGGGCCTTGTAATGGACTGGAGGGCAGGGGGGAACCCATGCCGTTGTTTTGAATGTTTTTTTATCTATCTTACAGCCGTGAGTAGTTTTAAATTACATTTTTCCTTTACAAATGTCATTTTGCTGTGGTACTGTTCTAAACACGGGAAAATTTGCTACTTTACAGGCATACTAAGGACACCCCCCCAGGCACGATATTTAAAGGAATATTTCATTTTATTTGTTTCACTTCAAGCATTATTAAAATCCCTGCTCCCGAAAAAACTTCAGTTTTTAAAACTTTTTTTTGCATTGATACATGTCCCCTGGGAAAGGACCCAGGTCCCCAAATACTTTTTTTGGCAATAACTTGCATATAAGCCTTTAAAATGAGCCATGTGGTCACGCCTAGGCGAGTTTCGTCATTACGTCTTGGCGAAACGTAACTAGGCGTGACTACACGGCTTGCTGCAATGTATACGATCTCTTCCCGGGAATCATCGCAGATGAGCTGACCTTCATAGTGGTGAGAGATAGGGATGAGCTCGGTGTTCGAGTCGAACATAGGTTCGACTCGAACATCGGCTGTTCGCGTGTTCGGCGAACAACGAACGATTTGGGCCGTTCGAGCCAAATTCTAGTGACGCGAACGGCCCACAATACACTGCGCCATTGCAGTGTAATCCCGGCGCTGTGATTGGCAAAGCATGCACTGTGACCCTGCATGCTTGGCCAATCACAGCGCCGGCAGCGAGGAGAGCAATGATTGGCCACAGGCAGGATGCCTGTGGCCAATTATAGCTGAGGGGGTTTAGTAAATGCCCCACACTATAAAAGGCCGCCAGCGCGGCAGGCCTCGTGTAGTGTGTTCCGGAGCAGGGAAAGTGAAGGATAGGCAGGGACAGTGTCAAATCCATTCTTTGCTAAACCTTGTGTGTAGGGACAGAGAAGGATAGGCAGGGAGAGTGTCAGTGTCATATACTTTGATAAACCTTGTGTGCAGGGAGAGAGAAGGATAGGCAGGGGACAGTGTCAGTGTCATATTCTTTGCTAAACCTTGTGTGCAGGGAGAGAGAAGGATAGGCAGGGAGAGTGTCAGTGTCATATACTTTGGTAAACCTTGTGTGCAGGGAGAGAGAAGGATAGGCAGGGGACAGTGTCAGTGTCATTGTTGCTAAGCCTCCTGCACATTATACACCTGAAGTTAGTCTGTATTGCTGTTTTTTCCTGGTGTGTTACACCAACAAAATTTTGCGGCACTTACAGCGGGCGGAGTGTGCCTCCTGACCATATTACACCTGAACTTAGCCTGTATTGCTGCTTTTTCCTGGTGTGTTACACCAACAGGATTTTGCGGCACTTACAGCGGGCGGAGTGTGCCTCCTGACCATATTACACCTGAACTTAGCCTGTATTGCTGCTTTTTCCTGGTGTGTTACACCAACAGGATTTTGCGGCACTTACAGCGGGCGGAGTGTGCCTCCTGACCATATTACACCTGAACTTAGCCTGTATTGCTGCTTTTTCCTGGTGTGTTACACCAACAGGATTTTGCGGCACTTACAGCGGGCGGAGTGTGCCTCCTGACCATATTACACCTGAACTTAGCCTGTATTGCTGCTTTTTCCTGGTGTGTTACACCAACAGGATTTTGCGGCACTTACAGCGGGCGGAGTGTGCCTCCTGACCATATTACACCTGAACTTAGCCTGTATTGCTGCTTTTTCCTGGTGTGTTACACCAACAGGATTTTGCGGCACTTACAGTGGGCGGAGTGTGCCTCCTGACCATATTACACCTGAACTTAGCCTGTATTGCTGCTTTTTCCTGGTGTGTTACACCAACAGGATTTTGCGGCACTTACAGCGGGTGGAGTGTGCCTCCTGACCATATTACACCTGAACTTAGCCTGTATTGCTGCTTTTTCCTGGTGTGTTACACCAACAGGATTTTGCGGCACTTACAGCGGGCGGAGTGTGCCTCCTGACCATATTACACCTGAACTTAGCCTGTATTGCTGCTTTTTCCTAGTGTGTTACACCAACAGGATTTTGCGGCACTTACAGCGGGCGGAGTGTGCCTCCTGACCATATTACACCTGAACTTAGCCTGTATTGCTGCTTTTTCCTGGTGTGTTACACCAACAGGATTTTGCGGCACTTACAGCGGGCGGAGTGTGCCTCCTGACCATATTACACCTGAACTTAGCCTGTATTGCTGCTTTTTCCTGGTGTGTTACACCAACAGGATTTTGCGGCACTTACAGCGAGCGGAGTGTGCCTCCTGACCATATTACACCTGAACTTAGCCTGTATTGCTGCCTTTTCCTGGTGTGTTACACCAACAGGATTTTGCGGCACTTGCAGCGGGCGGAGTCTGCCTCCTGACCATATTACACCTGAACTTAGCCTGTATTGCTGCTTTTTCCTGGTGTGTTACACCAACAGGATTTTGCGGCACTTACAGCGGGCGGAGTGTGCCTCCTGACCATATTACACATGAACTTAGCCTGTATTGCTGCTTTTTCCTGGTGTGTTACACCAACAGCATTTTGCGGCACTTACAGCGGGCGGAGTGTGCCTCCTGACCATATTACACCTGAACTTAGCCTGTATTGCTGGTTTTCCCATTTCCCTGCAGGCCATTAGAATGTCTGGAAGGCAAACAAGGAGAGGCAGACAGTCAGGAGCCAATAAAAGAGGGCAAGCAGGCTCTGTGTCTAGAGACAACAGTGCTGGTCGTGGACGCGGTGCATCGCCATCAGCACGTGGCCATGGGACACGCTTGTCCTTTTCGGCAGCTGGACGTGTTGAGCCGCATCATGCCGAAGACTTGGTAGAGTGGATGACCAAGCCCTCCTCATCCTCCTCATCCTCTCTCACCCAGGCTCAGGGTACTGGCAAAGCAGCTGCCAAAGCGTCCTCTTCCCTGGTATCAATGTCATCATCAGTCACTCCTTCCCTAGACCAACCATGTCCTCCTGAGGAGTCCCCCGAACTGTTTGAGCACAGTGTTGGGTACATGCTCCAGGAGGATGCCCAGCGTTTCGAAGGGTCTGATAATGATACCCAGCTAGAGGAAGGCAGTAGCGTGAGAGCAGAGAGAGGGGATGCTCAAGAAGGACACCAATCTGGCAGTCATGTTCCAGCAGCTGCAGCATACTGCCAGATTGGCTCCAGTGATGAGGAGGGAGGGGATGATGAGGTCACTGACTCCACGTGGGTGCCTAATAGGAGAGAGGAGGAGGAGGAGGAGGAGGATGAGGAGGAGGCACATCTCCAATGAGGCAGGATGCCCTCGGGGGGCCAGCGTAAGGGCAGCACACCGACGGAATCACACCGCAGAGCTCCGCCTGTGCAGGGCGCTGCCTCTGCCCGTTATTCAAAAAGTTCTTTGGTGTGGGCCTTTTTTGAGTCGAGTGCATCAGATCGCACAGCTGCTGTTTGCAACATATGTCTCAAGCGTATATCGCGTGGCCAAAACATCACCCGCTTGGGCACCACATGCTTGACCAGACATATGTTGACCTGCCATGCAGCTCATTGCCAAGCCTACCTTAAAGACCCACACCAAAGAACAAAGCTGACCTCTTCTTGCACCGCATCAGCTGGGATCTCCAACCCCACTATACCTACAGTCCTCTCTGAAACCTGCTCTGAGAGGAATGAAGGTGTAGAATTAGGTGTGTCACAGCCAAGTACTTGCAGGCACTCTGCTAGCAGTACACCGACGTCCGATTCTAGCAGGCAAATTTCCCTGCCCCAGCTGCTGGACCGTCGAAAGAAGTTCACTCCCAGCCATCCACATGCCCAGCGGTTGAATGCTAGCTTGGCTAAATTGCTAGCGCTTCAACTGCTGCCTTTTCATTTGGTAGACTCGGCCCCCTTCCGTGAGTTTGTGCAATGTGCGGTTCCTCAGTGGCAGGTTCCCAAACGCCACTTTTTCTCACGGAAGGCGATTCCGGCTCTCTACCGGCATGTGGAAGGCAATGTCTTGGCCTCGCTGCACAGGGCGGTCAGCGGTAAGGTGCATATTACCGCTGACTCATGGTCCAGCAGGCATGGACAGGGACGTTACCTTTCTTTCACGGCCCATTGGGTCACTCTTTTGGCAGCTGGGAAGGATGCAGGACAAGGTGCAGTAGTGTTGGAGGTTGTTCCACCGCCACGCCTCCAAAATGCTACTACTGGTTGTGACACACCTCTGTCCTCCACCCCCTCCTCTTCTTCTTCCTCCGTGGCCTCTTCCTGTGCTTTGTCCTCGGAACCAGCGGTGCTCCGTAGGCGTTCAAGGGGCTACGCAAGTACGCAGGCAAAAAGATGCCATGCCGTGCTTGCGCTGGTGTGTTTGGGGGACAGGAGCCACACTGGGGCAGATGTTCTGTCTGCTCTGCAGGGGCAGGCCGAGAGGTGGTTGACGCCACGCCAGCTTAAGCCAGGAATGGTAGTTTGCGACAATGGCACCAACCTCCTCTCCGCTCTCCGACAGGGACAACTGACCCATGTGCCCTGTGTGGCTCACGTCCTTAACCTGGTGGTGCAGCGGTTCTTGGGCAGGTACCCGGGCTTACAGGATATCCTGAGGCAGGCCAGGAAAGTCTGTGTGCATTTCCGCAGATCTTATAATGCCAGTGCTCGCCTGGCTGAGCTGCAAAAGGAGTTGAACCTGCCCAAGAACCGCCTTATATGTGACATGCCCACCAGGTGGAACTCAACGTTGCCCATGCTGCAGCGGCTGCACACGCAGCAGAGGGCCATCAATGTGTACCTGTGCGACTACGGCACCAGGACAGGGTCAGGGGAGCTCGGTTTTTTTTCACCACGCCAGTGGGGCATGATCAGAGATGCATGCACTGTCCTGGCACCATTTGAGGAGGCCACAAGGATGGTGAGCAGTGACAGTGCATGCATCAGTGACACTGTACCTCTTGTCCACCTGTTGGAACATACGCTGCGTGGAATAATGGACAGGGCACTTGAGGCAGAACAGAGGAAGGAAGAGGAGGACTTCCTTGCCTCTCAAGGCCACCTTTACCCAGACAGTGTTCCTTCTGTCTCACCCATCACACAGGAAGAAGAGGAGGAGGAGGAGGAGGAGGATTGTGTCAGCATGGAGGTGGAGCCTGGCACTCAGCATCATCAGCAGCAGTCTTTTAGGGATGATTTATAGTCCCAAGAAACCAGTGGACTTGTACGTGGCTGGGAGGAGGTGGCTGCGGATCATGTCGTCCTTAGTGACCCAGAGGACTCCGGACTGAATGCCTCAGCTAACCTACGCTGCATGGCCTCCCTGATCCTGCAAAGTCTGCGGAAGGATCCTCGTATTCTTCGGATCAAGGAGAGGGACCATTACTGTCTGGCCACTCTCCTTGATCCATGGTACAAGGGTAAGGTTGCGGACCTTATCTTACCATTGCAGAGGGAGCAGAGGATGAGACAACTCCGGGAGGCCTTGCAGAAAGGTCTGTGCAACGCGTTCCCAGAGACTGGGAGGTTACAAACTCCTGGTCCTGGACAACGAGTTGCTGAGGCTTCGGTCAGTCAAAGAAGGAGCGGTGGGGAAGGTGGCCGTCTGACCGATGCGTTCAGACAATTCTTTAGTCCGCAGCCCCAAGGTATGATCGGTTCCAGCAACCATCGCCAGCGTCTGATATACATAGTGCAGGAATACCTAGGGGCAAGGTCAGACTTGGACACCTTCCCCACCGAAAATCCTCTGGCTTACTGGGTCTTGAGGATGGATCACTGGCCAGAGCTTGCACAGTATGCAATTGAGCTACTGGCCTGTCCTGCATCCAGCGTTCGTTCAGAACGCACATTCAGTGCTGCTGGAGGATTTGTCACGGATCACAGGGTGCGCCTGTCCACCATCTCTGTTGATCGACTGACCTTCATAAAGATGAACCAGTCTTGGATCACCACCAGCTACCAAACACCTGAAGCTGATATAACAGACTAATTTATTTTCAAATGTCACATCCCTTCAAGACTGATGCTGATGCTGAGAGACTGTCCTGTTATGTTGACTGACTATCTTCCTCCTCCTCAATGATCTGATTGATGATGATAGCTTGGAAGAACATTTTTGTTTCTGGGTGCCGCCACCAGTGGCTAAGGCCCAATTTTTCAGCCCCTGTTTAACAGGGGCGTGTTGTTACAATTTTTTATGCAATGCTTTGCAGCAGGGCTCATTCCTGCACTCCAACTAGAGTATCTGGGAGTGGTTACAGTGTCGTGGCACCAGCACCAGTGGCTAAGGCCCAATTTTTCAGCCCCTGTTTAACAGGGGCGTGTAATTACAATTTTTGATGCAATACTTTGCAACAGGGCCCATTGCTGTGCTCCAAGTACAGTATCTGTGAGGGGTTGCAGTGTTGTGGCACCAGTGCCTAAGGCCCAATTTTTATGCCCCTGTTTAACAGGGGCATGTAATTACAATTTTTTATGCAATGCTTTGCAGCAGGGCTCATTCCTGCACTCCAACTAGAGTATCTGGGAGAGGTTGCAGTGTCGTGGCACCAGCACCAGTGGCTAAGGCCCAATTTTTCAGCCCCTGTTTAACCACTTAACGACCGCCCACTGTAAATATACGTCGGCAGAATGGCACCGACAGGCAGAATCACGTACATATACGTGATTGCCTTTGTATAGTTGGGGGGTCCGATCGGACCCCCCTTCTTTACAGTGGGTGGTCGTTTTACCTTTGGGATCGATCCGGCATGAGGGGATGGCCGTTCGATTCCGGCCACCCCCTCTCGATCGCTCCCGGCGAATGAGAGAGCTTCCCCTGCCTGCCAGGCAGGAGGAAGTGATGTCATCTCTCCTGCGGCGCTCACATATACCGAGCGCCGTACAGGAGAAGATGCAGGTTAGTACACAAAACAGCACACTGACACCAGGACACATAGGCACATAAATCGCCCCCCCAGGCCCCCCCAGACACCCCCAGATCACCCCCCAGCCCCCAGTCACAGTGTCACTGATTGCAGTGACCATTTATTTAGTGATCACTGCAATCAGTGACATTTGTGACTGTAAAAGTGTCACTACATTTAGTTTTAGGTCCAGTGTAGCCCCTTAACCCCCCCTAATAAAGGTTTAACCCCCTGATCACCCCCCAGATAACCCTTTCACCCCCTAGCACCGCCGTCGCTAAGCAATCATTTTTCTGATCGATGTCTTAGCGTCGGTGATGCTGATCGGTAGCCAGTAATTTTTTTTAGGTTCGCCGCAGGTTTTTATAGCGTCGGGTACCCCCATATATTACCTAATAAAGGTTTAACCCCCTTGATCGCCCCCCAGGTAACCCTTTCACCCCCTATCACCACTGTCACTAAGCGATAATTTTTCTGATCGATGTCTTAGCGTCGGTGATGCTGATCGGTAGCCAGTAATTTTTTTTAGGTTCGCCGCAGGTTTTTATAGCGTCGGGTACCCCCATATATTACCTAATAAAGGTTTAACCCCCTTGATCGCCCCCCAGGTAACCCTTTCACCCCCTATCACCACTGTCACTAAGCGATAATTTTTCTGATCGATGTCTTAGCGTCGGCGATGCTGATCGGTAGCCAGTAATTTTTTTTAGGTTCGCCGCAGGTTTTTATAGCGTCGGGTACCCCCATATATTACCTAATAAAGGTTTAACCCCCTTGATCACCCCCCAGGTAACCCTTTCACCCCCTAGCACCGCCGTCGCTATGCGATCATTTTTCTGATCGATGTCTTAGCGTCGGTGATGCTGATCGGTAGCCAGTAATTTTTTTTAGGTTCGCCGCAGGTTTTTATAGCGTCGGGTACCCCCATATATTACCTAATAAAGGTTTAACCCCCTTGATCGCCCCCCAGGTAACCCTTTCACCCCCTATCACCACTGTCACTAAGCGATAATTTTTCTGATCGATGTCTTAGCGTCGGTGATGCTGATCGGTAGCCAGTAATTTTTTTTAGGTTCGCCGCAGGTTTTTATAGCGTCGGGTACCCCCATATATTACCTAATAAAGGTTTAACCCCCTTGATCGCCCCCCAGGTAACCCTTTCACCCCCTATCACCACTGTCACTAAGCGATAATTTTTCTGATCGATGTCTTAGCGTCGGCGATGCTGATCGGTAGCCAGTAATTTTTTTTAGGTTCGCCGCAGGTTTTTATAGCGTCGGGTACCCCCATATATTACCTAATAAAGGTTTAACCCCCTTGATCACCCCCCAGGTAACCCTTTCACCCCCTAGCACCGCCGTCGCTATGCGATCATTTTTCTGATCGATGTCTTAGCGTCGGTGATGCTGATCGGTAGCCAGTAATTTTTTTTAGGTTCGCCGCAGGTTTTTATAGCGTCGGGTACCCCCATATATTACCTAATAAAGGTTTAACCCCCTTGATCGCCCCCCAGGTAACCCTTTCACCCCCTATCACCACTGTCACTAAGCGATAATTTTTCTGATCGATGTCTTAGCGTCGGTGATGCTGATCGGTAGCCAGTAATTTTTTTTAGGTTCGCCGCAGGTTTTTATAGCGTCGGGTACCCCCATATATTACCTAATAAAGGTTTAACCCCCTTGATCACCCCCCAGGTAACCCTTTCACCCCCTAGCACCGCCGTCGCTATGCGATCATTTTTCTGATCGATGTCTTAGCGTCGGTGATGCTGATCGGTAGCCAGTAATTTTTTTTAGGTTCGCCGCAGGTTTTTATAGCGTCAGGTACCACCATATATTATCTAATAAAGGTTTAACCCCCTGATCGCCCCCCAGATAACCCTTTCACCCCCTATCACCACTGTCGCTAAGCGATCGTTTTTATGATCGTTGTCTTAGTGTCGGTGATGCAGATAGGTAGCCAGTAATTTTTTTTTAGGTTCGCAGTCAGGTTTTTATATAGCGTCAGGTACCCCCATATATTACCTAATAAAGGTTTTAACCCCCTAATTGCCCCTAGTTAACCCTTTCACCAGTGATCATCATATAAGTGTTACGGGTGACGCTGGTTAGTTAGTTTGCTTTTTATAGTGTCAGGGCACCCGCCGTATATAACCCAATAAAGGTTTAACCCCCTGATCGCCCGGCGGGTGATATCAATTAGGTTTTAGCGTCAGAGAGGGTCTGCGTCACACCCCAGGCAGTGTCAGGTTAGTGCCAGTAGCACTAACACCCACGCGTGAAGCATACACCCCCCTTAGTGGTATAGTATCTGATCAGCTCAATATCTGATCTGATCAGATCTATACTAGCGTCCCCAGCAGTTTAGGGTTCCCAAAAACGCAGTGTTAGTGGGATCAGCCCAGATACCTGCTAGCACCTGCGTTTTGCCCCTCCGTCCAGCCCAGGCCACCCAAGTGCAGTATCGATCGATCACTGTCACTTACAAAACACAACACACATAACTGCAGCGTTCGCAGAGACAGGCCTGATCCCTGCGACTCCAGTGCTGTAGGAGGTGATTTCACCACCACAGTTAAAAAAAAGCATATATGCCGAAGCATTGGGGCAGCAGGAGCAGAGGAGCGATTTTGCTCCTAATGCCGCGTACATACGGTCGAAATTCCGACGGAGGCTTGCCCGTGGAAAAGTCTGACCATGTGTACGCGGCATAACTTTTGCGAGAAGATGCCCCCATGCTTCGGCATATATAAATGGTGCATGTATGCCCATCATTAGAAGTGGGTGGATGAAGGGCGGTATTCTAATGGTGGGCATACCCACCGATCAATCTTTTTTTTTCGTTCAGCCAACAGGCTGCATGAAAAAAAAGATTACAATACATGTCCAACAAGGACCAGCAACGTACTGGTATGTTGCTGGACTTTGAATGTTTATACCAGAATGATGCCTGCGGGTTTAGGTATCATCTTGGTATCATTCTTTTCAGCCAGCGGCCGGCTTTCATGTAAAAGCAATCCTAGTGGCTAATTAGCCTCTGGACTGCTTTTACAAGCAGTGGGAGGGAATGTCCCCCCCCGGATATAAAAAGCGCCATTGGGAAATTGGGAAAGCATTTTATCACACCGATCTTGGTGTGGTCAGATGCTTTGAGGGCAGAGGAAAGATCTAGGGTCCAATAGACCCCAGTTTTTTCAAAAAAGAGTACCTGTCATTACCTATTGCTATCATAGGTGATATTTACATTCCCTGAGATAACAATAAAAGTGATAAAAATAAATAAATATGGAAGCAACAGTTTAAAAATAAAATAAAAAAGCAAAATTAATAATAAAAATAAATAAAAAAAAGCACCCCTGTCCTGCCCTGCTCTTGCCCAATGGCGAACGCAAGCGTCGGTCTGGCGTCATATGTAAACAGCAATTGCACCATGCATGTGAGGTATCACCGCGAAGGTCAGATCGAGGGCAGTAATTTTAGCAGTAGACCTCCTCTGTAAATCTAACGGGGTAACCTGTAAATGCTTTTAAAGGCTTTTAAAAATGTATGTAGTTTGTCGCCAATGCGCGTTTGTGCGAAATTTTAAAGCATGTCGTGTTTGGTATCTATGTACTTGGCCTAAGATCATCTTTTTTATTTCATCAAACATTTGGGCAATATAGTGTGTTTTAGTGCATTAAAATTAAAAAAAGTGTATTTTTTCCCCAAAAAATGCGTTTGAAAAATCGCTGCGCAAATACTGTGTAGAAAAAAAAATGCAACACCCACCATTTTATTCTGTAGGGCCTTTGCTTTAAAAATATATATAATGTTTGGGGGTTTTCATGTAAACAAAAAGTGTCAAAAAGGGCTTTGTCTTCAAGTGGTTAGAAGTGTAAGCTTCCTAATGTTGTGTATAAAATTCCAGAACAGTTCAAAACCCCCCCAAATGACCCCATTTTGGAAAGTAGACACCCCAAGCTATATACTGAGAGGCATGTCGAGTCCATGGAATATTTTATATGTTGACGCAAGTTGCGGAAAAAATAATTTTTTTTTTTTTTTTGCACAAAGTTGTCACTAAATGATATATTGCTCAAACATGCCATGGGCATATGTGGAATTACACCCCAAAATACATTCTGTTGCTTCTCCTGAGTACGGGGATACCACATGTGTGAGACTTTTTGGGAGCCTAGCCGCGTACGGGACCCCAAAAACCAATCACCGCCTTCAGGCTTTCTAAGGGTGTCAATTTTTGATTTCACTTCTCACTGCCTATCACAGTTTCGGAGGCCATGGAATGCCCAGATGGCACAAAACCCCCCCAAATGACCCCATTTTGGAAAGTAGACACCCCAAGCTATTTGCTGAGAGGTATTGTGAGTATTTTGCAGATCTCGCTTTTTGTCACAAAGTTTTGAAAATTGAAAAAAAAAAAGAAAAAAAAATGTTCTTTCTTCATTTTCAAAAACAAATGAGAGCTGTAAAATACTCACCATGCCTCTCAGCAAACAGCTTGGGGTGTCTACTTTCCAAAATGGGGTCATTTGGGGGGGTTTTGTGCTATTTTGGCATTTTATGGCCTTCAAAACTGTGATAGGTAGTGAGGATTGAAATCAAAAATTTGCGCCCTTAGAAATCCTGGAGGCGGTGCTTGGTTTCCGGGGTCCCGTACGTGGCTAGGCTCCTAAAAAGTCCCACACATGTGGTATCCCCGTACTCAGGAGAAGCAGCAGAATGTATTTTGGGGTGCAATTTCACTCATAACCATGGCATGTGTGAGCAATATATCATTTAGTGACAACTTTTTGGAATTTTTTTTTTCTTTTTTTTTTTTTTTGTCATTATTCAATCACTTGGGACAAAAAAAAATATTCAATGGGCTCAACAGGCCTCTCAGCAATTTCCTTGGGGTGTCTACTTTCTAAAATGGGGTCATTTGGGGGGGGGTTTTGTGCTATTTTGGCATTTTATGGCCTTCAAAACTGTGATAGGTAGTGAGGAGTGAAATCAAAAATTTGCGCCCTTAGAAATCCTGAAGGCGGTGCTTGGTTTCCGGGGTCCCGTATATGGCTAGGCTCCTAAAAAGTCCCACACATGTGGTATCCCCGTACTCAGGAAAAGCAGCATAATGTATTTTGGGGTGCAATTCCACATATAACCATGGCATGTGTGAGCAATATATCATTTAGTGACAACTTTTTGTAATTTTTTTTTTGTCATTATTCAATCACTTGGGACAAAAAAAAATATTCAATGGGCTCAACATGCCTCTCAGCAATTTCCTTGGGGTGTCTACTTTCTAAAATGGGGTCATTTGGGGGGGTTTTGTACTGCCCTGTAATTTTAGCACCTCAAGAAATGAGATAGGCAGTCATAAATTAAAAGCTGTGTAAATTCCAGAAAATGTACGCTAGTTTGTAAACGCTATAACTTTTGCGCAAACCAATAAATATACGCTTATTGACATTTTTTTTACTAAAGACATGTGGCTGAATACATTTTGGCCTAAATGTATGACTAAAATTGAGTTTATTCGATTTTTCTTATAACAAAAAGTAGAAAATATAATTTTTTTTCAAAATTTTCGGTCTTTTTCCGTTTATATCGCAAAAAATAAAAATCGCAGAGGCAATCAAATACCATTAAAAGAAAGCTCTATTTGTGGGAAGAAAAGGACGCAAATTTCGTTTGGGTACAACATTGCATGTCCGCACAATTTACAGTTAAAGCAGCGCAGTGCAAAATTCTGAATTCACCTCTGGTCCTTTAGCTACCAAATGGTCCGGGGCTTAAGTGGTTAACAGGGGCGTGTAATTAAAATTTTTCATGCAATACTTTGCAACAGGGCTCATTGCTGTGCTCCAAGTACAGTATCTGTGAGGGGTTGCAGTGTTGTGGCACCAGTGCCTAAGGCCCAATTTTTCTGCCCCTGTTTAACAGGGGCATGTAATTACAATTCTTGATCTAATAATTCACAGCAGGGCCCATTCCTGCGCCCACCAAGACTAACTGTGAGGCCTTACAGTGTTGTGTCAACACCACCACCACCACCACCACCAAAGGCCCAAATTTTCAGCCCCTGTTCAACAGGGGCATGCAATTACAATTCTTGAACTAATAATTCACAGCAGGGCCCATTCATGCACCCACCAAGAATAACTGTGAGGGCTCACAGTGTTGTGGCAACACCAACATGTAAGGGGCAAATTTCAGCTGAGTATATACGGCAGGCCCCTACTTTCAAACATCCAACTTACAAACGACTCCTCCTTGCAAACGGAAGGATACAACAGGAAGTGAGAGGAAATCTACCCCTAGGAAGGCAAATTCTCTCCTGTAAGAGTTAATATGGGAAAAAAAGTGTCTCCTCTCCACTGATGCTTTATCACCAATTCTTGTTTCAATAAAAAACCTAAATTTTCAAAAAACATTTGTCATTAGGACGGAAAGTGAGGTGAACTGTTCTGAACAGGTGCACACTGCACAGACAGCAAAACAAATGTTACAGGGGTGATAACCCTTCCCTATGTTTTCCAAAAAGCTTAAAAATAGATTTTTTGGCTGGAGCTACACTTAAACAATGTACCTGTTCAAAATTACAAACAGATTCTACATAAGAACAAACCTATAGTCCCTTTCTTGTATGCACCGCCTGTATACAGCTGTTCAGAGTATATAGGGCCTTTTTTATTTTGTGTGCGGGGTTCCCCTTAATATCCATACAAGACCCAAAGGGGCTGGTAATGGGCTGGGGTAGGGGGGGGGGGTGTGTGATGGGGTAGCTATGCCATTTTTCTTAAAGATTTTCATCCATATTACCGGGACCAGACATTACATTAAAGCCGCAAGCAGTTTTAAATGGCTTTTTTTCCTTTAGAAATGTAATTTTGTGCAGGGACAGTTCTAAACACGGGAAACACGTGGCACTTCACAGGCATACTTTAGACACCCCCAGGTACGATATTTAAAGGAATATTTGACTTTTTTTTTTCACTTTATGCATCATTAAAATGACTGCTCCAGAAAAATGGCCGTTTTTAAAACTTCTTTTTGCATTGATACATGTCCCCTGGTGCAGAACCCGGGTTCCCAAACCCTTTTTAGGACAATAACATGCATGATAGTCGTCATAATTAGCACTTTAGATTTCGAACATTCGCATCCATTGTATTTAATAGGGTTCTAAAGTTCGTGCGAACTTTCGGTCCGTTCGCGGGTTCTGGTGCGAACCGAACCCGGGGGTGTTCGGCTCATCACTAGTGAGAGAGTATGGAATGGCGGTACACAGTGTGATATTGTATCGAATGTTGATTTTTAATCGTTGTTTGTAAGTGCATAGGGTTAAGGGGAATTTGATTACGCTATGAGGATTGTTTTGCTTTATGTTTGAATCTGAGGAAAACACCTATGATCACATGAGTGAGATTAACGTGATTTGGAGTGTACCAATGCATGGTCCTGGTCTTTTAATTGAGATACCCTGGATGATGATTCCCTGAGATTGTTTGGGCATAAATATCCAAAGCAGTATTTGACAGATTTCTGTGGGAGTGGAATCACGCGGTGCGGTAAAGATGGATTTTCCATACACCTGATGCATTTTTATGAACTGTTATTCAAGCAACTTGATCTGATATTGTCTCACTAGGTGTTTTGCACTATTGTCATCTAACGGTGTACAACATTTTTTGGAAGCGCTGCTTTGCCTTAAGGAATCTATGGCTTATGGATTATATTGTATTGTATTAATATAGTGGCTTGAAGCGTCAGATAAGTGACCCTGTTTACTTTATTTTGCTATATTTTATATATATTTATATATATGTTTGCCCTCTCTGAGTTTTGTTTTGATTACATTTTCGGAATTTCTGATTACAATCTTGTTAATAGATCATATAAAATGTATTAAATGTATGTCAATGTATTTTCTGTTTTTCCTTCATTGTTCTTTGTTAATTTGCAGGAGTTTGAAAGAATTTATGGTAAAAAACTAAATTAGATACATTGAAGGCCTTTCAGGAAATCTCAAACATCACCTGACTGCAGGATGTCCAGTGACCCGATTGTGAGATGTTCAGCTGCACTACAGTACCCAACATGTGAACAGAGAAGTCACATAACCACATGTATTGACAGTACTCATTTTGTGTTTAGATGTACTGTATGATTTACAGAATATCCAGCATAGTGTCAGTTTTTAAAGGTAAAAACCTTTTTAGATGTAGTTTTTTTTTTTATGTTCTTTGTTTTTTGTTCACTTATAGAATGTCCTTCATTGCAGACTGACAACCGGATATAAGCTTCCTAATCCAGGAGATCACATTCAGGGCTTTAGTGTAAATTTCTCATGAGAAAACTAAAAGGACTCCCATTGTTCACCTGCTGCAAATGCTAGTCACTCAGCTGTCATGTTGACCCACTAGCTTTAATTTCTGTATATTGAAGCAAGAGGTTCACAATAACAACTATCAATTTCAAAAAGAAAGCTCAGCAATGGTGGTCTCCATGTTTCACATTTGACAGGTTTCCATTAACAAGTATATGACAAGAGAACAACCTCCAAACTACTGAATAGCAGAACCAGTCTATCATTCATTGATTATTTAAGCCATATGACCTGCAATTGTTTGGGTATGGAATATATAGCTAAAATAACCAATGAAAATCAAGCAAGAGATTCTTCATAATATTTCCATAAAACCCATTCCCTGGATTGCAAGGTTTTGTATGCTGGATTTGATTCTGCAAAGGTGATGGGTAGGCAAAACAGACCTAGTTTTTAACATTTTTGAAGATTTGAGGATCCATCTGTTGGACATCCAAACCTGTGTACTATATGCACCTTCCTGTGGCAGCACTAGAAGGTTAGGTTGTGCCTGCATTAAATAGAAAATAGAAAATTCTGTTAAATTTCTTGCCTGTTTTTAGCATCTACAGTATTAGCAGATCCTGCTTTTTCACACCAGTTTATCTTCAATACACTAATTTTCCATATTTCTTTATTGATTTTTCAACCTTTTTCATACATGGTACAGTACATATACTCACATCACATAAACGGTCTCAGTGTGTTCTATTACAAAAAGTTATTTAAAATATGGCCTCCACAGCAATAAATATATAAGACCATCATAAAAAAAAAAGAAAAAAAGAAAAAAGGAGGGTCTGGAGAGAGAGACATTTATCCCTTTATCTTGATATCTAGTCCTCTCATAAGTCTACCCCTCCTTCTCTTTACTTCCCCCGAAGTCTGAATTTTCACCTAAGATAACAGGGACAGTAACGAATGAGGAAAAGGAGAAAATCAAAAATTACACAGGAGGTAAGGGGAAAGAGTAAGATAAAAGGAGGAAGAAGGGAGACGGGAAGAAAAACAAAGAGGAAGAAAGAAAGGAAGAGAGGGAGAGAGACAAGGAGAGAAGGGGAGAGAGAATAAAAAAAAGGGGGAAAGGGGGGGGGAGACAACCTCCTCCCCCCTTTTTGTGTTATTACGTGTACCCACCTTATATTTTACTTTATGTGTTCAGATCGCAATTAGTGGAGCTCATTGAATTCATCCCTTTGTGTACTAGATGTGTAGAAATATTTATTCCCCATCTCCCCCCTCCTCCCTCCCAAGCCCTCCTCCCTCCCATGGTATGTGCGTCTCCCTTGTGGTCTTTTTAAATGTTTACCTTATGTGCTTCCATTCACATAGTATAGTAGAGCTCTCTTATCCAAGTGTTCATATATCCGATTGTTAAAAACCCATTTCTCCCTGTGTCATTCACAAAAAAAAAAAAAAAAAAGAAAAGGGGAGGACTTGTCTTCCCCCCTCCCCACCATATTCCCCCCCCCCCACCTCAATCTCTCATAATATTGATATATATTTCTGATTCCTTAAACTCTCTCCATCCTCTCCATGTCCTCTTAAATCTTGATCTACAATCAATCATTCTGTATAGACAGTAGTTCCTCCATTAATCTGATTCTATCTACTTCTTTAAGCCATTCCTTTACTGAAATAGACAATACAATAACGATCCCTGAACCTATCCTAAAATTGTTGAAAAAAAGCTTTAATGGCTGGGCCAAGAATTTAACCTTTGAATGGATTTAAATTTCAAAACTACCCCACAAGCCTTTTCTGTCCAATAAAAAAACAGGGTTGTGTCTGCTACAAAATGAAAGCGCTTTGGGCCTGAAGCAACCTATAAAAGAAGTTCTTAACCTGTCCAGCAGGGGTGGGCCTTTTTTTGTTTTCTTCCAGAGGTAGGGGCGCCAATGTTATCCAACACTCTACGTGTGTCAGATAGCATGCCCCTTGCTATCCAACACACCTTTGACATGACATCAACTCCCAGCCTCTCCACCACCTCCAATCATATAATGCGTTTCATTCCTTTAGAAAATGCAAAGCATTCTCTGAATGGAGCCCAAGCTAAGCCAACATCCTGTGTTTAGAATGCAACAGGCTATCCGCTCAGCATGGGACCCAAAATCAAGCAGAGATCATCACTGGAGTATCAGTGTTACCTTCCAGGGGCATCACCCATGTATGGTATATACATGGTTACATTGGTCCAAGCTAGACCAATGTAAGTTGTATAAAATATCCATACCTTGGATTCCACTTTATGTGTCAGATAACAGAAATCAGAGCTTGGGAAGAAAGCAAAGAATAAACTCACTGCCTGCCAAACTCAACTTCTTCTTTTACATGCTGCTTCAGGCTCAGATATTTAATTATTGCGACACGGTCAGTTTAATGAAAATTTCAAGTCAAAACCTTTTGTATTGTTTTGGATAGAGCGGGGAAGGGTCGGATCCTCAAGTTGTTATTTCTGTCTCTGTTGGGTAGATTCATTCTTTCTATATGCTATGGGGGCAGCTGTTGTTAGGACAGACAGTGATAGGATATACAGAAGAAGTGGTATATATTTTGCCTGGAAGTGGCATGTTCACTGTGGACCTAGAAAGGCTTTTGAGTAAAAATCAATGAAGATGATTTGAGGTCATTTGAAGCCTATCAAATTTACTGAGAAAGACGGTATGGTCTGAAAAGAATTAGCCCATCATCCCAAGAAATAATGAAATAGCAAAAAAAAGACCCCCCCTACGGGACTTTGAAGGCCCAAGTATACAGATGGTACACAAAGTAAGTGATATCAAATCTCAAATACAAATTTTATTAAACAATATTACTTAAAAAACAAAATTACAGCTGGTGTATTATTTTGGCAACCAAAGAAGAAATATATACGTGAACAGTGTTCTACAATTCCTGTTGACATCATGATGGTCCAACAATGACCAGTCAAAACAGAGTCACCCCATGGAGCCACTTAATTGTCATTTTCTACTACTATTTGTGTACTATCTGTATACCTGGGCCTTCAAAGTCCCGTAGGGGGTCTTTTTCTGTATTTCATTTGAAGCCTATCAGGGCCTCTGCCCAGTTATCATTTCCCTGCCCCATGAGAGCCCTTTAGTGTCTATTAGAAGTATTCTTACTACAGAAGATGCTCTGGAAACTCAGGATTATATAGAAGGATTTTTCAAGATAATAAAGGTAATAGCAGGTATCTAGCAATGTTCAGTCTTAGGCACAAATATTTTACAATATCTGACTTTCATTCACTTTAAGATACAGGTTATGGCATTTACAAAAAGCTAAAATAAAACTTCTAAACTGCTGAAAGAAAGTAGAATCCCTTATCAGTGAACCATGAGAAGTTTGCTTTAACCAGTGTGTAGGTGCTTCACTCTACACTGGCTGTTGCTGGCTTAGACTGGGTCTCCACAATTACCGCTTCCTATGCCTGGAGATGGTACCTACTATCCAGAAACAGAGATGTTAGGGACAGAGTGACTAGTATACAATGAATACAATTTCTAAGCTACATCTGCATATAGTAAGAACAGCAATATCTTTGAATGACATTTTTTTTATTATACTTATCTTTATATTGTTAGCTGTAGCAACTTTGAATAGTATCACTCCTTTTGTTATTGGGGAAACTTTGTTTGTACCCCTGTAGTAAAGCACATTGTTTTCAGTTTTCAATAAATTGTAAGATGTCTTGACCAATGGATTTCTGTGTGGCACATGTGACTGTATTTATTTCTTAAACCAGACAAAAGTCATCAAAATAAATTATCCATTTAAATCAATGAGACTCGCATTGTTTACAGGGTTTGTCAGGGGCACGCTAAAAAAAATGAGGAATTTCAAATCACATTTTAAAAATAGTAGTGTCTTGCTTTTGAAATAGGAGTTATTACAACCATATCATATCAAGAGTGCCAGATTTCTCCAAATGTAGAGGGTGGTGTAGAAAAAAAGAGAGGAAATTGGGAAGGTCTTTCTTATAACAAAGGGCTTAATTATAGAAAATTGCTTCTCCTAGTTCACTGTCATATTTGTGTTTTTCTGGAATCAGATTTTTCTGCAGTCATAGCACCATGACAAGTAGAGGTGTCAAATATTCCAAGAGTACTTTGTGCACCTGTGGCAGCAGATCTTCCACGCTCTCCAGGCTACCCAAGCTCATGAGCTCCTGAGCACCATTACCACCTTCTAAACTTATGCCAGAAGCTCCATGGGCAACTGCAGATAAACGGAAACCACTTTCCTATATAATTATGATAATGTAAGAAGATTCTGTGTATGGTCAGTCAAAGTTTCAATTAGTTTAGTCCACAAAAAAAAAAAAATCTGGAAATTCTGGATCTCGACACTGCTTGTGATCTGTGATGTCACATGAAAAAGCACAGGGCCTATGGCAAGTGGCAAGCCTCCAATTCTGTGTAAAAAAATGTGATTGGGAACCCTCTACTCCGTTTTTAACTAAATGGAAAGTACAGTGCAAGCAGACCATCAGACGGTTGTTTACACAATATGCAACATAGATCAGCAATTGTGTTTCAGCAGGGTATATGATGTGCACAGAACCCAAAGAAATTCCACATATATACATTTTAGGCAACTTGATATGCTGGGTCCTTACGTTTTAGGCATCATTCCGTATAGATTTATGGAACCTTGGATTAGGCTGTGCCTGTGCACTTGCTTTATAGAAGGAGTAGACATAGTTGAGTGCCCATGCAAATATGTCTGAGCTCTGACCATCATGTAGGTCTCTCTAAATATTGCATAAGGTCAAGAGAGGGGGTGGGGGAGGGTGTCCAATAATTGGGATGTACTAACATCACTGTGGCACGCTGCACTCATATAATGTCAAGAGGAAAAACAAAAGCTCTGGACAACGTCCACCAATATTAAAATTTTTACGTTTGAAATTAGTGTGATTTTAACAGAGCTATAGAACTTTGACAAATGAATGGCATCAGAAGTGTGCGCGACATTTTTTTTTACATAGTTAGAGAGGTTGAAAAAAGACATGTCCACCGAGTTTGTGTTTGATTCAAATATTTGTGCAGCTTATTTCCATAATTGGTGTAATACAGCAAAGCTTTAACAGCTCCAGTACTGCAGCTGTCTACTTCATATCTATCTTGTTCAAGGACCTGCTCTAAGCTTTGTAAAATTCTAAAATAATATGTTTCTTTCAGCGGTGAGCACAGCACCTGCCCGTTTTAAACCAAGGTAATAACAGATGGTGCTGCAACGGACTAAGATTCATTTAATAGTTTTCTCTTTGGGGCAGGGAGTCTCTGCAAGTTTATGTTTGTCTGCCAGAAAATATTTTCATGGAGTATATGAAGTTTAAAATGATACTAAACCCATCTTTTTTACAACTTAATTCAGGAAGTACAGATGTACATTTAATTTATAATCTGCTTCCATGGAACAACACCATTTATGTATGCACAGGTGGTCCCCGAACCACTGCCCTCTTCTTAACCTGTTTTGGGGTGTCTACCAACTTAGCCAGTCACAAAGAAGATGCCTGTCTGTGAGCACTTTCAGCTAGGGCTGTGTGCATCCATCTTGACAAACAGCTGCTGGAGCCAATTTTTCACCTTTCCCCTACAAGGAAGTTTGGGGGTGGAATAGAGCATAAGAGACTATAGGAAAATGGAAACACACATGGGAGAGATGGAAGTGCTGCAAACCCTGGTGTATATGATAATGGATGTTTTCCCCAATGGGGCTTTGGACAGCAATATAAATGTGATCGAAAAATTGTATGTCGAATACTTTTATTCGACATACAATTTTTCGATCACATTTATATTGCTGTCCAAAGCCCCATTGGGGAAAAACTTCCATTATTAGATCATAAGAGACTTAGCTATGATGACAAGGACAGCAAGTAAGTGTTTGGAGATGGGGGAGGGTTGTACTGGGGTGTGTTTTACCCTAATGTTGTTACTGCATTAAGTTAGAAAACCTTTAGTACTGCTTTAAGTCACATTCTCTTCTCTTCATAAAGCTTATGTCCCAAAAAATCTATACGTTTGAAATAAAAAGTTAAGAGAGAAGTTTGGAGTTAAAAAATAAATAAACCTTGATCCAGCACATACAACCAAAAACACCCTAAAAATTTGCACCCACCACTAAACCAGTCTAAGTCCTGTAGTATAACCTATCCTGCACCAGAAGCAGTTGCACTAAAAGCTACCAGTTCTGTACCAAAACGTAGTATTATCTAGAATTCCAGAAGCAAGCATTCCAGACGAGCTCCCCTTGCAGCTCTGCCCTGAGTACCCCTGAATATGGTGATAGAGGAGTAAGGCTAAAAGTAGCACAGGTTCCATGGCCAGGTATCAGGTGACAGAGTAAACCAGACTGTAGCCAGTAGCATAGCAGTGGAGGCACACTAAGAAATGAACAAGGTCAGAATTCACAGAGCAGGGTGAGCAATGGGAGATCAGTCAGCAAGTGCAATAACACAGAAGCATGGATCGAGGAGAAGCTGAAGAACATCCAGCGATTACCAGATATCAATACTTTCTTTAAATAGGCAGTTTCGCGCCATCCCCAAGTTTTCGCGTACATGGGCATGCGCCAATGTGCACAGATGGCCCACATGGTCATACACAGATGCGCCGACATGTGAGTGCAGTGCACTTCAGCTTCTGGCGCATGTGCACAGCTATTGGCTTTACAGGCAGCGGCAGCACTACCTCACCCGCTGTCTGCCGTTCGGTCCGGCACTTACCCCATCTAGGTGGCAGGTGGCGGGCTGCGGGTAGCGGCTCCGGTGTCCTCTTGTCCAGCACGACGGCTTCCGCCTGATTCCTGATTGGTGGGGAGGATTTAGTGTGAAAATAGCGAATATCCATTCGTTATCGTCACACAACTGGGTGGGATCGGGGCGAAGTGCTCTGTGCCCTGAGCCCACTCTTTTTTGAAAAAACGAAGAAACACACCCCCATTGGAATCCATAGTCTGGCGCCCTGTATGTAGATCAGGGGGCTGGACACATAAATAGAAGGGTGGCGCCCATGCGCCCCTAATGGACGTGCTGCCACTGACTGGCTTCCTGACAAGCATATTTCACTAAATGTTGCAAAGGTTTTCTCAAGATTTTCATTCTGCACAAATGTGTTGCTGATAAAGGAAGTTCAGAAATTCTTGAGACCCAGTACACTTAGAAATATACTGTAAGTCTAGGGAACTGCCAGGGGTGCTCATATATCCCCAGAAACCTGCTGTATGTTTGCAAATACTCTTAATGAGTGCTCCAGGGCAAATGTACACAGGCAAGATTACACTCATGCGACTGAGCAATTTCACCTCTGGAAATTAGGTCATATGCAGCACTTTGAAATCAATAATTTGCAAATGAGCCAGTTGCCAACAAATGGTTAAATCACTCAGGCAGCATGAAATAACTCTGCCATGTTGTTTAGGCCTTGGGGACATTATATTATATCGCTGGCATAAAACCATCTGAAAACATACATACTGTATATCAACAAACAATGCTTAATTAACATCTACTTAAACTAAGTTGCCTTGCTGGTGTACATTTTGTCTAATACCTTTGATTTTACTTACAAACAGAAGCAGCATAATTAATCAAAGCAACCAGATGCATTTTTACATAAAAGCAAGCATGAAAACCCCTATGGATATGCTGTTAAGATTATGACTGCAACGTTGAGTTTGCCCTTTCAAACAATACTTTGCTACTCATCATTAAAGCCCAGTTCCATTTTTTTAAATCCATTCCAAAGAAGCTCTGGCTGCAATACATACATCCTTTCTGGAGCTGTCATCCAAAGACTCACTGCTCCATGATCCAATGCCACGCTTGTCCTGGGTGGAATGTGCTGTTCATCCAGTTCCTGTGAGTGCAGGGTATCATGGCCTTTGGGGGAGCACAATCAATGCACATTGAATTCATAGTATGATGATGACACTGATATCATTACATTAGCAATGCTCTCTGCAACATTAGGGGAGATATCAACCAAAGCTAGGTGCTGCACATCGTGTGACTGGCCAGATAACATCAAAAGAAAAGCAAATATACAAAATAAATGAGGAAAAACTTAATGTGGGGGCTTTTGGGGGTTATTTCAAAAACACTGATTCCTACCTTACTGCTGATATGAAGAAGGGGCAGATAAGCCAAATGATCTGTGTATAGAATGCTTTTACAGGTCCAACTTCTTAAGGCTCCCTTCAGTCCAGCTGTATTTTGCTAAATATTTAATATATTGGAAGGAGCTTTGAAGGGGTCAAAGGGTGCGTGTGTGCGTTGTCACGGTTGTGTGTTATGTCGCGTACACACGATCGGAATTTCCAACAACAAATGTTCGCTGTGAGCTTTTGGTCGGATATTCCGACCGTGTGTAGGCTCCATCGGACATTTGCTGTCGGAATTTCCGACAACAAATGTTTGAGAGCAGGTTCTCAATTTTTCCGACAAGAAAAGGAAATTCCGACCGTGTGTAGCCATTTCCGACGCACAAAAGTGCTGAGCATGCTCGGAATAAATTTTACGCATGCTCAGAATCATTGTACTTAATTTTTCTCGGCTCGTCGTAGTGTTGTACATCTCCATCTCCGCTATCTTGACCATCGGAATTTCCGAGCAACATGTGTATCCAAAACAAGTTTGAGCCAACATCCGTCAGAAAAAAAAAACACGGTTTTGTTGTCAGAAATTCCCATCCTGTGTACGCGGCATCAGTTTGCATTTTTTAGGGTTTTTCGATATGTGCAAAGGGAGATCACACAAACAATTGTAGATATATATATATATATATATATATATATATATATATATATATATATAAACATATAACCACTTAAGCCCCGGACCATTTGGTAGCTAAAGGACCAGAGGTGAATTCAGAATTTTGCACTGCGCTGCTTTAACTGTAAATTGTGCGAACATGCAATGTTGTACCCAAACGAAATTTGCGTCCTTTTCTTCCCACAAATAGAGCTTTCTTTTAATGGTATTTGATTGCCTCTGCGATTTTTATTTTTTGCGATATAAACGGAAAAAGACCGAAAATTTTGAAAAAAAATGATATTTTCTACTTTTTGTTATAAGAAAAATCGAATAAACTCAATTTTAGTCATACATTTAGGCCAAAATGTATTCAGCCACATGTCTTTAGTAAAAAAAATGTCAATAAGCGTATATTTATTGGTTTGCGCAAAAGTTATAGCGTTTACAAACTAGGGTACATTTTCTGGAATTTACACAGCTTTAAATTTATGACTGCCTATCTCATTTCTTGAGGTGCTAAAATGGCAGGGCAGTACAAAACCCCCCCAAATGACCCCATTTTAGAAAGTAGACACCCCAAGGAAATTGCTGAGAGGCATGTTGAGCCCATTGAATATTTTTTTTTTGTCCCAAGTGATTGAATAATGACAAAAAAAATAAAAAATTATAAAAAGTTGTCACTAAATGATATATTGCTCACACATGCCATGGTTATATGTGGAATTGCACCCCAAAATACATTCTGCTGCTTCTTCTGAGTACGGGGATACCACATGTGTGGGACTTTTTAGGAGCCTAGCCACGTACGGGACCCCGGAAACCAAGCACCGCCTTCAGGATTTCTAAGGGCGCAAATTTTTGATTTCACTCCTCACTACCTATCACAGTTTTGAAGGCCATAAAATGCCAAAATAGCACAAAACCCCCCCAAATGACCCCATTTTAGAAAGTAGACACCCCAAGGAAATTGCTGAGAGGCCTGTTGAGCCCATTGAATATTTTTTTTTTTTGTCCCAAGTGATTGAATAATGACAAAAATAAATAAAAAATTACAAAAAGTTGTCACTAAATGATATATTGCTCACACATGCCATGGTTATATGTGGAATTGCACCCCAAAATACATTCTGCTGCTTCTCCTGAGTACGGGGATACCACATGTGTGGGACTTTTTAGGAGCCTAGCCACGTATGGGACCCCGGAAACCAAGCACCGCCTTCAGGATTTCTAAAGGCGCAAATTTTTGATTTCACTCCTCACTACCTATCACAGTTTTGAAGGCCATAAAATGCCAAAATAGCACAAAACCCCCCCAAATGACCCCATTTTGGAAAGTAGACACCCCAAGCTGTTTGCTGAGAGGCATGGTGAGTATTTTACAGCTCTCATTTGTTTTTGAAAATGAAGAAAGAACATTTTTTTTTTTCTTTTTTTTTTCAATTTTCAAAACTTTGTGACAAAAAGCGAGATCTGCAAAATACTCACAATACCTCTCAGCAAATAGCTTGGGGTGTCTACTTTCCAAAATGGGGTCATTTGGGGGGGGGGTTTGTGCCATCTGGGCATTCCATGGCCTCCGAAACTGTGATAGGCAGTGAGAAGTGAAATCAAAAATTGACACCCTTAGAAAGCCTGAAGGCGGTGCTTGGTTTTTGGGGTCCCGTACGCGGCTAGGCTCCCAAAAAGTCTCACACATGTGGTATCCCCGTACTCAGGAGAAGCAACAGAATGTATTTTGGGGTGTAATTCCACATATGCCCATGGCATGTTTGAGCAATATATCATTTAGTGACAACTTTGTGCAAAAAAAAAATAATTGTATTTTTTCCGCAACTTGTGTCAACATATAAAATATTCCATGGACTCGACATGCCTCTCAGTATATAGCTTGGGGTGTCTACTTTCCAAAATTGGGTCATTTGGGGGGGTTTTGAACTGTTCTGGCATTTTATACACAACATTAGGAAGCTTACATCCACTCTTCTAACCACTTGAAGACAAAGCCCTTTTTGACACTTTTTGTTTACATGAAAACATATTTTTTTTTGCAAGAAAATTATGTTGAACCCCCAAACATTATATAAAAATACACTTTTTTTATTTTAATGCACTAAAACACACTATATTGCCCAAATGTTTGATGAAATAAAAAAGATTATCTTAGGCCGAGTACATAGATACCAAACACGACATGCTTTAAAATTTCGCACAAACGCGCATTGGCGACAAACTACATACATTTTTAAAAGCCTTTAAAAGCATTTACAGGTTACCCCGTTAGATTTACAGAGGAGTTCTACTGCTAAAATTACTGCCCTCGATCTGACCTTCGCGGTGATACCTCACATGCATGGTGCAATTGCTGTTTACATATGACGCCAGACCGACGCTTGCGTTCGCCATTGGGCAAGAGCAGGGCAGGACAGGGGTGCTTTTTTTTTTTTTTTTTTTTATTATTAATTTTGCTTTTTTAGTTTATTTTTAAACTGTTGCTTCCATATTTTTTTTTCTTTATCACTTTTATTGTTACATCAGGGAATGTAAATATCCCCTATGATAGCAATAGGTAATGACAGGTACTCTTTTTTGAAAAAACTGGGGTCTATTGGACCCTAGATCTTTCCTCTGCCCTCAAAGCATCTGACCACACCAAGATCGGTGTGATAAAATGCTTTCCCAATTTCCCAATGGCGCTTTTTATATCCGGGGGGGGACATTCCCTCCCACTGCTTGTAAAAGCAGTCCAGAGGCTAATTAGCCACTAGGATTGCTTTTACATGAAAGCCGGCCGCTGGCTGAAAAGAATGATACCAAGATGATACCTAAACCCGCAGGCATCATTCTGGTATAAACATTCAAAGTCCAGCAACATACCAGTACGTTGTTGGTCCTTGTTGGACATGTATTGTAATCTTTTTTTCATGCAGCCTGTTGGCTGAACGAAAAAAAAAGATTGATCGGTGGGTATGCCCACCATTAGAATACCGCCCTTCATCCACCCACTTCTAATGATGGGCATATATGCACCATTTATATATGCCGAAGCATGGGGGCATCTTCTCGCAAAAGTTATGCCGCGTACACATGGTCAGACTTTTCCACGGGCAAGCCTCCGTCGGAATTTCGACCGTATGTACGCGGCATTAGGGGCAAAATCGCTCCTCCGCTCCTGCTGCCCCAATGCTTTAGCATATATGCTTTTTTTTTTTTAACTGTGGTGGCGAAATCACCTCCTACAGCACTGGAGTCGCAGGGATCAGGCCTGTCTCTGCGAACGCTGCAGTTATGTGTGTTGTGTTTTGTAAGTGACAGTGATCGATCGATACTGCACTTGGGTGGCCTGGGCTGGACGGAGGGGCAAAACGCAGGTGCTAGCAGGTATCTGGGCTGATCCCGCTAACACTGCGTTTTTGGGAACCCTAAACTGCTGGGGACGCTAGTATACATCTGATCAGATCAGATATTGATCTGTTCAGATACTATACCACTAAGGGGGGTGTATGCTTAACGCGTGGGTGTTGGCGCTACTGGCACTAACCTGACGCTACCTGGGGTGTGACGCAGACCCTCTCTGACGCTAAAACCTAATTGATATCACCCGCCGGGCGATCAGGGGGTTAAACCTTTATTGGGTTATATACGGCGGGTGCCCTGACACTATAAAAAGCAAACTAACTAACCAGCGTCACCCGTAACACTTATATGATGATCACTGGTGAAAGGGTTAACTAGGGGCAATTATGGGGTTAAAACCTTTATTAGGTAATATATGGGGGTACCTGACGCTATATAAAAACCTGACGGCGCACCTAAAAAAAAATTACTGGCTACCTATCGGCATCACCGACACTAAGACATCGATCAGAAAAATTATCGCTTAGTGACCGTGGTGATAGGGGGTGAAAGGGTTACCTGGGGGGCGATCAAGGGGGTTAAACCTTTATTAGGTAATATATTGGGGTACCTGACGCTATAAAAACCTGCGGCGAACCTAAAAAAAAATACTGGCTACCGATCAGCATCACCGACGCTAAGACATCGATCAGAAAAATGATCGCATAGCGACGGCGGTGCTAGGGGGTGAAAGGGTTACCTGGGGGGTGATCAAGGGGGTTAAACCTTTATTAGGTAATATATGGGGGTACCCGACGCTATAAAAACCTGCGGCGAACCTAAAAAAAATTACTGGCTACCGATCAGCATCGCCGACGCTAAGACATCGATCAGAAAAATTATCGCTTAGTGACAGTGGTGATAGGGGGTGAAAGGGTTACCTGGGGGGCGATCAAGGGGGTTAAACCTTTATTAGGTAATATATGGGGGTACCCGACGCTATAAAAACCTGCGGCGAACCTAAAAAAAATTACTGGCTACCGATCAGCATCACCGACGCTAAGACATCGATCAGAAAAATGATTGCTTAGTGACGGCGGTGCTAGGGGGTGAAAGGGTTACCTGGGGGGTGATCAAGGGGGTTAAACCTTTATTAGATAATTTATGGGGGTACCCGACGCTATAAAAACCTGCGGCGAACCTAAAAAAAATTACTGGCTACCGATCAGCATCGCCGACACTAAAACATCGATCAGAAAAATTATCGCTGAGTGACCGTGGTGATAGGGGGTGAAAGGGTTACCTGGGGGGCGATCAAGGGGGTTAAACCTTTATTAGGTAATATATGGGGGTACCCGACGCTATAAAAACCTGCGGCGAACCTAAAAAAAATTACTGGCTACCGATCAGCATCACCGACGCTAAGACATCGATCAGAAAAATGATCGCTTAGCGACGGCGGTACTAGGGGGTGAAAGGGTTATCTGGGGGGTGATCAGGGGGTTAAACCTTTATTAGGGGGGGTCAGGGGGCTACACTGGACCTAAAACTAAATGTACTGACACTTTTACAGTCACAAATGTCACTGATTGCAGTGATCACTAAATAAATGGTCACTGCAATCAGTGACACTGTGACTGGGGGCTGGGGGGTGATCTGGGGGGTGATCTGGGGGTGTCTGGGGGGGCCTGGGGTGGCGATTTATGTACCTATGTGTCCTGGTGTCAGTGTAGTGTTGTATGCACTAACCTGCATCTTCTCCTGTACGGCACTCGGTATATGTGAGCGCCGCAGGAGAGATGACATCACTTCCTCCAGCCTGTGTAAACAAGCACACAGGCAGGGGAAGCTCTCATTCGCCGGGAGCGATCGAGAGGGGGTGGCCGTAATCGAACGGCCGTCCCCTCATGCCGGATCGCTCCCGAAGGTAAAACGACCGCTCACTGTAAAGAAGGGGGGTCCGATCGGACCCCCCAACTATACAAAGGCAATCACGTACATATACGTGATTCTGCCTGTCGGTGCCATTCTGCCGACGTATATTTACAGTGGGCGGTCGTTAAGTGGTTAAATGAGAAATTATAGATATAGTGACAGAAGTTCAAATGCGATTAAATCAAAAGAATATATGGAGAGACCTAACTGCCGCTAGAATATAGATGCTCTTCCAAAGGTCCCCGCCTCTTTTCCAACTGTTTGGCAGACGATCAGGGCAGACATGTGCTTCTCGACATTCTTTTAGAGGACCAGCTTATTCCAGTTTGGGCTGTGGTAGATACAGGGCTAGTTTGGGAGTAAATGGCCAATCAAAGTTGTTTGGGCAGTGATATCACCTTTTAAGGAGGAGCTCGGTCATCCTGCATTCCTCCAACATTGAGTCAGTTAAGGTAAAGCCATACTTATGTCCTTATATGGCCCCTTGACTAGTGTGACGGACTGCCTGGCACTCAGCCTGGGTGCCTCCATCAAGATACAGCTTCCTCCACTCTGGAACCAGGTATTATAGCTGAATACTGTATTGCACCCAAGAACTAGACAACACTAGCTTAGGTGCAAACTGCAACTGACTTTATTGTAAATTCACACAGAATATATACCACACAATATCAGGTAAGAGCTTAATCACATTATCCTAAACAATGCAATTTGTAAACGGTAATATCAGTTGTACAGGACGCCGTGGCTGGGTCCTGGAAGGACGCTATATTTCCCCTCTGTTTGGGCTGTGGTTTCTTTAAGGGAACAGAAAGGGTTAACACACCTGTCCAAGGAAGTGGTTTAAGAGAGACAGGAAGTTTTAGGTGAGAGGAAGGAGTGTAGTGATGTCTCTGCATGGTGAATGGTGGACACTGCAAAAGCTGTGGAGGCTGTGAAAAGCTCTGGAAAGCTGTAAATGTACATGGCAGTGGCCTGCATGGAAGCCTGCTAGCTGGGAAACTTACCTGCAACACCAAGTAAGGACTGTTTAACTGCAACAGCAGTTATAAGCTCTACAAGTCGGTGAGACTGTTATTTCTTTTTGTTTTGCTGCTGTGAAGCCATTTAAGTTTAATAAACGTCCTTTTGTTTGAAAAGCCTGTGTCCTGCGATCTAGCTGGTTCCCCAAACGCTACACTGGTGCTCGAATGCGGGCAGGACAGAATAACAGGCATAAGAAGAAAAAGAAAAAAAAACGTTTTTTTTTATTTTTGCATTGAACTTGACATTGAACAGTTGAAAGGGACAGTACATTGGATATATGTCCTGGGTTAAAGCTGCACAAACGTTGAAAGCTGAAGCAATGGAGGAGCTAATTAAACAGCTGTCCCTGGCTAATATGCAAGCGCAAACTCGCCATGAGGAAGCAAATCAGCTGCAGCAAGAAAATACTCGCCTGTTGGTGACCCAGTTGGCAGCCCAGCAAGCAGCCCAACAGGAGGTTATGCAGGCTCAGGTGGCTGTCTTAAAGGAAGCAGTGCAGCAGCTATCTCAGGTTGGGGAGCAAGCGGCTGTTGCCCCTGGCAACCAGGTGACGGTGAGGGCAAGCCATTTTTTGCAGAAATTGTCCCTGAGCGATGATGTAGAGGCATTTCTTGCTACATTTGAGAGGACGGCAGAGAGAGAATGGTGGCCTCAGGACCAGTGGGCCGGCCTCATTGCCCCTTTTCTCACCAGAGATCCTCAAAAAGCCTACTTTGACCTGCCACCCGATGATGCTAAAGACTATCAAAAGTTAAAGGCAGAAATTCTGGCTCGTCTGGGGGTGACTACGGCCGTTCGGGCCCAACGAGTACACCAATGGAAGTATCGTCCAGATCGGCCACCTTGGTCTCAAATGCATGACCTGGTGCAACTGGTAAAAAAATGGCTGCAGCCTGAGGTGTTGTCGGGCCCCCAAATCGTGGAACGGGTTGTGCTGGACCGATACCTGAGATCCCTGCCAGACGACCTTCAACGGTGGGTCAGCCATGGAGACCCCAAAACAGCAAACCTCCTTGTTGAGATGGTGGAACGATATACAGTGGTGGAGGACCTGCTCGGACCTACCAAGTGCATAGGCCCCAGTCTACCACGGCCTGTTCGACCAACTGCTGCCCTTCGAAAGGATGTTCCAAGGAGTCCTGGAGCAAACACCCCGGAAGGTCAAGAGTCACTCCCGGTACCTCCTCAGCGTTCTGTTCCTGTTCGGAGAGGAGGGCATGTACAATGTTGGCGATGTCATTCCTGGGGTCATACCCGGGCACACTGCCCACTGCAAGAGGAACCCATGGAATGTGGGATTCTTCGGAGGGGGTCTTTTTATGCCCATAAAGTATGCACCACACAGCTCGACCTGGGTGAGGAAAAATTTGAGTGTGAAGTCCAAGTGAACCATCTCCCTGCCCGGGCTTTGTTGGACTCCGGAAGCATGGTAACCCTGGTTCATCCTAGAGTAATTGGGAAGATCGGTCCGGTAAGAAAAACCTTACGGGTGGTGTGCATTCACGGGGACACTAGAGAGTACCCTCTCATCTTGGTGACCATCTCCTCAGCATGTGGCACTGGTACTCAAGAGGTGGGGGTGGTAAAGAACTTGGTACATGATGTTATAATAGGACGAGACTGTCCGTTGTTTACAAAACTGTGGGAACAAGGAGAACAGTTCAGAGATTGAGAGAAACTAGCCTCCCTGTTCCTGCTGCTGAGAGGAATAACCCTGAACTGCCAAATGTTCTTAATGTGGATCCAAATGATGAAATTGCTAATAGTTGGGTTAATGGTGATGAAAGTAGAGCTGATACTGTTGAGAATGTCAAGATATGTGGTCCACAGACCTACCAAAACACTGAGGGGGGAGGACCTTCCCCACTTCAGGTAATGCTGGGGGAAGAGGACGAGGAAGTGGCCTCTACCCCTGCCCTGCCAGATTTGGGTGTTCCCCAGGGGGCGTTTGGTACTGCTCAGATGCAGGACCCCACTTTGGCCCATGCACGGGAACAAGTTGTAGTAGTAAATGGGGTTCCCCAAGAGCCAGGTGCGAATGAGCGGTGGCCACACTTTGCAATATATAATGAGTTATTGTATCGGGTTACCAAGGTGAGAGAAAATGTGGTAGAACAATTGTTGGTACCCCAACAATATAGACGAAAGGTTCTGGACCTGGCCCATGACGATGTGTTAGGGGGACACCTGGGAGTTGAGAAGACGGAGGCACGGATCACCGACCGGTTTTACTGGCCAGGTTTGAAAGCAGAGGTAAAGAAATACTGTACCTCTTGTTCCACCTGTCAGTTGACCGCTCCGGTGACCCACTTCCGGAGCCCTTTGATCCCTCTGCCCATAATTGAGGTCCCGTTCGAGAGGATAGCCATGGATATAGTGGGTCCCTTGGTAAAGTCAGCTCGAGGTTACTCCTACATATTGGTGATTCTTGACTATGCCACCCGATATCCTGAGGCGCTTCCCCTTCGGAATACCTCCTCTAAGGCTATTGCCCGGGAATTGTTCCAGTTGTTTACACGGACTGGTTTTCCCAAGGAAATACTAACAGACCAGGGCACCCCGTTTATGTCAAGAGTTATGGCCGATGTGTGCAAGCTGTTCCGGATTAAACAGCTGCGCACATCGGTCTATCATCCCCAAACGGACGGGTTAGTGGAACGCTTTAATAAGACCCTTAAGTCTATGCTCAAGAGAGTGGTACAAAGGGATGGGAAAGACTGGGACTGCCTGTTACCAGCTCTCCTGTTTGCTATCAGGGAAGTGCCCCAGGCCTCCATGGGATTTTCGCCCTTTGAGTTGGTATATGGGCGGAGACCTCGCGGACTACTTGACTTTGTTAAAGAGGAATGGGAAAGTGAACCTGTTCAGCATAAGAGTGTTCTTGAATATGTCTCCCAAATGCAGGAAAGGATCCAAACTGTGATGCCACTAGTCAAGGAGCATTTGCGAAACGCCCAGGAGGCTCAACGACGGGTCTATAACAGGGCTGCTAAAATAAGGCACTTCCAAGTGGGGGATCGAGTAGCGGTGCTAATTTCCACTGTGGAAAGTAAATTCTTGGCCAGATGGCAAGGTCCCTTTGAAGTTGTGGAAAAAGTGGGAGAGGTAAATTATAGAGTCCACCAGCCAGGCAAGAGGAAACCATATCAGATATATCATGTCAACTTGTTAAAGCCCTGGACCGACAGGGAACCGGTGACCTCCCTGGCTAGTGCAAGACTTGAGTCTCAGGTTGGGGTGGAGAGTGTCCAAGTAGCAAGTACCCTGTCTAAAATCCAAAGTCAGCAGGCAAAGGAGTTCTTGCAGAGAAATAAAGAAAAGTTTTCAGACTTGCCAGGGCTAACTAGTGTTATAAAACATGATATTATCACGGAACCTGGAGTCAAAGTTTTTGTCCGGCCCTACCGCATCCCAGAGGCTCAAAGGAAGGCCGTTTCATAGGAAGTGAAGAAGATGCTAGACCTGGAGATCATTGAAGAATCGCAGAGTGAGTGGTCGAGCCCGATTGTGTTGGTACCAAAGCCCAACGGGACTCTGCGATTCTGCAATGATTTCCAGAAACTTAATGAGGTTTCACGGTTTGATGCCTACCCCATGCCCCGGGTAGATGAGCTTATTGAGAGACTAGGTCCAGCCAGGTATATCACAACATTAGACCTTACCAAGGGGTATTGGAAAATCCCGTTGACTAAGGCTGCTAGAGGGAAAACTGCTTTTTCTACCCCAGAGGGGAGTTTTCAGTACAAACGAATGCCTTTTGGACTGCAAACTGCTCCAGCCACTTTCCAGCGAGCAATGGATAGGATTTTACGACCTCACCGGGAGTATGCCTCAGTGTACTTGGACGACATAGTCATTTTTAGCAGAGACTGGGAATCACACTTGCCCAAAGTCCAGGCAGTACTGGACTCTCTTTGGAAGGAGGGGTTTACAATAAACCCTGAAAAATGTGCTTATGGGAATGGAGGAGGTGAAATACCTGGGCTATATTGTGGGTAGAGGGGTGGTGAAACCTCAGGTTAGCAAGGTAGAGGCTATACAGAATTGGCCCCGCCCCCTCACAAAAAAGCAGGAACGTGCATTCCTGGGCATGGTGGGATACTACAGGAGATTCGTACCCAACTTTGCCACATTGGCGGCTCCATTGACCGATCTGACTAAGGGTCGGAAATCGGTCATGGTGGAATGGAATGCAGATGCTGAAAAGGCTTTTTTGGAGCTCAAGTCAGCACTGTGCCAACACCCTGTCCTGATAGCACCCAATTTTTCAAACAAGTTTGTTGTCCAGACTGATGCTTCCGATGTAGGATTGGGAGCTGTGTTGTCACAGGTTGTTCATGGGGAGGAGCACCCAGTAGTCTTCCTCAGTAGGAAGTTGACACCAGCGGAAAAAAACAATGCTATAGTTGAACGAGAATGTCTGGCCATTAAGTGGGCTCTGGAATCCCTCAGATATTACCTCTTGGGAAGGAAGTTTAGGTTGATTTCTGACCATGCCCCTTTAACATGGATGAGGCAAGGTAAAGGGACTAATGCCAGGATTACACGTTGGTTCCTGGCGCTCCAGGAATTTAAATTTGTAGTGGAGCATAGGCCCGGGAGACTGCATCAAAATGCAGATGCCCTCTCCCGAGTCCATTGTTTTAGCTCCACTGTTGCCTCCACCTCCTTGGCGTTGGGGCACAGGGGGGGGATATGTACAGGACGCCGTGGCTGGGTCCTGGAAGGACGCTATATTTCCCCTCTGTTTGGGCTGTGGTTCCTTTAAGGGAACAGAAAGGGTTAACACACCTGTCCAAGGAAGTGGTTTAAGAGAGACAGGAAGTTTTAGGTGAGAGGAAGGAGTGTAGTGATGTCTCTGCATGGTGAATGGTGGACACTGCAAAAGGTGTGGAGACTGTGAAAAGCTCTGGAAAGCTGTGAATGTACATGGCAGTGGCCTGCATGGAAGCCTGTTAGCTGGGAAACTTACCTGCAACACCAAGTAAGCTCTACAAGTCGGTGAGACTGTTATTTCTTTTTGTTTTGCTGCTGTGAAGCCATTTAAGTTTAATAAACGTCCTTTTGTTTGAAAGGCCTGTGTCCTGCGATCTAGCTGGTTCCCCTAACGCTACACAGTACATCTAATGAACAGCTAACATAAACAGTAATCTTAATTAAACAGTAAGTTAATTAACAACTAGTCACTAACAGCTAACAGTGATCTAATCAACATAAACATGACCCAAATAGGAAGCAAAACCACTCCAAAGGTCCCCCACACAAACACTTCCCAATTTGAGCCCTCTCAAAACCCAGGGCCCATAGTCAGTAGGCAAGGTGCTACCCTGCAGTCCCCTCCAAAAGCCCCAGTCCTTGTTGGGTCTGTCACATTTCTAGCCCATCAAAGTGAGATTAACCAGGTCCCAGACCTCCACCCAGACCCTCTGTCTGACCGCCAGCACTTCAGTTGTGAGGTCTTTACCATTCCGGGGCTTGGTCTACTGCTGGGGAGAGGGGCCGACTGCCCCATCTCCCTGGAGCTGTGAAGAAACAGTAGGTGCTAAGCAGAGGCCATTGGCACTGTGCCCTGTTGCCAGTGCTTCAACAGGGGACCCCAGATCCTCCACTCTGGCTGACTGTTGGGGAACAAGGATGGCTTCCTCTGCTCCCGGACTGTGGATCTGCTGCTGGGGAGGGAGGGCAACCACCTCCTCTCCCGAACTGTGGATCTGCCGCTGGGGAGTGAGGGCAGCTTCCTCCCCTCCCTAGTCCTTGAACTGCCGCTGGGAAGATGAGCCGACTGCTCTATCTCCCATAGCCTCATCCAGCTGCAGGGAAGAAATTTGTCTGGTACTGTCTCCCAGGTGCACGGATTCTTGCTGGGAAAGGAAGACAGTTTCTTCCACTCTGGCTGACTTTTGGGGAGGGAAGATAGCTTCCTCTGATCTCAGACTGTGGATCTGCCGCTGAGGAGGGAGGATGACCATCTCCCCTTCCAAGACTGTGGATCTGCCACTGGGGAGGGAGGATGACCACCCCCTCTCTCAGACTGTGGAACTGCCTATGGGGAAGGAGGTTAGCTTCCTCTCCTCCCTGGTCCTTGAATTGCCACTGGGGAGATGACCCAGCTGCTCCATTTCCCATACCCTCATCCGGCTGCTGGGATGACATTAGTCTGGTACTGTCTCCCAGGTGCATGGATTCTCGTTTTGTGTAGAGAGGGCAGACAGTTTTCTCCGCTCTGGCCGACTGTTGGGGAGGGATGGCAGCTTGCTCCGCTCTCAGACTGTTGATCTGCTCCTGGGGAGGGAGGACGACCACCTCCTATCCCTTCTCTCCCGCTGGGGCTGCTGCTGGAGAAGAAGAACCACCACCTTCTCACCCTGGAGTTCCAGTGAAAGCGTAGACGTTGGGCAGAGGTAGTTGACCCTCTGCCGGCTGCCAGCACTTCTGGGGGCTCACTAGGTTGTTCCTCCTCAGCAGAAAAGTCTATCAAATCCCCAGTCTCTGGAGCTGGTGGCGGATGATAGAGGTTCACTATCTCTTCGCCCTGGATCCCTGGAGCCGCTAAAGGTGCTTGGCAGAGGTTGGCAATGCCTGGCCCAATGCCAGTGCTTCTGCTGTAGAAGTTAGTTGTAACTCCATAGATGCTGCTGGCATGAAATCCCATGTCCCTGTTGGTGGTGTGGGAGAAAGGCTGGCTGTTTTTGGTGCTGGGCAGGGCTCAGTGATGTTCTGCCCTGATGTCAGCTCTTCTGCTTGAGACTCACTGGGTTGTTCCTCTTTAGCAGAAAAGTCTATTAAATCCCCAGTCTCTGAAATTGCTGAGAATCTAGGGCACAGGCTGGAGGCACTCGGGCCCAGTACCAGCACTTCGGTGGGTGATTCATAAACTATAACATCCATGGATGCTGGGGCATACTGTTGAGCTTCGTTGAGCAGTCTTTTATATGCTTGTTCTAGGTCCAAGTCCCTTCTCAATCCGAGCTCACTGGGAATTTCCAACTCCCTCAAATCTCGGATCTCCTCCCATCTCCACTCCGCTGCACTACCAAAATGTGGCTCCTCCTGAAGCATCTCAAATATCAATCCCGGCCGCAGTAGTCATAGCCTTCTATGGGATCACTGTTTTTCATCCACAGACACACTTGGGTAGCATACCATTGCAGCGCCCGATACCCATCATCCAGCACCATTTCCACCTGGATAAGCCTATCCAGCTCCATCAGCCATTCCACCTGATGATGCACTCCTAGGAATGGTATACGCAAGTCCAACTGCAGCCAGTACAGTTCCATGGATGTAGGGAGGACCTTTCCACAGTAGTCTTGCTGCAGTTTGAGAGCCTCCACCCAGAGCTCCAGGCGGATCACATCTCTCAATTCCAGTACATCCCAGAAAGAACCAGGCTCTCTGTATTGGAAGAACATCTCATGAATTCGCCACTGGAACTCTGCTTCCATGGCGACCGTCTCCTGGAACAGGCTCTCTGTATTGGGAGAGCATCTAATGCATTTGCCACTGGAACTCCGCTTCCATGGCGACCTGCTCCTGGAACACTTCTTTGATATCACTCGACACTGGGTCTCGGTGGTGGTTTGGACTGCCTATAGGGAGGAAGCAGATCCCACTGCTGCCATCAAATGTGACAGACTGCCTTGCACCCAGCCTGGGTGCCTCAGTCAAGATACAGCTTCCGCCACTCTGGATCCAGGAACCAGGTATTATAGCTTAACCACTTGCCTACAGGGCACTTTCAGCACTGTTACACTTTGAATGACAATTGCGCGGTCATGCAACACTGTACCCAAATGAAATTTTATAATTTTTTCCCCACAAATATAGCTTTCTTTTGGTGGTATTTGATCACCTCTGTGGTTTTTATTTCTTGCGCTATAAACAAAAGAAGAGGGACAAGTTTGAAAAAAAATATATATTTTTTACTTTTTGCTATAATAAATATCCATTCTTGTTTAAACAAATTTTTTCCTCAGTTTAGGCCGATATGCATTCTTCTACATATTTTTGGTAAAAAAAATTGCAATAAGCGTATTTTTATTGGTTTGCGCAAAAGTTATAGCGGCTACAAATTAGGGGATAGATTTATAGCATTTTTATTATTTAGTTTTTTTTTTACTAGTAATGGCGGCGATCAGCGATTTTTATTGTGACTGCGATATTGCGGCGGACACATCGGACACTTTTGACACATTTTTGGGACCATTCACACTTATACAGCGATCCCTGCTATATAAATGCATTGATTACTGAATAAATATGACTGGCACGGAAGGGGTTAACACTAGGGGGTTAAATGTGTCCCCTAGGGAGTGATTCTTACTGTGGGGGGAGGGGACTGACTGGGGGAGGTGACCGATCTGTGTCCCTATGTACAAGGGACACACCATCGGTTTCCTCTCCTTGACAGGACGTGGATCTGTGTGTTTACACACACAAATCCACGGTCCTGCTCAGTTTCTTCACCATTGCGGGTGCCCGGCGGGCATCGCGGCCGCCAGGCACGCGTATCGGGTCCCCCAGTGACGCGGCGGGCGCGGGTGCCCCCTAGCGGCTCGGGAAGGCGCGACGTCATATGATGTCCACTCAGAACGAGAGGCACTTCGTCCTGCCGTCATTTGACGGCGGCCGGTAGAGTAGTGGTTAATATTGCACCCAAGAACTAAATGACACTAGCTTAGGTGCAAACTGGAACTGACTTTATTGTAAATTCACACAGAATATATACCACACAAATTCAGGTAAGAGTTTGATCACAGTAACAATGCAAGCTGTAAACAGTAATATCAGTACATCTAATGAACAGCTTACATAAACATAAATCTTAATCTTAATTAAACAGTAAGCTAATTAACAACTAGTCACTAAAAGCTAACAGTGATCTAATCAACATGAATCAATACACACATAAACATCCCACAATAGTTTGGTAACGAGGTGAAGTGGACACCATCCTAGCAGCCAGACAGAAACAATAGGTTTGGGGATTGGGGATTCACACCTAGAGGCCTGCAATGGGGAATTTTACAATGAGAGAAATACACCGTAATAAACTGATTACACATACCAGCAAGAGACCTCAGAATCAGGTTGTTTTAAGCTAATCATAATCTTCTGCTTAGAGTCTCTGAGTCTGGGGGCAGGTCGGAGTTGAAGCAGTCAATGCTGGTTTTGGCAAAGAAGCCCCAAATCTGTATCCAGGTCCTGTGTTCCAAGAGTCTGCATGTTTTTGGGGAGACATGAACCAGAATCTAAAGCAAAACCACTCCAAAGGTCCCCCATGCACATACCTCCCTTATAATAGAGGCCCCTTAAAAGACAATCAGTAGGCAAGAGGCTACCCTGCAGTCCTCTCCAAAAGCCCCTGTCCCGGTTGGGTTTGCCACAACTAGGTCTTAGAGGAGGCATTCTTATACATTAGTGAGCCACAGGTAAGGAAAAATATGTTTCTCCATTAGTGTGCACTTTTAAAAAAACAGCAAGATTATTTTTTTTAGAACCCACCACACTTTTTAAAGTGTATGTTCTTAGCCTGATGTGCTGAAAATGAGTATGCTCAAGTGAAAAGTGTCATGAACACACACACAGGTTGAACTGGATGGACTGATGTCTTTATTTAACCTTACCAACTATGTGACTATACAAAAACAGAGTGACAAAGAAATTAGTTAATCACTGCTGATTATTTTTCACTGTCCAGTCACAGATGGGAAATGGGTCCATGACATCCTAGGCTCAGAGGACATGGGTTGAATAATGCTGGCTGTCATGCAGCTGAGAAGACTGAGGACATGAAGTGGTGGAAAACAGACAGTTCATAGTGCTGTTAATTTACATATAAATGTAAGTCCCTGCCCTCAAGGAATAGAGAGGGGCCGAACACCCCATGTTTGGTTCGCCGCAGAACTCCCGAACAGAGGAAAGGTTATAAACCGAGCGGCGAACCCCATTGAAGTATATGGGAGCCGAACAGGAAAAATCAACAGTGCCCATTTTGAAGGCTTATATGCAAGTAATTGGCTATAAAAGGGGTATGGGGGTCTGGGTACTGCCCCGGGGGCCTTGTATCAATAATAAAAAATAAAAATAAATAGTTTTTCAGGAGCAGTGATTTTAATAATGCTTAAAGTGCAACAATAAAAATAAAAAATGTCTTTATATATAAATGTGCCTGTAAAGTGGCGCATCTGTAGCATGCAAAAAAAAAATGCTACAGCAAAAGTGGCATTTCTAAAGAAAAAAAAACAAGTCAAATCATTTGGATTTGGAGGGGAACCCCACGCCAACATTTTTTTTTAAAACAGCGTGGGGTCCCCCTCAAAATCCATACCATGCCCCTATCCGGGTATGCAGCCTGGCAGGCCAGAAAAGGGGGAGGGGACAAGCAAGCGCCCCCCCACCTCCTGAACCATACCAGGCCACATGCCCTTAACATCCTCAAAGCACCTTGTCCCCATGTTGTCCGATAAAGAATGAGTCTTCATTTACTTGTAGGTGTACACCTAGTCTTAGTAAGTCACATTTATATACCTTGACCTGAAGACCATGATAACCATCAAAACTTCTAAATTTCTTCTTTGGCTTCACTGTGAGGGGAGCTGATATATATTGAACTACTCTGTTTAGGGTTTCCTAAGCTAGGTGTTTGATTCGTCCCACCTACATTTGGAAGAAACTTGCAGAATATAGGGCAGAGAGATTCAAATGACCAGTATGAATATTTATCGTGCCCTGGCCAGAAGGTGGCTGGGGCAGTGCTAAATACTTGGGATACCTTGGCAGAGTGTTCTTTCCTATCCAAGGAGATCTCCAGTTCTCCTGGGGCTGCTGCCCCTAGCAGAGAGTTAATGAGACAAGAGGTTTCAGTCTGGGCCTCAGCAGGAGCTGGGCTGAGGGCCTGGGGGAGATTGCTAAAAGATTATTTGCTCGGGGGCACTGTCCTGAATGAGGTAAAGAAATTATACCGCTCTGAAAGCTGCTGATCCCTCGGATTGCTCCCGCCCTACTGAAACCGACAGGTGCTGGCTCTGCACAGGTGTATGAGATAAGAAAATATCCTGGACTGCCGCACTCCGTTGAATGTAGTCTTTATTGAATAAAATCAAAAGTAGTCCAAAACTGTACAGTCAAAATAAAAGGTGAACAACAGGAGAAAGGTGGCTAACGCATTTCACATCATGAGATGCTTATTCATATCACATTCTAGCCAGGATATTTTCTTATCTCAGGCACTGTCCTGAAGTTCTGTTCTGGAGAAGCGCAGCACTGGTGAGAGAGTTGTTAACCTTTTATCTACCTGTATGACAGGAACTAAGTCACTCAACTACCCACTGTTGCCATACTCTCTCTCTCTCTCCAGGCTATTGCCCACCACATGTGTCCCATCATTAGTTTACCCTAGTTTTCACTCAAGCTTACCCTACTCCTCTGCATTGGCTCTATACTGGATTGTGTACCATGCTTTTCTTAAAGAGTATGTAAACCCAATATTTCATATTCCGTATATGTACCTGCTGTACCATGTACCTTTAAGAACAAGTATCATGTTCTTTGTATTGGTTCCTTTGTGTGAAATCCCTGGTGAAAAATTGACTACACTAGCTGGAGCGCACACCGCAGCATCTCGGAACAAAGGGAATGCGATCACTTGTAAAGAAACGGAAAAAAGGTATTTGTAATTTCTTTTATATCTATACACAAATGGTTTCCCTTTCATTTAAATTTTAAACTGAATATGTTGTTTTACAAGGTGAAGGTTTACAATCACTTTAACTGCCTTCCTGTTGAATTCACAAGTTTGGACCCAGGTACCTTTGCTAACTACTACATATGAATTTTTCTACACCAGTCTATATCAAGATATATTTAGTGCACTTTTCCGCTCTGTTGATCCATTGTATCCTAATCACTTTGCTTATTGGTATGTCAATCGTTTATATGTTTCACTGGGTTGGTGGTGATTCTTAGTGGGTCGAGGGTAATTTTGAGGTGAAGCTTGAAATTGTGTGAGTTCAGCTGGGTGTGTCAGAGTGGTCAGGTTGGTAAAATAGTTAAGGCCAGTATCAGAGGACCCTAGTGGCTTCTTCGGCAGTGGAGCTACACCTCCAAGAGTACAGAGAGTGCTGGGCTTAGTTGTCAGAAAGTCCAGAATGCTTTGCAAGATAGGTTTCACCGATTCACCCCCTCCCTCCTGCTCCTAAAATCATAAACTAAAAACCTAAAACAAAAAAATTAACTGAATGTGCCAACTTATGATCTCCGGAGTGCTTTTTTAGGTAGTATCGACTGATGCCCTTTGTATGACCAAACTCCTGAAGGTTGCATGAATCCTACAATGGGCCCTTCTGACAGTTAGTGGGCAATGCCCATGGCACCAGCAAGTGACCCAACTATCCCACACTATAGAGCAGAAATAAACCTTAGACATTAGACCTTGGTGTCACAGTGTGTCACACAGTGTGTCACAGAGCCACAGTTGCTAGCAGATTTTTTTAATAAAAATATAGATTAGGTACAGGAGGGTGGAGTGCAGGGCTGGTACGGGGGGAGGGGGGCAGAAGGAGTGGATGCCCTGAGCGAAACCATGTACGGAAGGAAGAGGGGAGCAGTGCTGGAAGTGTGCTGCTAAAAACTTTCTGGGAAACAAGTGACTGTGACTACCGCCGGCTGCTCTACAATAGTGTAGAGCTGCCTGCAATGATGTGTCGGGTGCACTCCTGCACCCGGCACAAGCCTAGGACCCGGTCTTCCCTTCCCTGTGTCCGGGAAAGCCGCGGAGTAATCTCTGCCCGACAGGCGTTTTCGAGTCCTGGCAAGGCGTCATGTCACTGAGAGGCCAGCCGGGAGGCGGGAAGAGAAAGGACCATAGAGAGCTACTGGACAGCGCAGTGAGTGCGAGAGAAGGAACCAACCAGGCAGTGCATAAAAAAGTAAGCACATTAACATCTACAGAAAACGTGGGACGGAGGCGAGAGAGGTAAGAATAATAATTACCAATGGTATTAGTAATATGCAGCATGAAGGGGGTTAATGTACTGCCACTGGTCACTAATGTATTAGTGAACCGCTCCCACACCGCCCCAAAGATGCTGCTTGCAGGACTTTTTTTTCCGTCCTGCAAGCGCACCGCCCCAGTGTGAAAGCACTCGGGCTTTCACACTGGGGGAGACTTGACAGGCGCTTTAGCGCTAAAACGCCTGAAAATCGCTTTCAGTGTGAAAGGGGTCTTAGGCTCACCACACGTTACATTTTAATTGTACATTCTATGTTAGATCTACCAGCAAGTATGTAGTGCAAGGGTCTGCAAGATTGTATACAGATAGATTAGGTGGGTCCTCATATTACATCGTTTTGATATATCTAAAGTTGATTGTACATATGGTCAGATTGTAATGTGTGTGGTGAGGCTATGATAGGATCTGGTTAAATATTAAACTTTTGGGATAGACAATACAAGATCATTGGATCTATGATGGCTTTATGATTACAGGTTCACTGAACCAATCTCCATAAAGCGATTTATGTGTTTCCTACTTATTTTCCCCTCCATGTGGCATCTCATGCTTAACTCTGTTAAAAAATAAAACCAAATACATGAAATAATCATCATTATTACAATTATGATTATTAATGTACAAGTTGTCACACTTAAGTGAGAAATCCAGTAATAGGCTCATTAGGCTAATTTGGATATTGGAGCAAATTGTGTCTGGGTGGTATTTGCTTCATGAGCGCTTTGCCATTACACTCAAACTCCGCTGTGCAAAATGGCCTATTAGCCATTTAATACAAACATGACATGTTTGCGACAGTGTTATGCAGCTTAATACTGCATATCATTACATTAGTCACTAAACAGTTTATTATCCGCTAAGGAGCGCTTCCAAGCTTCAATTTATTGTGTGTTTAAAAAATGCAAAATAGATAATGATCTTAAATTGTAGGATATTATAATAAGGCATTCTTATGGTGCTGAATGATAACCGGTAAAAGTTTAACATGATCTCTACTCACCTGTTCATATAAAAAAAAATCCCCTATGATTTTTACAGATTGATGCATACAAATTAATAACATGATTTAAGGACTGGTTCACACCTATGCAATTTTTTGTGCATTTTCAGTTTTGCAGAAACACACTACAGTCCATTTAACATGGTTTCCTATTGGTCACGTTCACATCTATGCATTTTTTTTTTGAAAGGGCCAGGGACTTTTTTTCTGGTTTTTGTTTCCATAGACTTTAAGGCTGGATTCACACCTATGCATTATTAGTCCTTTTTGCATTTTGCAGGTTTGCACTACAGTCCATTTAACATGGTTTCCTATAGAACACGGTCTGTAGTGCAAATCTGCAAATTGCAAAAAGCACTAAAAATGCATAGGTGTGAATCCAGCCTTTTGGATCAAGAATGTGTATTGAAAATCGCAAAATGCATCTGGAGTATGCATCAACCGCAACCTGCATAGGTGTGAACCAGGCCTAAGGGTCTATTCACACTAGGTGCGGTAGGATGGCGTTGGGCGGCTATACCAGCGCAGTCCGACCGCAAAACCCCCAGGTCCGTAGTGGAGAAGGATCTTGGGGTTTTGGCAGATCATAAGCTCAATAATAACATGCAATGCCAAGCTGCGGTTTTCAAAGCGCGGAAAGTCCTTTCTTGTATTATGAGAGGTATGGACTCCAGAGAGAGAGAGATCATTTTGCCCCTGTACAAATCTCAAGTAAGACCTCATCTGGAATATGAAGTTCAATTTTGGGCACCAATTCTCAAAAAGGATATCGGGGAACTGGAGAAAGTGCAGAGAAGGGCAACCAAACTGATAAGAGGCATGGAGGAGCTCAGCTATGAGGAAAAATTAGTGAAACTGAATTCATTCTCTCTTGAGAGGAGGAGATTAAGGGGGGGTATGACCAACATTTACAAATATATAAGGGGTCCATATAGTGAACTTGGTGTTGAGTTATTCACTTTACGGTCGACACAGAGGACAAGGAGGCACTCTTTACGCCTAGAGGAAAACAGATTTAATCTTCAAATACGGAAAGGGTTCTTCACAGTAAGAGCTGTGAAAATGTGAAATAGACCCCCTCCAGAGGTGGTTCTGGCCAGCTCAGTAGATTGCTTTAAGAGAGGCTTGGATTCTTTCCTAATTGTACATAATATAACTGGGTACTGAAATTTATAGGTAAAGTTGATCCAGGGAAAATCTGATTGTCTCTCGGGGGGTCAGTAAGGAATTTTTCCCCCTGCTGTAGCAAATTTGATCATGCTTTGCTGGAGTTTTTTGCCCTCCTCTGAATCAACTGTGGGTATAGGATTGGGTATATGGGATAGTATGATATTATTATTATTATTTTTTTTTTTATGGTTGAACTAGATGGACTTGTGTCTGTTTTCAAACTGACTAACTATGTAACTATGTAACTATGTAAGACAAGGCATAATGCCTTTCTCTTACCTGGCCAGTTCAGGTCGTACATTTTTCTAGCACAACGCAGTGAACATAATGAACATAATGAAATGTCACAGTGTGACATTTCAATTAAGTTTGTTTAAAAAAAGTGAACAGTGTGATGCACCGCAATCTGCAAATTGGCACTGCAGTCATTCCACAGCATTGCATAGCACATCAACCACGTTGGCTAGTGTGAATAGGCCCAAAAAGTGTATGTAAACCCTCAGGATCCATAGACACCTTTTCGGTGCAATGTGGTGATGCTAATACACGAAGGCAAAGCAGCTCCAACACACATACATTACATCACAACACAATGCATGGTAATACACAACTGTGCAATGTGGTGCGCTGCATTGTTTTGGACATTTGCTACATTGCCAGTCCATTCATTTGAATGGGCTCCCTTAATGCAATGCAAGTTAATGCATGGAAAAAAAAGCATGTAAACCCATATTGATTCATGAAACGCACCAGGATCCCAAGAACTGAAATGGCCTCAACAATGAACTGTTATTTGCTCTCTTTATGTTTGTTTGATTAACAAGTGCAAAAAATAGCTGTTGGTCCTGCAAGTAATCCAGTCCCATCCTGTGTCATGTGTACTCTGCAGTTTTATCTCAACTAGTGTTGTCAACTCCAATTAGGGATTTAAAGGCTAAGCCCACCTTTGGGAAAAATAATAATAAATGCACATATTATTGCAGACACATTTTTAATTTTTTTCCCAAAGCAGCCTGAAAAGCATTGCACCCATGGTCAGTGGATTGCAAGTGCAATGTCAGGCTCCTGTAGAGAAGTCCTACAGATTTCTGCCTGTACCCTTGTATGGGCTGTCAGAGTGAAAGCTGCCGGGCTTGTGAATGCACTAAGAGGGTGCTCATCCAGGAACTCAAAGTTCATTGAGGACTGCAAGCTGTCTGCTTCGGTGGCAGACACGCGAATCAGGTTACATGTTCCACCCTAAATACGGGTTTAACAAATAACATATTCCAAAAGGTGAGTTTATATTTTAAGGACTGGTAAGCTGCAATTTTTTTACATTTTTGTTCTGAGGTTTGGACACACTTTAACAAGACTCATAATCTTAATAGGTTTCTATATGGAAGAAGTATTGAGAAAGCTGGCATTTCATTTTTACATGGTTACTAGACATTAGGGATGAGCCGAACACCCCCCGGTTTGGTTCGCACCAGAACCTGCGAACGGACCGAAAGTTCGCGCGAACTTTAGAACCCTATTAAATACAATGGAATTGAACATTCGAAATCAAAAGTGCTAATTGCCACAACACTGTAAGCCCTCACAGTTACTCTTGGTGGGCGGAGAAATGGGCCCTGCTGTGAATTATTAGATCAAGAATTGTAATTACATGCCCCTGTTTAACAGGGGCAGAAAAATTGGGCCTTAGGCACTGGTGCCACAACACTGCAACCCCTCACAGATACTGTACTTGGAGCGCAGCAATGAGCCCTGCTGCAAAGTATTGCATCAAAAATTTAATTACACGCCCCTGTTAAACAGGGGCAGAAAAATTGGGCCTTAGCCACCGGTGGCGGTGCCCAGAACCAAAAATGTTCTTACAAGCTATCAGCATGATCATTGAGGAGGAAGAGGATTGTCACTCAGCATAACAGGATAGTCACTCAGCATCAGCATAGGCAGTCTTAAAGGGATCTGACATTTAAAAAAAAAATATTTGGTTACATCAGCATCAGGTGCTTGGTAACTGGTGGTGATCCAAGACTGATTCATTTTTATGAAGGTCAGTTGATCGACCGAGTCGGTGGACAGGCGCACCCTGTGATCGGTTACAAAGCCTCCAGCAGCACTGAATGTGCGTTCCAAAAGAACGCTTGGGACAGGACAGGCCAGTAGCTCAATTGCATACTGTGCAAGCTCTGGCCAGTGATCCATCCTCAAGACCCAGTAACCCAGAGGATTTTCGGTGGGAAAGGTGTCCAAGTCTGATCTTGCCCCTAGGTATTCCTGCACCATGTAAACGAGACCCTGGCGATGATTGCTGGAACCGATCATACCTTGGGGCTGCATACTAAAAAATTGTCTGAACGCATCGGTCAGACGGCCACCTTCTCCACCGCTCCTTCTTTCACTGACCGAAGCCTCAGCAACACGTTGTCCAGGACCAGGAATTTGTAACCTCCCAGTCTCTGAGAACGCGTTGCACAGACCTTTCTGCAAGGCCTCCCGAGAGTCCCGAAGATGCTCCATCCTCTGCTCCCTCTGCGACGGCAAGGTAAGGTCCGCAACCTTACCCTTGTAACGTGGATCAAGGAGGGTTACCAGTCAGTAATGATCCCTCTCCTTGATCGCACGAATACGAGGATCCCTCCGCAGGCTTTGCAGGATCAGGGAGGCCATGCAACGTAGGTTTGCTGAGGCATTTGGTCCGGAGTCCTCTGGGTCACTCAGGACGACATGATCCGCAGCCACCTCCTCCCAGCCACGTACAAGTCCATGGGTGTCTTGGGACTGTAATTGATCCCTTGAAGACTGCTGCTGATGCTGAGTGCTAGGCTCCACCTCCATGCTGACACAATCCTTCTCCTCCTCCTCGTCCTCTTCCTGTGTGATAGCCGGGTCAGCAGAAACACTGTCTGGATAAAGGGGGCCTTGAGAGGTAAGGAAGTCCTCCTCTTCCTGCCTCTGTTCTGCCTCAAGTGCCCTGTCCATTATTTAATGCAGCGTGTGCTTTAACAGGTGGACAAGAGGGACAGTGTCACTGATGCATGCACTGTCACTGCTCACCATCCTCGTGGCCTCCTCAAATGGTGCCAGGACAGTGCATGCATCCCTGATCATGGCCCACTGGCCTGGGGAAAAAAAATCCAAGCTCCCCTGACCCTGTCCTGGTGCCATATTGCAACAGATACTCATTGATGGCCCTCCGCTGCGTGTACAGCCGCTGCAGCATGGCCAACGTAGAGTTCCACCTGGTGGGCATGTCACAGATTAGGCGGTTCTTGGGCAGGTTGTAATCCTTTTGCAGGTCAGCCAGCCAAGCACTGGCATTATATGACCGGCAGAAATGCCCACAGAGTTTCCTGTCCTGCTTCAGGACCTTCTGTAAGCCCGGGTACCTGTCCAAGAACCGCTGCACCACCAAATTAAGGACGTGAGCCAAACAAGGCACATGGGTCAGTTGTCCCTGTCGGAGGGCGGAGAGGAGGTTGGTGCCATTGTCGCAAACCACCTTTCCTGGCTTAAGCTGGCCTGGCGTCAACCACCTCTGCGCCTGCCCCTGCAGAGCTGACAGAATCTCTGCCCCAGTGTGGCTCCTGTCCCCCAAGCACACCAGCTCAAGCACCGTATGGCATCTTTTTGCCTGCGTACTTACGTAGCCCCTTGAACGCCTACGGAGCACCACTGGTTCAGAGGACAAAGCAAAGGTAGAGGCCATGGAGGAAGAAGAAGAGGAGGGGGTGGAGGAGAGAGGTGTGTCAGAATCACCAGTAGTAACATTTTGGAGGCGTGGTGGCGGAACAACCTCAAACACTACTGCACCTTGTCCTGCATCCTTCCCAGCTGCCAGCAGAGTCACCCAATGTGCCGTGAAAGATAGGTAATGTCACTGTCCATGCCTGCTGGACCATGAGTCAGCGGTAATATGCACCTTACCGCTGACCGCCCTGTCCAGCGAGGCCAAGACATTGCCTTCCACATGCCGGTAGAGAGCCGGAATCGCCTTCCGTGAGAAAACGTGACGTTTGGGAACCTGCCACCGAAGAACCGCACATTCCACAAACTCACGGAAGGGGGCAGAGTCTACCAACTAAAAAGGCAGCAGTTGAAGTGCTAGCAATTTAGCCAAGCTAGCATTCAACCGCTGGGCATGTGATTGGCGGGAGCGAACTTCTTTCGGCGGTGCAGCAGCTGGGGCAGGGAAATTTGCCTGGTACAATCTGACGTTGGTGTACCAATAGCAGATTGCCCGCAAGTACTTGGCTGTGACACACCTAATTCTACACCTTCATTCCACTCAGTGCAGGTTTCAGAGAGGACTGAAGGTATAGTGGGGTTGGAGATCCCAGCTGATGAGGAGCAAGGAGAGGTCCGCTTTGTTCTTTGGTGTGGGTCTCTTAGGTACGCTTGCCAACAAACTGCATGTCAGGTTGACATATGTCTGGTCAAGCACGTGGTGCCCAAGTGGCTGATGTTTTGGCCACGCGAGATACGCTTCAGACATATGTTGCAAAAGGCAACGGTGCGATCTGCTGCACACGCCTGAAAAAAGGCCCACACCAAAGAACTTTTGGAAAACCGTGCAGAGACAGCAACGCCCTGCACATGTGGAGATCTGCGGTGTGATGCAGTCAGTGTGCTGCCCTTAAGCTGGCCCCTGGAGGGCATCCTGCCTCGTTGGAGATGTGCCTCCTCCTCCTCCTCTCTCCTATCAGGCACCCAAGTAGAGTCAGTGACCTCATCATCCCCTCCCTCCTCATCACTGGAGCAAATCTGCCAGTATGCTGCAGCTGGGGGAACATGACTGCAAGATAGCTGTCCTTGTTGGGCACCCCCTCTCTCTGGGCTCACGTTACTGCCTTCCTCTAGCTTGGTTCCATCATTTGGAGCCTTCAAAACGCTGGGCATCCTCCTGGAGCATGCACCCAACACTGTGGTCAAACAGTTCAGTGGACTCCTCAGGAGGACATGGTGGGGCTAGGGAAGAAGTGACTGATGCCATTGAGCCGAGGGAAGAGGCTGCTTTGGCAGCTGCTTTGCCAGACAAAGTACCCTGAGCCTGGGTGAGAGAGTAGGAGGATGAGGACAGCTTGGTCATCCACTCTACCAAGTCTTGGGCATGTTGCGGCTCAACATGGCCAGCTGCCAAATAGAAGGACAAGCGTGTCCCACGGCCACGTGCTGATGAGGATTCACCGCATCCACGACCAGCACTGTTGCCTCTAGACACAGAGCCTGCTTGCCCTCTTTTATTGCCTCGTGACTGTCTGCCTCTCCTTGTTTGCCTTCCAGACATACTAATGGCCTGCAGTGAGATGTAGCTGCACAAAGGTGGGATAGATAGATAGATAGATAGATAGATAGATAGATAGATAGATAGATCTCTGTACTGATTATAATTCAGCTATAAGAATCAACTGCCTGCTGTGGTATTAGTATGAGAAAAGCAGCAATTGTCTTCAGTTAGTTTTAGGTGAACACTGTGCAGAGGACACAGTACACTAACTGAAAATACTTGCAGCTCTCTGCCTGTGGTTTTATTATGAGAACACCACAAATTGTATTCAGGTTCCTTTAAGTGAACGCTGTGCAAAGGACAGAAATACTGCAGTACACTAAATTAAATTAATGCAGCTCCCTGCCTGTGGTTTTATTATGAGAACACCACAAATTGTATTCAGGTAAGCTTTAGGTGAACGCTATGCAAATGACACAGTGCACTAAGTGAAACACTGCAGCTAGCACATTCACCTGCCTGCCTGTCACAGTATAGAGAATAACAGGATCGGATCTAGCTAAACTGAATACAGTGTATAAATATATATAGACAACACCTAGGATGCAAATATATCCTCTACACACTTTAACTGCAGCTAACTGACTTGCCTGCCTGCTCTATCTAACTCAAATCAAAATACACTGTCTCTCTCCGTCTGTATTTTAACCAACTCCGCAACACACTACACAAGGCCGACTTCCATGTTTTAGACTTGACATGTTTAGTATCTACAGGTGAAACTCGAAAAATTAGAATATCTTGCAAAAGTTCATTTATTAAACTAATGCAACTTAAAAGTTGAAACTAATATATGAGATAGACTCATTACATGCAAAGCAAGATAGTCCAAGCCGTGATTTGTCATAATTGTGATGATTATGGCTTACAGCTCATAAAAACCCCAAATCCACAATTTTTGAAAATTTGAATATTGTGAAAAGGTGCAATATTCTAGGCTCAACGTGTCCCACTTTAATCAGTTAATTAAGCCATAACACCTGCAAAGGGTTCCTGAGTAGGGATGAGCTTCGAGTTCGAGTCGAACTCATGTTCGACTCGAACATTGCCTGTTCGCCCGTTCGCCGAACAGCGAACAAATTGGGGTGTTCGCGGCAAATTCGAAAAATCTATGGGATAAATCTAAAGTGCTAATTATAAAGGCTTATATGCAAGTTATTGTCCTAAAAAGTGTTTGGGGACCTGGGTCCTGCCCCAGGGGACATGTATCAATGCAAAAAAAAGTTTTAAAAACGGCCGTTTTTTCGGGAGCAGTGATTTTAATAATGCTTAAAATGAAAAAATAAAAGTGAAATATTCCTTTAAATTTCGTACCTGGGGGGTGTGTATGATATGCATGTGAAGTGGCGCATGTTTCCCGTGCTTAGAACTGTCCCTGCAAAAAATGTCATTTTTGAAAGAAAAAAATGCATTTAAAACTGACTCGCGGCTATTAATGAATTGTCGGCTCCCGGCAATACATACAAAAGTCATTGATAAAAAAAAAAAAAAGCGTGGGGGTTCCCCAGAATTCAATTACCAGGCCCTTCAGGTCTAGAATGGATATTAAGGGGAACCCCGCCGCAAATTAAAAAAAAAATTGACGTGGGGTTCCCCCAAATATCCATTCCAGGCCCTTCAGATCTGGCATGGATTTTAAGGGGAACTCCACCCCAAATTTAAAAAAAAAAATGGCGTGGAGTCCCCCTAAAAATCCATACCAGACCCCTTATCCGAGCACGCAACCTGGCCGGCCACAGGGGAAAAGGGGGGGACGAGAGAGCGGCCCCCCCTCCCTCCTGAACCGTACCAAGCCACATGCCCTCAACATGGGGAGGATGTCCCCATGTTGATGGGGACAAGGGCCTCATCCCCACAACCCTTGCCCGGTGGTTGTGGGGGTCTGCGGGCGGGGGGCTTATCGGAATCTGGAAGACCCCTTTAACAAAGGGGACCCCCAGATCCCGGCCCCCCCTATGTGAATTGGTAAGGGGTACATTGTACCCCTACCATTTCACGAAGAAAGCGTAAAAAAATGTTTAAAAAACACACAAACACCTTGAAAAAGTCCTTCACTCAGCCTGTCACTGATTCATCAAGAGTGTTTCCCATTTCTGGATTGGATCAGCTGTGCAGACACGTCTCTGGAGACTCGCCTACTGTGAATGGAGTGTTCCCACTGCAGTCTTCCTGCCTCCCATGGAGTGAACATCGCTCTGCTAAGCTTGTTTTGACCCCCCTGAGAAGGGCGGTCACAGGCTGTTTGGTAAGCCTTCATTTCTCACTTTGGTGGCGGGATCTTCACTTATTGTTGGAATAATATCTACCAGTTTTATTGGATATTTTCTCTGTGGAACTTTCATCATCCAATTAGAGGGAAGACCCACTACACATTCAATTATTCGCTCTTCACGTGCATTTATGAACTTTATTTGTTCTTTTGGTGGTATTTAATCACCATTGGGTTTTTTATTTTTTGTGCTATAAAAGAAAAAAGACAGAAAATTCGGTAAAAAAAATATTTTTTCTTGGTTTCTGTTATAAAATTTAGAAAATGTGTAATTTTTCTTCATAAATTTTGGCCAAAATTTATACTGCTACATATCTTTGGTAAAAAAAAAGTACAAATTGGTGTATATTATTTGGCCTTTATGAAAGTTATAAAGTCCACAAGCTATGGTGCCAATACCTGAAAACTGATCACACCTGAAGTACTGACGGCCTATCTCGTTTCTTGAGACCCTAACATGCCAGAAAAGTACAAATACCCCCCAAATGACCCCTTTTTGGAAAGAAGACATTCCAAGGTATTTAGAAAGAGGCATTGTGAGTTTTTTGAAGTTGTAATTTTTTCCCACAATTCTTTGCAAAATCAAGATTTTTTTTTTCCACTAAATTGTCATATTAGCAGGTTATTTCCCACTCACAGCATATGCATACCACAAATTACACCACAAAACACATTCTGCTATTCCTCCCTAGTAAGGCGATACCACATGTGTGAGACTTTTACACAGCGTGGTCACATACAGAGGCCCAACATGCAGGGAACACCATCAGGCGTTCTGGAGCACCCAGGCCAATTCTGACATTTCTCTCCTACATGTAAAAATCATAATTTATTTGCTAGAAAATGACATAGAACCCCAAAACATCATATATATTTTTTTAGCAAAGAACCTAGAGAATACAATGGCGGTTGTTGCAACTTTTTATCTCACACGGTATTTGTGCAGCAATTATTCTAACGCGTTTTTAGAGGAAAAAAAAATGTTTGATGCTTTAAAAAATAAAAACGGTAAAGTTAGCCCAATGTTTTTGCATAATGTGAAAGATGAAGTTACGCCAAGTAAATAGATACCTAACATGTTACCCTTCAAAATTGCACACGCTTGTGGAATGGTGCCAAACTTTGCTACTTAAAAATCCCCATAGGCGACGCTTAAATTTTTTTTACTGGTTACATGTTTTGAGTTACAGAGGAGGTCTAGGGCCAAAATTATTGCTCTTGCTCTAACGTTCGTAGAGACACCTCACATGTGTGGTTTTAACACTGTTTTCATATGTGGGCGGGACTTACGTATCCGTTCGCTAGTGCATGCGAGCACACGGGGACAGGGGCGCGTTAAAAAAAATAAATAATAATTTTATTGTTCAGTTGACTTTATTTATTTTAGTTTGACACTTTTTTCCCCAAAAATAAATTTTTTGAGCACTTTTATTCCTATTACAAGGAATGTAAACATCCCTTGTAATAGGAATATGGCACGATAGGTCCTCTTTACAGTGAGATATGGGGTCAATAAGACCCCACATCTCATCTCTAGGCTGGGAAGCCTGAAATAAAAAGAAATAAAAAACGATCCTGGCTTTGATCGTACCGGTGAGTCGGTAGAAGTACCGGAGGGCAGCAGGAGGGGCGTCCCCTCTCGCCTCCCATAAGAACGATCAAGCGGTGGAACAGCCACTATGATTGTTCTTATGATGTAGGGAAAAATCCGATATCTGAATGATGCCTGTAGCTGCAAGCATTATTAAGATATCCCCGCACAAATTCAAGGATGTCATATGACGGCCGGTGGGCGGGAAGTGTTTAAAACGCTTTTTTTTTCAACACAAAGTTAAGCATGGCCGAGTATGGCTGAGCATGGCCAAGTATGGCTGAGTATGGCTGGGTATGGCAGGGTATGGCTGGGTATGGCTTAGCATGGCCGAGTATGGCTGGGTATGGCAGGGTAGTGCAGAATATGGCTGGGTATGGCTGGGCATTGCTGGGTATGGCTGGGTAGTGCAGGGTATTGCAGAGTATGGGCAGGGTATGGGCAGAGTATTGCCGGGTATGGGCAGAGTATTGCCGGGTATGGGTAGGGTATTGCCGGGTATGGGCAGGGTATTGCAGAGTATGGGCAGGGTATTGCAGAGTATGGGCAGGGTATTGCAGAGCATGGGCAGAGTATGGGCAGGGTATTGCAGAGTATGGACAGGGTATTTCAGAGTATGGGCAGAGTATGGGCAGGGTATTGCAGAGTATGGGCAGGGTATTGCAGGGTATGGGCAGGGTATTGGCAGGGGATTGCAGAGCATGGGCAGAGTATGGGCAGGGTATTGCAGAGTATGGGCAGGTATTGCAGAGTATGGGCAGGGTATGGGCAGGGTATTGGCAGGGTATTGCAGAGTATGGGCAGGGTATAGCAGAGTATGGGCATGGATGGCTGCGCAGGGATGGATGGATCTGTGACTTCAGTTGTCACAGAGCAGCGCTGTGGGCACTACAGATCCAGCCCACAGCGCTGCTGCCATCCGCTCTCTCCCCTCTCCTCTCACAATGTACCGATCGGAAACCGGCGTCATCACACAACGCCGGTTTGTGTACTAGTGATCGCTCCGTCATTTGACGGAGTGATCACGTGGTAAACGGCCGTGATTAGCGGCCATCTACCGTGATCCGTGAGGCGCCGGGTCTTCCGGACCCGGCGGTCACAGATATTTCGCGCGGGAGCAAGATTCTGGGAGGACGTCCATGGATGCCCTCCCAGAATAACTCAACCGCGCTGTAGCCGTCTTTCGGCTATGGCGCGGTCGGCAAGTGGTTAAAGGGGTTGTAAAGGTACAATTTTTTTCACCTTCATGCATTCTATGCATGGAGGTGAAAAAACATCAGATGATTAGCGCCCCCCCCGAGCCCCCGTTTACTTACCTGACCCCTCGAAAGTCCCGCGCCGTTAACGTGCTGGCTTCTCGGCCGGGCTTCTCGGCTCATTCATTGGTTGATTGAAAGCAGCGCAGCCATTGGCTTGCGCTGCTGTCAATCACATCCAATGACGCGGTGCGCCGGGGGTGGGGCCGAGTGATACAGTGAGCTGCTATAGCCGCCGGCTGTATCACGGGAGCGCGCCAACAAGAACTATCCACCATGCGAGAGAGCTCACATAAGGGGGATAGTTCTTGCAGGGAGGAGCCCAGACAGCCGCCGAGGGACCCAAGAAGACCAGGTTCGGGGCCACTCTGTGAAAATCGAGCTGCACAGTGGAGGTAAGTATAACATGTTTGTTATTTTTAAAAATAAAATAAAAATTGCCTTTAGTGTTACTTTAAACAATGAAACAAAACTTTGCTTTTGACTGGAGTGATGTCATTCAATAGGATTCCCGACACTGAGTGGAAGTTTGTAAGATGGGCCAGTACACAGGTAAAGCACAGGCATATGGGCGGATACAATTCACGGTACACTACAAGGTGGCTGGTGGACAAGGTACATGGTGTAAACTTAGTCGGGTCAGGAATGGTGGTGGTCAGGAAAAGAAGCTACCTTTCTAACATTGAAGAGCAGATCCCTCTACGGCATAGCTCCCAACTGTCCCTGATTTCGAGCAATGTCCCTCTGTCCCTCTTTCCTCCTCATTTGTCCCTCATTTTGATCTGGTCTATATAGTTGTATATAAAATGCACTTTTTATCTTTCAAAAAGTGTTTCCCAGTGCTAAACCTTTCATCCAATTTCAAACTGCATTTGTAAATTTTAAAAGCCAATATAAAGGAATAGTAGTGGTAAAAAAAAGCACTTGTGGATTTAATTAACCTTTTTTTGGGGGTTAATTCTCCTTTAAGGGGGTGTGGCAGGGGGTGTGTCCTATGCCCACATACATTTGCTAGTAAGTGTCCCTCATTCCCATCTCAAAATGTTGGAAGGTATGCTCTACGGGAGTGGGGGTGATCAGGGAATAAAGTTACCCTCCTGGCGGTGAAGAGCAGACCTATCTACGGAAAACACGTCTACTCACCTGGGCCCCTGTGTGATATGGGCCCTAGGTGTTTGGCTGGAAGGGACTTACAACGTGAGTACTTTCGATCATATATGGGTAACTGCTTTGTTGGACCAGGGCAGTGGTGTAGCATAGGGGTTTCAACTCAACAATGGCAGACAGTGCAGTCTGAGTTGGCTGTAAGGCAGTGGTGGGCAGAAGTGTTAGGCCCCGAACTGTGGAGTGTTGAGAACTGTAGTGGCTTAGCAGCCTGCCAACATACTGGCAAGCTGAATCCTTTGCTGTCCTCAAATCTCACTCTGAATCCAGGAGCAAGATATTCACAGGTACCGTAAACCTAACAACGATAACCTTGAAAATCTAGCATGTGGCCAATGCCTAGAGCAGAGCTGGATGGTCAGCAGTTCCACCCACTATAGGCTCCCTAAAGACTACAAGGGGTGGATATAAGACCAGTCATCCTAAAGAAAGAGAGGGAACAGCAGTGGCCAGTCATCATTACAGGACACTCCTGTACAGAGGAAACGTGCAGGAGTCGTTTTATGCTGGGTTACTGCACAGGCCTGAAAAAATTACACAGGGCACAACAAGATTGAAGCATTAGGGCCCTTTCACACGGGCGGATCCCGTGATGATCCGCCCCGTGAACATCCGCTTGCTCAGCAGGGATCGCTCCGTTGATCCCCGCTGAGCCGGCGGATGACTTGTCCGTCTCTGCACACTGTGCAGAAATGGAACGGTCAGATCGCCGCTTTCCTCTATGGGGGGATCAGATGAAAATGGACCGTCTGTCCGTTTTCATTCGATCCGATCCGCAGACGGATGGAAAAGTATGATTTTCCTCCGTCATGCTAAACGGAGCATAGCGAAGACTGATGTCATCGGATGTCAGCGGATGTTCATCCGCTGACATCCGCTATCCCATAGGGATACATGTATGTCCGTTTTTCATCCGAAAACGGATGGATGAAAAACGGACATACGGAACGTCCGTGTGAAAGAGCCCTTAAAGAATGCACATGCCTCTTGTATTTGGACAATATTTGCTTAGCCCAAATTTCAGCTTTAACTCTCAGCAATCTGTCGACTATGCTTTCATATCTTACAAACACAAGGATTTGAAACACGCTGGCAAAAGCGCCAGCACTTGCACAAAATACATGAAAGGGGTAAGATTTAATAGACTATTCTCGAGCCTTTGCAACTGGTTAAATTTAATGATGTTATTAGAGTGAAAATGTAATTATTTTCAGTTGTGAATCAAGAAAGCCATATTTTCCAGCTCTTAATAGTTTATTTACATTACAATAGGATTTACTAAACTTATTTAATGGACTGTGAAAGATGTCCCAATGCTGGTGAAAGAATTAATCGGAATCTGTTTGAACGGGGATGGAACTTCAGATGATACAGCCGTGATTGGATTTTATTTGCCGTGCTTTAGCTCTTTTTCTTTCCCTTTATTGTCGAACATTTGCATATGTAATTTGACAGATCATTTCCAGTTATTAAAATGACATGACAAAACAACAAAATATTTATTCCGGAGAACGCTTATCAGTAAAAACATAAGGACCAGCTGTTAAAAAAAATGTTAATGATTCGAGGTGAGAGTATTCCATTGCAGCAATCGTGAATAAGTGATCATTAACTAACAATGAATGAGAGAGCTGATTTATTTACCCAACCTAATTGCTATTTCTTTTAGTCATTATTGCAGGGAAACTAGGATAAGACAGGTCAGAAAACTCTAGACAAACAGCCAAATGCACAGATGAAATACATGCCAAGGGATTTGCATTAATATACATTCGGTTCTGAGATTTGTACAGCTCTATCTGGCTGGGGAGGAGTACAGATTTTTGTCTGCTGCAGTACAGTAACATCTTGAGTCTTGCCTCTCTACCCCAGCCTGTGATTGCACAGTGCAAGATGATGAGATTATCTTTCTGTCACTCTGCTCTCTCCACCTATTAGTATGCTCATGCACTGCAGCACAGCTGATTGGCTCCTTGTGCTGCTTCTCCTTCCTTCAGTCTGAGTTCTGCTATACGCGTTGGCTTGATTACCTGTTGCTACTTTCAAAAACATGACCACAAATTCACCTTTTAACTTGCATTTCATTGGATATCGGGCACTCCCTTTTTTACCTACCTTTACTAGTACACGTAGAAACTACCTCAAAGTTGTACCCAGAGGCAGCAGCCCAATGCCCCAACAAGGGCTCACCACCTCCTTCCTGTTTAGTTGGGCAGAAAGCATCATAAGGGAACTCTTCCAACCCACCCCCACCATCACCTAACAATTGACCTACAACTGACTGAGTCAGTCCAGTGTGATCTCCAACCCTATAGAGCTACCTTCCCTTCAACATTGGAATTGCCCAGCAATACCATCAGCACAGAACCTGCTGTCTGGAGAAGTCTGGCCAGAAAGTGGCCTGCATGGAAGAATAGTGGCCAAAAAGCCATACCTCTGACGTGAAAACAAGGCTAAGGGACTCAACAATGCACGAAAAAATAGGAACTGGCGTACAGAAAAATGGCAGTTGGAGCTCTGGACTAAGTCATAAATATTTGGCTGTAGCAGGAGGCAGTTTGTTTGCTGAAGGCCTGGAGAGTGTTACAATATCGAGTGTCTGCAGGCAACAGTGAAGCATGGTGGAGGTTCCTTGCATGTTTGGGGCTGCTTTTCTGCAAATGGAGTTGGAGATTTGGTCAGGATCAATGGTGCCCTCAATGCTGAGAAATACAGGCAAATACGTATCCATCATGCTACATCATCAGGGAGGCATGTGGTTGACCCCAAATGTATTCTGCAGCAGGACAACGACCCCAAACACAGCCAATGGCATTAAGAACTGTCTTCACCGTATAGAAGAACAAGGAGTCCTGGAAGTGATGGTTTGGCCCCCACAGAGCCTTGATCTCAACATCATCGAGTCTGTCTGGTATTACATGAAGAGAAAGAAGGATTTGAGGCAGCCTACATCCACAGAAGATCTGTGATTAGTTCTCCAAGATGTTTGGAACAACCGAGTTTCTTCAATAACTGTGTGCAAGTGTACCTAGAAAATTTGATGCTGTGATTGGATTTGGATTTCTGTTCTGTTCATTTACTTTCCATTTTGTTAATTGATAAAAAATGAACTATTAACACTTATATTTATGAATCTTATTTTACAGAATTTTTGCACACCTGCATAAAACTTTTGCAGTACTGTATATGTATCATACAGGAGTTAAACTTTAAAGATTCTTTGGCATCTGCAGGGAAAGGTCTTTGAGAGGGGCTTCTATTACTCTGCTTATGAGCAGTATTTCACAAAAGTGAGTGCACCCCTCACATTTCTTGTAAATATTTTATTCTATCTTTTCATGTGACAACACTGAAGAAATGACACTTTGCTACAATGTAAAGTAGTGAATGTACAGCTTGTATAACAGCGTAAATTTGCTGTCCCCTCAAAATAACTCAACACACAGCCATTAATGTCTAAACTGCTGGCAACAAAAGTGAGTACACCCCTAAGTGAAAATGTCCAAAATGGGCCAAGAGTGTCCATATTTTGTGTGACCACCATTATTTTCCAGCACTGCTTTAAAGAGGAAGTAAACCCTGATGGGTTTTACTTCCTCTTTAGCCGGCTGCAAAAGCCAGCAAATGAAAAGCATAATGGGCTAGTATGTATCGCATACTAGCCCATTATGTGTCACTTACCTGCAAAAGAATCCAGCGATGTCCCCAGAGTAGGCAGCGTCCATCTTCTGTCTCCTCTTCCTTCCGGGCTGCGGACTCCGCCGGAGCCGCGTGATGTCACTCCCGCGCATGTGCACGGGAGCCGCGATTCACGGCACAAGCTGGGAAAGTATAGGCACTTAGTTTCGTTTCTTCCCCGCGCATGCGCCGTTGGGATTTTCGGCAGACTACAAGTGAAATGTCTCCTAAACGGCGCATGTTTAGGAGATATTTCCACTGCCTATAGGTAAGCCTTATTCTAGGCTTACCTATAGGTAGAAGTAGTCAAAAAGGGTTTACAACCACTTTAACCCTCTTAGGCATGGAGTTCACCAGAGCTTCACAGGTTGCCACTGGAGTCCTCTTCCACTCCTCCATAACGACATAACAGAGCTGGTGGATGTTAGAGACCTTGCACTCATCCACCTTTTGTTTGAGAATGCCCCATAGATGCTCAATAGGGTTACCATGCTTGACTGTAGGCAAGACACACTTGTCTTTGTACTCCTCACCTTGACACCATCTGAACCAAATAAGTTTATCTTGGTCTCATCAGACCACAGGACATGGTTCCAGTAATCCTTGTCTTTAGTCTGCTCAGCTATGAGGAAAGATTAGAGGAACTGAATTTATTTACTCTTGAGAAGAGGAGATTAAGGGGGGGATATGATCAACATGTACAAATATATACTTGGTGTTGAGTTAGGCTAGGTTCACACTTGTGCGAGTGGTTGCTGCTGCAGCACCACAACCACCCACAGAGAAAAACCCGCTGCCGTTCAGGAGATGAGATCCATGGGGAACTTTTGCATAGAGCAAAGAAGAGATGGAATCCTATGGGATGCCTAGGGGATAACTAAGCTTGGGGAAAAAGGAACATTTGCCCTCTGGGCCAATACTAATAAGATATGGTGAGCTGCTGGCCCTATTCATACATTGACCCATGGGGGACTCCCAGTCGGTGACCCATGCTGGGCATTATTTAATTACTTCATTCAGACTGAGAGTCAACATCTGATCGAGAGAAAGTCTTCCCGTATCAACTTGTTTTGGGACTTTGAAGCATCATGTGACCAAAGGAAGCTGATGCCTCGAGTTGGGGAAAGGCGTATCAAGATAAACCATGTCTTTTAGAGACAGTCAATTTTTCACCATCCCCACCCATCACTGAGGAACCATGGCACACATTGCATCGTATACTTGAAGCCCAATTCCAGGCACAAAAAAACCTTGCAGTGGGTCCCCCCTCCCAATGCACATTAAGCTTAGGGGGTAGGACGAGAGGTTGCATTTCTTACTTGACTCTCCTCAAAACTCCAGTCTGTGGAGGGGGGAGCCGTGGTGTCATCACATACAATGCAGGGCTTTTAACCCTGTATTGTACAGGGTGGAGGCTAATAAGCTCACAGAAATCTGTTACTACCAAAGAGCTAGTTGGTGGTGTTTGTCCCCCCCCCACGGCTACAGGTTCTCACTCGTCCCTTATATGTACCCCACTTTCCATTTGCTCAGATGCCATGCAACATAAAGCTGCTTGTGTTTTGCTAATAAAAGATTTATTTACGTCATATTGCTCCGTAAACTCCTCTTAATCAATGCTAAAATCAAACATTTGTCACACTTTCCAAAATGCAACTCCCATTTATGCTAACAAAATGGTTGATTGGATTTTGTTCATCAAGCAAGTATGGCCAAAATGGATTTCTCAGCTTCAAATTAATTAATGAATATTTTACAGTGAATGCAAGCAATATTTTAACATAATCAGCCAGTAATATTCACATTATATTAAAACAGTTGCTTTTGTAGAGCAGATATTGCCGAACTGAGCTATTCATCATAAATGTTTCATATATTTTTTTTTTCTTTGCGCTTTTCTTTCTTACTTTAATTAAGATGGAACTGCATAGACAATACCTTGTTACTTCATAATTGCAGTCTCATTGTAATTTTTTCCCTCTTATCACATTCTTGTTTGAAACCCAAGCTTAAAATCAAGTGTATGTTTAGTATGTTTACATATCAAAGGATAAGTTCACTTTTAGTGTGCTATCCTTACCTGCCCTCTCCTACCATATGTGCAGCTATAGCTATTGCAGACCAATTGCCCAGAAGCAGTGATTTAAAGTGTAACTTTGGATTGCATGCTTCTGGCTTCCATGTTCTCCTCCAGTGTGAGTTAAAGTGGTAGTAAAACTTTTTTTTTTTTAAACTTGTACTTACAGGTAAGCTTACCTGTAGGTACTGTGAATATCTTCTAAACTTGCGCCCTTTACAAGATATTCACTGCGGCTGCAGCCTATGACATCAGCAGCGCATGCACATTAGCTGTGCAATCGTGTGCCCTCAATGCAGAAAGCACTGTGCCACGATTGAGACTTCTGTGCGCATGTGCTGGAGTGATGACATTGTGACATGGCCATTCAAACGGCTGGGCAGTGTAACCCCGGAAGGAAGGCCAGGTGAATATGGTAGATCTGGCAGTGGAGACAGTGCACCACTGGAGGGTTCCATTTAGTAGGTAAGTGTGTCATAATGTGCTAGCATGCACCGCATACTAGCACATTATGATATGAGCCTGCAGAGGGTCCATGTAAGAAAAATGGAAGCTTTTACTACCATTTTTTTTTTTTTTACACTTTCTCTTTTTTAGATGTTTTCAGTCACATGATGCAGGAGGTAATTTTCCACTTCAGAAATTCTTCCAGCAATAGGAAGATGATGCAGAGAATGGTGATGACCTGACAGCTACTTCATGGATCATTACATTGTGACTGTAGGGTGTCGTGGTGTTGTTCTCCTGAGGGGGGGGGCAATGATGCCATTCATGCACAGGATGTCCTCAGTCTTCACTATCATTCAACAGGTCATCTGGTGGAGGATAATAATTCCTGTTAGGGACAGAGTTGAAGAGGAAGACATTTTTACACCTGCTTGGTGATCATAAACAAATTAAAATCTCAAAATATATTTCCTGGAGTTTTGTTTTAAAGTTATTATGCATTTTTCTACATGAACCCCGTATTTTTTTTACCTGCAAAGGATCATTGTGTGCCTCTAGCCCACCCTTTTTTGAAGCCAGTTAGAGCTTCTAGCTCAAATCATGTGCTTCTACAAAAAACAAAAAACCCCATTGGAATCCATGGGTCCGGTACCCTGCATGTAGATTAGGGGCCGGGCGCATGGATTAGGTGGGGTCCCTAATGAACATGCGGCCACTGCTACAAAGTAATTAGATATGACACAGACACAAGCAGGCAGAGAATGCACAGACACACACACACAAAGCTCACTCCATGCAGATGGAAGACTTATTTTTACTACATCAGCATTCCCACATTTTTATTTTTCATCAAAGAGCAGATGCATTGGACGCATTTCATGTTTTGCTGCAGAACTGTCACTCACTCTTCCAAATGTACTTGACAAAACATTTATTTTTCATTTCCAAACTTCATTATTAGTAAAATCAAGAAATGTTTTTTTATTTTTTTATTAATACCTTAACACTTTAGAATAGGTATAGAGATGAGGCATTGGATGGAATTTATATTGTCATGGAAACATGTCCTGGTCTGAATGATGTTGCAAGTGTGTGGGCCACGCAGCAAAGTTCTTTCCAGAGTTGTAATTTAGGTAAATATTTCCTATTACACGGAGTAAAATTTTAAAAGCAAACACTTGTGTGTTTGCCCCTACTTATCATGAGTTTAACTCAAAGATCTACAACTTTTTCTATGTACACAAAAGGCCTATTTCTCTCAAATATTGTTCACAAATCTGTCTAAATCTGTGTTAGTGAGCACTTCTCCTTTGCCGAGATAATCCATCCACCTCACAGGTGTGGCATATCCAAATGCTGATTAGACAGCATGATTATTGCACAGGTGTGTCTTAGATTGGATACAATAAAAGGCCACTCTAAAATGTGCAGTTTTACTGTATTGGGGGGTTGGGGGGGTCCGAAAACCAGTCAGTATCTGGTGTGACCACCAATTGCCTCACGCAGTGCAGCACATCTCCTTCACATAGAGTTGATCAGGTTGTTGATTGTGGCATGTGAAATGTTGGTCCATTCCACTTCAGTAGCTGTGCGAAGTTGCTGGGTATTGGCAGGAACTGGAACATACTGTTGTATACGCAGATCCAGAGCATCCTAAACATGTTTAATGGGTGACATGTCCGGTGAGTATGCTGGCCATGCAAGAACTGGGATGTTTTCAGCTTCCAGGAATTGTGTACAGATCTTTGAAACATGGGGCCGTGCATTATCATGCTGCAATATGAGGTGATGGTTGTGGATGAATGGCACAACAATGGGCCTCAGGATCTCGTCACGGTATCTCTGTGCATTCAAAATGCCATCAATAAAATGCACCTGTGTTCGTTGTCCATAGCATATGCCTGCCCATACCATAACCCCACCGCCACCATGGGCCACTCGATCCACAATGTTGACATCAGCAAACCGCTCACCCACACGATGCCATTCACGCTGTCTGCCATCTGCCCTGTACAGTGAAAACCGGGATTCATCTGTGAAGAGAACACCTCTCCAAAGTGCCAGACACCATTGAATGTGAGTATTTGCCCACTCAAGTCGGTTACAACGACAAACTGCAGTCAGGTCGAGACCCGGATGAGGACGAGCATGCAGATGAGCTTCCCTGAGATGGTTTCTGACAGTTTGTGCAAACATTTTTTGGTTATGCAAACCGATTGTTGCAGCAGCTGTCTGGGTGGCTGGTCTCCGACGATCTTGGAGGTGAAGATGCTGGATGTGGAGGTCCTGGGCTGGTGTGGTTACCTAAGGCACACCTGTGCAATAATCATGCTGTCTAATCAGCATCTTGATATGCCACATCTGTGAGGTGGATGGATTATCTCGGCAAAGGAGAAGTGCTCACTAACACAGATTTAGACATATTTGTGAACGATATTTGAGAGAAAGAGGCCTTTTGTGTACAAAGAAAAAGTCGTAGATCTTTGAGTTCAGCTCATGATAAATAGGGGCAGGTACATGTTTAGCACAAGGAGGAAGCAGCAAAGGATAGTGCACTAAATCCGGTCTGCTTAAAAAAATGCAAAAATATGGGTGTTTCCTTGTATATGCATGATATAATGCTCATTTAGTACAGGTGGCCCTAATATAGGGGAATGCTTACCTTTCTTCTAGCTATGGTCTTCTTTTCTCCCATCCTGGAATGTGGGCGTGCCCTTGAAGTCCTCACCTACACACCGGTCCTGTATCGTATATTATTACATAGGGGAGGGTGCGGGTGACACAACCAGTGATAAAGAGGGGCATTGAGGAACTGGTTGTCACTACTGAAACCAGTAGGAAGGAAGCCTGTGGGTAAGCAACACTCTTTATTAGAGCCCTCCTAAACGAAATGAGTACCCTCCCACATTAAAAAAAATTGGGCAGTTGTGATTTGGGCTTTATTGTAAAGTCTGCTAGAATGCACTTTCTGATAAACATACTTGTTGTACAGTATGATTCACATACTTGTTGTTCCATATACACATCTGCACAATCCCTCTATCAGTTACCGTATCTGTTTTGGGCATTGGAGTGAGAACCATTGCTGACTGAGTGCTGATATAAAAATCAGTTACAAGATAAACCAGGTTGATGGAATTACAGGGGCCATAGCCAGCCCAGCCCAGTACAGGGGGTTGTGGTAATTAGGGGAATACCTACCTTATTCTTGTACTCTTCTTCTGTCCACTGCAGCCCCAGAATGTGGGTGGGCCCTCAACATCCTCATTTTTGATGAAGGACCACTGCTTCTGCATTGACCGGAGTTCAGCTTTACGCAGTTTATTCAACAACATATTCACTGAAGACTACTACACTATAAAAACCTTAGTTGAGTCAGGAACCTATAGATTTCTGGATAATTTTTTACTTGCTCTTATTTTCTCCCCTCTGCCCTATTAAGCAAACTCCTGGTTTCATTCTTTGGTAGCTAATCCTATACAGAATTATGGAGCAGACACAGCTGACTGTACATAATTATGGATTATGATTAAAAGTTGTATGAAAGCTTTTATAATTACACAAATAATTACTGGCAGAGCATTGCCTGTTCTGTTGATGTAAAATCCAATCCACTCCAAAATAAAGTCAAATTTGAAAATGTAATTTGCTGCCAATTAGCGCTGCTATAATTTAGCCATAATTTTAAAAGTGCAGTGAAATTCCATTAACTTATTTTTTTTGTAAAAAGCATTGAAGAACTCCAGTCTAATCAAAGAAATAAGATGAGGAACTATGAAACAACCTTGTATTGTCCTGCCAAATGCCTATGGGGGAACTAATAATATGCAAATTAGAGGCTCTCTGGATTTCGACACCTAAAGTGTATACCTGTAGCTTTTCTCAGGCCCTGTCATAATTAGCAGACTCATAACAAGAAAGTATAATTTGATAGGGTAGTGTGCTCTTGGCTAAAAGGAAACAAAAGTCTTCCATTGAACTAGTGTAGAGCATTCTTAAACTCAACTACATGCATTTTTTTAAAATAAGGGTCTCCATCCAGTTAAGAAAATAAAGAAAGCAGCTCAGGCTGCAATACTGGCCTTCAATCTGAAGTTTTCTGCTGCAGTACTTCTTTTTTCTCCATAAGGTGTCCACATCCAGAGTCATTCAACCCAGAAGACTAAGGACATTCTATTAATTGTGTCATGGCTTCAACCCTTTGAACATGTGTCATTCTGGCTCCCTTCATAGTGTGTTTATATTGTACAGAAAACAGAGCAGATGTCATCAGCACCACTCTCTGCGTCTCCGAGAAGTGTACACTGCTGAAGAAGATTGAAGAAGAAAAGGAGCTTGGGTGTCATATGATTAGCCAAAAGGCATCAGAAAAAGGTATACTAGAAAAAATAAAAAAAAGAAGCATAACATACAGTATAGGGAAGGCTCAGGGGTGGGGTAGCTGTGGAGGAAGCTGTTCTTGAAAGCCCAAATATACCATTTTTTTTATGTTTTAGGTGCTGAAAAAAAGGAAGATTTCCAATTACTTTTTTCTCACTTTTTGGAGTGATAGAGCAGTAACCTTATTTAGGAGGGAATAATGCCACCCCTGAATGCCTGTTTTTTTTTGGGGGGGTTTTTGTGGAACATCAATTTCTCATGGAACTAATGCACCACAATTGCAAACCAAGCTTCGGGCTTATGGTTATAATGTGGTCTCATTGACTACAGTGGGTAAAGTTGATAAGCAAAGCTGCCTGTCAAACTCGGCAACTCCAGATAAATTTGCCTCGGCCATGGCATGTTTGGGGGCATTAGATATCCAGCCAAACCATTCACTTTTACTGCCTGTGTGAACAAGGCCTTATTGTGCTCAAATGCCTTACTGTATCTTGTTAAGCTATCTGATAGACATTTGTACAGTGCCTGTGACAAGAATAAGATATTAGAATCCCCATAGTAAATCACATGCACTCTAGATCATAATTAGTTAAATTGTGTGCAAGTACTATTTATCTGCAGTCTCATATTTTTTGTGCAAAACAAAGATTTTTTGTTTTCTTATAATCTTAATAAGTAATGTTCTGGGTCCTGCAGTCCAGAGACTTTGTAGAGATTTGGATGGGATAAAGCCTCTAATCCACAGGTGTCAAACACAGGGCCCGCGGGCCGAATCCAGCCCTCCAGGTCATTTCATGTGGCCCTCGCACTCGCACAGCTGCAGGAGAGCTCCAGCCCTCCTCTGGTCCTCCTCCAGACCCTGTACTTTCTTCTTTCAAGCAATGCATCCATCTTCCCAGCAGCAGCATAAGGTAAGGGGGGTGCACTGTGATGTAAGGGAGGGTGGGGGACTCAACTTCTGACGGTGAGGTGGCACTTGACATCTAATGTAAGGGGAGGGGATGCGCGGGACATCTAATCTTACAGATACAACCGGCCCTTTTGAGGGCAATCATAATGCTGATGCGGCCCACGATGAAATTGAGTTTGACACCCCTGCTCTAATCCTATGCCCATATTATACCTGGTAGCCAGACCTCACTATTAGTCTCAGCTGTCTGCAGACCTTTATATAGGCCCTTATATACAGTATGTGCGCTGATGGATTCTCATGGCTGTCTCTCCCTCTCCCTGCTGTGGAAGCCTGCTGCTGGGTGAAAAGGATGGCTGCGGACAGAACACTAAAAAAATGGCGGCTCGTTTGTCTTGGAGAACCCAGTAGGGGGCACCCTGTTGGCCAGGAACTGACCTGAGGTTTGTTAATTGTTAGGACATGCAGATGTTTTTTTTTTTTTTTGTATATTATACACTTGCTGTACAAATCTTTCTTGCATTGAAACTGTTTATTTGCTGCCTTGCTGAATATGGTCCAGAACAAATCTGCTTGGACTGGGGTGTTCCTGTCTCACTCATGGTTAACTGCTTTAATTTGAGCATTACACCCTATAAGCTATTGTACCAAGATGAATGAGACCTTGCTCGCTTACATTCTACAGAGTTTTCAGCAAACAGGGAATGACACCCTGCTGATCCAGCCAGTGGGAGAGCAACTGTCAGGAACCATAAACCAGATGGAGACAGAAAGTGCAGTTAAAATCAAGCTTTTAATAAAATGGCAATAATTACACAGTTCAGGAACGTAGTCAATAAACAGAAGCCAGAGTCTGGATGGCAAAGCAGGTAATCAGATGAGCCGGGGTCAGGAAACCAGAAGGCAGTGTAGTCAGAAGCAAAAATCAGGAACAGGGACCGAAGGGAAGTCAGTCGGACCAAGTCATACAAAGGAGCACAGTAAGGAAGCACTTAGAGATCATAGACCATGCAAGGGCAAGGAAGAAATGAGCCAAGCTGCTTAAAGCGGAGTTCCACCCAGCAATGGAACTTCTGCGGATCGGATTCCTCCCCCCCCTCTGGTGCCACATTTGCCACCTTTCAGGGGGGAGCGGATATCTGTCAAATCCAGGTATCTGCTCCCACTTCCGGGAAAAGATCGCCGCAATCCGTGCGGTGAAACTATGCAATGCATGGTCCCTCCTCCTACCCCCCGCTGCCTTCTGGGAGACACACAGGTCCCAAAAGACAGCAGAGACCATTCAGAGAGCACAGTGTGACACGCGCATGCGCAGTAGGAAACAGACTGTGAAGCCGCAAGGCTTCACTTCCTGTTTCCCTTAGTAAGAATGCCAGCGCCTGCACCCAGAGCCAAGGGACAGGTTGACTTTGGGTGCCAACATTGCGGGCTCCCTGGACAGGTAAGTGTCCTTATATTAAAAGTTAGAAGCTACAGTATTTGTAGCTGCTGACTTTTTTTTTTTATAGGCAGAACTCTGCTTTAAATAGCAAAAAGGGTCTGGCTGTGGGCTGGACTAATGTGGCAGTTTATTGGTGGCCAGGTGAGTCATTGTGGTAACAAGAGTGGCTGGTAATAACTGACAGCTGAGCAGCTTCTGAGCACTGAAAGAATAGATCTGCTCGTTAAGTAGCAGGAGCACTCACTCATTTTACACATTTTACTATTTCCAGCATCAGGATCACTAGTGTGACATCAGCCTTAGTTAAACATGCTACATCACAACATCTTTTTTTATTTTCTATGACACCTCTACTGATACAATCCTTGTTCTGTCAAACACTGCTGAATCTGTGAACATATTTCTACTTATTGAGCTTTAATACGCAATAGGGGCAATTCAATAAGGCATTTGTGACACATTTCTGGTGGCGTGGATTAGTCGGAAGCCTCGCCCACAGAAGATGTGTTGTTAGTTCTCCAAGATGTTTGGAACAACCTACCTGCCGAGCTCCTTCAAAAACTTTGTGCAGGTGTACCTAGAAGAATTAAATAATTGATGCTGTTTTGAAGGCAAAGGGTGGTCACAACAAATATTGATTTGATTTGGATTTCTCTTCTGTTCTTTTACTTTCCATTTGGTTAATTGATAAAAATAAACTATTAACACTTCTATTTCTTGAAGCATTCTTCATTTACAGCATTTTTCCACACCTGCCTAGAACTTTTGCACAGTACATTACATGAATCTGTTGCAAATTGTATTATTTGCAGCTCAAGTCTAGTGCAAGATTTAAAAAAAAATCTGACACTCTTTAGACATTGCACAGATTTGTATGACATGTACGGAATATTTGTACCACATGCAGGGAATCTCCAGGAGAGTCCTTTAGTTCAGGAAACATGAAACCACCTCCGTTTTGTTTGGTGGCCTATATGGTTGAAAAGCATCTTGGCATATCGTAAACCCCAATGTTGCCTCCAAAAAGGCATTCTAGCAAAAGATTTTACTGAAATATTTACATGACACAAAGGGTGGGGCTTACACAGAAGTACATCATCATCATCATTTAGAGCTAACTATAGGTGCAGGATATCTAAGTTAAGCCCTGTACACACGATCGGATTTCCTATGGATTCTAGTCTGATGGATTTGTCCATCGGATATCCGATGAAACTGTTTTCCATCAGTCTTGCCCACACACCATCAGTCAAAAAACCGACCGTTCCAAACACGGTGACGTAAAACACTCCGATGAGCCAAGAAACATTAAGTTTAATGATTCTGAGCATGCGTCGACTTGATTCTGAGCATGCGTGGGTTTTTTATCCAATGGACTTGCCCATAGACGATCGGAATTTGCTATCGGTTTTGGATCCATCGGAAAAATTTAAAACATGTTCTATTTTTTAAAACCGATGGAAAAAAGACCGATGGGTCCCATACACGATCGGTTTGTCCGATGAAAAAAATCCATCGGACGGTTTTCATCGGTAAAACCGATCGTGTGTACAGGGCTTAAGTCTCTGGAGGTAGGTGAGTGCTACCAGCTTATGACAACCTGGTATACTTAGCAGTGACATGTTGACCAAAACCAGTAGGTTGTCAAAGAAAACAGAAATTTGGAAAAGCACACACAATAGACTGTTACATAGAAACATCAAAATAGTACTTTTTCCTTTTTTTTAATAGCACAGGTTGCAGTCTTCTAAATTACAAAAGGGTTCTGGTTCTGTGGCCAGTTCAGTTGCCGTTAATGCTCAGAACAGCAGCATGTCAATACTTCAGAAATACCAATTTCGGTCTCTTCTTTGTTGACCACACGACTCAGTGAACATGATTTTCCCATTGTAAATTGAAACAATTTCTTATCTGTTACAAGTGGAACTTTTAAAGGATTGAGATCAAATAGTTCTTTCTCATCCCAGATGTCCTTTTAAAAACATCATCATGACACCGATTCCAAGAAAAGCATCCGCAAATCTTTTTTTACAGCATTTCTACGGAGCAAAAAGGCGACAGACTCATTTTGATTTTGAAATGTTATACTTGGTTGTGACAATATTTTGCTTTATCCCATTAGGATTAAAGCTTTCTAGTGCTGCAAAGAGATATAATGTCTTCCATTGTAGCATGGCTATCATATTCAAAACATGTCAGCGCTTCTGAAGCCATTGTCTTCTTTTAAATGTTCGCAAAATGATGGAGGAAAAAAAAAATGAAGAACACAATGTTCATGTTTTAAGGTTACACTTTTTTTCAGTAGTAAAAATTTCTAAAATACCATTTTATACTTTTGAATATGTTTGTAGAGGTGAAAATATCTAAAAAATACCGTAATCATGTTACAAAGCGATAGGAAAAATCATTGAGACTATAAAAAAAAATGAATATAAATAAATATGAAATATAAAAAAGTGAACCTTTTTTTGCTGCCATAGTAACCTGTTATATCCTAGATGCCTTTATTCCAGAGCAGGTTAGAAAATGAAACCGATTGTGTTTGAATCCCACCTTCCCATTTTCATTAGAAATAGTCATCTCCTATAAGCTTGAATTTTTTCATAAGGCATAACAAAAGTCATAATAATAGTACCGTTCATATTTGTACACTACAATGAAAAGAATAAATTACAAAAAATAAAAACAAGCCATTATAACTATTACTTCTCTTGTTAAGTATATAGAACCGAGTATTCCTTAAGCCCCGTACACACAGTCTGACTTTTGGCCAACAAACTTAATTTTGAGAAAGTTGGACCAACAATCCGACCGTGTGTACGCTCCATCGGACAAACTTTTTTTTTTTTGTTGTTTTCATCGGACAAAAGTTGGGTCTGCAAACGGACAAACTTTTGGCCAACAAAAGTCCGATGGAGCAAAGTCCGACCGTGTGTACAGAAAACCATCGGACTTTTGTCCAATGGACAAAACAACTAATGTTAAAATCAATCAACAATAGCAGAAGTTGACCAAAGGGTGGCAGAAAAGAGCAGAAAAGAACAGAAAAACCACGTGATATTTGAAAAAGTTTTGGGAAAGTTTGCAGAAAAGTCCTGTGGTGTGTATGCTATGGGTGTGCCCGGCCAACTCCGTTCGGACAAAAAACCACGGAAAAGTCCGATGGAAGTCCGACCGTGTGTACGGGGCTTTAGTGTAACATTTCAGTTATCATTGTAACTTAGTGATGTAATTCGAGCTATTAATATTAACAATCATATATAATAAAGATAGGAGAATATAAAAAGTAATATTTAAATATAGCGAAAATGGAAGAAGATAGCGTTTGCTCGATATAGCGGGTCAAATAACCTAAAATAGAAGAGAAATGAGAAAACTTGTCCAGGGCCAAGTTCCTGCTAATTGGCTTGTCATTATCTGGAGATTGAAGCCTCGTACACACGGCCGAGAATCTCGTCAGGAAAAAACCCGTTGTTTTTCCTGACGAGATTCTTAACAAGAATTTTGTCCCGGCCGAGTGTACACACGCTAGTTTCAAAAGAACCACCGTTCTTTTGAATGGAACAAACGCAGTGACGTCATCGACTACGACGAGCGTGCGATCATCACATTCGATGCCGCCGCCGCCGCCGCCATCTTGCTACACCCTACCTATGCCTAGGAAGCTACCGCGCATGCGTCAAAGTCATTTCGAGCATGTGCGGGTTTCCACGATGACAGGTAAACGTACACACTCTCGGGTTTCTCATCGAGAAACAGGCCGACGAGAATCTCGACGAGAAAATAGAGAGCAGGTTCTCTAATTTTCTCGTTGAGATTCTGGCCAGTTTTCGTGACGAGAAACCTGAAAGCCTCGTTCACACAGCCGGTTTTCTCAGCAAGAAAGCTCTCCCGGCCGTTTTCTTGTCGTTTCTTGACGAGAAAACCGGCCGTGTGTACGAGGCTTAAGTTATATTCCCAACTATTCTAGATGACCCTTGTTTTGATTGGTTAAACTTGTTGTAATAAAATAAAGTAAAACTAAAACTAGTTTTAGGTAAGGGTACGATAAAGTGGAGAATGAGGAATATTTCCAGAAAGGATATTTATAGGACGAACTTCCTCGTGGAGACAACAATGTTTTATCAAAACCCGGAGGTAGGAAATGCTCAACCACGATCTCCATTTTTCCCGGTTCTCAAACCATGAGGTGGCATCCAACTTATCCACAATCTCAAGGCCCTGAAAGTATTTATCCAGCACACAAGTTCAGGACTTTAGTCCCTGTGGTTGGCCATGGCCTCCCTGCACCATGGAGATTTCTTGTATTTGGTGAACATCAAAGATGCATATCTCTACTTATCCATCTTTCCTGTACACCAGCATTACATCCAGCTTGCTGTTGGAGCCTCTCACTATCAATTCAAGGCTTCAGTTCAGCCTTTCTTCTGCCTCGTGTATATTTGCCAAGGTCCTAGCTATTTAGCATTCCCAGGGCATACCGGTGACAAAGTACCTGGACAACCTTCACCTGCATAGTCTTATAAGAGCAGCTATACCTGGCCTTAGAGAATAACATGCAGAAAATGTGGAATGAACCCCCAGATCACCAGAACTAGATACTGGAGTAGGGGGATGTAAATGTGTTGCAACACGCAAAACTAAAGTGATATTAAAAATACAAAATATCTTTAATAGTACATAATACAATTCTCAGATTAAAACTTAGTCCATATCCACATAATTACATAGTTACATAGTTACATAGTTAGTCAGGTTGAAAAAAGACACAAGTCCATCCAGTTCAACCGTAAAAAATAAAAATAAAAAAATAAAAATAAACATATATCGTACAATCCCATATACCCAATTCTATACCCACAGTTGATCCAGAGGAAGGCAAAAAAAACCAGAAGAGCATTATCCAATTTGCTACAGCAGGGGAAAAAATTCCTTCCTGATCCCCCGAGAGGCAATCGGATATTCCCTGGATCAACTTTACCTATAAATGTCAGTACCCAGTTATATTATGTACATTTAAGAAAGAATCCAGGCCCTTCTTAAAGCAATCTACTGAGCTGGCCAGAACCACCTCTGCAGGGAGTCTATTCCACATTTTCACAGCTCTTACTGTGAAAAAACCTTTCCGTATTTGGAGGTGAAATCTCTTTTCCTCTAGACGCAAAGAGTGCCCCCTTGTCCTTTGTGTTGACCGTAAAGTGAATAACTGAACACCAAGTTCACTATATGGACCCCTTATATATTTGTACATGTTGATCATATCCCCCCTTAATCTCCTCTTCTCAAGAGAGAATAAATTCAGTTCCTCTAATCTCTCCTCATAGCTGAGCTCCTCCATGCCTCTTATCAGTTTGGTTGCCCTTCTCTGCACTTTCTCCAGTTCCCCAATATCCTTTTTGAGAACTGGGGCCCAAAACTGAACTGCATATTCCAGATGAGGTCTTACTAATGATTTGAACAGGGGCAAAATGATATCTCTCTCTCTGGAGACCATACCTCTCTTAATACAAGAAAGGACTTTGCTCGCTTTGGAAACCGCAGCTTGGCATTGCATGCCATTATTGAGCTTATGATCTACCAAAACCCCCAGATCCTTCTCCACTACGGATCCCCCCAGTTGTACTCCCCCTAGTATGTATGATGCATTCATATTATTAGCCCCCAAGTGCATAACTTTACATTTATCAACATTAAACCTCATCTGCCACATAGTCGCCCAATTAGACAGAGCATTGAGGTCGGCTTGTAAATTGGCGACATCCTGTAAGGACGTTATTCCACTGCATAGCTTGGTGTCATCTGCAAAGACAGAAATGTTACTTTTGATCTCAGACCCAATATCATTTATAAACATATTAAAAAGTAAGGGTCCCAGCACTGAACCTTGGGGTACACCACTGATAACCTTGGACCATTCAGAGTAAGAATCATTAACCACTACTCTCTGAATTCTGTCTTTTAGCCAGTTTTCTATCCATTTACAAACTGATATTTCCAATCCTGTAGACTTTACCTTACACATGAGCCGTGTGTGGGGAACTGTATCGAACGCTTTTGCAAAATCCAAGTATACCACGTCCACTGCCACCCCTCTGTCCAAGGTCTTACTTACCTCTTCATAAAAAGAAATCAGGTTTGTTTGACAACTTCTGTCTTTCATGAATCCATGCTGTCTGTTGCTTAAATAGTTTTTTTCCAGCAAGAACTCATCTATGTGGTCTTTTATTAATCTCTCCAGTATTTTCCCAACTATAGAAGTTAAACTAACAGGTCTATAGTTACTTGGTAAACACTTAATTCCCTTTTTAAATATAGGCACCACATTGGCCCTGCGCCAATCCAGTGGTACTATTCCTGTCATTAATGAGTCCCTAAAAATTAAATACAATGGCTTTGAAATTACAGAGCTCAATTCTTTTAGGATCCGTGGGTGTATGCCATCTGGTCCAGGTGCTTTATCCACCTTTATTCCATCTAAATATTTCTGGACCATATCACTTTTGAGCCATTGTGGATTTGGGGCTGTGTCACTACCACCCCCATTTTGGACATGAGCTCCCCCATGCTCCTTTGTATACACAGAACTGAAGAAAGTATTTAATAAATTAGCCTTCTCTTTGTCCCCAGTCACCCACTCTAGATTATTTTGTAAAGGGCCTACATGCTCAGACTTGACCTTTTTACTATTAATATATTTGAAGAATTTTTTGGGGTTTGTCCTACTGTCTTTTGCAATCTGTCGTTCATTTTGAATTTTTGCATCCTTGATTTGCTTTTTACATATCCTGTTATATTCTTTGTAACATTTAAATGACACTAGTGTTCCCTCATTTTTATATTTTTTAAAAGCTCTTTTCTTATAGTTTATAGCTTTTTTAACTTTGTCAGTGAGCCACATAGGTTTTATTTTTAGCCTTTTAAACTTATTGCCCATGGGAATATACTTTGCAGTGAGTTCCCAAACAGTCTAATTGATGTACTTGAAAACACAGGTATAGAGCCTGGTGGGCCAGCACGTTATGCATAAATCCAAAGCTTCTTCAGAGTCCACACATTCTCAATATCACAATATGGCATAGGTCTAAGTCTATTGGATTAGGGTGTGCACCCCAAAGCTCAAACACATATGACTTGGGATTGGGAAGCCCACAAAACATTTCTCTGCAGTCTCAGCTGCATGGGGCAGTGAATGAATGGGAAGTGCTCTGTGCTGAGCATCTTCTGGTTCATTCACAAACTGAAGCATAATAAACACAGTTTACTAGGCTTCAGGTATGAATGGACACAGTGAGCGAGTGTGTTCACTGTGTTCATTTAGAAAAGTAAGGGGCTGGTAAATTACATATTTACTAGCCCCTTCCCCCCTCTCCATCCTGAAACATCCCCTGCAGCAGCTGTGGGGAGAGGAGAGGAGGGAAGTCAGCAGCACTGTGGGGCGGTGGAGCCAACAAGAGGGGGGGGGGAATCCTGGTTAGTAGTGGGAATCTGCACTGCACATAGGAATTAGGGTGGTCCCAGGCGCACCTGGCACACCCCCTGTGCACACCTATGCGATATGGGCATCATGTCTAAAAACATTAATCACTAAAAAGTCAACCAGTGCATCCAGGGTATAACAAGTTGTATATTGATAAGTGCTGAATATCTCAAGCATTGGCCAGAATGGAAAAAGCCCTAATTTCCATATCCAGTGTTGAAAAATGCTGCCATGTGATCAGGGGTAGATTAAACGGTTATCTAGTGGCAGATAAAGATAACATTTAAGGGAAACCACTGCAAATTAATAAAGTGTCTCATATCCCAAGGTGTGCAATTCTATTCCTTCAACGGGCAAGATAACTGGCATGCACCGGCCGCTAATCATGCCAAACAAACATTGATCCACCATATATATTTTTTTGCAGGTAAAACTTTTTTAAACTGCAAAAATTTGCATTTTTTTTTTAATGAAAATGTTCCTTTCATTTTTGTAAATACGTGCTGCTGTTTATTAAATGTTTGTTTTTTACTTCTTTACTTTTTTACAGGGAGAAGAAACACACAGATCGTTCCCTATGTACAGAGCCCTCTGTGTTTGTCAACACAGGACGCTGGGCTGTGATTGGACACAGCCGATTAGCAGGTCTCAGCCATCAATCATTGGCTGCAACCTGTTGAAAGGATCCAGCTGTGTACAGTCACAGCCGAAGGGGGGGCCTGTGCGCACGCCCTGAACCCGGAAGAATGGGCCAAAGTTCAGGTATGTGATTGTGCCTGTATAAGGCACACGCTCACAGTAAAAGTACTGCGAGTGGTTGGCAAGTGGATGCAACAATAGGACCAGGAGATCTCTGTTGTAGTGGTTTTCCTACCCTATTCTGGAAGATCCTGACCACAGGCAATGTGATTTAGGGCTGTGAAAGAGCCCTGGGCACCCTTTTGGTGCAGAGGTTTTAGTCAACCAAAGAGTCTTGACTTTCAGTCAATGTCAAGGGACTCTAGAATATCTGGCGGTACCTTCAGGACTCGTCTGAGTATCTCTATGGACATATAGTTTAGATCAGCTGGGACAAGCCACAGCCAGATGGGCATATGCCAGCCATCATAGAGGAATAAGTCGTTTTGTTGTGGCAAGAGAGGTTGAATAAATTTTTACATGGGCAGAATGCCACATTCCATCCCTCTTTGATTTGTACATTGCTGGTATGAAAAATAGGCATATGGATTTACCCAGCCAGCGCTGTCTAGACCAAGGAATGTGGTTATTGAACCAGGAGTTGTTTTAGGACTTCTGTCTTCATTGTGGAACACCAAAGCTGGCCCTCTTGGCATCTAATTTCAATAATAAACTAGAAAGGTTTGTCTCTAGGGTCATATTTAAACAGAATGTGTGACTGGGTCCTTAAAGTGTATCTAAACTCAAGAACAAAAATGTATTATATTGCAGCAGACCTTAGGTGATTTTTTGTAGACTATTTTCTCTTTATTTTCACCTGGTGATCTTGCCTTTAATATACTTCCTGTCTGAGGGTGACAACACTCACTCACTGAACTCTACTCTGTGTTGACAACCTTGGCCCATCATGAAAGAATGTGCAGCATGATGTGACCTTGAAATCCTGTACTGAATCTCATGGAAAGTGGGTGACAATGCTGTTGTGAGATTTGGCAGCCATCTTTTAAATCCAACACCCAGTCTGGGCGGCATCCTTCCCACTTGTTTTCTGGCTGGTCATACACCCACGAGCCACTGTATTAGGTACATCTTGCTAGTACCGGGTTGGACCACCCTTTGCCTTCAGAACTGCCTTAAAGGATCACTAAACATAATTTTTTTTTTTTTTAAATAACAAACATGTTATACTTACCTCCACTGTGCAGCTCGTTTTGCACAGAGTGGCCCCGAACCTGGTCTTCTGGGGTCCCTCGGAGGCTGTCCTGGCTCCTCCCCGCAAGGACTCCACACCTTCATGCGAGCGAGCTCGCATGGTGTGGAGTTATTGCGGGCGCGCTCCCGTGATACAGCGGTGGCCATAGCCCCCGACTGTATCACTCCCCCCCCAGCGCCCTGCGTCATTGGATGTGATTGACAGCAGTGCCAGCCAATGGCTGCGCTGCTTTCAATCCATCCACTGTAGCCAATCAATGGCCGGGCTCAGAGACGAGGAGGATGACGGGGGCGAGTGCCGGACTTTCGAGGGCTCAGGTAAGTAAAACGGGGGCTCGGGGGGGAGCGGTATTGTCGGATGTTTTTTTCACCTTAATGCATAGGATGCATTAAGGTGAAAAAACATGTACCTTTACAACCCCTTTAATTCTCCATGGAATAGATTCAACAAGGTGTTGGAAACATTCCTCTGAGATTTTGGTCCATATTGACATGATAGCATCACACAGTTGCTGCAGATTTGTCGGCTGCACATCCATGATTTTAATCTCCTGTCCTGTTCTACCACATCCCAAAGGTGCTCTATTGGATTGAGATCTGGTGACTGTGGGGGCCATTGGAGTACAGTGACCTCATTGTCATGTTCAAGAAACCAGTGGTGAGATGACTTGAGCTTTGTGACATGGTGCATTATCCTGCTGGAAGGAGCCATCAGAAGATGGGTACACTGTAGTCATAAAGGGATGGACATGGTCAGCAACAATACTCAGGTAGGCCGTGGCAATTAAACAATGCTCAATTGGTACTAAGGGGCTCAAAGTGTGCCAAGAAAATATTCCCCACACCATTACACCACCACCATCCGCCTGAACCGTTGATACAAGGCAGGATGGATCCATGCTTTCATGTTGTTTACACCAAATTCTGACCCTACCATCTGAATGTCGCAGCTGAAATGGAGAATCATCAGACCAGGCAACATTTCTCCAATCTTCTATTGTCCAATTTTGGTGAGCCTGTGCGAATTGTAGACTCAGTTTCCTGTTTTTAGCTGACAGGAGTGCCACCCTGTGTTGTTTTCTGCTGCTGTAGCTCAACTGCTTCAAGGTTTGATGTGTCGTGCATTCAGAGATGGTATTTTGCATACCTTGGTTGTAACGAGTGGTTATTTGAGTTACTGTTGCCTTTCTATCATCTCAAACCAGTCTGCCCATTCCCCTCTGACATCAACAAGGCATTTTCATCCACACAACTGCCGCTCACTGGATATTTTCTCTTTTTCGGACCATTCTCTGTAAACCCGAGAGATGGTTGTGCATGAAAATCCCAGTAGATCACCAGTTTTTTAACCACTTCAATACCGGGCACTTAAACACCTTCCTGCCCAGACCAATTTTCAGCTTTCTGCGCTGTTGCACTTTGAATGACAATTGCGCGGTCATGCTACACTGTACCCAAACAAAATTTTTATCATTTTTTCCCCACAAATAGAGCTTTCTTTTGGTGGTATTTGATCACCTCTGGGATTTTTATTTTCTGCAAAAAAAAATAAAAAAGACCAATTTTATTTTTAAAAAAAGTCTTTTTTTTTGTTTCAGTTACAAAACTTTTTAAATAAGTGTAGCGATACCTCCAACTAAGGAGGCCGCAGAATTAGATTTGGGCCCTGAGTACAGCTCCGCCAACCCCCGGCAATAGGCTCTACCCCCTTCTGGCACAGCTAGTACTAATAATCAATGATATATCCTATGCAATATAATAACTAAGCAAGGACACAGTAATGAATTGTAATAGGTAAAGTGTTTTACTTATTTTCTCAATAGGGATAAAAGGGGGTAACAGTAATCACAGTTCAAGATAATCACTCCTAAGGGCAGCGTCCTGCCACTCTAACACACTATGTAGTAACACACGCTACAGGTGCGCCATACGGGCGACCGTTAACTAAGTGCCCTATGGCGCAGTAATCAAACACGCTAGAATCCCCACCAGGCCTGGTTCTAATATTTAACTTAGTCCTTCTTTCTTCACCGGCAGGTCTGTAATGGTGGTGCACTTTAAACAGAGTATAACTTTGTAATCCAAGGGGTATAGAACTTGGTTAAATAAAGCCGCAGGCTCAGTTCTGACAAGGCTCTTCAATAGGGGTATCAAAATAACTTGTAGGCCACGGCAGTCTATAGGCCTATATACAGTAACAGTATCTTAGCTGGGCTTATGCCCTCTCACCCGCCGGACTACAGATCCAGTCCGGGAAACCTCCACCGGCCGTGTCACACACACTCGATCTCTCCAACGATCGGGCCCCCCGATCCGACAAGGCTGTAGCTCACAAAGTCAGATGCCACCCGGCTCGCAGAGGGGGGGTGGAAGGCTCTTTGGTGCAGAGCAAGGCCCCAGGCTTCAGGCCCTGCACTCCGACACATCCGCACAGGAGGATCCGTCTGTGAAGTCTCGTGTCCCAAAGAGGCCGAGCCCGGCCTCTCCTCCTCCTTTTATAACCCCTCCCATGAGTCTCTGCGGTGGAACATGTGAAGAATGGGGTTATGGGTGATGTAGTCTCTTCCTATTATAGGGGAACACCCCGCTACACACTCCCCCCACTTAAACTCTTTGGTCCCCAAAGATAAATTTTAACAACAACTATATATAACACTGGACAATTCTGAAAACGATGTTGGGATAGGGGATTCCCACCATAACTGAGGGGTAGAATTCCCTTGCCCACAGGTCACATTATCATGGGTGGCCTGCCTAACTGTGCCAGAGAGTGAGCTGGGGTTGCCCTCCACCAGATGGACAGTGGAAGGATCCGGAATCTCAGCATTTCTCCTAGCAGTGACTACAAAGTCTTCCGAACTGTTCCCCATCTGAGGGTAGGTCAGCTTCTTAGGAGGTCGAACGACTCTTCGAGCCCTTTGCTCTCCTGGAATCTCTGGCTCTGGCGCCACAGGCTCCTCTTCCTCGGAGCAACTATCATGGGCATCTTCCCAGTAATCTGCTGAAGGACTAAAGGGGATGAACTCTGTAGCCTCCGGGTTCAGTGTTTCATCTGTGGTATCTTGGGTGACTGGAAGATCTATGATAGACGTTCCTGGAGTTGGGGAAGACCACAGCCAATCAAGTTCTCCCTCCTCATCTCCACTAAGTTGGGAGGCTTCTCCATTTTCAGCTCGGGAGGTCTGTGACCGAGTGTTCGGCCTAGGAGTATCCAAGATAGAGGCCGGTTCAGGGGAGTCTCCCACGGGAGGTATTCTAACTGCCTCCGCAATTGGGAGAAGGTGGTTTCGATGCCATGTCTTCAGTGGGCCTACCTTTCCCTCTGGCTTCACCTTGTAGACAGGTAGGCCCGGCAACTTCCTGCAGATGACATAGGGTTCAGATCTCCATCTGTCTGCAAGTTTGTGCTTTCCGGGGACTCCCAGATTGCGCAACAGTACTCGATCCCCGGGCTGTAGGTCTTGTACCCGGACCTTCAAGTCGAAATTTCTTTTATTCCGAGCTCCCCTTTGATCTGAGGCCGCTTGAGCTTGTTCATAGGCTACTTTCAGGCTGTGTCTGAGCCTGTCCACATATCCTTTGTGGGATGTGGCTGAGGAATGGTCCAGTGAGGTGCCAAAAGCCAGGTCCACCGGTAGTCTCGCTTCTCTCCCAAACATGAGTCGATATGGGGAGTAGCCTGTAGCATCACTGATGGTGCAGTTGTAAGCATGTACTATGGCTGCTATGTGTTGGCTCCAATGTTGCTTTTTCTCGCTTTCCAGAGTCCCCAACATGTTGAGCAAGGTTCGGTTGAACCTTTCCGGCTGAGCATCTCCCTGAGGATAGTAAGGTGTAGTTCGAGTCTTCTTAATTCCCAAAGAATCCAAGAGCTTCCGGATCAGCTTACTCTCGAAGTCCCTCCCTTGGTCTGAATGGAGTCTCTGTGGCAGCCCATAATGGACAAAGTACTTCTCCATGAGTACCTTGGCCACGGTGGAGGCCTTCTGGTCTTTGGTGGGGAAAGCCTGGGCATACCGGGTGAAATGGTCGGTTATCACCAGAACATTTCCTAGTCCACTCAGGTTGGGTTCGAGGCAGAGAAAGTCAATGCACACCAGGTCCATGGGCCCTTGGCTCTGTAGATGGCCCATTGGGGCAGCTTGATGGGGCAAAGTCTTCCTCTGGATGCATCGCGCACATGAGTGGCAGTACTTCTCTACCTCTGCCCTCATGCAGGGCCAATAGAACCGACTTCTGACAAGTTGAAAGGTCCTTTCAGCCCCTAGGTGGCCATGATTGTCATGCAGGGCAATCAGAACAGTCTCCCGATGTTTCTCAGGAGGAACAGCTGCCACTTATCTTCTGAGTCATCAGAGGGGCCCCTTCGGTAGACCACTCCCTGATGTAACTGCAACCTATCCCACTCCTTCCTCAGCAGGCGAGCTTCTTTTGAAGGTTGACGCATGAGTCTGTTTGGATCCTGATTTTTCAAGGCCTCCAGGACCAATCTCCCCATGGGGTCTTCCAATTGGTCACACCTCAATTCCTTCTTGGACAGTCTTGGTAGATTGTCCTCTTCCAATTGAGCTACTCCACAGTAGTGTTTGGGGACTCCCACCGTGGTAACTCCTATTTCCTCTGCTCTGGAGCCTCCTCGGGCTTGGAATTCAGCTCCTTGACAAAGGGCCCGCACCCCGTCCGGTGCCACTTGGGTCCAATCTTCTATTTCAATGGTGGGGGAATGAGATCTCCTGGACAGAGCGTCTGCGTCTCGATTCCCCACTCCTGGTCTATACTTAAGGCTGAAGTTGAATCCAGACAGTGCGGCCAGCCACCTGTGTCCAGTGGCGTCCAGCTTGGCCGTGGTGAACAGGTAGGTAAGGGGGTTGTTGTCGGTCTTCACAGTGAACTCCGCTCCATACAGGTAGTCTTTGAGCTTGTCTACTACCGCCCACTTGAGGGCCAGGAACTCCAGCTTGTGAGTGGGGTAGTTCTTCTCAGAGGGGGTCAGGCTCCTACTCACATAGGCAACAGGCCGCAATTGCCCCTCGTGTTCTTGGTAAAGTACTCCTCCCAGACCGTCATGACTAGCATCCACGTGCAGTTCATAGGGTTTGGTTGGGTCTGCGTAGGCCAAGACTGGTGCAGTGGTCAGGCTGCTCTTCAATTCCTGGAAAGCCTCTTCACACTTCTGATTCCACTGATCTCTGATGGACTCTCCTGGCCTCCTGGGCCCCGAGCCATCCTCTTCTCCTTCAGTCTTGAGCAACTCATTCAATGGTCTAGCAATTCGGGCAAATCCCTCCACAAACCTCCTGTAGTAGGAGCAGAAGCCCAAGAAGGATCTGAGTTCTGTTACTGTGGTGGGCCGTGGCCAGGAGGTAACTGCCTCCAATTTCTCAGGGTCTGTGGCCACCCCTTCTTCAGACACTATGTGCCCCAGATAGTTCACAGAAGACTGGTAGAACCGACACTTTTCAGGCGAAAGCTTAAGTCCTTCCTCACTGTGTCTTCTCAACACTTTTTCCAGCCTCTCTTCATGTTCCTCCAAGGTTCTCCCAAAGACAATGACATCGTCCAGGTATACAAGGACTTCGATCAAGTTCATGTCCCCTACTGTCTTCTCCATGAGGCGTTGGAAAGTAGCTGGGGCTCCAGACAGACCTTGGGGCATCCGGTCGAATTCAAAGAACCCCACTGGGGTTATGAAAGCTGTCTTCTCCTTGTCTGCTGGGTGCATCGGAATCTGATAGTACCCACTCTTGAGATCCATAACGCTGAACCATTTGGCTCCAGACAAGCTCTGTAGGGCATCCTCTATCCTCGGAGTGGTGTATTGGTCAGGTATGGTTCTCCTGTTGAGAGTCCTGTAGTCGATACAGAGCCTCAATGATCCATTCTTCTTTCGGACCACCATTATGGGAGAGGCATAGGGGCTTCTGGACTCCCGTATCACACCAGTCCTCTTGAGTTCTGCAAGTTGTTCCCTCAGATCCTCCAGATCTGCTAGCGGGACCCGCCTGACCCACTCTCGGAAGGGCTTATCTTCCTGGAGGCGGATCCGATGGGTGGCACTCCTTGCACACCCCACATCAAACTCATCCTTAGAGAAGATCTTCTCCCATCTATTCAACTGGGCCTTGGCTCTCTCTTTCCAAGCCCTGGACAGATTCGGGTTTTCCATGGACAGCTTCTCCCAAACATCCCCTCCTCCACCTGTCCTCTTAACTTCTGACAGGGTAACAGGGGCCGCCGGGCTCACCTGGCCAAGCAACATTCTGGCTGGGATTTCCATGGGGTCTTTGGTAGTATTCCTAACACTCACTGGAACTCTATAATGGGCCTTCTTCAGGACCTTCAGCGGAATCACTTCCGGTATCACCTCCAGGCCTGAGGACTCACCCCTTGGGTCTGACTCCAGCATGACAAAGGGACCAGGCTGCTCCCAAGTAAGCTTCACAGTGGCCCTGAGACAGGTTACTTCGCCGGGCTGCAACACTACCCCTTCTCTTCCAAGTCTCCACACCTTCCCTATCTCCTCTCCAGGGGTCTCCCGCTCTTGGACCAGCCGTTGGTAGGCTGTCTTCAGCATGGGATGGATCTTGGTAGCTGCTTGTCTTTCTTCTGTCACGAGAGGGGTCAGGAGTCTTCTGACCAGGTCCGTGTTCGTCCCTATTATAAGGGAATTCTTGTTGGCTCCAGGCGGCCTAGGGCACACAACTGCCAGGGTGTCAAACACTTCGGCCTTCCCAGCCACGGATGGGTCAAAGGTCATTTTGATGGGAAGGTAGCCGTCGTAAGGGAAACTCTGGGTTCCAATTCCCCATATTTCCAGCTCTTCTATCTTCTGGATAGGCAGATGACTCAGGTGCCTGTCGTAGAAGTCCCGGTATAGTAGGGTCACTTGTGCCCCGGTATCCAGGAGGCCTCTGGTGTAGACTCCCTCCACTTGAATGGGCACTATAGGGGATGGGCCTACCAGCTTCTCTGGATATGGTCCGGCAGGAGCCGCCTTCTTCAGACCTTTTCCCTTTGGACTCTCTCTTGTCCTATTCCCTTTGGACTTGAACCTTTCTTGAGCCTGGTATGCACTGACTTCCCTCCTTTTAATGGGTGTAGGAACCCGCTGAGGGGTACTATTATTTTTCTTGGGTGGACACCCCCTTTGGGGAGTGCTGTGCCTCTCCTGAGGGGTCTCTCCCCTTCCTCCTGGAGTATAGCTTTGTTGAGGGGTATTGCGTTTCCCCTTTGGTGTTCTATCTCTCTTTTTGTTTTTCTTCGCATTCAGCTTGGAGCTTACTGAAGATGATGGGCACCCGGTTGACTCCTTCACCGGGGCCGTCTGGAGTTTCCCGCCGGCTTGCGGTTGTCTGGTCTCTTCTTCTTCGGACTAGAACATGTGGCTGCAATGTGGCCAACTCCCCCACAGTTGAAGCAGACTATATCTCCCCATTCTTGTAAAGGTTCGGGTGCTGAGGCAATCGGGAACAATTCCTTCCTTGGACTTTCCTTCTTCTTGGGACACTCTGTGTCTTTTGCTATCAGAGAGGTCAATATCTCTAACACCTTGGACATCTGAGTTTTTAGGGTGTCTATCTCCGCCTCTCTTTCAGGGGTCATTACTGGATCGACCAGCACCTGTGCGGGTACAACACTTGTCTTATCCTTCTGCTGGTCCTGTTGCAGCGCCTCCTCATCTCTGATGATTTTTATTAAATCAGCATAAGTCAGCAACATTCCTCCTCCCAAGGTTTTCAGGTGCAGCCAGACTGGATCGGAGCGTAGCGCTCCCTTTAAGACTTGCTTCATTCTTGCCGCATCGGCATCTTGGGGCTTCATCCCTTTCTTTAACACAATCTTGCACAGCAGCCTGTTTAGCCTTCTGACATACTCGGAAAGTTTCTCCCCCGGTTTTTGGAAAGTGTGTTCAAACTGGTAGACCATCTCTGTCACTTTGTCTAATTGACCAAACTCTTCCTGCAGCATAGCTAGACAGTCCTGCGCCGTGCACCCTGCATTCCCAAACCGGAAACTTTTCACTGCTTCTGCTGCTGCACCTTTAAGGCTTTCTAACACTCGCTGCCTCTTCTGTGCTTCAGGCACCTCCCATGCCTCCACCGCCTGTAATGCCTGCTCCACCCAGGTATCAAAATCTTCTTCCCCTGCCGGGACAGGGAGCTTCCCTGAGAATATTTTTAGTCTCCGGTAGCTAGTTTCCACATGCACCGTACTTGTCTTCTGACATTTGGCTAGCAAATCCCCTATTGCATTTATCAGTTCTGGTGATATAGCAGTGGCCAGTGCAGGTGCCACCGGGGGTGTCGCCCTGTCTTCTCTTTCAGGTGGAGTTCGGGCCGCAGCCTGTGGCGATCCCGTAGGGGATGGTTCCCTTTCTACAGTTATTGCGTGCGCCAGCCTAAATGTTCTGTTGTCTGGCGTCCGCAGACACTTGTGCTTACAGGCCTCTGGCATCCTGTCCCAATATTCCACTAATGCGTATTGATATGAGATGTCTGGGTCTGTCTTCATGTCTATCACCCACGGTGTGTGATCTGGGGACACTGAACTCATTAGTTCCTCTACCGTCTCACTCGACCATTTCTCCCCAGGGAGGCTAATGGCTATCGACTGTTTTGGCTCTGTATTAGCGGCTTTGCACCACTCTTCTACCGCTCTTGGATCCATGGGGTCCATGCCGGCACTTCTGGCGTTCGCTTGCTGCATCAGGATCCCGGACTAGAACCCCCACGTGTAGCGATACCTCCAACTAAGGAGGCCGCAGAATTAGATTTGGGCCCTGAGTACAGCTCCGCCAACCCCCGGCAATAGGCTCTACCCCCTTCTGGCACAGCTAGTACTAATAATCAATGATATATCCTATGCAATATAATAACTAAGCAAGGACACAGTAATGAATTGTAATAGGTAAAGTGTTTTACTTATTTTCTCAATAGGGATAAAAGGGGGTAACAGTAATCACAGTTCAAGATAATCACTCCTAAGGGCAGCGTCCTGCCACTCTAACACACTATGTAGTAACACACGCTACAGGTGCGCCATACGGGCGACCGTTAACTAAGTGCCCTATGGCGCAGTAATCAAACACGCTAGAATCCCCACCAGGCCTGGTTCTAATATTTAACTTAGTCCTTCTTTCTTCACCGGCAGGTCTGTAATGGTGGTGCACTTTAAACAGAGTATAACTTTGTAATCCAAGGGGTATAGAACTTGGTTAAATAAAGCCGCAGGCTCAGTTCTGACAAGGCTCTTCAATAGGGGTATCAAAATAACTTGTAGGCCACGGCAGTCTATAGGCCTATATACAGTAACAGTATCTTAGCTGGGCTTATGCCCTCTCACCCGCCGGACTACAGATCCAGTCCGGGAAACCTCCACCGGCCGTGTCACACACACTCGATCTCTCCAACGATCGGGCCCCCCGATCCGACAAGGCTGTAGCTCACAAAGTCAGATGCCACCCGGCTCGCAGAGGGGGGGTGGAAGGCTCTTTGGTGCAGAGCAAGGCCCCAGGCTTCAGGCCCTGCACTCCGACACATCCACACAGGAGGATCCGTCTGTGAAGTCTCGTGTCCCAAAGAGGCCGAGCCCGGCCTCTCCTCCTCCTTTTATAACCCCTCCCATGAGTCTCTGCGGTGGAACATGTGAAGAATGGGGTTATGGGTGATGTAATCTCTTCCCATTATAGGGGAACACCCCGCTACATAAGTAAGTTTTCTCCTTCACTGATGGGGCTGCACTGACGGGCACCGATGAGGTGGCACCAATGAGGTGGCACTGATGAGGTGGCATTGATGGGCACTGATGATGGGCACTAATATGCGGCACTGATAGGTGGAACGGATAATCGGCACGGATGGGCACGGATAGGCGGCACAGATGGGCACGGATAGGCGGCACAGATGGGCACGGATAGGCGGCACGTATGGACGCTGATAGGCGGCACGTATGGGCACTGATAGGCGACACGAATGGGCACTGATAGGCGGCACGGATGGGTACTGATAGGTGACACGGATGGGCATTGATAGGCGGCACGGATGGGCACTGATAGGCGGCACGGATGGGCATGGATGGGCACTGATAGGTGGCACGGATGGGCATGAATGGGCACTGATAGGTGGCACGGGTGGGCACTGATAGGCGGCACTGATGTACTGTAATGGATGCCAATCAGTGCCAAACAAAAAAGCCTGCCAATCAGTGATGCCCATTGTGGGCACTGATTGGCATCCATTGTGGGCACTGATTGGCATCCATTAGGGGGCACTAACTGGCATCCCTGGTGGTCTAGGGTGGCATACCTGGTGCTGGCATCCCTGGTGGTCCAGTGGCATCCCTGGTGGTCCAGTGGGGGCATCCTCGGGGGGGGCTGTGCTGATAATCGATCAGCACAAACCCCCCCCCTGTCAGAGGAGCAGCCGATCGGCTCTCCTCTACTCGCGTCTGACAGACGCGAGTGAGGAAAAGCCGATGACCGGCTTTTCCTGTTTACACTGTGATCAGCCGTGATTGGACACGGCTGATGACGTGGTAAAGAGTCTCTGTCTGAGACTCTTTACCTAGATCGGAGTTGCGGGGTGTCAGACTGACACCCCGCAGCAACGATCGCCGCGATGCGCTCCCCCGGGGGCGCGCAGCGGCTCAAAATCCTGAGGACGTCATATGACGTCCTGTCAGGATTTTGCAACCACTTTGCTGACGTCAATCCGCTATAGGGCGGGCGGCAAGTGGTTAAATACTCTGACCAGCCCTTCTGGCACCAACAACCATGCCACGTTCAAAGTCACCTAAATCTACTTTCTTCCCCATTCTGATGCACAGTTTGAACTTCAGCAAGTCGTCTTCACCACGTCTAGATGCCTAAATGCATTGAGTTGCTTCCATGTGATTGGCTGATTAGCAATTTGTGTTACCAAGCAATTTAACAGGTGTACCTAATAAAGTGGCCGGTGAGTGTATAATGCACAAGGTCATCTTCCTCCTTTCTTCTTATCCAGCAACAGGTGTTCCATAATTGGACTGTGATTGCAGAGCATCATGATAACACAAAAAATCGAATTGAAGCTGACCTTTAAATGCTGGTACCCATCAGTATGACAGTTCAATAGTTATGTTAAAATATAATAGTAAACCTAAAAATAATAATATCATTTTTGACTTACCAGTCCATAGATGTGGTGAAAGCATTTGTTTGCTTATTTTTAGTCTTTTTGCTTTTATTTTCTATTGGCGATCCTGCCAGCAACACACTTCTTGTCCTAATATGACAACATTCAAGCATCATACTGTATCTATAGAGTAGGAGTGTTGTCAGCCTTGTGTAGAAAATGTTTTGGCACTGCCTTCCCCTCTCTTCATCACCATAACACCATAACATAAGTGGAGGTATGTAGAGTTCACCAAGGTAAACAGGACAGATAAAAGAGCTTGAGATAACATGTGCAGAGTGTACATAACAAAGGACAGAGCTGGATTTCTGGCAGGATCTACAGGAATTTTTTTTGCAAATATAGCAAATCACTTTTAATATTTAACAGACCAAAAAGGAGCAAATAAGAGAAGTTCATTGTTGGGGTTTACATACACATCAACATGACAGAGATGGGCAGAAACAATCGCTCTTGGGGGGAATTTTTATAGGTGTTTTTTTAAATATCATCTTTCCAATTTCCATTTTGCCTGGAATCATGCTGAATTTTGCAACATTTGTTATAGAAAAGTATGTAATATAAAAATATGATTTCATTTTGGAGATAATTAAAGAGGCATTCCACCCGCAATTTTTTTTTTTTAAGTCAGCAGCTACAAACACTATAGCTGCTGACTTTTAATAAGGACACTAATCTGTCCTACTCGCCCACGATGTCAGCCCCCCCGAGGCCGATCCCTCGATCCTGGCAGCTCCCGGCGCCGCCATCCTTACTAAGGGAAACAGGCAGTGAAGGCGTGCGGCTTCACTGCCCGTTTCCTACTGCGCATGCGTGGCGCTTTGTGAATGGGCCGGCTGCTCTCTGGGATACACACAGTTCCCAGAAGGCAGCGCACCTCATTCACCAGAAGACACCGCGAGTAGGACGGAGGAAGAAGACCAGCCGCGGACGATGAAGAGGCAGATTAGGGACTTCCACATAGCAACCGCTATTTCTGGTAAGTAAATATATATATTTTTTCAATTATTTTTTTCAATTTGTTTTAGGATTTTTGGTAAAAAAAAAAAATTCAGGGTGGAACTCCACTTTAAGTACAGGATTACAACGTGTCTAATGTTTTACTTGGTTTGGACAGTAAATTCATTCCAAAGTTACTAACAGAAAGAAATATTAACAAGAACCAATCGTGTCCTATTACTTTTGAGCAGGCCCTATGAACAATTCTGTGACAGGAGTCACTTTGGGCGGGGGGCCCGTGGAACCTAGCTCACTTTAGAGAGATTGGGAAACTCCTTTTTCAACTCCTTAGGCCCCCCTTATGTGTAATTTACCCTGTGTCTATTAGGGGCACAGGGTGACCAAGAAGCCCAGTCTGGTCTGTCCTAACCAGACTCACAGTACAACCAAACTGGTCTCAGCATTTTGTTTTACCCCTGTTATCCTGGGTCTTATATGTGTGGTTTGTTTTGAAAGTTGGAGAAGCTCCTTCACTTGAGACAGCAATATTTATCAACAATATCCCTCAGGAGAAATATACGAAGATAAATTAACCGCTTGCCGACCGCTGTACACAGATATACGTCTGCAGAATGGCACGGGCAGGCAAAAGGACGTGTATATATATGTCCTCTTTAAGAAGCGGCATTGTGGTGGACGCGCGCACGCCGCGAGCGCTCCATTACTCCGACCGTGGGTCCCACGGACTCGATGTCCATGGGCATACCCGCAATATATCACAATGAGGAAGAAGGGGGAAATGCTGATGTAAACAAGCATCTCCCCAGTCTTCCTAGTGACAGGACAGTGATCACCGCTTCCTGTAATCGGAAGCTGTGGTCACTGCCGTGTCACACACAGCCCATCCCCCCTACAGTAAGAATCACTCCCTAGGGCACACTTAACCCCTACAGCGCCACCTATTGGTTAACCCCTTCATTGCCAGTGTCATTTTCACAGCAATCAGTGCATTTTTATAGAATTGATCGCTGTAAAAATGACAATGGTCCCAAAAAAGTGTCAAAAGTGTCCGATGTGTCCGCCATAATGTCGCAGTCACAATAAAAATCGCTGATCGCCACCATTACTAGTAAAAAAAAATATTAATAAAAATGCCATAAAACTATCCCCTATTTTGTAGACGCTATAACTTTTGCGCAAACCGAGCAATACACGCTTATTGCGAATTTTTTTTACCCAAAATATGTAGAAGAATACGTATCGGCCTAAACTGAGGAAAAAATATGTTTTTTTATATATTTTTTGGGGATATTTATTATAACAAAAAGTAAAAAATATTGAATTTTTTTCAAAATTGTCGCTCTATTTTTGTTTATAGCGCAAAAAATAAAAACCGCAGAGGTGGTCAAATACCATCAAAAGAAATCTCTATTTGTGGGGAAAAAAGGACGTCAATTTTGTTTGGGAGCCATGTCGCACGACCGCGCAATTGTCAGTTAAAGCGACGCAGTGCCCAATCGCAAAAAGTGGCCCGGTCATTGACCAGCAAAATGGTCCGGGGCTTAAGTGGTTAATTCCACTGCATCAGACTACTGGGACATTGTATGAGCTGTGTCTCATAGACTGCTGTAGACTTTTTGTCTGATAGTCTGCAGTGGGGTGGGGTTTGGTATGTGTTTATTGTAAAGTAGGTCATTCCCATTGTTCTATTGTTTCTGTCTGTCTGAGCAGCCGAGTAGTCTGGTCATTTAGGCTGGTTTAAGTGCCCAGATAATTAGCTCATGTTAAATATATCCAGGTATTTTTTTCAGCTGGAACTTGGTGGAACTCAGTTCCACCACCTCCAGCTCAGGCTCCTCTGCTTCCTGCTCACCACTATCGCTCTGTGGCAGCCAAGCTATCACTTGTAAACACAGAAGCTGGACTTCTGTGTTTACAAGTGACAGCTTGGCTCCCTCAGATCTGATCTCCTGAGTGGCTCCCACTAAATTCAGGATGAGGAGAAGGGGGATGCAGGTGCCCAGGGGGTGTGTAGTGAATTGTTGAGGTCAGGCACCTATTATCTGAGGAAAAAAGCCCTGATTATATCTCTGTCTACATGCCCAGATACTGACTGAATTGTTTGTTGAAAAGTTTAAATATACCTGTGTCTCATGTTACTGAATGTACAGTTTACCCCGCCCTGTGTCATTATGCAAAGAGGGGGTTGTCCCCAGAGTGTATATCTCTTTGTACCTGTGTTTCAATGAACAGTTGATGCTTCACGCCACCCTACGCTGTGTCTTGATAAGTGACTGGGTAATCTAAGGGATCTTGGATCATGCTGGTACCAGGCAAGGGAAGCTTATACGATGGACATACTCTTCTTGAGTACTGAGGTCAGTCACTAATTCCCCACAGGACAATGCAAGCCGTTGTTCCCCTATTGAATGCACAACCAGGTGACAGAAGAATACTGCACATCCAAAACATGTGCAAAATAATTTCAGCATACAGGCAATAATGTCACATACCTTATGTCACCTAATACTGCTTCATGTCACATAATGTTTCCAAGCTTCTGAGCATGCAGTATTGTGCAGTTGAAAGAGCAGCCGTTGTCAGATTTCAGGTGGCCTCTGACCTAAGCTGTCAGACCTCCCCTTCTTCTCACCGCAATAACAGAAGGGTTAACATGAGTTCTGTAGTCCAGTGGGGAAGAACTCAGGCAGGGCTGACAATGTTGGGATTAAAGGACAGCAGAGATGGCATGGTCAGCTCACTACAGATAGGAGCTCACTAGATTTATGGCAAGATCACCAGGCGTTTTTTTACTTGCTGTGTTTTTGAAGAGACAAAACATGGCAAAATGTACATTAATAGTAGAGATTTTTGGATATTTTTTCTTTATTTTGCCAATATAAGACTGAATATTCTGATGTTGGTACTGTATATGTTCTTTTTAAAGATCAGTTTCCCCAAAAACTAAACTCTGGGAACATAAAATGTTTTAAAAAAAATCATGGCGTGTATATTAAATTAACCCATTGTAAATGCTTGAATTTAATTTGGTATTATCCTCTTGGAAACCAGTGTACAGCAGCACTCAGATTGGTAAAGGAAGGACCAAAGCTGGGGGCCAATCATATGCTGCATGCACATGGGCTGACAAGGAACCAGCTGATAGTTGGAAGAGCAGAGTAATAACCTCATCAGTCTACTTCTGCACTTGACTATCCAATTGCAGTCTAAGGGGTAGGTAGGTATCAAGGCTGTAAGGTTACCAACCTGGTTTGCTGTGGTAGTGCAGTGTAAATTTCAGAAGTGGCCAGATAGATTTAAAAATCACTTGGCAGCTAAAAGAGCTCCCTTATATGTATCTTAACTCTGTATTTAGTAGTTTACCTGGAGTCCAGCTTTAAATCTGATCTTACTTTGGGGTGTGTGCTGGTCAGTTGATTCTTACATCTCTTATGCCTAATACACACGTACGGGATCCCCAGCGATAAAAAGTCCGCCGGGAATCCCGAGGGGAAAACAAAGAACCTGCTCGGTAAGTTTTTCCCCCCTACACACAAGAGGTTTTCCCGACAGGAAAACTGCGATGAAGCTTTGGTCGGGAATCCCGGCCATGTGTATGCTCCATCGCAGTTTTTCACATAGGAAAACTGCCGGGAAAAAGACCGCCGGCAAAAACGGGGGGAAAAAAGAGAGCGGGTTCTCTTTTTTTGTCTGGCAGTTTTCCTGTCTGGAAAACTGCGATGGAGCATACACACAGTGTGAGGCATTAGAGTCTAAGATAGTGACATTTACCCACAGGATTGACCATGAACATGAATTATGGTCCCAGCCTCTAGTAGCAGTATTCCTTGGTATTTTGTTTTTATTATACAAGAAGGAAAATCCATGCAGGGCTGGATAACCCACAAGGTGTCTTAGGTGGGTGCGTTGGGCCTGTTGTGTGCCTAGGGGCTTCTGGTCTCTGCCATACATCGGAGTCTGCTTTCTAAATTCAGTGATGCAGATTACTGTAGTGGCATGTGACCAAGCAACTCTCTTCTACCCCTCCCTTGCCCTAGTCTCCCCTGTGCATCCAGGAACAATCCAGGTCACTACAGAATGGATCCTTGCCATCTCCTCTGTTTACCACTAGGGATGAGCTTCGTGTTCGAGTCGAACATACGTTCGACTCGAACATCGGCTGTTCGATCGTTCGACGAAGATCGAACGATTTGGGCCGTTCGCGCCAAATTCGAGTGACGCGAACGGCCCACAATGCACTACGCCATCGCAGTGTCATCCAGGCGCTGTGATTGGCCAAGCATGCACTGTGACCCCGCATGCTTGGCCAATCACAGCGCCGGCAGCGAGGAGAGCAATGATTGGCCACAGGCAGGATGCCTGTGGCCAATTATTGCTGAGGGTGTTTAGTACACGCCCCACACTATAAAAGGCCGCCAGCACGGCGGCCTAGTGTAGTGTGTTCCGGAGCAGGGATAGAGCAGCATAGGCAGGGACAGTGACTGTTATTTCTTTCTTGCTTAACCTGGATTCCTTTAGTTTAGGGAAAGAGAAGGATAGGTAGGGAGAGTGTCAGTGTGTTTTGTGCTTGTGCTATAGTGTGCTTAAAAAAAACATTTATTCTAGGGACAGAAAACTGTAGGTAGGGACAGTGTCAGTTTCTTTCACTCTGCAAGTCCTTGTTTCCAGGGACCTGGAAGGACAGTGAGTCAATTGTCCTTGTGCTATATTGTGCTTAAAAAAACATTTATTCTAGGGACAGAAAACTGTAGGTAGGGAGAGTGTCAGTTTCTTTCACTCTGCAAGTCCTTGTTTCCAGGGACCTGGAAGGACAGTGACTGAATTGTCCTTGTGCTATATTGTGATTAAAAAAAACATTTATTCTAGGGACAGAAAACTGTAGGTAGGGAGAGTGTCAGTTTATTTCACTCTGCAAGTCCTTGTTTCCAGGGACCTGGAAGGACAGTGACTGAATTGTCCTTGTGCTATAGTGTGCTTAAAAAAAACATTTATTCTAGGGACAGAAAACTGTAGGTAGGGACAGTGTCAGTTTCTTTCACTCTGCAAGTCCTTGTTTCCAGGGACCTGGAAGGACAGTGAGTGAATTGTCCTTGTGCTATATTGTGCTTAAAAAAACATTTATTCTAGGGACAGAAAACTGTAGGTAGGGAGAGTGTCAGTTTCTTTCACTCTGCAAGTCCTTGTTTCCAGGGACCTGGAAGGACAGTGACTGAATTGTCCTTGTGCTATATTGTGATTAAAAAAAACATTTATTCTAGGGACAGAAAACTGTAGGTAGGGAGAGTGTCAGTTTATTTCACTCTGCAAGTCCTTGTTTCCAGGGACCTGGAAGGACAGTGAGTGAATTGTCCTTGTGCTATATTGTGCTTAAAAAAACATTTATTCTAGGGACAGAAAACTGTAGGTAGGGAGAGTGTCAGTTTCTTTCACTCTGCAAGTCCTTGTTTCCAGGGACCTGGAAGGACAGTGACTGAATTGTCCTTGTGCTATATTGTGATTAAAAAAAACATTTATTCTAGGGACAGAAAACTGTAGGTAGGGAGAGTGTCAGTTTATTTCACTCTGCAAGTCCTTGTTTCCAGGGACCTGGAAGGACAGTGACTGAATTGTCCTTGTGCTATATTGTGATTAAAAAAAACATTTATTCTAGGGACAGAAAACTGTAGGTAGGGACAGTGTCAGTTTCTTTCACTCTGCAAGTCCTTGTTTCCAGGGACCTGGAAGGACAGTGAGTGAATTGTCCTTGTGCTATATTGTGCTTAAAAAAACATTTATTCTAGGGACAGAAAACTGTAGGTAGGGAGAGTGTCAGTTTCTTTCACTCTGCAAGTCCTTGTTTCCAGGGACCTGGAAGGACAGTGACTGAATTGTCCTTGTGCTATATTGTGATTAAAAAAAACATTTATTCTAGGGACAGAAAACTGTAGGTAGGGAGAGTGTCAGTTTATTTCACTCTGCAAGTCCTTGTTTCCAGGGACCTGGAAGGACAGTGACTGAATTGTCCTTGTGCTATAGTGTGCTTAAAAAAAACATTTATTCTAGGGACAGAAAACTGTAGGTAGGGACAGTGTCAGTTTCTTTCACTCTGCAAGTCCTTGTTTCCAGGGACCTGGAAGGACAGTGACTGAATTGTCCTTGTGCTATATTGTGATTAAAAAAAACATTTATTCTAGGGACAGAAAACTGTAGGTAGGGAGAGTGTCAGTTTATTTCACTCTGCAAGTCCTTGTTTCCAGGGACCTGGAAGGACAGTGACTGAATTGTCCTTGTGCTATAGTGTGCTTAAAAAAAACATTTATTCTAGGGACAGAAAACTGTAGGTAGGGACAGTGTCAGTTTCTTTCACTCTGCAAGTCCTTGTTTCCAGGGACCTGGAAGGACAGTGAGTGAATTGTCCTTGTGTTATATTGTGATTAAAAAAAACATTTTTTCTAGGGACAGAAAACTGTAGGTAGGGAGAGTGTTTTTTTTCTTTCACTCTGCAAGTCCTTGTTTCCAGGGACCTGGAAGGACAGTGACTGAATTGTCCTTGTGCTATATTGTGATTAAAAAAAAACATTTATTCTAGGGACAGAAAACTGTAGGTAGGGAGAGTGTCAGTTTATTTCACTCTGCAAGTCCTTGTTTCCAGGGACCTGGAAGGACAGTGACTGAATTGTCCTTGTGCTATAGTGTGCTTAAAAAAAACATTTATTCTAGGGACAGAAAACTGTAGGTAGGGACAGTGTCAGTTTCTTTCACTCTGCAAGTCCTTGTTTCCAGGGACCTGGAAGGACAGTGAGTGAATTGTCCTTGTGCTATATTGTGCTTAAAAAAACATTTATTCTAGGGACAGAAAACTGTAGGTAGGGAGAGTGTCAGTTTCTTTCACTCTGCAAGTCCTTGTTTCCAGGGACCTGGAAGGACAGTGACTGAATTGTCCTTGTGCTATATTGTGATTAAAAAAAACATTTATTCTAGGGACAGAAAACTGTAGGTAGGGAGAGTGTCAGTTTATTTCACTCTGCAAGTCCTTGTTTCCAGGGACCTGGAAGGACAGTGACTGAATTGTCCTTGTGCTATATTGTGATTAAAAAAAACATTTATTCTAGGGACAGAAAACTGTAGGTAGGGAGAGTGTCAGTTTATTTCACTCTGCAAGTCCTTGTTTCCAGGGACCTGGAAGGACAGTGAGTGAATTGTCCTTGTGTTATATTGTGATTAAAAAAAAACATTTTTTCTAGGGACAGAAAACTGTAGGTAGGGAGAGTGTTTTTTTTCTTTCACTCTGCAAGTCCTTGTTTCCAGGGACCTGGAAGGACAGTGACTGAATTGTCCTTGTGCTATATTGTGATTAAAAAAAACATTTATTCTAGGGACAGAAAACTGTAGGTAGGGAGAGTGTCAGTTTATTTCACTCTGCAAGTCCTTGTTTCCAGGGACCTGGAAGGACAGTGACTGAATTGTCCTTGTGCTATAGTGTGCTTAAAAAAAACATTTATTCTAGGGACAGAAAACTGTAGGTAGGGAGAGTGTCAGTTTCTTTCACTCTGCAAGTCCTTGTTTCCAGGGACCTGGAAGGACAGTGACTGAATTGTCCTTGTGCTATATTGTGATTAAAAAAAACATTTATTCTAGGGACAGAAAACTGTAGGTAGGGAGAGTGTCAGTTTATTTCACTCTGCAAGTCCTTGTTTCCAGGGACCTGGAAGGACAGTGAGTGAATTGTCCTTGTGTTATATTGTGATTAAAAAAAACATTTTTTCTAGGGACAGAAAACTGTAGGTAGGGAGAGTGTCAGTTTATTTCACTCTGCAAGTCCTTGTTTCCAGGGACCTGGAAGGACAGTGAGTGAATTGTCCTTGTGTTATATTGTGATTAAAAAAAACATTTTTTCTAGGGACAGAAAACTGTAGGTAGGGAGAGTGTTTTTTTTCTTTCACTCTGCAAGTCCTTGTTTCCAGGGACCTGGAAGGACAGTGACTGAATTGTCCTTGTGCTATATTGTGATTAAAAAAAACATTTATTCTAGGGACAGAAAACTGTAGGTAGGGAGAGTGTCAGTTTATTTCACTCTGCAAGTCCTTGTTTCCAGGGACCTGGAAGGACAGTGACTGAATTGTCCTTGTGCTATAGTGTGCTTAAAAAAAACATTTATTCTAGGGACAGAAAACTGTAGGTAGGGACAGTGTCAGTTTCTTTCACTCTGCAAGTCCTTGTTTCCAGGGACCTGGAAGGACAGTGAGTGAATTGTCCTTGTGTTATATTGTGATTAAAAAAAACATTTTTTCTAGGGACAGAAAACTGTAGGTAGGGAGAGTGTTTTTTTTCTTTCACTCTGCAAGTCCTTGTTTCCAGGGACCTGGAAGGACAGTGACTGAATTGTCCTTGTGCTATATTGTGATTAAAAAAAACATTTATTCTAGGGACAGAAAACTGTAGGTAGGGAGAGTGTCAGTTTATTTCACTCTGCAAGTCCTTGTTTCCAGGGACCTGGAAGGACAGTGACTGAATTGTCCTTGTGCTATAGTGTGCTTAAAAAAAACATTTATTCTAGGGACAGAAAACTGTAGGTAGGGACAGTGTCAGTTTCTTTCACTCTGCAAGTCCTTGTTTCCAGGGACCTGGAAGGACAGTGAGTGAATTGTCCTTGTGCTATATTGTGCTTAAAAAAACATTTATTCTAGGGACAGAAAACTGTAGGTAGGGAGAGTGTCAGTTTCTTTCACTCTGCAAGTCCTTGTTTCCAGGGACCTGGAAGGACAGTGACTGAATTGTCCTTGTGCTATATTGTGATTAAAAAAAACATTTATTCTAGGGACAGAAAACTGTAGGTAGGGAGAGTGTCAGTTTATTTCACTCTGCAAGTCCTTGTTTCCAGGGACCTGGAAGGACAGTGACTGAATTGTCCTTGTGCTATATTGTGATTAAAAAAAACATTTATTCTAGGGACAGAAAACTGTAGGTAGGGAGAGTGTCAGTTTATTTCACTCTGCAAGTCCTTGTTTCCAGGGACCTGGAAGGACAGTGAGTGAATTGTCCTTGTGTTATATTGTGATTAAAAAAAACATTTTTTCTAGGGACAGAAAACTGTAGGTAGGGAGAGTGTTTTTTTTCTTTCACTCTGCAAGTCCTTGTTTCCAGGGACCTGGAAGGACAGTGACTGAATTGTCCTTGTGCTATATTGTGATTAAAAAAAACATTTATTCTAGGGACAGAAAACTGTAGGTAGGGAGAGTGTCAGTTTATTTCACTCTGCAAGTCCTTGTTTCCAGGGACCTGGAAGGACAGTGACTGAATTGTCCTTGTGCTATAGTGTGCTTAAAAAAAACATTTATTCTAGGGACAGAAAACTGTAGGTAGGGACAGTGTCAGTTTCTTTCACTCTGCAAGTCCTTGTTTCCAGGGACCTGGAAGGACAGTGAGTGAATTGTCCTTGTGCTATATTGTGCTTCAAAAAACATTTATTCTAGGGACAGAAAACTGTAGGTAGGGAGAGTGTCAGTTTCTTTCACTCTGCAAGTCCTTGTTTCCAGGGACCTGGAAGGACAGTGACTGAATTGTCCTTGTGCTATATTGTGATTAAAAAAAACATTTATTCTAGGGACAGAAAACTGTAGGTAGGGAGAGTGTCAGTTTATTTCACTCTGCAAGTCCTTGTTTCCAGGGACCTGGAAGGACAGTGACTGAATTGTCCTTGTGCTATATTGTGATTAAAAAAAACATTTATTCTAGGGACAGAAAACTGTAGGTAGGGAGAGTGTCAGTTTATTTCACTCTGCAAGTCCTTGTTTCCAGGGACCTGGAAGGACAGTGAGTGAATTGTCCTTGTGTTATATTGTGATTAAAAAAAACATTTTTTCTAGGGACAGAAAACTGTAGGTAGGGAGAGTGTTTTTTTTCTTTCACTCTGCAAGTCCTTGTTTCCAGGGACCTGGAAGGACAGTGACTGAATTGTCCTTGTGCTATATTGTGATTAAAAAAAACATTTATTCTAGGGACAGAAAACTGTAGGTAGGGAGAGTGTCAGTTTATTTCACTCTGCAAGTCCTTGTTTCCAGGGACCTGGAAGGACAGTGACAGAATTGTCCTTGTGCTATAGTGTGCTTAAAAAAAACATTTATTCTAGGGACAGAAAACTGTAGGTAGGGACAGTGTCAGTTTCTTTCACTCTGCAAGTCCTTGTTTCCAGGGACCTGGAAGGACAGTGAGTGAATTGTCCTTGTGCTATATTGTGCTTAAAAAAACATTTATTCTAGGGACAGAAAACTGTAGGTAGGGAGAGTGTCAGTTTCTTTCACTCTGCAAGTCCTTGTTTCCAGGGACCTGGAAGGACAGTGACTGAATTGTCCTTGTGCTATATTGTGATTAAAAAAAACATTTATTCTAGGGACAGAAAACTGTAGGTAGGGAGAGTGTCAGTTTATTTCACTCTGCAAGTCCTTGTTTCCAGGGACCTGGAAGGACAGTGACTGAATTGTCCTTGTGCTATATTGTGATTAAAAAAAACATTTATTCTAGGGACAGAAAACTGTAGGTAGGGAGAGTGTCAGTTTATTTCACTCTGCAAGTCCTTGTTTCAAGGGACAGAGAAGGACACCTGAAGGTAGCCCTTATTGCTTTTTTCCCATCTCCCTGCAGGCCATCTATTAGAATGTCTGGAAGGCAAACAAGGAGAGGCAGACAGTCAGGAGGCAATAAAAGAGGGCAAGCAGGCTCTGTGTCTGGGGGCAACAGTGCTGGTCGTGGACGCGGTGCATTGTCATCAGCACATGGCCATGGGACACGCTTGTCCTTCTTTTCGGCAGCTGGACATGTTGAGCCACATCATGCCGAAGACTTGGTAGAGTGGATGACCAAGCCCTCCTCCTCCTCCTCATCCTCTCTCACCCAGGCTCAGGGTACTGGAAAAGCAGCTGCCAAAGCGTCGTCTTCCCTGGTATCAATGTCAGACAAATCATCAGTCACTCCTTCCCTAGACCCACCATGTCCTCCTCCTGAGGAGTCCCCCGAACTGTTTCAGCACAGTGTTGGGTACATGCTCCAGGAGGATGCCCAGCGTTTCGAAGGGTCTGATGATGAAACCCAGCTAGAGGAAGGCAGTAGCGTGAGAGCAGACAGAGGGGATGCTCAAGAAGGACACCAATCTGGCAGTCATGTTCCAGCAGCTGCAGCATACTGCCAGATTGGCTCCAGTGATGAGGAGGGAGGGGATGATGAGGTCACTGACTCCACGTGGGTGCCTAATAGGAGAGAGGAGGAGGAGGAGGATGAGGAGGAGGCACATCTCCAACGAGGCAGGATGCCCTTTGGTGGCCAGCGTAAGGGCAGTACACCGACGGAATCACACCGCAGAGCTCCGCCTGTGCAGGGCGCAGCCTCTGCCCGTCATTCAAAAAGTTCCTTGGTGTGGGCCTTTTTTGAGGCTAGTGCATCAGATCGCACAGCTGCTGTTTGCAACATATGTCTCAAGCGTATATCGCGTGGCCAAAACATCAGCCGCTTGGGTACCACATGCCTGACCAGACATATGTTGACCTGCCATGCAGCTCGTTGGCAAGCCTACCTCAAAGACCCACACCAAAGAACAAAGCGGACCTCTCCTTGCACCGCATCAGCTGGGATCTCCAACCCCACTATAACTTCAGTCCTCTCTGAAACATGCACTGAGAGGAATGAAGGTGTAGAATTAGGTGTGTCACAGCCAAGTACTTGCGCCCACTCTGCTAGCAGTACACCGACGTCCGATTCTAGCAGGCAAATTTCCCTGCCCCAGCTGCTGGACCGTCGAAAGAAGTTCACTCCCAGCCATCCACATGCCCAGCGGTTGAATGCTAGCTTGGCTAAATTGCTAGCGCTTCAACTGCTGCCTTTTCAGTTGGTAGACTCGGCCCCCTTCCGTGAGTTTGTGCAATGTGCAGTTCCTCAGTGGCAGGTTCCCAAACGCCACTTTTTCTCACGGAAGGCTATTCCGGCTCTCTACCGGCATGTGGAAGGCAATGTCTTGGCCTCGCTGGACAGGGCGGTCAGCGGTAAGGTGCATATTACCGCTGACTCATGGTCCAGCAGGCATGGACAGGGACGTTACCTTTCTTTCACGGCCCATTGGGTCACTCTTTTGGCAGCTGGGAAGGATTCAGGACAAGGTGCAGTAGTGTTGGAGGTTGTCCCACCGCCACGCCTCCAAAATGCTACTACTGGTTGTGACACACCTCTCTCCTCCACCCCCTCCTCTTCTTCTTCCTCCATGGCCTCTTCCTGTGGTTTGTCCTATGAACCAGCGGTGCTCCGTAGCCGTTCACGGGGCTACGCAAGCACGCAGGCAAAAAGATGCCATGCCGTGCTTGCGCTGGTGTGTTTGGGGGACAGAAGCCACACTGGGGCAGAGGTCCTGTCTGCTCTGCAGGGCCAGGCCGAGAGGTGGTTGACGCCACGCCAGCTTAAGCCAGGAATGGTGGTTTGCGACAATGGCACCAACCTCCTCTCCGCCCTCCGACAGGGACAACTGACCCATGTGCCCTGTGTGGCTCACGTCCTTAACCTGGTGGTGCAGCGCTTCTTGGGCAGGTACCCGGGCTTACAGGATGTCCTGAGGCAGGCCAGGAAAGTCTGTGTGCATTTCCGCAGATCTTATAATGCCAGTGCTCGCCTGGCTGAGCTGCAAAAGGAGTTGAACCTGCCCAAGAACCGCCTTATATGTGACATGCCCACCAGGTGGAACTCAACGTTGGCCATGCTGCAGCGGCTGCACACGCAGCAGAGGGCCATCAATGAGTACCTGTGCGACTACGGCACCAGGACAGGGTCAGGGGAGCTTGTTTTTTTTTCTCCACGCCAGTGGGGCATGATCAGGGATGCATGCACTGTCCTGGCACCATTTGAGGAGGCCACGAGGATGGTGAGCAGTGACAGTGCATGCATCAGTGACACTGTACCTCTTGTCCACCTGTTGGAGCACACGCTGCGTGGAATAATGGACAGGGCACTTGAGGCAGAACAGAGGCAGGAAGAGGAGGACTTCCTTGCCTCTCAAGGCCCCCTTTACCCAGACAGTGTTCCTTCTGTCCCACCCATCGCACAGGAAGAGGAGGAGGAGGAGGAGGAGGAGGAGGAGGATTGTGTCAGCATGGAGGTGGAGGCTGGCACTCAGCATCATCAGCAGCAGTCTTTTAGGGATGATTTACAGTCACAAGAAACCAGTGGACTTGTACGTGGCTGGGAGGAGGTGGCTGCGGATCATGTCGTCCTTAGTGACCCAGAGGACTCCGGAGCGAATGCCTCAGCAAACCTACGCTGCATGGCCTCCCTGATCCTGCAAAGTCTGCGGAAGGATCCTCGTATTCTTCGGATCAAGGAGAGGGACCATTACTGGCTGGCCACTCTCCTTGATCCACGGTACAAGGGTAAGGTTGCGGACCTTATGTTACCGTCGCAGAGGGAGCAGAGGATGAGACAACTCCGGGAGGCCTTGCAGAAAGGTCTGTGCAACGCGTTCCCAGAGACTGGGAGGTTGCAAACTCCTGGTCCTGGACAACGAGTTGCTGAGGCTTCGGCCAGTCAAAGAAGGAGCGGTGGGGAAGGTGGCCGTCTGACCGATGCGTTCAGACAATTCTTTAGTCCGCAGCCCCAAAGTATGATCGGTTCCAGCAACCATCGCCAGCGTCTGATAAACATGGTGCAGGAATATCTAGGGGCAAGGTCAGACTTGGACACCTTCCCCACCGAAAATCCTCTGGCTTACTGGGTCTTGAGGATGGATCACTGGCCAGAGCTTGCACAGTATGCAATTGAGCTACTGGCCTGTCCTGCATCCAGCGTTCTTTCGGAACGCACATTCAGTGCTGCTGGAGGATTTGTCACGGATCACAGGGTGCGCCTGTCCACCGACTCGGTTGATCGGCTGACTTTCATCAAGATGAACCAGTCTTGGATCACCACCAGCTACCACACACCTGATGCTGATATAACAGACTAATTGATTTTAACATGTCACATCCCTTCAAGACTGATGCTGATGCTGAGTGCCTGTGCTGTTATGTTGACTGGCTATCCTCCTCCTCCGAGTCCTCAATGATACGATTGATGATGATAGCTTGTAAGATCATTTTTGTTTATGGGTGCCGCCACCAGTGCCTAACGCCCAATTTTTCAGCCCCTGTTTAACAGGGGCGTGTAATTACAATTTTTGAAGCAATACTTTGCAACAGGGCTCATTGCTGTGCTCCAAGTACAGTATCTGTGAGGAGTTGCAGTGTTGTGCCACCAGTGCCTAACGCCCAATTTTTCAGCCCCTGTTTAACAGGGGCGTGTAATTACAATTTTTGAAGCAATACTTTGCAACAGGGCTCATTGCTGTGCTCCAAGTACAGTATCTGTGAGGAGTTGCAGTGTTGTGCCACCAGTGCCTAAGGCCCAATTTTTCAGCCCCTGTTTAACAGGGGCGTGTCATTACAATTTTTGAAGCAATACTTTGCAACAGGGCTCATTGGTGTGCTCCAAGTACAGTATCTGTGAGGAGTTGCAGTGTTGTGCCACCAGTGCCTAAGGCCCAATTTTTCAGCCCCTGTTTAACAGGGGCGTGTCATTACAATTTTTGAAGCAATACTTTGCAACAGGGCTCATTGCTGTGCTCCAAGTACAGTATCTGTGAGGGGTTGCAGTGTTGTGCCACCAGTGCCTAAGGCCCAATTTTTCAGCCCCTGTTCAACAGGGGCATGTAATTACAATTCTTGATCTAATAATTCACAGCAGGGCCCATTGCTGCACCCACCAAGAGTAACTGTCAGGGCTTACAGTGTTGTGGCACCAGCACCACCATCAAAGGCCCAATTTTTACTACCACTGTTCAACAATTATATGTAATTAAAATTCCTGATATAATAGTTGACAGCAGGGCGTTCCAGCACCAACCAAGAGTAACTGTGAGTGCTTACAGTGTTGTGCCAACACCAACAACTAAGGGGCCTATTTCTGCAGAGTATATACGGCAGGTCCCTACTTTCAAACATCCAACTTACAAACGACTCCTACTTGCAAACGCAAGAAGACAACAGGAAGTGAGAGGAAATCTACCACTAGGAAGGAAAATTCTCTCCTGTAAGAATAAATATGGGAGAAAGGTGTCTCCTCTGTACTGATGCTTTATCAGCAATCCTTGTTTCAAGAAAAACACCACATTTCAAAAACAGTTGTCATTGGGACGGAAAGTGAGGTGAAATGTTCTGAACAGGGGCACAGACAGCAAAACAAATGTTACAGGGGTGATAACCCTTACCTATGTTTTCCAAAAAGTTTAAAAATAGATTTTTGGTCTGGAGCTACACTTCAACAATGTACCTGTTCAAAATTACAAACAGACTCTACATAAGAACAAACCTACAGTCCCTGTCTTGTATGCACCGCCTGTATAGGGCTGTTCAGAGTATATAGGGCCTTTTTTATTTTATGTGCGGGGTTCCCCTTAATATCCATACAAGACCCAAAGGGGCTGGTAATGGGCTGGGGTAGGGGGGGGGTCATGGGGTAGCTATGCCATTTTTCTTAAAGAATTTCATCCATATTACCGGGACCAGACATTACATTAAAGCCGCAAGCAGTTTTAAATGGCTTTTTTTTCCTTTAGAAGTGTCATTTTGTGCAGGGACAGTTCTAAACACGGGAAACACGTGGCACTTCACAGGCATACTTTAGACACCCCCCAGGTACGATATTTAAAGGAATATTTGACTTTTTTTTTTCACTTTATGCATCATTAAAATGACTGCTCCCGAAAAACGACCGTTTTTAAAACTTCTTTTTGCATTGATACATGTCCCCTGGTGCAGAACCCGGGTTCCCAAACCCTTTTTAGGACAATAACATGCATAATAGTTGTTATAATTAGCACTTTAGAATTCGAACGTTCGCATCCATTGTATTTAATAGGGTTCTAATGTTCGTTCGAACTTTCGGTCCGTTCGCGGGTTCTGGTGCGAACCGAACCCGGGGGTGTTCGGCTCATCACTATTTACCACTGATTTGGATGTGCTCAGCTCTGAACACTTCTAGATTCAGAGCTGTGAACCCCAGCAGCTGGGTGAACAGAACATTGGGGACTCTGTCACTTATTTCCGTAGCCTGGAAACATCAGATGTTATAGGAGACATTGAGACATTATAGGTTGAATAGTCCCCCAGTGTCTCCAAATCAAGAGTACCTGTCTATCTCCATAATGTCTAAGAAAAGTCTCTTCTTTATACTCCCAATGGGGCAGGACAGCGTACAATATTTTATATATATATTATAGGCAAAAGCAGTAACCCAATTCTAAATATCACACTGCATGCAGCTTTGTTAATAATATGCAATAAACCCCTATACAATTAGCTCTAATTTTTCAAAATCTGTGTTTATAGGTTTTTATTGAGTAATATTAATTAAGTTGATATTTTATGTAACAGGTGTGATATTTAGAATTGGGTTACACAGTATAAAAAATAAAATAAAAAATTGTAAACCTATAATGACATTTTTCTTTTATTAGATTATACACTGCTCAAACAAATTAAAGGAACACTTTTTATTCAGAGTATAGCATCAAGTCAATTAAACTCATGGGATATTGATCTGGTCAGTTAAGTAGCAGAGGGGGTTGTTAATCAGTTTCTGTTGCTTCGGTGTTTAACAACAGGTGCACTAGATGAGCAACAATGAGACGACCTCCAAAACAGGAATGGTTTTACAGGCGGAGGCCACTGACATTTTTTTCCCTAATCATCTTTTCTGACCAGTTTTGCATTTGCATAGGGTCAGTGTCACTGCTTGAAGCATAAGGCGATACCTGGACCCTATAGAGGTTGCACAGGCAGTCCAAATCCTCCAGGATTGCACATCAATAAGTGCCATTGCCAGAAGGTTTGTTGTGTCTCCCAGCACAGTCTCAAGAGCATGGAGGAGATTCCAGGAGACAGGCAGTTACTCTAGGAGAGCTGGACAGGGCCATAGAAGATCCTTAACCCATTATCAGGACCGATATCTGCTCCTTTGTGCAAGGAGGAACAGAGTGAGCACTGCCAGAGCCCTACAAAATTACCTCCAGCAGGCCACTGGTGTGAATGTCTCTAACTAAACAATCAGAAACAGACTTCTTGAGGGTGACCTAAGGGCCCGACGTCCTCTAGTGGGCCCTGTGCTCACTGCCCAGAAGCATGGAACTCGATTGGCATTTGCCATTGAACACCAGAAATGGCAGGTCCACCACTGGCTCCCTGTGCTTTTCACAGATGAGAGCAGGTTCACCCTGAGCACATGTGACAGATGTGAAAGGGTCTTGAGAAGCCATGGAGAACATTATGCTGCCTGTAACATCATTCAGCATGACTGGTTTGGTGGTGGGTCAGTGATGGTCTGGGGAGGCATATCCATGGAGGGATGCACAGACCTCTGCAGGCTAGACAATGGCACCCTGACTGCCATTAGGTATCGGGATGAAATCCTTCGACCCATTGTCAGACCCTACGCTGCTGCAGTGGGTTCTGGGTTCCTCCTGGTGCTAGACAATGCCCGGCCTCATGTGGTGAGAGTATTCAGCCACTTCTTGGAGGATCTAGGAATTGATACCATTGAATGGCCCCCACGTTCACCTGACCTAAATCCAAAAGAACACCTCTGGGACATTATGTTTCGGTCCATCCGATGCCGCCAGGTTGCACCTCAGTCTGTTCAGGAGCTCGGTGATGCCCTGATTTCAGATCTGGGAGGAAATAGTCCAGGACACCATCCGTCGTCTCATTAGGATCATGCCCTGACGTTGTCAGGCATGCATAAAAGCACGTGAGAGCCACTACAAACTACTAGTATATTTTTTTGTTGCTGTATTGAAATTTCAGCAAAATGGACTAGCCTGCTGCATCATTTTTTCACTTTGATTTTCAGGGTGTCTTTGAATACATCCTTTAAGATTAATAATTTTCATTTCCATCAAACGATGTGACATCCTTTCATTCCTAACACATTACCCAGTCCATAAATAGTGTCTCTGAAGTTGATGTGTTGAAAGCAGAAAAAAATGGGCATTGCAGTTTGTTGTGTATGGGGCTGTGTAGCCGCAGTCCAGGTTAAGGTGCCCATGCTGACCTCTGTCCGCAGCCAAAAAATGCCTACAATGAGCATGTGAGCATCAGAACTGGATGACAGAGCAATGAAAGAAGGTGGCCTAGTCTGATGAATCACATTTTCTTTTACATCGTGTGGATGGCCATGTGTGTGTGCATCGCTTACCTGCTGAACAGATGGCACCAGGATGCAGTATGGGAAGAAGTCAAACCGACAGAGGAAGTGTGATGCTTTGGGCAATGTTCTGCTGGGAAACCTTGGGCCTTGCCATTCATGTGAATGTTACTTCTACACGCACCAAATACCTAAACATTGTTGTTGACCAAGTACACCGCTTCATTGAAGCGGTATTCCCTGACGGTGGTGCCTCTTTCACCAGGATAATGCGCCATGCCACACTGCAAAAATGGTTTGTGGAACACAACAAGGTGTTTGAGGTGATCACTTGACCTCCAAGTTCTCCAGATATTCATTAAATCGAGCATCTTTGGGATGTGTTGGAAAAGGTCAAGTGGAATCTATACCTTGACGGGTCAGGACTGTTGTGGTGACAAAGAAGGACCTTCTCAAGTTTAGGCAGGTGTTCATAAAGTTATGACTGATCAGTGTATAAACTAAGCACACTTATAGAAGGCTGTCAGGGGATGGGGTGAGTGGGCTCAAAGTCGCCTACACAATGCTATTAAATAAACATATTGCAGCACATTGGCTTAGTGGTTAGCATTTATGCTTTGCAGTACTGTGGACTTTGGTTAAAATCCTAGACAGGACACTATCTGCCTGGAATAAATTTTCTCCCTTACCTTGCAATGGTTTTCTTCTTAAATTCAATGACATGCTACTAGGTTAATTGGCTCCTCTCTAAATTATCCCCAGTATTCACGTGAGATAGGGACCTTAGATTGCAAGCTCCTTGAGGACAGGGACTGGTGTGAATGTAAAGCGCTGATTAAATTGTCAATCCCATATAAAGGTCTGTAATAACCTAAATATTTAATCTCCGATATTTACAAAATTCTGAATGCTTTCCTAATGCAAATACAGGGAAAACAAGCTTACATGCGCAAATGGGAAAGGTCTATAGGTGAGGAATTGTCCTTAGAAGCTTGTCAAGTGATTTGGTCTCACGCTACGTAGAGCTCTATATGTACACTCTACAAGAAAAATACCTATAAAGTTCTCTATTTTTGGTATTTAACACCTGAGCTTCTACATGCTATTATATGTATATGCTATTCATCCAATAGCTAGTGACCACTGCTGGAGATGCTTCAATATTCCTTGCTGCACATATATTACCAATGTCGGTCTCTTGAACCATACTGGCAGTTGGTCCATCATCTGCTTCAATGTTTATTTGATTTGAGCTTTCCCTTTCTCCCCAAAGTATTCCTACTAGGCTTGCTCCCCCCCCCTACTCTCTTTGAAACTGCTAAAAAAAAAGTGGGGCATGTCATATTCTTACCGTGGCGCGATGCTTGGAAAAAGAGAGAACCTCCTTCCTCTGTTGAGTTGTATGCCAGATTTCAAGATGTTGAACTCATGGAATCCCTTACAACATGCCTATGTAGCGGTTGGTTGCTACTAGTTACAACATCCACGCATATTTCATCCTGCTGCCAGACATCCATCCGACCCACTCTGTAGTTAATGAAAACGTCTCTTGCTTTGTGTTGTTATTTTATTTGGGGAAATTAACTTGGTTGACGAAGGGACATGGGATGCCCATAGAATACTTAATAGTTGAATATTAACTCAATAGATGTGTCACACTCTTGAAATAGAATAAAATGGCTGACACTAAACTTGACAGAATTCTGCTCCTCCACACTTCTCTTCCTCCTGCACACAGCTTGATGCACTTCTGCCTCAGACCACTTTCCCAGTCACAGTCTTAGTACCTCCATCACACCATCAAATATGACTGGGCCTTACTCTGAATAAGCCCCAGCATGGATAGAAGATGTAACTGTTGAAGGCCTGGGGCCTGCAGTACCCCCCTCATGGCTGTTTCCGGTTAGAAGATATTACTTTAAAGGTGATGAACTACTGCTTCCAGCAAGTCCGACTTGCAAATCCTGCCTGCCCTCATGGCTCTGCAAAGACTAGGCACAACTCTCCACAGTCTTTCCCTCTGGCTTTGCACCCAGTTCCCCTGGCATGCCTCCTCCAGATCTCTACTGTGCTTCACTCACCGACTCCTGCCCTGAGTCCTTCCTGAAGGATTTACCCGGACGTGCAGATCAAACTGTCTCTTCAACTCCTGTTCCAGGACACCTCTCCATGACCATGTAAGGAGAGACTCCCTCCCAGCTCCTGAGCTCTTCCGCCGGATCCACACCCTCCCCAGATGGGGGTGTTCCTCCAGCACAACAGTCTAGCACTCCATCCTTCAGTTCATCCAGCCGACAACTCCCCCCCCAACAGGCTGACCATGAGTATATGTAGGAGGCCTGCCCCCTGCCAATCCTAGTTGGGGATTGGTCAGAGCTCCTCACACGTACTCCATGTCACTCCAACTCTCAGCCCTGTCCCTCTTCCAGAACATTCTTACTGGAAACAGGGGAGGCGTCCAAAAGCTGAAGCACATGTGAGTCACCTACTGCTACACTAACCACTCCCTGCCCCCAGATCAAAAACAAACAGGCCTAGCTTGCAGCATAGGCCTTCTGAAATTTACCTGCACTGACAGAACATACAAAAACACTACACTTCTAGCACCTACCTATGGTAGAGGGTGCTACACCTAACTAATACTCTTGATAAACACAATAAGGTCTGGGAGCTCTATTATCTTACTTCAGACCCACCATGGAGGCACCTCCTGGATAGCTATTAGTTCCTCCTTCCCGGAGGGCGGTCGGTGTTCTGGAGAGTGGAGAGTTCTTCATTTTCTTTTGCCTTTCTTTTTATTTCTTCTCTTTCTTACTACTTTTTCTCTGGTTTTAATTTACTTTGTAACACATTCGTTGTAGAGATGGATTTAATATCTGGGTTGACATTGGTACGCACGGAGTCATCTTTGAACAATTATACTCTTATTGTTCTATGTTCTACCTTTCTGGTTGAATATGTTATGCTACAATAATCTCTCTAGTAAGGTATTTGCTGCTTTGTAAGTTGCTTTGAATGCTGGTCTCTGAACAGCGAGCCCCTTTTTCTGTCTGTTCTGGCTGCTGGTTTATTGACTTCCAGATATTGTTCTAAATGTAAGCTAGCTGTGTGGTATATTTCTTTATTGTTTCATGTAGAACGCTGTACAAAGTGCTTTCTATTTGAAAAAAAAAATTGCTATTTACAAATTTTTTTTTTTTAAATATTTCTACCTATTTTTTAGCAATATGATCTAGAAATGCTTTTAGGTCTGGAAATGTTTAAATAACACATATCCCCCCCAGAGTGCAGCTGGCCGTATGAAATAATTACCTCTCTCCACTCCAACAATATATTTTAATGTGTAGTCCTGTCTTTGATCAGAATACATCCCTGCTAGGACTTCTTCTTACTGTGCATGTGCTCCGGAATCCTATTCATTCCTAGAGGTAAGCTGTACTCCTCTAGATGGCTGAAGGCTGCCTTTAATATGACTTACTCATAGGAATGGGGCTGACGCACACATCCACAGATACAAGAGGACCTGGCTATGCAAAGACTGTATGCAAGAGAGAGGAAGGAAGGTCCTTTTGGGGGGTTTGGGTTTATTACCTCTTGGTGCCGACTGCACGAACATATGTGGCCTCTCGCCGGGTGAGCCATATTTACCTGGAATATTGCAAAAACAGCTGTGCCGAGAGCATGCACCCTACACGCTCCCTGGCTGAGTTACTGGCAGCTAACGGAAAGCTACCAATTTCTGCTTGCGATCAGGAGCTTTTCAATCATGTTACAGCCAATCACGGCGGTCACATGATTATAAACCCTGCCTACCAGCATCTGAAACTCCTTAAAGGGCCAGGGGGTTCCGGCGCCAAAGGGCTAGAGGACAACTGAACTAAAAGTACGTATGTCTCTTAACCACTTGCCAACCAGCTGCCGTCATTATACTGTGGCAGTTTTTTTTCCAAACTGGACGCTCTTCTTTTGTTTATAGCGCAAAAAAATAAAAACCGCAGAGGTGATCAAATCCCACCAAAAGAAAGCTCTATTTGTGGGAAAAAAAGGACACAAATTTTGTTTGGGAGCCACGTCGCACGACCGCGCAATTGTCATTTAAAGTGTGACAGCGCTGAAAGCTGAAAAATGGCTTGGGCAGGAAGGGGGTTTTCGTGCACAGTAGGGAGGTGGTTAAAAAATAGTGTTACCTATAGCAATGTGTACACAGAACCTCAATACTGGGTAAAGTTCCAAGAGGCTCCAGTTCCTTCGTCACTGACATTTTTAAATCAATCTTCTCCGGAGAATCTTGCTGGGAAATGTCACTGAACCCATCACAAAATCTGCACTGAATTATGAATGATTCCATCCAATACTTGACAAGACACGGGGTAGAAGTCAATAAAAAGAGAATTATTTATTAAAAAGACCTAATGATACAAGAACAGTACACAGGAACTAGTCATCGACTGTGTCTTCCACTTAGTATACAATTATATATATATATATTATATACACTTTGTATACAAGAATTCTAATATATCACATTGATCATTACAGAACCACCATCCAAGCTACAACCAAATCATCATTTGCAAAAGTTTTTTAAAAAGAACTATACTCTTCTGCTGATGGTTTTCAATGAGGCACTGATGCTACATAGGAATGGTGTGATTTAATAAGTCCATTCAAAACTACCAGTAATTTTCTTCATTTTGGATAAAGTGGAGAAGGGCTGAAATCCCTGTCAGGTTTTTTTTTTTTTTTTACTAGCCAGGGCCCCATTAGGGAGACTTACTTTCACTTCCTGTCCTGCTGACAATGTTTTACCAGACAGGAAGTGAAGGGAACTCTTCAAAAGCAACAGAGACAGAAAAAAATAATTTCTTCAGTCGAGGAAGTCTAAAACCTTTGTTAGATTTTTGTTTCTGTCCATGTCTCATTTGCAGATCTTCCCTCGGTTCCTGTGACAGTTGTCCACAGAACAGGAGATGAACATACATCTATCTCATTGAGCCTCAGGGAGCAGTTCTAATCCTTCCCCATTGTGTCCAAAATTAGAAAAAAAAACTTTTTGGCTTGATATACACTTTAAGGCTCCATGTACACTGGGTCTTTAGACCTAGTGCATAGTGCTCTGTCATTTAGCTACAGGCGGAGGGCAGAGGTGCAGACTTCTTGGGCATACTGTGTTAAAACTTGATACCACTAGGTGTACCATCCAACCCCATTCAGCCCCAGTAGTTGTCAGCCTCTCATAGAGTCTGACAGGGTATTGGCACCAGGCTGGATGGGACACCTGTGCCTTCTGCCCACACCTGAATGTCAGAACTCCATGCACCGCAACTAAACGCCCAGTGTACATAGGGTCTAAAGTCTAAACCAGTGATGGTGAACCTTGGCACCCCAGATGTTAGTGCATGAGCATTATGGGAAATGTAGTTCCAAAACATCTGGGATGCAAAGGTTCACCACCACTGGTCTAAACCAAAGAACCAGTGTTTCAGTTTTGGATGAACTCCATTGGCATTAATTACTCCCTGACTCCTTATATTTATCAGGGACTCCAGCAGTGATTTGTCCTCCAGTGATTTACCCATTAGGCAAAAAAGACAAATTTCTCCCACATTTATTGTTATGCACATTAAATGGACAGATAGGTTGCCCTGTAATGGTCATGCTAAGGTGGTGGGCTAAAGAACCCAAATCAAAATGATCGTACTTGCTGGAGTTCCTCAGAAATATCAGAAAGAGGTCATTTCATAATTAAACCTTAATATCAGGTTATGGTGAATTGACCATCTATACCACACAAAAATATCTACGACTTCAGTACAAAAGGTAAACATAAAGCACTTATCTATCTTTAAAGGGTTTTTCCAGTTTCTAGCAGAACTCTTCATTGCAGTTAAACCATAACGAGAAAATATAGCCATGCAGAGGCATTTCCCTTTGCATAAATGTACAGAACCTGGTTTAAGTATTTCAACCCAGCCACCTTGTTATGTTATAATCTGGATTTAAAATGCATTTTTATTGGGGTCTTGATCCTCATAAGCAAATATCATGATCGTTTTTCAAATAACAAAAATGAAATGTCTTCATTTTGTAAGCATTCATTTCTTTTGAGGGAAAAACAATTACTTAAGTAGTTAAATGGAGTCCAACCACCTGTGCAGTTAAATAATATACGTAACTAATACACCTGCTATAAAAGGATCTTAGAGTTTCTTAGTGAACTAACAGCCAACTGCATCATGAAGACCAAAGAGCATTTGTGACAAATCCATGATAAAATGCTGGGAGCACCGATCAGGGTTGGGTATCAAATAGATAATCCATAGTATATGCCATAAATTATCTCATAATTCATGCAGCCTTAAGTGTATCTAAAAACAAAAATGTAAACTATTGCAGCTGATCAGTACTTGATGTGGTGCCTGCATTACATAGAAGAATGTCGGCAGAAAAAAATAACATTTTCAGCAAGTACAGAAATATCTGATGATGTTGATAGAAATGCAGTGTCCTTTTTTTTCGTGGGAGCTAAAATTATCTCAAACACAAATTTTATCATTATTTTTGTAAATGACTACTTCCATCCATTCACTGAGTAATAGTGATGAACACAGGGAGACATGTTTGAAGTCCGCCTTGTGTGACAACCGAGGCTCCTTCCATAGACACAGTGGATAAGTAAGCATAACCACCCAGGGACAGGAAGTTTGTTAGTTGCATGATTACCATGTGAGTATAAATAAAAGAAAAACATTAAATAGAAAAGAAATGCAGCCACTACATCTAAGGATTGGAAAGCTGCAATATATTACATTTTTGTTTTTGGGATTAGATGCGCTTTAAAACCAGTATTACGAAATTGAAAGAATGTGGCTTGGCCACTTTGTGACCTAAAGAAAGCTATCCACCAAATTCAGTTTCAGGTAAGGAGGACATTAGGCATGGATTCAACCAAGAAGCCAATTGTAACTCTGAAGTATCTGCGGAAATCCAAGATCAGGGATGGCAAAGGGGTCCATGGAGGAGCCATGAAAGAGTGAGGAAAAAAAAGACATTGCTGAAAAAATCTGAATCAAATTTTGTTTGGGGTTTGCCAAATGTGCCTGGGAGACACAGCTAACAAGTGAGTCTCATAAGAACAAAATGTAACGTTAAGGTATTTACTTGGGGGGGGTGTAAGACCCCATATACGCTATTATATTTTCTGCAGATTTTTGTCTTCATATTTACCAAAACCATATAATATGAGGTCAGACCTTAAGAGTTTCAATTTGTATGCAATCAGGCAGGCCCTTGCACTACATGGTTTTGGTAAATCTAAAGGAAATCAGGCAACAAAAGTTGTATAATGTGTATGTGTGTATGGGGTCTAACCAATACAGTTGTCATTTTCTTTATTTTACTTTTGTGTCACACTAAAAATAAAAAACATATAACATGTAGTTAATGTAAAGAAGAAAACCTAAATAAATCCATTTTATTATGGCCTGTAACACTACAGAATTTGGGGATGTGCAAGGTCATTGAATAATTATACAAAGTATGTGAGTATTGTCATTTGGCAAATGGTAGGTCTAGAAAGACCTGGAATATATATCCATTTAGTCAGAAAGCTCTATATCTACCTTCCTCTGTTGGAAAACAGATAGCTACTTCACAATGAGGGCAATCATAGAAGGGAAAGAGAACTCCACATGTCGAAGGTCATGCCCAGAATTTAAGGGAGTTTCCAATTTCCTTGTACAATGGCTTGTAGGATAGACAAGACAGAAAACGTTTAGTAATTAAATGACTCAAAAGTGGGCACTCATCGGGATTTTAACAGTCCATCGATGGAAGGAGGGGCTTCTAAAACAGATTTCTTTTTTAGTTCCTAAATTTTAGAAATGTAAATCACTTCACTTGCCTTTAAAGCACACCTCTACCTCCCTTTCAAAACAGAGGCCCAGTGCATCAAGAGTAAAATCCCCCCCCCCCGTACTAATTGCTATCCCTATAGAGGTTTACAAAGGAATCTGTTGCTGAGTTGGGCAAACACAACCACGGGATACAGGTCCCCAAAATCAACGACTAAAGGATCATTTACAGTAACGTGCTTTCTTTACTCTGTGTCAAGTTGTCTTTATCCTACTACAATACTGGGGTTATGCGGCCCTTTAAATCGTTTTAATGTTATTAAGCAGATGGATAAAATGCCCTGACTCTGGAACATTGAATGCTAAATAGCAGTGATGATACATTAGAATGCTTAATGAGAAGTAACATGCTAGAGAATTTAGCTCTAGCTGTAAAGGTTCTTGTGCATAACCATATTTGTCTCCTGGAAACAGAATCATCACCCTGCTCGTGCGCTGTAGTACAAACATATTCATGCATTTCCCAGCATAGTCCATCTGATAATGCAGCAAACATGGGCTAGTATGGGACTTCGCAAAATCAAATACATTTTGCTAAGTGCTGCATCCCCTGTGTGTCCTTCTTTCTATTCAAGTCAATAAAAGGCATGTAGTTCACAGCACTGCATTGCCCAGGATGATGTACACATAGAGTAGCCACTTTTTCTTCAAACCAAACCCGAACACTTTAGCAGCGCACAGCAATTATTATTTTTTTTGCATACCCTATAGGATTTTAAAAGACCTGGGACACCTTTGGGCACTCCAAAGAGAACAGTAATGTGGCATGCATAGTGCCCCCGCACCCTCCTATCAGGCCCTGTTCTGAGGTACATTCCTGTCTAAATATTGTGTCCAGGTTTCAGGTTTAAAACATGATTTAAAACCCAAACTGTTTGGGTAAATCCCGGACAGGTGGCATCCCTATGTACACACAACAAAATTCATCTGTGTGTAAGGGCCTATAGTTTATGTGATTGCTAATACAATGCATTAGTTATTACATCTGCATCCTCAGTCAACTGATCTTGCAGTCACCGTACAGTGTTTTCACATTTTGGTTAGTCATTTACCACAATCACAAGTTTTGCAATCTTTAGTTACAAGCAGCATTATTATAGAAATTCAAGTTTAAAATGGAGCCCAATCTGTTTACTGTGTGATTCCACTTGTGGTTCAAGCACCAATCTGCTTAAGATGACAGATACAATTTTGTTATTTTGTTGTTTTCTAGCTCGTATCATTTCTCCTTTCCTATTGATCTTTCTAAAAGGAGATTATCCTGTTGACATTCTGTTCATTAAATAAGTGCTCTGTGTACCAAGTTATGTTTTATTTTTGCTGAGCAATTTTTAAAAAGTAAATTAAAAGAAATCACTTGAACAATTCAAATTGAGCACACAATGAGGAAAATGGTAAGCAAAGGTTATATTCACTGAAAGCTGTAGATCCGAATATATCAGCAGTTAAAATGGAATACAACTAGACATTTTTTTAGTGAGTATGGTCCCTTCTGCTCCTATTTTCCTATGAGTCCGAGAGGAAAACCATAACATTTAAAGAGACACTGCCATGTAGGGCTAGCATTCGTCTTTCCAGTGCTCCCCAGGCACTCCTGTTCCCTTTTCATGTAAGTTAAAGGATATAAAAGATTTCCTTTCCCAAATTGGCTCTAGTATAAGATGTGCAACACTATTCACAATAGTTGGAATCACCCATAACCCGTCTTTAAGCCATACCCCTTATTCACCATTCATGATTTCCTTACTATCATTTTAGTAAAACCACTGTCCAAAATGATTGATCAGACTGGGAAATAATATTAAGGGGGAATTTAAAACAGGGACTAATTTACTTGCCAGATTAGTAGACTTCAAATATCAAACGTTTTAAACTTGAGGCAGGCAACTACAGGCAGCGTATTTGGCTAAAATTGACTTACTGTATGTCTGTATGCATCCGTAGCAATGCCTCCAAATAAACCAGTGAAGACTGGCCTGGCATATGAATTTATTTATTTTTATCATTTCAATTTTTAAAGGTTTAAGACAAAAATTTGAGGAAAATCAAAAGTTACCCTTTTGTTTAGGGTACCATTAAAAAGCAGTTTTCTTACCTTATCTTTCACTCCTGCAGACTTCTTCCCCTCCATTCGACAGATCCCCTGAAACCACTTTTGGTGCTTTTTTGGTCGCAGGCTCACCCACAACCTGGAGCACCAGAAGAAAGAGGAGAGGGGGAGGATACTGATATGGGCTCTTTCACACGGACGGACCGTTCAGGTCCGCCTGTCAGATTTTTAGGCGGACCTGAACGGATGCTCCATGTACCCCTATGGAGGCAAGGATGTCAGCGGTGACATGTCCGCTGACATCCGACCCACTCCGACTCTACGGTCCGTCGTCATCCGATCCCCCATAGGGGAGAGCGGTGCTCTGACAGGTCGGTTCCTGCACAGTGTGCGGAGACAGACCTGTCATCTGCCTGCTCAGCGGGGATCGACGGAGCGATCCCCGCTGAGCAAAGCGGAGCCCGCACACGGACACAGATCGTGTGAAAGAGGCCTAAGTCATAGATGAGGTAAGTAAAAATGCTGTTTTTTGGTATCCTAGATAAAAATTAGAATGCAAGTAGTGCCATGTGCAAGGGTAACTTTGAATTTTATTTACAGTTAAGAAGGGTATGCCTGACTTACAGGACTGAAATGTTTAGTATTAAACGTTACTGGAGACTAGAGGATAATACTCTTTGGGATAGCCTGATATACTCAAAAGATGCCAGAATAAAATGCAAAGACCTCAGGCAGGTTAGCTATGTACTTGATTTGTATTTCCATAACAACACCTTTGGATATAGAGTACAGCGCTCCTTTGGTGGAACTGAACTAAAAAAAAAAATGAAGATTTGCTATCTTATAGGGAACATCAATAACTGGCCATCGTGCTAAGTGGTATCCCAAAAGATTTACTTACTGTGCTTAGGCAATCCTGTGCCTTAAACCACATAAACCGCTGTATATCTGCTGTGTGAGGATAATGAAAGGCACTGCTGCCTCTGACTGCTAATCTCATGAGGTTTGGTGGAGAGGAATCTGCACCTGAGCACTTGCAGTGCAAGGATCTCACTGCACCTGCTTCATCCATTCTATGGATCTGGGATTTCTCCACCTCTCATGCTGCTTCCTAAATATTCATCCAACACAAAATTACCAGTCCTGTTCTTACCAAGATGGCCACTTCCACACAGACACAGTCATGGTAAGTCAATAATTAGGAAGCAATCATCTGCAGGGAGCCTACATGCAATACTGTTGCCTAGCTATTTGCTCTCTGCTTGCATTTTTTTGGCACAGCTTCCACAAGTCAGATCTTCTCACAATGCTATTTGGTTTTACTCCTTTTACATTATTGCCCCGTAGAATGTCAAGAACAGCATAACTGTCCTGGAAACCAGCAGCATTGTTTGCTATTATAGGGCTGTTTGTGCCCACACCTATTATTTAAAGTAAACCACACCAATAATCATGTGCACAGAGTTTTGTTTAAATCACTTACAATATAATATACCATGTTTCCCCGAAAGTAAGACCTACACTGAAAATAAGACCTACCTTGGTTTTCCAGGAGGGCTGCAATATAAGCCCTACCCCGAAAATAAGACCTAGTTTGAAGTGGCTGTCTCCCCCTCTTCTCCTGCCTGTCAGCGGGGGATCTCGGCCACCCTCCCTCTGCAATGCTCGGCTTGTGGAAGTGCTCAGGCAGGCTATGGAAGCCAGGAGCGGCACTCAGATCTCCTTATCCTGTCAGTGGGGGATATCGTCCCCCCTCCCTCTGCAAAGCTTGGCTCTTGGAAGACAGCTCAGGCAGGCTATGGAAGCCAGGAGTGGCGCTATAATAAGGTACCTGACACAATACAATTTACTTTACTTCACACAAGGGATTCCTGTCAGGCAGGGAGGGAGAGGGGTAGAGAAGACCGCACAATAGCAAGCCCTACCCTGAAAATAAGCCCTACAATGTTTTTGGTTGCCAAAATCAATATAAGACCTGGGGCTTATTTTCGGGGAAACACGGTAGTATAAATACAATATAACATAAATTAAGTGGTTCTAAAGAGGAAACATTGTTTACTTTAATGCATTCCTTGCATTAAAGTGGCTCTAAAGGCAGAAGTTTTTTTTTATCTTAATGCATTCAATGTATTAAGATAAAAAACCTTCTGTGTGCAGCAGCCCCCTTCAGCCCTCCTAATACTTTCCTGAGCCCCTCTCGATCTAGCGATGTTGCACAAGAGCCTCTGCTTTCTGCGACTCTCGCTCCTCATTGGCTGAGACAGCAGTGGCTGCCATTGGCTCCCACTGCTGTCAATCAAAGTCAGTGAGCCAATGAGGAGAGAGAGGGGTCGGGGCAGAGCCACAGCTCCCTGTCTGAATTGGAACACAGTGCAGCGGCGCAGGTTTTAAATTATTTCCCTCTCACCCCCCTTATACTTACCTGAGTCCTCATTCGATCCAGCACTGTGCCCATCGGCAAGGGCACTCTCCTCTCCCTTTCTCACACAGGCTTTGCTGAGGCAGTGGGAGCCATTGGCTCTCTCTCGTGTTGGTCAAATCTTGTGACGAGGGAGCAGGGGGTCAGGTAGAGCCTAGCTGTCTGTGTTTATGGGCCCAGGCAGCATGGCTTGGGATCGAGCCCACGGGTGTGCCAGTATGGTGGAACATCAATAAGAGGAGGAGCCTAGAGCACCAATGGTAAACCCCAGAAGAGGAGGTTCGGGGCCACTCTGTGCAATACCACAGAGCAGGTAACTATAATCCTGTTATTTTAAAAAATAAAATAAAATGTTGAGTTTACAATCACTTTAAGTAAAATTATTTAAGCAAATATTAAACACCTTTTGTTCTTAAAAAAAATGTATTTATAATTTGACTAATAATTTTTTATAGGGTACTAATTGGATTACTTTTCTTTTTAACTGAAGATCTAACTTATTATAAATGATTGTATTATTTGTATTATAACTAAGTAAATCACACTAGGGGCATAAACACGTGGTCATCTTCTTAAAGAAAGAAATACAATCTACAAAGATACCTGAATATTGTTTAATCAAAGAGCTATAAAAATCTTTAAATATAAACAAAAATGCTGTTCCATAATTAATACCCAAAGAACTATGTGTCTGCTCCCATATTCTCCCAATAGCATTACTACATCTCATGTTTGGGCAAAGCAAGGAAATCTCCAAGTTCATTGTTAGGATTTTTTTTTATCTTACTTGAAACATGCTCAGCTACAAGATTTGAAAGAGGGGTGACCACATAAAGGAACAAGAATTCAAATACGTGCACATGTACCTGACATGGGGACACCATAAAAGTATGCTTCCCATCAAAAAGCTTCTAGATGATATCGATGTATAATGGGATTTTGTTATATGTTCATTTTCTTTAAAGTATAAATCCAGCCTATTAGTTTGGATAGATAAAAAGTGGACGGGAATTTTAAACTTCTCCTAGTCTACAAAAAAACGGTTCTAGTTCTTTCTTACTGTATGGAAAACTAAAGATAAAGTTTGGGCTTAGCATACCTTTAAGCTGGTATAATACACCTGTGATTCTCAATGGGTGGTACGTACATCTCCAGGGGAACATCAAAGGGAAACAAGGAGTATTTAATAAGTCTGTTTAGGGAATTGTTAACCGTTTTGTGAACTGATTTAAACACCTGTATTGGTTCACAATTGTTGCCCCCAGTAATCTTGTTCCTATATCCAAAGAGATAGACCTTCTATTCCTTCTGGTCCACAAGATTCCCCACCCATTTACTGGAGTAGGGATTGTCTTAAATTATAAATAAATAAGGTATTTGTATGCATGTCTCGAATTTAGAAATTATTTTTAATTAACATTTAGGAGTTCTTATCATGTACATCGTAAAGTAAAGAAACCCCTATATATATATATATATATATATATATATATATATATACACACACACACTATATTGTCAAAAGAATTGGGGCGTCTGCCTTTACACGCACATTAACGTTAATGGCATCCCAGTCTTAGTCTGTAGGGTTCAATATTGAGTTTGCCCACCCTTTGCAGCTATAACAGCTTCAACTCTTGTGGGAAGGCTGTCCACAAGGTTTAGGAGTGTGTCTATGCCAGTGTTTCTTAACTCCAGTCCTCAAGGTGCCCCAACAGGTCATGTTTTCAAGATTTCCCTCAGATGAAATGGCTGTGGTAATTACTAAGGCAGTGAAACTGATCAAATCACCTGTTCAAAATAATGGAAAGCCTGAAAACGTGACCTGTTGGGGCGCCTTAAGGACTGGAGTTGAGAAACACTGGTCTATGGGAATGTTTGACCATTCTTCCAGAAGCACATTTGTGAGGTCAGGCACTGATGTTGGAGAAGGCCTGGCTCGCTGACTCTGCTTTAATTCATCCCAAAGGTGTTCTATCGGGTTGAGGTCAGAACTCTGTGCAGGCCACCCCAAACTTGCTCATCCATGTTCTTATGGACCTTGCTTTGTGCACTAGTCTAAATCATTTAGTGGAGGTGGGATTATGGTGTAGGGTTGTTTTTCAGAGGTTGGACTTGGCTCCTTAGGTACAGAGAAGGGAACTCTTAAGGCGTCTGCATACCAAGACATTTTAGACAGTTATGCTCCCAACTTTGTGGGAACAGTTTGGGGGTGGCCCCTTCCTGTTCCAACATGACTGCGCACCAGTGCAAAAAGCAAGGTCCATAAAGACATGGATGAGCGAGTTTGGGGTAGAGAAACTTGACCAGCCTGCACAGAGTCCTGACCTTAACCCGATAGAACACCTTTAGGATAAATTAGAGTGGAGACTGCGAGCCAGGCCTTCTCGTCCAACATCAGTGCCTGACCTCACAAATGCGCTTCTGGAAGAATGGTCAAACATTCCCATAGACACACTCCTAAACCTTGTGGACAGCCTTCCTAGAAGAGTTGAAGCTGTTATAGCTGCAAAGCGTGGGCCAACACAATATTGAATCCTGTGGACTAAGACTGGGATGCCATTAAAGTTCATGTGCTTGTAAAGACAGGTGTCCCAATACTTTTTTACAATATAGTGTATATATGTATATATATATATATATATATATATATATATATATATATATATATATACACATATATAAAACATAAGAGGACATGACTGCCACACAATCCTTATATAAGAACACTGTAGCACAAACAGTCACACTGGGAAAATGTGTCTGTTTACTCCCTGAGCAGACGCTCCTATCGTTGGTCTTACAATAGAATAGTGATTGGTCAGGAAAAACCATCCTGGACAGCAGATTGCTTACCTGTGTTTAGCTGGTTTGGTGTACCTGCACGGGTCAATGGTGACTAATAGACAAAACTATATTTCCCCATACAATTGCTATTGGCCAGATCAGACAATTATCATCACATGACTATGCTCAATAACTGACGGTATTAAGGCTGATTCATTTTAGTCTTATTTACAAATCATGTTCTTCAAAAAAAAAAAAAAAATATCATTTATTTTTATTTTGAAAACCAAACCTTCTAAGTGCTTTAATCAAGAGAACATGTCTCCTAAAGGTTTAAACCCACAAGTTACAGTGAAACTAGCTTCATGAATGCAGCTGATAATTAACATGTCATACATTAGCTGTAATTTTTTTTTGCCTTTTACATCTGTATTTTATGAGAACATAACAAGAGTGTACATAACACCAGATCTATACCTGTAAATCATAGCATATCATTCAATTCCACATATGCATTTCACACCACTGCTTCAACAAGGTCAAGGTATATGCTCCAGTAATTTGCTAAGAAATTATTAAAAAAACAAAACAAAACAAAAAAAACCCCAGAGCATTTACAGTTACTGTACCATTTTCTTTACAGAAGCTCGTAAAGGCTATTTGCAAAGTCTATTTATACATATATATATATATAATTTTTTTATAAAAAAAAAAGAAACGAAAAATTTGCGATATATCTCCAGTTCTTTTTTGTTGTTGCTGTTTTTGTTTTTGACGTAGTCTTTGGGTGTTTCAGTTAGGTCCAGGCTTCCAATGTTTTCACAGAGCCAGTCACTATGATCATGTCATCAATACAAAACCAATAAAAAAGAATCCATCTTCACCATGATGTCGCTGGAACAACCAGTACCAACAGCAATGTTAAAGAAGACGAAGAGGCTGAAATATTGTGTAGTGTAGACTGCGCATTTGTTATACCTGAAAAAAAAAAGGCAATTATACGTATAGTCAACAGATAAAAATTTTAATCGGAAAGCATTATGGAACAGAACAGCAGGGGGTGAGGCAAAAGAAAATCGCTGTCTATAAAGCTGAACATTAGGCATTTATAAACAAGACAAAAATGAATAAAGATATACAAGAAAAAAATAAATTAAACGCTTCTCATCTTCAACCACCCAAATACTTATGTCAGAGGTGTCCAATCTTTTGATCTTCCCGGGCCACATTGGAAGAAGGAGAATTGTCTTGGGCCACACATAAAATATACTAGGGCAACAGAAAACGAGTGCGATATTTGACACTGTTTTTTAACGCATCAATATTTGGATCAATGGATTTAGTAGCAATTCTCAATGAATTCTTAAGGTGCTCATCAGATATTTTGGTCCTAAATTTGCCCTTTGTGTGCTTCATCCTTGAAAATACCTGCTCATAAATATAGGTGCTGCCGAAAACTGATGACATGAACAAGGTATGATTGTGAAGAGTGGGATATTTTTCTTTGAGAAGATACAACTCATAAAAGTCCAGTAAAGAGACACTGTCAAATGCATTTTTTTGAAAAATTCCCCCCCAAATTTTTAAATTTTTAAGTAAGTTTGCGATTTTGTGTTAGGCCGCATTCATAGCCGTCTTAGACTGCATGCAGCCCATGGGCCACATGTTGAACACCTTTGACTTATGTAAAAAAAAATATTACTTAGCCTTGTTTTTTTTTTTTATGTTTTCAGAAGCTAAAGCAGCTCTGTATTCATTATTGCATCATTAAGTATATTTGTTTAAAAGCAAGCGGCATAAAAACCTACATTTTATATATACAAAAGTGTAGTGCTATAATCAACATAAACTAACCAAAATAATATACATTGTTCACTGTAATAAATTCAAAAATAAATATTTTAATCTCCCGTGAATACTCAACCACTCCTATAAAATATTATATACATTTGTTTTTACCTCAGATAATGGGATTTTTAAGGCAATAGATAATAAAGAAAATATATAAAAAATTATATTTATTACAAAAAATTACTTAACATATATGAACAACAAAATGTTAAAACTTGGTTACACCAAGTGTTAACATTTTGTTGTTCATATATGTTAAGTATTTTTTTGTGTAGCACCCCCCCGTAGGAGCTGCTGGTTTAATTTTGGGCCTTGCACGTTACCTCACTGTTCGTTGTCTAGGGGACGAGAGTCTACAGAAAGTTCACACAAGTTATGAATCCTTTTTCTTCAGGCTTTATTTCCAAACAAACTTGTATGGCCCTATACCCATGGAGGGTTAGGGGAAGGTTCAGGCACACACAGCAGATCACTGGGGAAAACTTCTAAGTTTCAAAGTCACACTCTCCTTTAAGTGGGTATTGCCCACCCGGATAGGCCCCTCTCACTTGGCCTAGCAGCCGGGATAATGCACGAACACATAAAGAATTAACAGTCTCTGCCACAGACCTTTAAAACGATTAAGTTGAACTGTTTATGGATCCTCTGCCACAGGATTTTAGTCCCCGGATATCCAGCCTTACAGTCTTACAGTCTAAGAGCCTTTAAGCCAACCCGGCAGCCTGTAAGGTAACTTTTGCTAAGGTGCATCCTCCAATAGAGTCACCAGGCCTTCCTCAAGACACCAGCCTTCTGCTCGGTCTTCTCCAGGACAGGTCTTCCCCTGGTTTCCTCCATTGAGTGTCTTCCTCCCACAGGACAGACAGCACAGGATCACCTTCAAAGTGTAGGCCCCAGTCAGGACAACTGGGCCTACCTAACATAGATGCAGCCTCGGGCCAGCGTGGCTCCGAGGCTGAAATTCCAGTAACACATACCTCGAGCCAGGAGGGCCACGAGGCGAAGAGAGCCCTGAGAAAATGGCATCTGCCTCTTAAGTACCCTTCCCCAGCATGCTCAGCGGGCAGACCACTCTCACTGAACTGTTCCCGGGGAAAGACACCCAATGCACTTTGGCCTGCTTGTCTTCCACATTGGCCTGGGGTGGTAATACCACCTACAGGCAAACAGTGGGAAGTCCTTCCAAACACAGCAATAGCCGGAACAGAGGCTAATTTAACCTTCATCATTATAAAGTCTGAGCTAATTACCAGCTCAGATGCCCACTAAATTTAACCTGATCATCAGGAGCAGGGCGCTACATTTGTAATTTATTATATATTTTCTTTATTATCTATTGCCTTAAAAATCCCATTATCTGAGGTCAAAACAAATTTATTACATGAGGGATGATGGAAATTTACGTGCCACTCTATAGGAGTCTAATTATTTCTTAAATAAAATATTATATATATGCTTTGTAGAGCAATAAACATTCCGACCAAAATTTGTTTTTTCACACATACAGTAGCTATTTTGAGTATTGGTAGAGCAGAGAATATTTTTGGTTTTATTTTAGTGTGATTACCTATATCAGACTTGGTATCATCCTTTTGCTGACTGGGAGAGAAAGAATCAGCACAATGAGCCAATTAGTTATGCTGCAATGCTCATGTGCTAGCAAGGTCATATTGATAGGAGGACAGAGAAACAAGCTCAGCAGTCTGCTGCTTCCTTGCACTTTCCAGTGATAGACTGGGGAGGTACAAGACCTGTAACAAGCTGTTCACAGCAGCAGAGAAAAATCAGGTCCCCTGCCCTGGGAAACAGGACTGTGCTATGTGCCAGAGTTGTGAAGGCCTTGAGAATGTATATAACTGTAGCGGGGTTCCTTTAAATGCTCTCGAACTACTGTTCCCAGAACCCCACTGGTTCCCAGGATGTTTTGCTTCTGCCCCAGAGACTCATGGGTGGGGATATATAAGGAAGGGGTGAGGCCTGGCTCGGCAGAGACTGATACACCTGTGCGGACCTGTGCTGGGTAAGGCCTGAAGCCGGGGCCTTCCGCAGCCGACCAAAGAGCCTTCCACCCCACTGCGAGCCTGGGTGGCATCCGACATCTCTACTTACAGCCTAGATTGGATCAGGGACCCGATCGCAGCAACCGCTGTGGGCGAGTGAAGTCACAGCCGGTGGAAGTACCGGACGGAGATCGTGTCCGGCGGGTGAGCGAGCGTAAGCTCATTCCCTAACCTGTTTGCTAGTACTGCGCCTATAAACTGCCGAGGCCTACTACCTCATGTTAAAGACTCTCACTGGAGATCCACAGCAGGACTGATCCAGAGGATCTCCAGTGAAGTGTTGTCAGTTATCAACTTTCCCTTTTCCTGGATTACAATTGTTGTTTATTCTTAAGTGCACCACCTCTACAGATGCTGGTGAAGAATCCATCAATCATGCAGGACTGAGTTCTAGAATTAGGAATCAGGCCTGATTCATTAGGGACCTAGTTTAGTTATTGTGCCACAGGGCACCTAGTTAACAGTCGCCCCACGTGGCGTCTCCTTATTCACCCCCCCCCCCTTCTCCATGGTGTAGTGTGACTGATATTGTAATATTGCAGGGCTCTGTGAATATTCTAATGGTCAAGTTGTTATCACTGTTCATTCCCTTTGCATAGCTGAAAGTAAAAAAACTGTTATTCCTTTATAACTACTCCGTGTCTGAGTCTCTCATAAAGTATAAGTATTAAATGTGTATACCCCTAGACTAACTGTGCCAGAAAGGGTCGAGTATATTGCCGGGGGTTGGCGGAGCTGTACTCAGGGCCCAGACCAAATCTGCGGCCCTCTTAAGTGAGGGTAACGCTACATAATCAAATATGGTGGAGTTTCTTCCTGTTATATGTTTGTACATACCATATCTTGTCCCTCAGCAGGAGGGGCCTCTGGCCATGATAAATCAGGGTTGCCAACCAGGGCCGTCGGAACAGGAGAGGCAAACCAAGCAACTGCTTGGGGCCCCAAGCTGGGCTGGGGCCCCAGCAGAGCGGCCCCCCTCCCGCGATCGGCGGCCCCCCCTCCCATTCAGGCGGGGGGAGACCATCGGCACACCTGTCACTGTGAGACAGCAGCAGCATTGCTTTTAAATAAGTGCACTGTGCCTGCGGTGTGTGCTGGAATCCAAAGCTCCTTTCTGTCTCTCCCCCCCCCTCCTCCAGTGTCCTGCACAGTCTCTGGTATCTCTGACTCAACCTCCCCCCCCCCCCTCCAATCACCAGTGCGGAGTGCGGAGAGAATCAGGAGGTGGAGCTCACTGAAGCTCCTGTCGGGCTGGCCAGAGGAAGGGAGGAGGTGAGCTGAATTATTTTTTCCTGAGAAAAGTCTCCTAGGAAGCAAAGCTGCAAAGTTTAGGAGTATCTGTATTGCAAGTGATGCAGTAACGGGTTAATTAAGGTGACAGGAGAATCAGACAAGATAGAGAGTGTATGGGGGGGAGGGGGGAGTGTGCAGCCTAATCACAGCTGACAGATACCTCCTGAGCAGCACACATGTTATCTATACAAACATCCCCCAATCACTCAGACTAGATAATGTGAAAGTAATGTGTGACCATTCATGTAACCTGTATATATGTAATGAGTCTACACTTCTGATTGTACACTCATGGCTTGGATAACACAGAGTTATATGAATTGTCATACATTACCTTCACATCATCTGTACATACAGAGTGCTGGGGGCTGGATTATATATATACATGTATGTGCTTATGGTTTATAAGAGCCCTTTCACACTGGAGCACCCATAGCGTCGGCGGTAATACACTGCTATTTTTACCGCTGACGCTTTGGGTGGATTTACGGCGCATTTCGGCCGCTAGCGGGGCGGTTTTATCCCCGCTAGCCGTCCAGAAAGTGTTAAAACCGCTCGCAATGTGCTGCTGAAGCAGTGCATTGCGGGCAGTATAGCTGCGCTGTCCCATTCATTTCAATGGGCAGCAGCGGTGGAGGCGCAGTAAACTCACCGCTCCTTCACCGCTGCAAAGATGCGGCTAGCAGGACTTTTTCTAACGTCCTGCTAGCGCAACGCTCCAGTGTGAAAGCCCTCGGGCCTCTCCCCTCGGGCTTTCACACTGGAATGAATGGGGCAGCAGTTTAGCAGCGTTTTGCAGGCGCTATTTTTAACGTTATAGCGCCTGCAAAACGCTACAGTGTGAAAGGGGTGTAACAGATTGTTTTCATTGAATAATACTGCTGTTTGATTTATTGCTGTATATATTAGTAGATGAGCAGAAGAGCTTTTTTTGCATTATAGACATCACCATCTGAACAATTCTCAGCCCCCAACTCCCCCCAGCTTATATCACCCCCAGACCACTTTATACATCCAGCTGAGGGACATCATTCCATAGTCACTTTCCTTATCTTCCCAAAATGATTCCCTGGTCACCCCACAGACACTGCAGGAAATCTCTAACCCCATCTTACCCACCACAGTCCTCTCCTGTACATACTGCCCCCATCATACCCACCACAGTCCTCTTCTGTACATACTTCCCCCATCATACCCACCACAGTCCTCTCCTGTACATACTGCCCCCATCATACCCACCACAGTCCTCTCCTGTACATACTGCCCCCATCATACCCACCACAGTCCTCTCCTGTACATACTGCCTCCATCATACCCACCACACTCCTCTCCTGTACATACTGCCCCCGTCATCCCCTCCACACTCCTCTCCTGTACATACTGCCCCCGTCATCTTCTCCACACTCCTCTCCTGTACATACTGCCCCCGTCATACCCTCCACACTCCTCATCTTTACATACTGCCCCCGTCATACCCTCCGCAATCCTCTCATGTACATACTGTAACCCAACCTTACCCTCCACACTCCTCTCCTGTACATACTGCCCCCATCATACCCTCCGCAATCCTCTCCGGTACATACTGCCTCCATCATACCCACCACACTCCTCTCCTGTACATACTGCCCCCGTCATACCCTCCACACTCCTCATCTTTACATACTGCCCCCATCATACCCTCCGCAATCCTCTCATGTACATACTGCCTCCATCTTACCCTCTGCACTCCTCTCCTGCAGAATCAGATGTAATGGGGAACTCTGTTGACTCTGATGTAAAGGGGAACTCTGTTGACTCTGATGTAAAGGGGAACTCTGTTGACTCTGATGTAAAGGGGAACTCTGTTGATTCTGATGTAAAGGGAGACTCTTGTGATTAATTCCATATGATTAGAAATGTTATTTAATCACAAAAATATATGTATAGTGTATACTACATAACAAAATTGCTGTGTGTTGCTTTGTACAGAGGTAATAAATTTAATGTACTACAAAAAAATAAAAAAAATTGGCGTGCGCTGCTTAAGCGTTCGGGTTTGGCTTGACGAAAAGGTGGCAACCCTACCCCCCCTCGGGGGCCCCAAATTCTCAATCTGCTTGGGGCCCCCAAATTCCTTCAAACGGCCCTGTTGCCAACACATTTTTATTAAAATAGAGGAATTCTTAGTACGTCTAAAACAGTGTTTCTCAACCTTTTTTCAGTCAGGTCATGGTTGTTTTGGTGGCAAAAGGGGGAGCTACTTAATATTAGGTAAGTGGTCATGTTATGGTGTTTATGTATTTAAACAATTATTTGGAAGCTGTAAAACGAGGTTCTAATAGTGAACAAAGTACAGAGAGTAAGGGAGATATAGACCACGATGCACAGAGCTCTGGTCTGGGTATTGTGCTGTCAGGTGGATATTATTCTGATCAGGGCTATTAAACAACATCTCAAGGCTTCATTCATCAGCTGGACTAAATGATACAAGAAGCACAGACTCATTTACATGTGTAGAACAAAATGATCTATTAGAGCACTTTGCCATGTTTACTAAGAAATTTCTGATCAGACATAATGCAAATCCAAAGCTGACACCTCTCTACTCATTACAGGACATTCATGGCTCATTGTGTATTCATCACACACTTTTACAGTGCTCTGGAATAGGCATGTAATAGGTAATGTCTCATTTGATCCATCAAGTCACAATAATGGAGCAGCTTTGTAAATGGAATCCCGTGTAATGGGGCACGTTTAAAACCAGATGAATGAACTTTATTTCATTGAGAGTTGTGCATCACTGTTTTTAGGTTCCATTTGGTCCCTGCGTTCAAATCATTACAATATGTGATGTGGCGTTGTCATAGTCAACAACTTATTAAAATATATGTGTATAACAAAAAACACATACACTATATATATACTATATATGTATATTGCATACACACACATATACATGACCTGCTAGAAGTCTTCAAAAAAGGTAAGCATGTATAAAAAGAAAATTGGGCTTTTAACAATGGCATCTTGCACTTGGACTGCCTAGTTATTTATTTTATATCATGAAGAATATATAATTGGTGTCTGACTCCATCATTTTGCTTTGTGTTGGCTGCTTTGTAAAAGCCCCATCATTTGGGCATATTAGAAGTTTTAGTGGAGAGCTTGCCAAGAGACCACAGGAAACAAAGAGTCAACATGTCACTTAGATTGGCAGCAATCTAAGTGAAATTAAAATATCAGTTTGGCTGGACATGGCCTTTAACCATTGGCCGACAACCCGCCGCAATTGTACTACGGCAAGGTGGCACGGCTGCGCGAAATGACGTACTTGTGCTTCGTTCTGTGCAATAGCCACTGGGTGGTCCGCGCTCATTGGCAACTGGGGGAGCCAATGGGCGCCAGAACCCGCCAATCGTTCCCCAGAGAACTAGCACAGCGGTCTGCCGATGTAAACAAAGCAGACAGCTGTTCTGTTGGACACTGATCTTGTGTTTCTTCTAATCAGGAACATAAATCACTGTGTCCATAGAGTGAGCCCATCCCCCCCACAGTAAGAAAGCACAAATAAGGAACACACGTAACCCTTTGGTCGCCCCTGATGTTAACCCCTTCCCAGGCAGTGTCATTTATACAGTGTCAGTGCATATTTTTAGCACTGATCACTGTAAGGCCCCTTTCACACTGAGGCGTTTTTACCGCGTTTTCGCGTTAAAAATAGCGCTGTAAAGATGCCTGAAATAATCCTGCCCCATCATTCTCAATGTGAAAGCCCTGAGGGCTTTCACACTCAGGCGTTTTTCTGGCTGTGCGTTGGAAAAAATCCTGCAAACAACTTCTTTGGAGCATCTTTGGGGCGCATAAAATAGCGCTGTAAAAACGCCTATCCCCATTGAAATGAATGAGTACCGCTGTAAAAACGCGGTAAAAACGTGGTAAAAAACACCCAGAAGGTCACATGACCGCAGTAGAGTGGAGGATTGTGGGATACCAAATAATCCTTTTACCGCAAAAACGCGGTAAAAACGCATATGCGTTAGTGCTATTTTTACTGCGAACGCGGTAAAAACGCGGTAAAATCATGGTAAAAAACGTATGATTTTTTAGTGTTTTTTCAACGCCTCAGTGTGAAAGGGGCCTTATAATGTCACTGGTTCCCAAAAAATTGCCAAGTTAGTTAGGTTAGTGTCAGTTAGGTGTCCGATCTGTCCACCGCAATGTCGCAATCCCGCTAAAAATCGATGATCGCCGCCATTACTAGTAAAAAATAAAATAAAAAATAAAATGCCATAAATCTGTCCCCTATTTTGTAGACACTATAACTTTTGTGCAAACCAATCAATATGCGCTTATTGGGATTTTTTTTTTACCAAACATATGTAGCAGGATACATATTAGCATAAACTGATGAAGAAATTCGATTTTTTTTTTATTGTATATGTTTTATAGCAGAAAGTAAAAAATATTGTTTTTGTTTTTTTTCAAAATAGTTTTATTTTTGATTCTAGCGCGAAAAAAAAAAAAAACTGCAGAGGTTATGAAATACCACCAAAAGAATGCTCTATTTGTGGGGAAAAAACATACATTTTATTTTGGTACAGCGTCGCACGAACGTGCAATTGTCAGTTAAAGTAATGCAGTGCCGTATCGCAAAAAAGGACAGGGTCGTTAAGGGGGTAAAACCTTCCGGTCCTTAAGTACCTAGTTAAAAGCTGCATGAAACAAACTAAAAATGCCTTTATGTGTAAGCTCTAGTGTTACAGTACACCGGAGGGGAGTGGAATTTGCCTGACGTTCCCATCCCATACAGAAAAGATCTTTGGAGGTATCTGATTCTTTGGAAGCTCATGTTAAGTTAAAGTAAATAAGTACAAATCTACAATACAAAGTATGCTGACTCGGAACTTACCTGAATAAGACGGCACTCTGATTTGAGAGCTGGCTGTCCCATCTCCGCCTTCACTAATGGCTCGTACCTCTATGATATAAAAGCCGGAGTCAGGCAGCAGAACCACTGCTGATGTTGTCTGTGTTTGGATGACTTGGCTGTTGCTGTGACCTTCTTGTCTCAACATGACCTGCGGATTAAGAAATAGAAAAATTGCCTGTTATGCCTTAATACAAAGGTAGAACACCAGATTGGAGATTTAGACAAAGGCCACGGATCTGTGACCTTTCACAGACTCACTATACGCTTCAATCTAAAAACAGGGAGAAAAATACCAAGTATATCATGCAGAGAACGGCAATTCCATTGTTTTCAGACCTGAAACCTGCTAGAAATCCACATTGAACTCCCAATGGGTAGAGACAGGACAATTACCCCTCTATTATATCCAGTCTTAAATACAAATTCCAGTCCCCACCAAGGTGTTTTTCTGTGATATTATTACAAACTAATAATGTTAACCAACTAACAGTCAGTGTGCTGAGGTATACTATGCGGGTAGCCATTATTAGGCTTAGAGGGACTTTTTCTTTTTCTGAATGTGGTTATTATCTTAAAGTGGATCTTTGAGCAGTTGGTAAATCATAACAATTATGCCCCCACCCCCATTTTGGCAAGGTGATGATCTAAAAGAGTAAGCTTACAATAGCTTACTCCATGGTCCCAAAGCAGCCAGCGCTCTGGTCCTCCTCTATACCACACTGGAATGTGGGTGGACACCCCTACATCACCATTTGCAATGCAGACCACTGGTGGCTGCTGGTCCTTCACTGTGTATGATTACGTTGGCAAGAAGAGTAGCGACAAGACTGGTAGGCGACCAATTGAAATGCGTTACCATTGCTGGCAAAGAAATGTAAATGCATACATTTGAGCAAATTTGGGGTGGGGGGGGGCACTCCTATCTCAGCATGTACAATAAAGAACCAAAGCAAAGAAATTCAAATACATGTGTTTGATCAATGAGCATAGACATGTGCAGAATGGAAAAATATGTTTAGTTTAGTTTTAGATTCATTATGTTACTAATTTAGTTTCGGAATTAGTTTAGTTTAGTTTCCTTTAATCTTGTTTTGTTTATCGATTTCGTAACAAATTCCAAGTTTTCGGAAATTTTTGGCCGAAAAATTATCGACCGATTTGAATTCTGTGTGAAGAATAGCTGGTTGTTAAACAGCGGGCTGGAAAGCTGGCCTACACATCCTTAACAACCAATGGCTCATCAGCTGTCAGAAGGATTCCCCGCCTTCGGGTCTGATATGTATTTTAAGTGGAACCCCAAGCCAAAATAAAAAAACTTCATGGGATCCCCCTCCCCCAAAATCCATACCAGACCCTTATTTGAGCATGCAGTCCAGCAGGTCAGGAAAGGGAGGGGACAAGTGAGCGCCCCCCCCTCCTAAACCATAACAGGCCACGTGCCCTCTACATGGGGTGGGGACAAGGGCCTCTCCCCCTCAACCCTAGGCGGTGGTTGTGAGGGTCTGTGGGTGGGGAGCTTATCGGAATCTGGAAGCCCCCTTTAACAAGGGGGCCCCTTGATCCCACCCCCCCATGTGAATGAGTATCCATTCACCAAAAAAGTGTAAAAAGTGAATAGACACAACACAAGTTTTTGACAATTCCTTTATTCATAAAAAAATGGCGCCCATTGTAGATCCATCATCAATCACGACGCCTGCCTTCGGGTCTGGTATAGTGGAATCCCACACCAATTTATTTTTTAAAAGATAGCGTGGGATCTCCCCAAAATCCATACCAGCCCCCAATCTGAGCATGCAGCCCAATAGGCCAATAAAGGGTGGGGAGAGGAGCGAGGGCCTCCCACTCCTGAACCACACCAGGCCACATACCCTCAACAAGAGTGGGGTGCTTTTGGGCAGGGGGTGACCCCACCCGCTTGTGATGTCATCGACCCAGCATACCCCTGTCGATGACATCACAGGGGGGCGCAGTCACAAACTGACATCATCAGGTGACCCCGCCCCTTAGCTATTTAGGAAAGGTTAGACAGGCAGTCGGTGGGAGCATTAGGCGAGGCCGGGGTTTTTTTTTGGGGGTCCGGCTGTATGGCAGGCATCGTGATTGATGATGGATCTACATCAGATCTACATCGGGGGGACATTGTTTTTTTTATTTTAATAAAGGAATTGTCAAAAACTCTGTGCTTTTATTACTTGTTTGTGAATGGGTAGGGATACTATGCATCTCATACTCACTCACATAGTGGGCCGGATCTAGGGGCCTCCTTGGTAAAGGGGGCTTCCAGATTTTGATAAGCCCCCCCATGCCCCAAAGCCCCCACCCCATGTTGAGGGAATGTGGTCTGGTATGGTTCAGGGGGGGCATTCGCTCGTCCCTTCCCTTTCCTGACCTGCCAGGCTGCATGCTTGGATACGGGTCTAGTATAGATAGTTAATTTTGGCATGGGGTTCCCCTTAAAATCCATACCAGACCCGAATGGCTGTTTTTTTTTCCAGAATTTTCTAATGCCGTCATTCTTTGGTTTACATTTCAGCTCTCAGCGGGGAAGCCTATGGACAGCCAATAAGTCATCGGTTGTCAAGGACGCAGCGGCCGGCTTCCCGGACCGCTCCCCAACAACCAGCTATTCATCATTTTTCGACCGATCCAAATTCAAATTGGTCGTTAATTATTTAACCGATCGGAATTCGAATCATTCCGTAAATTTGAAATTCATTGGAAAATGAATAAACAAAACGAAAATAAACAAATTTCAACGAAAATCGTTACTATCTTTTCGGAGATTCAGATACATCCAAATCTCAAATAACCAAAAATTCTTCCAAATTTACATGTCTATTTGAGCAGAGGTGTGCTCAAATGCAAATGATAGCCTTTGACAACAGTGCCATTGCTATAGGCTTCTAGTACTGAAAACTTTTTTTTTGTTCTCCCAGCAAGTGACATCCTGGGTGGACGTCATGACGTCCTGGGCTTTGTGGGGGGATATCTGAATGATGCCTGCAGCTAGAGGCATCATTCAGATATCCTTCTATTCTGCGGGCGATTCTGCGCACCATAAGAATGATCATAGCGGTGGTTCCGCGGCTTGATCATTCTTATAGGCGGCGGGAGGGGACATCCCCCCCTCCCACCGCCATCCGGTGCATCTCCGGGCTCTCCCATGCCATCGGGGGCTCGGAGAATGAATCGTCCAGCACCGGAGGTGAACCATAGAGATGACTGGTGACCAGATGGTCACCAGTCATCTCTATAACCATCGGAGGCCCGGGCGCGATGTGATGACGTCACGTCTGGGTCCTCAGAAGTAAACAAAGCCGCCATTGCGGCTAGTAAGCATGAGATCGGTGAAATTTTTTTCACAGATCTCATGCTTTCCAGCCTGGAGGAGAGATGTGGGGTCTCATTGATGCCGCATCTCTCTATAAAGAGGACCTGTCACTAACAATTCCTATTACAAGGGATGTTTACATTCCTTGTAATAGGAATAAAAGTGATCAAAAATAAATAAATGTAAAAATAAAAAAAATTAAGTAAAAAAAAAAAAAAAATTATAATAATTTTTTTTTTAAACGCCCCTTTTCCCGGTAGCTCGCGATCAGAAGCGAATGCACACGCAAGACCCGCCCACATATGTAAACGCCGTTCAAACCACATATATGAGGTATCGCCACATGCGTTAGAGCACGCGCAGCTATTCTAGCACTAGATAGACCTCCTCTGTAACTCTAACCTGGTAACCTGTAAAAAAATTCAAAGCGTCGCCTATGGAGATTTTTAAGTACCGAAGTTTGGCGCCATTCCCTGAGTGTGCGCAATTTTAAAGCGTGACATGTTAGGTATCTATTTACTGGAGGTAATATCATCTTTCATATTTTACAAAAAAATTGGGCTAACTTTACTGTTTTGTTATTTTTTAATTTATGAAACCATTTTTTTTCCCCAAAAAAGGCGTTTGAAAAATTATTGCGCAAATACCGTGCAAGAAAAAAAATTTGCAATGACCGTCATTTTATTCCCTAGGGTGTCTGCTAAAAAAACATATATAGTGTTTGGGGGTTCTGAGTAATTTTCTAGCAAAAGAATGATGATTTGTATATGTAGGAGAGAAGTGCCAGAATAGGCTCAGTATTGAGGTGGAAAAAAAAGCCCGGTGTTGAAGTGGTTAGAGTGGATGTAAACCCGGAAAAAAAAAAAGAAAGAAAAACCTGCAAGACAAAGCCATAATGAGCTAGTATGACTAGCATTACTTGCCTTAGATCGAAGCCCCCAAAACCATCCACGTCTCCCCCTCCAGCCGCAGTCATTTCGCCGGAAGGTTACTTCCGGGTATCGCTGCTCCAGCGCTGTGATTGGCCGGAGTGGCGAAGACGTCACTCCGCTCATGCCGGATTTGTGAATGGAATTTACAGTGCGCCTGCGCCGTTGTCTGCGGCGCGCATGTGCCGTACACAACGGTGTAATCCCTTTGGCAAACATCTCCTAAATCGTGTAGGTTTAGGAGATATTGCAAACACCTACAGGTAAGCCGTAATCTAGGCTTACCTGTAGGTGTAACTTGCAAAGGAGGGTTTACAACCACTTTAATCTTTTATACCTGAGCTTGAAAGAGTTTATTTCTCATTGAAAAGAAACCTTTTCTGAGAGAAATGCATAGGCTGCTTTTATTGACTCCTCATTCTGTGATTGCCAGTCCTCTGTCTTAAGGGTGGTAGGTGCAGACATTCAAATACTCCTTTTAGGACCCCTTCACATTTGTCTGTTCCCTAACTAACTGCATGTATGTTAGTGCACAGCTGTATTGTGTATTAACTTGTGTTGCATTAATTGGCTGTTAACACTCATAAATGGAACAAAAACCGGACCTACACCGTTCATTGTTGCAGTGCAGCATGGTATGTTCCATTGACATTTACCGTATTGTTCTAAGTTAATGGCCCTGCAATGTACTGCACTAGTACTGTGTATCATTAACATAAAGCCACCTATCCAGATTGCATCCAGTTTATTAGTGCAACAAGATATGGCAACAATGGGTATATTGGAAAGGATTATTATTCAGGTTTAGTAGGTCATAAGGAATCGTAAATAATCTTCATTAGAAAAAAGGGGAAAAGGAGACTCCCAAGGGCTTATATGCAGCTAAAAAGATTGTAAACTCATAAAGAAAGTTTTTTTTTTATATAAATTAATTTATTAATAAATATCAGAAATATCAAAAAATTGTTGTACATAAAAGGATGAAGAAAAATGGATCCAAAACATACAAGGACAACATTAAGAGCTCTGGTATACAGTTAATATATGATGTTCACATATATACATATCTATATCTCACAATGACCGTATGTAGTTAACCATTTGGTTGCCACATGCGGATCCCCAACGCGTTTCGAATATTTCAATCGTATCGATCTTCTTCAGGGGAGTATATATAGATATCTCATGTGGAACACCATAGAATCTAAACCAGAGTGGATCATAAAAACATGGTGGCCAAATTCTCCATGATGGCCATGCAGACGAGCACCAGATGAGGGGGGGGGGGGTCCGGATTTGCCTTATTTAATTGTCTAGCCAAAAAAGGGATAAATAAGATGTTCTATCTAGGTCTGTTTCTTGTTCCCTGTTTGCAGCACTGTGGAAAATCCCATCAGTGATTACAGGCTTCAAGGTCCAAAGTTTCTGTCCTTCAATTAAGGATGACTGATAGATTAGTGTACGTCTGTGTCAGTCCTATCTTCACTCCAGTCTGCTTATCCATTAGCACCTTCTAAAGTACAGTACTACCTTCCTAAAATAGAAACTATTAACATATAAAGACTTCAATACACAGTCCAATCACACAATCCAAAATGTATTCATGATCAATTCTCTAGACATTTATAATGTGTGCCATGGCTCTTTATCATTCATCTCTACTAATCTCAACAGTGTGAATCTGCTGGGGATAACAGCAATTTGCAACTTCTGAAATCCCAAAGTACATAATGGAAATAAAATTTGTGTTTTAATGGAAAAGAAGAACCAGCAAAGCCTGTTGTCACCGGTAAAGATTTTAATTACACTATGGCACTCCATTCTATGGTGCCGGCATAAGTAATTCCAGGCCAAAGCATATATATTACGTTTGCTTTTATTGTTTACTGGCTTCTACTTATTTATCCTCTTCTAATACAAGTTTGACTATCCTTGTACGTGCTTTCAAACAATGTATTCCATCTGCTACTATTTCTTATTTACCCATGCTTTATATTCCCTGGCACAGCTGAAATTATGATTAATGATCAATAAACAAAAAAATCCAACCACTTATTTTACACACTAGATCAAACCACACAGAATGTAAAAGGATCTGTCCACCTAGATATGATAATTAATTTATAATTAAAGTCCAGCTTCTTGTAACTCTAGATGATTATTATTATCATTATACACGATTTATATAGCGCCAACAGTTTACGCAGCGCTTTACAATGTAGACAGCACAATACAGAAGGTACAGGAGGGTCCTGCTCGTAGAGCTTACATTCTAAAGGGAGGGGGTGGCGGTACAAAAGGTAATAGATGCAGGGAATGATTTGATGGAGGTGGCTCGGGGATAGTTATTAGGCTTGTGCAATTCGTTTCGTAACGAATCGAAATTCGTCCGAATTTAGCAACTTTCGGACATTCGGAAGCATTCGAATTTCCGAACAAAGCATATACGAATAAAACCGAATCCGAAATAAATTATACCGCAAAATAGTGAATGCCCGAATCTCTTCGGCATAATTCGTTATGAAAAAAGTTACAAATGTACGAATCCATTCGAAGCACAATAACACTCACTCTGCTCTCTGCTTCTCCCTCACCATGCTGAACTCCCTCTCAAAATGGTGTACAGGGGCGGAGGCTATAGCCGCATGAAAAAACGAAAGTAAAATACGAGATTTCGAATCCATTCAAAGCACAATAACACTCTGCTCTGCTCTCTGCTTCTCCCTCACCGTGCTGAGCCCTCTCAAAATGGTGTACAGGGGCGGAGGCTATAGCCGCATGTAAAAAACGAAAGTAAAATACAAGATTTCGAATCGTTACAAATAACCGCTATGTATTTAGAAAAGTACAAATCCATTCGAAGCTCATTAGGCATAATAGGCAGCGTCGTTGTGAGAGAGACACGGAAAATTCCGAATCAACGAACCCAAAAAAAGTTACGAAAGTAGGAGTTGTGTCCAGAATCAACGAAAAACAATGTACCCTACCGAAAGTACGAATTATAAATCAACTAAAAATTCAACGAAAAATGACGCTTGCGAAAATACGAATTAGTCCGAACACGAAAAATCCCGTCTAGCAAAATTACGAATGATTACGAATCAACAGGACCGAAAAGAAACGAACCAAAACTAAACGAATTTTTCCGTTGTGCACAAGTCTAATAGTTATTAGGTTTGTGTGGGATAGGCTTCCCTGAATAAATGAGTTTTCAGGGATCTCCTAAAGGTGGAGAGGTTAGGGGCTGATCGGACATACCGGGGCAGGGAGTTCCAGAGCATGGGAGAGACTCTGGAGAAGTCCCGAAGGCGAGCAAGGGAGGAGATAACAAGGGAGCTAGAGAGCAGGAGGTCCTGGGAGGAGCGAAGGGGACAATTTGGGTGATATCTGCAGATGTAGATGGGGGCGATATTATGAGTGGGCTTGTATGTTGTGATCTCACTATTATAGTTTCTAACTCTGTTGTTACTCACCTTTGGGTTGTGTATGTTCTGTTGGTGTTCCCACTTCAACTGTATTTTCCAACATGTAAATTAAAATCTACAAGGGAGCCATGGGGCCCCTCATAGACAATACAGTAGTACCTTGGATTACGAGGATTGAGCATGTAAGATATTAAGAAGGTTGTTATCTGAACACAGGGGAAGTTTGTGCACAGAAACAAACTTTCCCCCCCGACTGCATTTCTCATTGTTGAGCAAACCTACAAAAACCTTGAAATCTGGTCAGGACATAAAGATTTTGATTACTCCTGGACATTAAATGGTTAAGCAAAGCACTGTAGAAGTAAAATGAAAGAATCTTTCAATTGGAGGTTTTATACAAACATAATGAGTAATGTACTTATTTCTCTACAATAGTAGTCTATAGAATCATAGTTGTATTCTATATTGCCACAGTGTTTTATGATATGTGTCTACAGCAGTCTACTGCTACTATTACTATTTTATTTAAAAAAAAGATTCTACTATTATCTACTCATTGATTCTACTATAATCTACTATTGATTTCACTGGATGCTTTTTTTTAAATCAATATAGACTAAAAATATAAATGAAACAAACATAAGCTGTATAGGCAGTGTTTGATTGTATGTGATCTTTTTATATATACTGCTGACAAAAACCATTAGAAGTAGATAAAGAGAACACAAAGGAGAGAAAAGAGAAATCTAACAGTGTGTAAGCTAGTCTAGACAGTAAAAACAAAACACCATCAATGTGTTCAGACTAGTGCACGTACCTAGAGCAAAATTAATGTTTCAAAGGCTTTTTTGTTTAAGCATCACTAAAGGTTCTCTTGACCTGAATGGCTGTCAAACACCGTGTATTTCTTCATTCTTTGTCTCGACTGCTTTGACCATTAAACTTGAAGTAAACCTGCACCTCCTAGGGTTCCATGGAATATTCCCAGAGACTGACATTCTTCTCATTGATCACCAAAGTTGGGAGCCATTTTTCCACTGAGCGCTGATGTAAGGGAGTCCTCAGGTATTTCTTTTATGGACATTATTATTACTTTTCATTTTATTTTTATTATTATTGAAAATTATTATTTTTATTTATAGCATTTTTGTGTTAAATATTATACATCATGTCAAATACACTAGGTGTGCCATCGTCTTTATTATGTTTTTATTATTGAGTATACAAAAATAGTGTAGCGCTGGAAAGAACTGTATATATCTATACAGTTAAAATTAAATACGTGAAAAAAGTATCAAAAACACTAATAAAACAATGCAAATAAACCAAGTTCATAAGTGCCCGTGAAGAAAGATTATCAAATAAATGTGTAGAGGATTTCCTCTATATTGATGATAAGAGTTCCACAGAGAAGATATCCGATGAAGCTGGTAAGTGCTATTCCAACAATAAGTGAAGATCCCGCCACCAAAGTGAGAAATGAAGGCTTACCAAACAGCCTGCGACCGCCCTTCTCAGGGGGGTCAAAACAAGCTTAGTAGAGCGATGTTCACTCCATGGAAGGCAGAGAAATTCCAGTGAAGACACTTCATCCACAATAGGCGAGTCTCCAGAGACGTGTCTGCACAGCTGATTCAAATCGGAGATGAAAAACACTCTTGATTGATCAGAGTGAATAATCCTCAGCAGTTAAAACGATGTCCAAAGAGAAGAAAGAAAAACTTTCCATAGTGTAGCATTCATCAGGGAAGTTTTATTAGAAATGAACAGGAGAGAAAACAGCTCTCACATAGGTATAAAAACAATGATAAAACGAGAAAATCCTTGCAAGGAAATAAAAAAGCTCAGAGTTTCCGTCAAAGGCTGATTCGCGCGTGCGCAATGCATGTGCGTGTCACCCACATGCATTGCGCACGCGCGAATCAGCCTTTGACGGAAACTCGGAGCTTTTTTATTTCCTTGCAAGGATTTTCTCGTTTTATCATTGTTTTTATACCTATGTGAGAGCTGTTTTCTCTCCTGTTCATTTCTAATAAAACTTCCCTGATGAATGCTACACTATGGAAAGTTTTTCTTTCTTCTCTTTGGACATCGTTTTAACTGCTGAGGATTATTCACTCTGATCAATCAAGAGTGTTTTTCATCTCCGATTTGGATCAGCTGTGCAGACACGTCTCTGGAGACTCGCCTATTGTGGATGAAGTGTCTTCACTGGAATTTCTCTGCCTTCCATGGAGTGAACATCGCTCTACTAAGCTTGTTTTGACCCCCCTGAGAAGGGCGGTCGCAGGCTGTTTGGTAAGCCTTCATTTCTCACTTTGGTGGCGGGATCTTCACTTATTGTTGGAATAGCACTTACCAGCTTCATCGGATATCTTCTCTGTGGAACTCTTATCATCAATATTAGGGATGAGCTTCGTGTTCGAGTCGAACATACGTTCGACTCGAACATTGGCTGTTCGATCGTTCGACGAAGATCGAACGATTTGGGCCGTTCGCGCCAAATTCGAGTGACGCGAACGGCCCACAATGCACTACGCCATCGCAGTGTCATCCAGGCGCTGTGATTGGCCAAGCATGCACTGTGACCCCGCATGCTTGGCCAATCACAGCGCCGGCAGCGAGGAGAGCAATGATTGGCCACAGGCAGGATGCCTGTGGCCAATTATTGCTGAGGGTGTTTAGTACACGCCCCACACTATAAAAGGCCGCCAGCACGGCGGCCTAGTGTAGTGTGTTCCGGAGCAGGGATAGAGTAGCATAGGCAGGGACAGTGACTGTTATTTCTTTCTTGCTTAACCTGGATTCCTTTAGTTTAGGGAAAGAGAAGGATAGGTAGGGAGAGTGTCAGTGTGTTTTGTGCTTCTGCTATAGTGTGCTTAAAAAAAACATTTATTCTAGGGACAGAAAACTCTAGGTAGGGACAGTGTCAGTTTCTTTCACTCTGCAAGTCCTTGTTTCCAGGGACCTGTAAGGACAGTGAGTTAATTGTCCTTGTGCTATATTGTGCTTAAAAAAAACATTTATTCTAGGGACAGAAAACTCTAGGTAGGGACAGTGTCAGTTTCTTTCACTCTGCAAGTCCTTGTTTCCAGGGACCTGTAAGGACAGTGAGTTAATTGTCCTTGTGCTATATTGTGATTAAAAAAAACATTTATTCTAGGGACAGAAAACTCTAGGTAGGGACAGTGTCAGTTTCTTTCACTCTGCAAGTCCTTGTTTCCAGGGACCTGTAAGGACAGTGAGTTAATTTTCCTTGTGCTATATTGTGATTAAAAAAAACATTTTTTCTAGGGACAGAAAACTGTAGGTAGGGAGAGTGTTTTTTTTCTTTCACTCTGCAAGTCCTTGTTTCCAGGGACCTGTAAGGACAGTGAGTTAATTGTCCTTGTGCTATATTGTGCTTAAAAAAAACATTTATTCTAGGGACAGAAAACTCTAGGTAGGGACAGTGTCAGTTTCTTTCACTCTGCAAGTCCTTGTTTCCAGGGACCTGTAAGGACAGTGAGTTAATTGTCCTTGTGCTATATTGTGATTAAAAAAAACATTTATTCTAGGGACAGAAAACTCTAGGTAGGGACAGTGTCAGTTTCTTTCACTCTGCAAGTCCTTGTTTCCAGGGACCTGTAAGGACAGTGAGTTAATTTTCCTTGTGCTATATTGTGATTAAAAAAAACATTTTTTCTAGGGACAGAAAACTGTAGGTAGGGAGAGTGTTTTTTTCTTTCACTCTGCAAGTCCTTGTTTCCAGGGACCTGTAAGGACAGTGAGTTAATTGTCCTTGTGCTATATTGTGCTTAAAAAAAACATTTATTCTAGGGACAGAAAACTCTAGGTAGGGACAGTGTCAGTTTCTTTCACTCTGCAAGTCCTTGTTTCCAGGGACCTGTAAGGACAGTGAGTTAATTGTCCTTGTGCTATATTGTGATTAAAAAAAACATTTATTCTAGGGACAGAAAACTCTAGGTAGGGACAGTGTCAGTTTCTTTCACTCTGCAAGTCCTTGTTTCCAGGGACCTGTAAGGACAGTGAGTTAATTTTCCTTGTGCTATATTGTGATTAAAAAAAACATTTTTTCTAGGGACAGAAAACTGTAGGTAGGGAGAGTGTTTTTTTTCTTTCACTCTGCAAGTCCTTGTTTCCAGGGACCTGTAAGGACAGTGAGTTAATTGTCCTTGTGCTATATTGTGCTTAAAAAAAACATTTATTCTAGGGACAGAAAACTCTAGGTAGGGACAGTGTCAGTTTCTTTCACTCTGCAAGTCCTTGTTTCCAGGGACCTGTAAGGACAGTGAGTTAATTTTCCTTGTGCTATATTGTGATTAAAAAAAACATTTATTCTAGGGACAGAAAACTCTAGGTAGGGACAGTGTCAGTTTCTTTCACTCTGCAAGTCCTTGTTTCCAGGGACCTGTAAGGACAGTGAGTTAATTTTCCTTGTGCTATATTGTGATTAAAAAAAACATTTATTCTAGGGACAGAAAACTCTAGGTAGGGACAGTGTCAGTTTCTTTCACTCTGCAAGTCCTTGTTTCCAGGGACCTGTAAGGACAGTGAGTTAATTTTCCTTGTGCTATATTGTGATTAAAAAAAACATTTTTTCTAGGGACAGAAAACTGTAGGTAGGGAGAGTGTTTTTTTTCTTTCACTCTGCAAGTCCTTGTTTCCAGGGACCTGTAAGGACAGTGAGTTAATTTTCCTTGTGCTATATTGTGATTAAAAAAAACATTTTTTCTAGGGACAGAAAACTCTAGGTAGGGAGAGTGTTTTTTTTCTTTCACTCTGCAAGTCCTTGTTTCCAGGGACCTGTAAGGACAGTGAGTTAATTGTCCTTGTGCTATATTGTGCTTAAAAAAAACATTTTTTCTAGGGACAGAAAACTCTAGGTAGGGAGAGTGTTTTTTTTTTTTCACTCTGCAAGTCCTTGTTTCCAGGGACCTGTAAGGACAGTGAGTTAATTGTCCTTGTGCTATATTGTGCTTAAAAAAAACATTTATTCTAGGGACAGAAAACTCTAGGTAGGGACAGTGTCAGTTTCTTTCACTCTGCAAGTCCTTGTTTCCAGGGACCTGTAAGGACAGTGAGTTAATTTTCCTTGTGCTATATTGTGATTAAAAAAAACATTTATTCTAGGGACAGAAAACTCTAGGTAGGGACAGTGTCAGTTTCTTTCACTCTGCAAGTCCTTGTTTCCAGGGACCTGTAAGGACAGTGAGTTAATTTTCCTTGTGCTATATTGTGATTAAAAAAAACATTTTTTCTAGGGACAGAAAACTGTAGGTAGGGAGAGTGTTTTTTTTCTTTCACTCTGCAAGTCCTTGTTTCCAGGGACCTGTAAGGACAGTGAGTTAATTTTACTTGTGCTATATTGTGCTTAAAAAAAACATTTTTTCTAGGGACAGAAAACTGTAGGTAGGGAGAGTGTTTTTTTTCTTTCACTCTGCAAGTCCTTGTTTCCAGGGACCTGTAAGGACAGTGAGTTAATTTTCCTTGTGCTATATTGTGATTAAAAAAAACATTTATTCTAGGGACAGAAAACTCTAGGTAGGGACAGTGTCAGTTTCTTTCACTCTGCAAGTCCTTGTTTCCAGGGACCTGTAAGGACAGTGAGTTAATTTTCCTTGTGCTATATTGTGATTAAAAAAAACATTTATTCTAGGGACAGAAAACTCTAGGTAGGGACAGTGTCAGTTTCTTTCACTCTGCAAGTCCTTGTTTCCAGGGACCTGTAAGGACAGTGAGTTAATTTTCCTTGTGCTATATTGTGATTAAAAAAAACATTTTTTCTAGGGACAGAAAACTGTAGGTAGGGAGAGTGTTTTTTTTCTTTCACTCTGCAAGTCCTTGTTTCCAGGGACCTGTAAGGACAGTGAGTTAATTTTCCTTGTGCTATATTGTGATTAAAAAAAACATTTTTTCTAGGGACAGAAAACTCTAGGTAGGGAGAGTGTTTTTTTTCTTTCACTCTGCAAGTCCTTGTTTCCAGGGACCTGTAAGGACAGTGAGTTAATTGTCCTTGTGCTATATTGTGCTTAAAAAAAACATTTTTTCTAGGGACAGAAAACTCTAGGTAGGGAGAGTGTTTTTTTTTTTTCACTCTGCAAGTCCTTGTTTCCAGGGACCTGTAAGGACAGTGAGTTAATTGTCCTTGTGCTATATTGTGCTTAAAAAAAACATTTATTCTAGGGACAGAAAACTCTAGGTAGGGACAGTGTCAGTTTCTTTCACTCTGCAAGTCCTTGTTTCCAGGGACCTGTAAGGACAGTGAGTTAATTTTCCTTGTGCTATATTGTGATTAAAAAAAACATTTTTTCTAGGGACAGAAAACTGTAGGTAGGGAGAGTGTTTTTTTTCTTTCACTCTGCAAGTCCTTGTTTCCAGGGACCTGTAAGGACAGTGAGTTAATTGTCCTTGTGCTATATTGTGCTTAAAAAAAACATTTATTCTAGGGACAGAAAACTCTAGGTAGGGACAGTGTCAGTTTCTTTCACTCTGCAAGTCCTTGTTTCCAGGGACCTGTAAGGACAGTGAGTTAATTTTCCTTGTGCTATATTGTGATTAAAAAAAACATTTTTTCTAGGGACAGAAAACTGTAGGTAGGGAGAGTGTTTTTTTTCTTTCACTCTGCAAGTCCTTGTTTCCAGGGACCTGTAAGGACAGTGAGTTAATTTTCCTTGTGCTATATTGTGATTAAAAAAAACATTTTTTCTAGGGACAGAAAACTGTAGGTAGGGAGAGTGTTTTTTTTCTTTCACTCTGCAAGTCCTTGTTTCCAGGGACCTGTAAGGACAGTGAGTTAATTGTCCTTGTGCTATATTGTGCTTAAAAAAAACATTTTTTCTAGGGACAGAAAACTGTAGGTAGGGAGAGTGTTTTTTTTTTTTCACTCTGCAAGTCCTTGTTTCCAGGGACCTGTAAGGACAGTGAGTTAATTGTCCTTGTGCTATATTGTGCTTAAAAAAAACATTTATTCTAGGGACAGAAAACTCTAGGTAGGGACAGTGTCAGTTTCTTTCACTCTGCAAGTCCTTGTTTCCAGGGACCTGGAGAGACATTGAGTGAATTGTCCTTGTGCTATATTGTGATTAAAAAAAACATTTATTCTAGGGACAGAAAACTCTAGGTAGGGACAGTGTCAGTTTCTTTCACTGTGAAAGTCCTTGTTTCAAGGGACAGAGAAGGACACCTGAAGGTAGCCCTTATTGCTTTTTTCCCATCTCCCTGCAGGCCATCTATTAGAATGTCTGGAAGGCAAACAAGGAGAGGCAGACAGTCAGGAGGCAATAAAAGAGGGCAAGCAGGCTCTGTGTCTGGGGGCAACAGTGCTGGTCGTGGACGCGGTGCATTGTCATCAGCACATGGCCATGGGACACGCTTGTCCTTCTTTTCGGCAGCTGGACATGTTGAGCCACATCATGCCGAAGACTTGGTAGAGTGGATGACCAAGCCCTCCTCCTCCTCCTCATCCTCTCTCACCCAGGCTCAGGGTACTGGAAAAGCAGCTGCCAAAGCGTCGTCTTCCCTGGTATCAATGTCAGACAAATCATCAGTCACTCCTTCCCTAGACCCACCATGTCCTCCTCCTGAGGAGTCCCCCGAACTGTTTCAGCACAGTGTTGGGTACATGCTCCAGGAGGATGCCCAGCGTTTCGAAGGGTCTGATGATGAAACACAGCTAGAGGAAGGCAGTAGCGTGAGAGCAGACAGAGGGGATGCTCAAGAAGGACACCAATCTGGCAGTCATGTTCCAGCAGCTGCAGCATACTGCCAGATTGGCTCCAGTGATGAGGAGGGAGGGGATGATGAGGTCAATGACTCCACGTGGGTGCCTAATAGGAGAGAGGAGGAGGAGGAGGATGAGGAGGAGGCACATCTCCAACGAGGCAGGATGCCCTTTGGTGGCCAGCGTAAGGGCAGTACACCGACGGAATCACACCGCAGAGCTCCGCCTGTGCAGGGCGCTGCCTCTGCCCGTCATTCAAAAAGTTCTTTGGTGTGGGCCTTTTTTGAGGCTAGTGCATCAGATCGCACAGCTGCTGTTTGCAACATATGTCTCAAGCGTATATCGCGTGGCCAAAACATCAGCCGCTTGGGTACCACATGCCTGACCAGACATATGTTGACCTGCCATGCAGCTCGTTGGCAAGCCTACCTCAAAGACCCACACCAAAGAACCAAGCGGACCTCTCCTTGCACCGCATCAGCTGGGATCTCCAACCCCACTATAACTTCAGTCCTCTCTGAAACATGCACTGAGAGGAATGAAGGTGTAGAATTAGGTGTGTCACAGCCAAGTACTTGCGCCCACTCTGCTAGCAGTACACCGACGTCCGATTCTAGCAGGCAAATTTCCCTGCCCCAGCTGCTGGACCGTCGAAAGAAGTTCACTCCCAGCCATCCACATGCCCAGCGGTTGAATGCTAGCTTGGCTAAATTGCTAGCGCTTCAACTGCTGCCTTTTCAGTTGGTAGACTCGGCCCCCTTCCGTGAGTTTGTGCAATGTGCGGTTCCTCAGTGGCAGGTTCCCAAACGCCACTTTTTCTCACGGAAGGCTATTCCGGCTCTCTACCGGCATGTGGAAGGCAATGTCTTGGCCTCGCTGGACAGGGCGGTCAGCGGTAAGGTGCATATTACCGCTGACTCATGGTCCAGCAGGCATGGACAGGGACGTTACCTTTCTTTCACGGCCCATTGGGTCACTCTTTTGGCAGCTGGGAAGGATTCAGGACAAGGTGCAGTAGTGTTGGAGGTTGTCCCACCGCCACGCCTCCAAAATGCTACTACTGGTTGTGACACACCTCTCTCCTCCACCCCCTCCTCTTCTTCTTCCTCCATGGCCTCTTCCTGTGGTTTGTCCTATGAACCAGCGGTGCTCCGTAGCCGTTCACGGGGCTACGCAAGTACGCAGGCAAAAAGATGCCATGCCGTGCTTGCGCTGGTGTGTTTGGGGGACAGAAGCCACACTGGGGCAGAGGTCCTGTCTGCTCTGCAGGGCCAGGCCGAGAGGTGGTTGACGCCACGCCAGCTTAAGCCAGGAATGGTGGTTTGCGACAATGGCACCAACCTCCTCTCCGCCCTCCGACAGGGACAACTGACCCATGTGCCCTGTGTGGCTCACGTCCTTAACCTGGTGGTGCAGCGCTTCTTGGGCAGGTACCCGGGCTTACAGGATGTCCTGAGGCAGGCCAGGAAAGTCTGTGTGCATTTCCGCAGATCTTATAATGCCAGTGCTCGCCTGGCTGAGCTGCAAAAGGAGTTGAACCTGCCCAAGAACCGCCTTATATGTGACATGCCCACCAGGTGGAACTCAACGTTGGCCATGCTGCAGCGGCTGCACACGCAGCAGAGGGCCATCAATGAGTACCTGTGCGACTACGGCACCAGGACAGGGTCAGGGGAGCTTGGTTTTTTTTCTCCACGCCAGTGGGGCATGATCAGGGATGCATGCACTGTCCTGGCACCATTTGAGGAGGCCACGAGGATGGTGAGCAGTGACAGTGCATGCATCAGTGACACTGTACCTCTTGTCCACCTGTTGGAGCACACGCTGCGTGGAATAATGGACAGGGCACTTGAGGCAGAACAGAGGCAGGAAGAGGAGGACTTCCTTGCCTCTCAAGGCCCCCTTTACCCAGACAGTGTTCCTTCTGTCCCACCCATCGCACAGGAAGAGGAGGAGGAGGAGGAGGAGGAGGAGGAGGAGGATTGTGTCAGCATGGAGGTGGAGGCTGGCACTCAGCATCATCAGCAGCAGTCTTTTAGGGATGATTTACAGTCCCAAGAAACCAGTGGACTTGTACGTGGCTGGGAGGAGGTGGCTGCGGATCATGTCGTCCTTAGTGACCCAGAGGACTCCGGAGCGAATGCCTCAGCAAACCTACGCTGCATGGCCTCCCTGATCCTGCAAAGTCTGCGGAAGGATCCTCGTATTCTTCGGATCAAGGAGAGGGACCATTACTGGCTGGCCACTCTCCTTGATCCACGGTACAAGGGTAAGGTTGCGGACCTTATGTTACCGTCGCAGAGGGAGCAGAGGATGAGACAACTCCGGGAGGCCTTGCAGAAAGGTCTGTGCAACGCGTTCCCAGAGACTGGGAGGTTGCAAACTCCTGGTCCTGGACAACGAGTTGCTGAGGCTTCGGCCAGTCAAAGAAGGAGCGGTGGGGAAGGTGGCCGTCTGACCGATGCGTTCAGACAATTCTTTAGTCCGCAGCCCCAAAGTATGATCGGTTCCAGCAACCATCGCCAGCGTCTGATAAACATGGTGCAGGAATATCTAGGGGCAAGGTCAGACTTGGACACCTTCCCCACCGAAAATCCTCTGGCTTACTGGGTCTTGAGGATGGATCACTGGCCAGAGCTTGCACAGTATGCAATTGAGCTACTGGCCTGTCCTGCATCCAGCGTTCTTTCGGAACGCACATTCAGTGCTGCTGGAGGATTTGTCACGGATCACAGGGTGCGCCTGTCCACCGACTCGGTTGATCGACTGACTTTCATCAAGATGAACCAGTCTTGGATCACCACCAGCTACCACACACCTGATGCTGATATAACAGACTAATTGATTTTAAAATGTCACATCCCTTCAAGACTGATGCTGATGCTGAGTGCCTGTGCTGTTATGTTGACTGGCTATCCTCCTCCTCCGAGTCCTCAATGATACGATTGATGATGATAGCTTGGAAGATCATTTTTGTTTATGGGTGCCGCCACCAGTGCCTAACGCCCAATTTTTCAGCCCCTGTTTAACAGGGGCGTGTAATTACAATTTTTGAAGCAATACTTTGCAACAGGGCTCATTGCTGTGCTCCAAGTACAGTATCTGTGAGGAGTTGCAGTGTTGTGCCACCAGTGCCTAAGGCCCAATTTTTCAGCCCCTGTTTAACAGGGGCGTGTCATTACAATTTTTGAAGCAATACTTTGCAACAGGGCTCATTGCTGTGCTCCAAGTACAGTATCTGTGAAGGGTTGCAGTGTTGTGCCACCAGTGCCTAAGGCCCAATTTTTCAGCCCCTGTTCAACAGGGGCATGTAATTACAATTCTTGATCTAATAATTCACAGCAGGGCCCATTGCTGCACCCACCAAGAGTAACTGTCAGGGCTTACAGTGTTGTGGCACCAGCACCACCATCAAAGGCCCAATTTTTACTACCACTGTTCAACAATTATATGTAATTAAAATTCCTGATATAATAGTTGACAGCAGGGCGTTCCAGCACCAACCAAGAGTAACTGTGAGTGCTTACAGTGTTGTGCCAACACCAACAACTAAGGGGCCTATTTCTGCAGAGTATATACGGCAGGTCCCTACTTTCAAACATCCAACTTACAAACGACTCCTACTTGCAAACGCAAGAAGACAACAGGAAGTGAGAGGAAATCTACCACTAGGAAGGAAAATTCTCTCCTGTAAGAATAAATATGGGAGAAAGGTGTCTCCTCTGTACTGATGCTTTATCAGCAATCCTTGTTTCAAGAAAAACACCACATTTCAAAAACAGTTGTCATTAGGACGGAAAGTGAGGTGAAATGTTCTGAACAGGGGCACAGACAGCAAAACAAATGTTACAGGGGTGATAACCCTTACCTATGTTTTCCAAAAAGTTTAAAAATAGATTTTTGGTCTGGAGCTACACTTCAACAATGTACCTGTTCAAAATTACAAACAGATTCTACATAAGAACAAACCTACAGTCCCTGTCTTGTATGCACCGCCTGTATACGGCTGTTCAGAGTATATAGGGCCTTTTTTATTTTATGTGCGGGGTTCCCCTTAATATCCATACAAGACCCAAAGGGGCTGGTAATGGGCTGGGGTAGGGGGGGGGTCATGGGGTAGCTATGCCATTTTTCTTAAAGATTTTCATCCATATTACCGGGACCAGACATTACATTAAAGCCGCAAGCAGTTTTAAATGGCTTTTTTTTCCTTTAGAAGTGTCATTTTGTGCAGGGACAGTTCTAAACACGGGAAACACGTGGCACTTCACAGGCATACTTTAGACACCCCCCAGGTACGATATTTAAAGGAATATTTGACTTTTTTTTTTTCACTTTATGCATCATTAAAATGACTGCTCCCGGAAAACGACCGTTTTTAAAACTTATTTTTGCATTGATACATGTCCCCTGGTGCAGAACCCGGGTTCCCAAACCCTTTTTAGGACAATAACATGCATAATAGTTTTTATAATTAGCACTTTAGAATTCGAACGTTCGCATCCATTGTATTTAATAGGGTTCTAATGTTCGTTCGAACTTTCGGTCCGTTCGCGGGTTCTGGTGCGAACCGAACCCGGGGGTGTTCGGCTCATCACTAATCAATATAGAGGAAATCCTCTACACATTTATTTGATAATCTTCTTTCTTCACGGGCACTTATGAACTTGATTGGTTTATTTGCATTGTTTTATTAGTGTTTTTGATACTTTTTTCACGTATTTAATTTTAACTGTATAGATATATACAGTTCTTTCCAGCGCTACACTATTTTTGTATACTCATTTTGTTTGTACCTTATATCAAAGGTTTTTTTGGTGTTTAGCAGCAGGTTTCCTTAAGGGACATATTCATTTATATATTTTTTTAAATCACTTTGCACCTAGCGCGAATTTTTACTTTTTATAACCATGTTTTTATTATTGTATTATATTTATTATATCTTTAATATTATATATATACAGATATTAATGACATAATGTGAGCTGTAGATATCATTTTTTCAGGGGATCCCTGAGACCATAAAATTATTTTATAGGTTCATTTGGGAAAAAAGATTGAGAAAGGCTGCCCAAAAGTTTAATAAACTAAGCGTCAAGCCTTTGCAGTGGGCAACCTTTGATGTCTGTCCTTTCTGTACTATTACTCCTTCTTTCCCAACAAAAAAATAAGTACTTCTGGGTGGCGAACACATGATACATCTTCAACCTCCTACTATTCAACACCTGGTGCACAAGCAGTCGATCATCAGATCTGAGTGCTGTCACAGGGCTACATGGGGGAGAGTGGCGGATGTTTCTTGCCCAATGAAAATCCTGTATGCATGGGATCTGCCAGGCTCTATATTGACAGATCAGGGTGGAAGGTGTGTGCAATAAAGGCAGAAAAGTTGATTCATTTACTAAACATGTATTTTATGCAGGTTAAATTACATTACAATAAATTACTTTTGCTTTGCACATTCACAGGGTGCTGTATATTAAAATGAGTACCTATACATCAGGGCTTTTTTTCAGCGGGAATGTAGGGGAACGCTCCAGCACTGAATGTATGTAATTGCAAGAGGTGTTTGGGTGTTCTGGAGGGTCTATTGTTGCTGGCTACTGGATGATCTATTGTCTCTGAGGGTACTTCTATTATTGCTGGTGGGGGATCTATTGTTGCTAAGGAGTTCTTATGTTGCTGGGGAGGTCCTATGTTGCTGGGAGGGATGTACTGTTAAGAGAGGGGTCTATTACTAGAGGGTCTATTAATGATGGCTGCTGGGAGATCTATTGTTCCTGGCAGGGTCTATTGTTGCTGGGGTGGATCTATTGTTACTGGTGGGTATTTTGATGGTGGAGATCTATTGTTGTGGTGGGGATCTTTTGTTGATAGGTGTTCTATTGCTGATGGCAGCAAGGGATCAGGGACAGTGTTGGGAGGTTGGGAGGGGGTGGAGACATGGGGTGACTCTGTAGGGGTAAGTACCTGCACCTATTTGCTGTGAAAAAAAGCCCTGCTATAATATATACATAAAATGTCAGGTTTCTGTGATGTAAAAAAAAAAAAGAGACAAGGCTAAATCATTTGAGAACATTTTCCACCTTTAATGTGACCTATAAAATGTACAACTCAGTTGAACAACAAACTGAAATCTTTTAGGTGTAGGTAAGTAAAAATAAAAAAAATTAAATAATTTGGATGCATAAGTGTGCACACCCTTAAACTAATAATTTGTTGAAGCACTGTTTGATTTTCTTACAGCACTCAGTCTTTTTGGGTATGAGTCTATCAGCATAGCACATCTTGACTTGGCAATATTTGCCCACTCTTCTTTGCAAAAACACTCCAAATCTGTCAGATTGCGAGGGCATCTCCTGTGCACGGCACTCTTTAGATCACACTACAGAGTTTCAATCAGATTCAGGTCTGGGCTGTGGCTGGGCCATTCCAAAACTTTAATCTTCTTCTGATGAAGCCATTTATTTGTGGATTTGGATGTATGCCTTTGGTTGTTGTCCTGCTGAAAGATGAAGTTCAGCTTTCTAGCAGAAGCCTGAAGGTTTTGTGCCAATATTGACTGGTATTTGGAACTGTTCATAATTCCCTCTACCTTGACTAAGGCCCCTGTTCCAGCTGAAGAAACACAGCCCCAAAGCATGATGCTGCCACCACCATGCTTCACAGTGGGTATGGTGTTCTTTTGGTGATATGCAGTGTTGTTTTTGCACCAAACATGTCTTTTGGAATTATGGCCAAAAAGTTCAGCCTTGGTTTCATCAGACCATAACACATTTTCCCACATGCTTTTGGAAGACTGCAGATGTGTTTTTGCAAAAGTTGTTTTTCTTCGTAAGAAAAGGCTTCCGCCTTGACGCTCTACCCCAAAGCCCAGACATATGAAGAATACAGGATATTGTTGTCACATGTACCAGACAGCCAGTACTTGCCAGATATTCCTGCAGCTCCTTTAATGTTGCTGTAGGCCTCTTGGCAGTTTTCTTCTCGTCTTTTCATCAATTTTGAAGGGACGCCCAGTTCTTGGTAATGTCACTGTTGTGCCATATTTTCTCCACTTGATGATGGCTGTCTTCACTGTGTTCCATGGTATATCTAATGCCTTGGAAATTATTTAGTACCCTTCTCCTGACTGATAACTTTTAACAATGAGATCCCTCTGATGCTTTGGAAGATCTCTGTTGACCATGGCTTTTGCTGTAGGATGTAACTAAGAAAATGTCAGGAAAGACCTACTAGAACAGCTAAACTTTATATACATTTAATCACAGGCACTTTAAATGATGGCAGGTGTGTACTGACTCCTATGTAACATGAGTTTGAATGTGATTGCTTAATTCTGAACACAACTACATCCCCATTTATAACAGGGTGTGCACACTTATGCAACCACATTATTTAATTTGTATTATTTTTACTTCCCTCCCCCTGTTTTTCAACCAAGTTGTACAGTTTATAGGTCACATTAAAGGTGGAAAAAGTTCTGCAATGATTTATCTTTGTCTAATTGTTTTACATCACAGAAACCAGATATTTTAACACGGGTGTGTAGACTTTTTATATCCACTGTATATATACATATATATATATATATATATATATATATATATATATATATACACACACACATGCATACTGCTGTATATACATATAGTTTATTTAGCTAGGCAAAACTATTTGTAACAGTTTTTAAAATCTTCATCCAACATTAGAATCTGTCAAATGTATTCAAATTAAATGCAATATTTGTAACACTGTTTTGACAGGCTACTGTCAGTTTTCACAACATTTTCAATTTGAAATAAAACTGTTCCCTGTGAAAAATAATGGGTAATGTCAAGCTCAAATTATTGTAAAAGCTTTGATTGTTATTCTGACTTTTGATCCTTTATAGAGAATGAAGGAACAGCAAACTAAATGATTTTCATAGTAAAAAAAAAAAGTGTTTAACGCTGAACTCCAAACAGCTAAATATGCCTCTAAAAATACACACATGGCAGCTGTTTTACCTGCCAAAAGAGTTATATTTCTGTCCATTCAGTTCTGAGATTTAGGCTCGGTTCACACTGCTGCGAGGCGGGAACCCTGCGAATCCACTGCGGGTTCCCGCATCACATGTCTCCCGGCGGCAGTTTACACTGACCTATGCAAACAGCTGGGAGTGTCAATTAAAAGTTAATGACACCCCCAAATCAGTTTGCATATCGCAGTGTGTTCTGTAATTTCGGACAGGAATCGGATCGCATGGCTGTGAACACCCAATGCGATCCGATTCTGCTGCAGACCGAAAAAAGGGTCCTGTGCGAGTTTGGTCCGATTGCGATGCGAATTCCGCCATACTATCTGTATGGCTGAATTTGCATCGCACAGACATCGCATGTGATTTGCACTGCAGTGCGGTGCGAATCACATGCGATCTCGCACCACGCAGCAGTGTGAACCGGCCCTTACACAGCTCTGCCCCAGAACTGAGGGGACCCTATTTTTTTTTGTGATGGTTTTAATTTTACTTACAATTCTTCTCTCCATACCCACCCTGGGAGTGGACAGTGGAAAGAGAAGCAGCACAGACAGTGATCAGTATGTTCTTTGCAATGCAGCACACTTGACTGGCTCCTTGTACTGCTTTTCCCTTCCCATCTCTGAGCTCTGTTGTACATATTGTACTAGCACTGCAAGAAGCTGACATCAAGTCAAATTTAAGGTGCCCATGCATGTTGTAGAGAAGAAAAGGGCATCTGAGGCTGCCAGAAAAATGAATAAGGTAAGTGTTGCAGCTTATTCTTCTACCCCTCTAGCCCAATGCAAGGGTATTTTATTTAAATTCCTGGATTTCAGCTTTAATGATGCATTGAAGATTACAAAGCTGCTTTAACTTGTTTCATTTCATTTTCATATACAGTATCTGCCTAGAGTTCAGCTTTAAAGTAAACTAATATAGAATATAAATTACTATACAGATTTACTACAAGATTGCAGCTTGATTAAAACCTTCCCCCAACAACGTCAAAAAGGATAACTTTATGGCAAGTAAATATAACGAGAGTACTCAGTATATACATTTTTTAGAATCTTTACTTTAAGAAGATTTAAATTAAGTGAAATAAGGGTTAACTGTTGTAAGCGCCACAGGCAGTTACCAGCTTTGTCCCAACTCCTGTCAGTCGATGGACAACTTGGTCTGCATGTTAACATGTAGAACAATATAAACAAAAGGTATACAGTATGATAAAAAAAAAAAAAAAGGATTAAACCCTTCCCAATAAAGGGTAAAAAAAATATTAATGCCTAAGCACCATTTTGCAACTTTGACATGTGTTAGCAAAACTGTAAATATCGTCACAACTACTTTGTGTATCTAGGTGGATTATACCGTTGGGCTTTCTTTGGATGGTAAATGGTAATGGATATCTCCTGTTTTTTTTTTTATCATTACCAAAGGAAAACTGGGGCAAAATAGTAAAAAAAATTTTTTTTTTTAAATTTAGCTATATATTTATTACCATAATTTTCCACGACAAAACAAACCAAAATAAATTAATAATAAGTAAACAGAGGGGCGGGCTCACAGTGACTGATCACTGTGATAGCCAATCAAAGGGATCCTGGGTCCCTGTATGTGATTTTTTCTTCCTGCTCTAGGGCACGCACGCTGCCGGAGCCCTGCTCTCGCTGTGATTGGAGCCAATCAGCGGGTCCGGAGGCTAACGGGATCCGCCTATTCTTCTCAGGAGGGGCAGAACGGCGGTCTGCCTATGTAAATGGTAGATCGCTGTTCTGCCAGGGAGGAAAATGGAGATCTTGTGTTTCACGGATCTCTGTTTTCCTCCAGTCACAGCATTCCCCCCACAGTTAGACAGCATCATTCCCTAGGAGTGCACTTAACCCTTTGATCGCCCCTGATGTTAACCCCTTCCCTGTCAGTGTCATTTATACAGTGACAGTGCCTTTTTTTTAGCACTGATCACTATATTAGTGTCAATGGCCCCCAAAAAGTGTCAGGTGTCCGATTTGTCCTCTGCAATGTCGCAATCCCACTAAAAATCGCTTATCGCCGCCATTACTAGTAAAAGCAATATAAAAATGTCCATAAACATATCCCATAGTTTGTAGACGCTATAACTTTTGCGCAAACCAATCTATATATACACTTATTGGGATTTTTTTTTTACCAAAAATATGTAGCAGAATACATTTTTTGGCCTAAATTGAGGAAAAAAAATATATTTTTTTAATTTTTTTTATTGGATATGTGTTATAACAGAAAGTAAAAAAATATATATACTGTATATATTTTTTCAAAACGTATGGCTTATGATCAAATACCACCAAAAGAAAGCTCTGTTTATAGGGAAAAAAATTGCATAACTTTTACTTGGGTACAGCATTGCATGTCCACGCAATTGTCAGTTAAAATAAGGTAGTGCTGTAATGCAAAAAATTGCCTGGTCATGAAGGGGGGTAAATCTTCCAGAGGTCAAGTGGTTAATTTGCACTATATAGCTGCCTGAGTCTTTGTTAAAGTGTTACTAAACCCACAACAGTAAAATCAGTGTGTATATGCAGTAAAGAATGTTTGTTATACTCACTGTGGAACCTAAGGGGTTAATCCTCTGCATTGTGTAAAAAAGGCTGTTTGATCCTATCTTCTCTGATCCTCCTCTTCTCCCACTGTCCCCAATAGATCTCCAGATAGTACATAGCTATGGGACAAGCTGCACATGCTCAGTTTGGTGTGTATTGATAGAGATTTTTTTTTTTTCTTGGGAGAGTGCATGTGATCGGCACAGGGGCCAATCAGCACTGTCCGGACAAAGGGTCAGGGGTCTTGCAGCCTCATAGGACAGACATAGGAGAATGATAACTCCTCCTACAAGCTTTAACCAGTCACTAATAGCAGTCACAAGACTGCTATATACTGCTGATGAGAAAGGGTTTTTAGCAGTTTATATTTACTAAAATAATTGCATTTTCATGTTCTGTGGGAGACCAGATATAGTGAATGCAGGGTCCTGGGTTTAGCAACACTTTAACTTGTCTGATAAATCTGCCTCTGTGTGCTACATAATTTTCCTCTGCTTTTTAACCCCAAATTCCTAGACATACGAATGGAAAATAAAGACGGGTTGAGTAGAATGCAGCCTGAGAGGGAGAGTGCTCTGACCTTGTATCCCATGACATCTGACTCGTTGGCTAATGATCGGACTGCTTCCCAGCCCAAGGACACATGGGAGCCGTTCCGTATCCACTTCACAATGCTCGGAGCCTGACTGGGAGCTGGATGGAGATATAAAAAAAGAAAACCATAATAAAAAAATAAAAAAAATGTACTTTATAACCAAATGAAATGTAAATACATATTCCTATTCCTGCCCAGAGAATTGCTCTCTATCTGCTAGTCCTGCCAGCACAGCTGGAAGCTGATAAACCATCGCGTGCTCCAGCGGTGTCATTTTAATAGTGACTCTACTTGGCTGAACTTATACTTAGCTTATAAAGCGGAATCCTTTTATCTCTGGTGTGTGTCACCAATGCTTAGCCCTGTTTTGTAAGAATAAAATAGCAATATGTTCTGAAGAGGGCATTTTGCACTCACAATTTTACAGTTCAGTACATGGGCTTGCAGTTAACACTCTGATTCATAAATCCGGCATGTTGAGTCAAAGCAGTCTGTGCCGTATTGTCTCAGAAAATAATAAATCGGGTAAAAAATAGAATAGAGAAAAAAATAGAAAATTCTAAATGCAAATCTGCACTTAAAACCAGATCTTTCGATTAAAGTATAACTACAGTGCCTTGCAGTGGACTCTATTTACTAATCAGGTGACTTCTGAAGGCAATTGGTTCCATTAGATTTTAGTTAGGGGTATCAGAGTAAAGGGGGATGATTACAAATGCACGCCACACTTTTCACATATTTATTTGTACAAATTTGGAAAACCATCTACAGTATCACTTACCAATAAAATCCCAATAAAATACATTTACTTTTTGGTTGTAACATGACAAAATGTAGAAAATTTCAAGGGGTATGAATACTTTTTCAAGGCACTGTATTGTGGCCTATAGCTGATGTGGTCCTTTTTTTTAGTTTTGAAAAGAGTGGAGAGGGATTAGAACACCCTTTATGTTTTTATTGCTGTCTGTGTCATATTAATGAGATTCACCCTCTCTATTTGTCCTGTATACCATTGTAGCACTCTCTACCTAGTGTAGAGTAAGATTTTTTTTGTAGGGCAGTTAAATTTAGATTTGTTTTGATCTGTGGGGCAGGGAGTAGGCTGGTGACTCACAGATAGCATCATCTATCGGTTACCTCCCTTCTGATTCTAGAGTCTTCTAGAAAGAAGGAGGGGAAGAAGGGTGGAGCTGTCTAGGGTGTTCTAAAGAGCCCTGACCAAACCCAAACCTGGATTGGCAGGCCTTCTTAAATACCCAGAGTTTTAGGCTGTCAGGGCCTTTGAGGAAGCCCCCTACTCTGGGGGGTGACCTTGGGCCGAGGGGCTCGGAGCTGATCAGGAACCCCACACAACCCAAGGGGTGTCCTGAACAGGAGCAGGAGAGGACTACTGCTGGGCAAGTCTCCATGTGGTATCCACCAGGTGTTGGTGAGTGACACACAGCCAAGAACGCTAGGGAGGCATGCCAGAGCGGACTGGGAGGAAGCAATCCGAGATGGATGCAGAGCCAGTGAGGACTGTGGGGTCATGGGCAGTGGAAGCAGGCAGCTGCAGCCAGGAGGGCTGTCAGGGTCTGAAGAGGACTGGCTGAGAGCAGTAGTCCACCAAAGAGGGCAGCTAGCACCAGAACTTTCTTTGCTACATCATAAGGGCCTGCGGTCTCTGCCTGAAATAAGGCACTTTTGCTAAGGCCTGGCTGAAACCAGTTTCAGGTCTAACCATGTGCTAGAATTGTGCTGGAGGGAGACGAAGAGATAATCTGTTGTGCAGGAGGAGAGTATCTAAATTGTCCCAAACATGCAAGAATCTTTTTCTGGGCATCCCATAAATTCCTTAACCCCATCCAAGTTCTAATCCCTCAATAAAATACAAAAAAAACACAAAGCTGACAAACTTTTTCTTTGTCTTGGAGTGTCTGCAAGTGAATGCCAGGCTGGGCAGGGTGACAGGTGAGCCACATGATTCAGCAGACCCTACAGGGGTACGGCTGCACCAATATTATTGAAAGTAAAAGAAAATCTAAAATTTTGGGTTGTTTACAGAAAAAAGGGGACATCTTCCAAAGGGGAAACTAGTTCTGGTGACCAAGGGATCCCTCTAATTTGCAGAGATTTCCCCTAACTTACTGTTCTGGATATTTGACAGGAAGCAAAGGGAAATCTCCCAATGAACATGGATGGAAAAAAAACTGACAGGGGTTATAACGCAACTCGTTGATGTGAAAAGCTTCATAGATTATAATGGTAACTAGTTTTCATTTGCCTTTAGCGCACTGTGATCCTGCATTGTAGCACACGTAAAACATGATGGTGTGAACAGGCCCTAGGTCCCAAATATAAAGTGGAACTAAAATCTGCTGCACTTACCTCACCTTCAGTGACTCAATATTCACAAGCTGTCACTGCTAATATCTTCATTCTGTCTCTTTTTGTGTTTGGTGTCATTGGCCTGGGATGATCTAATTCTTGCGCATATGCACATGGGAGTAAATTCCTCCTGGCTCCGAGGTAAGGTGACATTGTACACTGAGATGCACATCTTTAGAAACTTGCTAGAAGGCAGGTAAGGAACTTTTATTGCAGAAGAGACATGCAGACATACATACGGTCTCTTCTGCAATTAAAGCTTCCTCTCCTTCTACAGATACTCCTTAGAAAAGTCTCTTAGCAATGGCTCTAGGAATGGGAAGCACTGGGACACCAATAGTAATGTACCAGGCCGGGCCTACCTCAGTCTTTGTGCAACAGGGGGTTAACACCAGTGCATTCACCCAGATCCTGCTCTCAGGTCTGTACATACAAGTCCTTGGGTACTTGGATGCCTCTATCAAAAGTCAGGCAGACAGTTGCTTAGTGGACTCGTCAGACTGGATCCTAGGTGAAAGCCCCCTTTCTTAGCTTGAAGTCTCTCAGAGGATATGGCCCCCGGTGATAGGGTAGCTAGGGCCTTGATGAGCTCTTGATAGTGGTGCTGGGCTGCCTGGGAGGTCTGTAGCCCTTCAGACTGGGTGCTTCTCCTACTAGACAAGAGCCCTGACTGATCCAGCCCCAGACTCTTTATGTTCTCTTCAGTCACCTTCTGAGCACGCCCCCTCAAGGACCTGCTGGGACCTCATAAATATTCAGACTGCTCACTTAGTGCCGGTTTACACTTATGCGCTGCAAATTTAGTGTGAATTTAAAGCAGTACGAGGTAGGAATTCAAATTGCGATTTCTGCTTGCCATGTGCATTTTCAAGGCAAATTTAATGCAAATTTATGAGGGGAGTGGTCACATCTGCGATTTTATTTCTAGAAATCTAGGAAAACATTTTTTTTTTTGCAGTGATGTGAACACGACTTCAATTTCAATCTAGTCCCACAGAAGTCTACGGAGCTGAAATTCTCACCCCACTAAACTCGCACAGGACCCTTTTTTGAGCCGGATCAAATGTGTGAACAACCTTCATTGGAAATAATGATTTTTTATTCATCCGATCTGTATAGAAATTGCATACGTGTGAACCGGCACTTAGACTGCTCCACTCATATGTTCTGGAGCTTTCCAGGAAAGCAGGGAGAAGCAATCAAATGTGCAGCCTGTGGGACCCTGATCAGCCCAAAACAATCAGCAGCTTCTACACAAAGCACAAAAAGACTTACATTTAACAGCCTAGCGCCTAACTAGGAGGGTGCTACACAAATACATTTGCTCCAGAACTTAGTAAATGAGGTGAAGCTTCACTTTGCAAAGAATACCCAATCACATGCAAGGAAAAAAAAAAAAAAACAGCATTTTTGCTTGCACATGATTGGATTATGGAAGTCATTAGAGCTCCCCCTCATTTACTAAGCTCTGGAGGAACTGCACTTGAAAAATTTAGTCTATTTGCCTTTTGTAAATCGACCACCATGGTGTCACTCTCCCTCCATCCCCTCTTGCTGCCTATGAGCTGTGACTGACACCATAGGTGTCAAATTCCAACTGCAAATACGAAGTTGTGCCAGGAATCAAACCTGAATGCTCAGGATATTGGAGATTTGGAGGAGGCTAAGAGCAATAGAGTGGACTTTTTTGGGTTAAGCATACATATATGAATACATTTTTTTTTTAAACCAGATATGATTGAAGGCCGGGACTATCAGTTGGCCGAGAAATAGGCGCAGAGAGTGATGGAATGGAAACAGGGCACTTACGAGATTTCTTGGTGCTTCCACGTACGGCCGCGCTAGGAGGTCCGTATCCAGCTTTGTTGAATGCTCTCACGGTGATGTGATATAATGTATTTCCTTCCAGCTCTGTCAGGATGATAGAAGACTCATTTCCAGCTGTTTTCACTTTTTCTGCAGCCTCTTCCTGCTCCATATTATTCCAGTAACTAACCTGCCAACAGTGACCACACACAAGATTAATTTTGGCAGCCGTGAAGTTTTCACTTTATTTCTTTATTGGCTGTTTGAAGGCTCTGGCCTCCCTACGGTGAAGAGGGGCTCCTGTCAAAAAAAAAATGGAACGGTTATTTCAAACATCAGGGATTTGTAGGATGAGTTTACGCCTGAGTGTTATCGGCTCACCTGCCCAGCTGCCTGGGGGTCAGTATGTCGCTGCGTTGTGCATGGGTTCATTGATATTCTGAGGCTCAGGCTTGGAGTTACACAGTCTGTCTGCTTAGACAAAGCACGGAAACAAACTATGCTTAAGGCTCAACGGAATAGAGAAGGAAGGTGTGGATGAGCCAAAGATTTTAATGCAAACCTGCCATGTCTAGTTGGAGCCATATGGTTTATAGTGAAAGGATACAAACTGACATTTAAAGGCATAATCTATTGCAAAAATGTTTTAAATTAAAGTCCAACTAAAGGCAACTGGAAAATTAACCCTTGCAGTGGGTTAATAGCTCTTTTAGTTCTAGGGTAAGGTGACCAGATTTTTAAAATGAAATCCGGGGACATATTTTTTTTTTTACTTCGATTGGTGGCAATCAGCGACTCTCTGCCTGTCGCCGCCCCGCCTCACAGCCTGTCAAGTCTTACTCTCCGGGCCCCGGCTACTACTGGGTGGGGAGCAGAGGAAGATCACTCCGCCAGGGAAGGCAAGGAGATAGGCAGGCGGCTGGCCGGCACTTGCGCAAAGGCAGAAGAAAATGTGAGCGGAGCTGAATAGGCATGCACCCGAAACTGAAGAAATATTCCCCCCGCTCCGACTAGCACATGATCATCTGAAAGGGGCACAGATAATGAAAACAAATACACCCCCCTAAGCTTGTAGGTGCGGCAGAGCGGGGGGGTGTAATTCTGATTTTTTTTTATTCTGCACTGACTGTCTTTGAAATTGCCCCAGCCCCTGTTCAAATTCAATCCGGGGACAGACTTGGTCCGGGGACAGTGTCCTCAATCCGGGGACTATCCCCGGAAACCGGGGATGTCTGGTCACCCTATTCTAGGGGAACAATAAGACTGCTTTCACACTGAAAGCGTCGGCCATTAGCACTAAAGCACCCTGCGCGTTTTAGCGACGCTTTAGCGCTGTTTAAGCTGTGCTTTTGCACCTATTTTTGCTGCTAGCAGGGCACTTTTAACCCCAGGGCAGGGCATTTTGGGAACGCTAAATACAGTGCTCCCAACCCGCCCCAAAGATGCTGCTTGCAAGACTTTTTGGACCGTCCCGCAAGTGCGCCGCCCCAGTGTGAAAAGTCACAATGAAATGAATAGGAGGTGCTTTTCAGGCGCTTAGCAGACTATTTACAGCGCTTAAGCGCCTGAAAACCGCCCCGTGTGAAAGGGGTTTTAAAGAAGATTTATGTACCTGATCTTTAAATCCTCCACGTTGCTAGGACTGGTCCCCAAAGTGTCCTCTCCACCATGCTCCAGAAGTTCAAAGGTCCTGACTTAGGGTTGCCACCTCATCCTTTTAAACCCCCGAAAACAAATGAATTGCACAGGTTCTGAGTCTAATTTACTGCAGATAGAGCACCAAGTGAGTTTAATTACCACCTTAATCAGCCACAGAACCTGTGTAATTAATATGTGTTTGGTTTTAAAGGGATTTGGTGGACAACTCTACCTGACATCATCAAGATCGAAGCAGGGACCCTGCATTGGACGTATTAATGAGGTAAAGAAATAATACCACTCTGAAAGCAGCTGATCCCTCGGATTGCTCCTACTGAAACCAACAGGTGCTGGCTCTGCACAGGTGCACGAGGTAAGAAAATATCCTGGACTGCCGCACTCCATTGAATGACGTCTTTATTGAATAAAATCAAAATAATCCAAAACTGTACAGTCAAAAATAAAAAAGTGAACAACAGGAGAAAGGTGACTAACACGTTTCACATCGTGAGATGCTTATTCATAGCTGATAGCGTGAGGAGAGAAATAGAGAGACGATAACTGGCTTGTGTTAAAAGGACATCAGCACTGATAATCAGGGCACTGATTATCAGTGCAGTACCAGCAGTGTCCACCAGTGCTGCCAATCAGTGCTCATTATTGCTGCCAATCAGTGCTGCCAATCAGTACCCATCAGTGCCTCCTCATCAGTGTCACCTATCAATGCCCATCAGTGCCACCTCTCAGTGCCCATCAGTGCCGCCAATCAGTGCCCACCAGTGCCACCTATCAGAGCCCATCAGTACCACCTATCAGTGCCCATCAGTGCCACCTATCAGTGCCCATCAGTACCACCTAACAGTGCCCATCATTGCCACCTATCATTGCCCATCATTGCCACCTATCATTGCCCATCTGTGCCACCTATCATTGCCATCGGTGCCACCTATCAGTGTCCATCGGTACCACCTAACAGTGCCCATCGGTGCCACCTACCATTGCCCATCAGTGCCCATCAGTACCACCTAACAATGTCCATCAGTGCCACCTATCATTGCCCATCAGTGCCACCTATCAGTGCCCATTAGTGCAGCCTCATTAGCGCACATCAGTGAAGGAGAAAAATGACCTGTTTCATAACAAACTATAAAAAATCGTTTTTTATTGTTCACCTATAGGTTTTTGTTAAACTTTAACTAGTCCCGCTGACACAATGATCTGCAAGGCACAGCTTTATAACAAGCCCTTCGCCCGTCTCACTATCCAGATAGAGAAAGAGCGGCGTCAATTGTGATGAATAAAATCTGACAGAACACCTAAGGATAAATTGTAGCGGGTTGATGTTTTACTGAAAGCATAAGCAAAACAGCCATGGAAGGAGACGATTCTCTTTCAGCTATTCAGACTAGGACAGGTGTCTGTCACATTCAGTTTAGAAAGAGGTCTGACAATGTCAAAATGACCTTTGCTGGGAAAATAGGGATAAATAGGTTGATGGATGTTCCTAGAATGCTCCATAAAATTCCAGAGCGCAGTTCAATTTAGTGCAGCCAAAATATAAGGATTGCTCCTGTAAATAAAGAGCCTTTTTAATGGTTTTACTATGTCATTTAACCTCTTCAGCTCTGACACCTCTAGACCCTTATCAACCACAGTGATTTCTACATTTCTGCTATAGGCCTGTCAATTTGATAGGGGCTGATTTACATTTGCATTAGCCCCTCGATCGACTGATGTTCAGAGGAGTTTGACAAGCAACGAGGAGGCATTAGGTCACCTCCTCACCACGTGTTTTAACCCCTAAAAGTCTGCACCACCATGCCACAGCTGCATGCATTGCACGTGGGGCCCTTGTGGAGCAGTGGCATATGCTTAACTGGGTCACAGGTACTGCCCATCAAAAGCGACAGCAGGCAGCAAGCAATGAGCATTGCAGCTGCGGCATATGTATAATCCCGTACGGCTGTCTTTGCAGCTTATAGAAAGCAGTTGGGGTGTGTGGAAAAATGTGGCTCAACTATGTGTCTTTACCCCCCACCCCAACCACAAGTGTAAACTAAGCCCAGTTGGGCTTAGTTTACACTTGTGGTTGGGGTGGGGGGTAAATACACATAGCTGAGCCACATCTTTTCATTATATAAGATAGTAAAGTACTACATATATCGTTTATTTTTTTTTATTTTTTTGGGGTGCAGGGGGAGGGGACGGGGGTGGATGAGGCTTTCTTTTGAAGATAGTGTCTTGAAAAAAAAAATGTATGCAATCTATAGACAAAATGTAAAAAAAAAAAAAAAACATTTTTTTCTACTATAGATTATTTAAAACAGAAATTAAAAGTATATATTTTTATTGTATATGTTTTCTTATTTATAATGACACTAAAATAATATTTTTGGTACAAAGCAAAGTTATTTCAAGATGAAATAAAGAAATGTTTTAAAAGATGAAACACACACAAACAAAATCAATAAACTAAAAGGAAAAAAAAAAAACGTACATTAATGGTTTAAAAAATAGAAATATAAAACCAATAGCAGATAAATAATAATTAAAGGGAGAAGATAGGGGAGTTAATTAGGGCTGTTTATGTAGCTAGGGTAATTAAGGGGTTAGATAGGAACATATAAAAAACACATTTGCTTTAATTGACGTATGAAGATCAATGGCCATCCCTTTAATCTCTATATGAATAAAACATAATAAATACAAAGGAAAAATAATGCTACTTTTGTATTTCTGAATCATGCTTCAGATTGGTTTTTGAAAGTAGCAATAGTTGAATGCTGTATTTACTCCTGGTAAAATTGACGGTAAAGCGGTAGTGGGAGTGCAGGCAGACGGCAGAGGAGGACAGGGCATTCTACATACACCATGTGTACTTTTGTGTTTTTTTGGGGCATACAAAGCATGTCTAATGTCTGCAATTTGTTAAATATATATGTTAAGTATGTATGTTTTTGCATTGTAACATCCCTGTCAGGGTCTTTTCCACTGTTGCTGTCTTTGAGGAGATCTCCCTTGACTTCTTGTCCTAGAAACACAACAGGAAATGAGAAGAAATCTCCCCATAGAGATACAGCATCTTCTCTCTGTCCCTCTTCCCACCTTCTTTGTCCCTCATTTTGGTCTGATCTATATAGTTGTATATAAAATGCACTTTTTGTCTTTCAAAATGTGTTTCTCAAGTGCTAAACCTTTCATCCAGTTTCTAAAATGCTCTAAAATGATTTGTAAATGTCAAAAGCCAGTATAAAGGAATAGTAGGGGTAAAAAAAGGACTTGTGGGTTTAAGTAATCATTTTTTTTGTATAATTCTCCTTTAACGGGGCGTGGCAGGGGGTGTGTCCTATGTCTACATACTTTAGCTAAAAGGTGTCCCTCGTTCCCATCTCAAAAAGTTGGGAGGCATGCACTAGGGTTCCATGGTTGAGAAACCCGGGGTTAGTAGGACAAAAGTAGTAGGTGAAGCACCTCAGAATTAAAAAATTGCTCGGAAAGGGGGAGTTGACATTGTAACTTTAATGAAAGGTGCCTTTACTAAGAAATAGCAGAACATTATATATAAGGGACCTGAAGATAAAATACACAAGTCATTTTGGGAAGCGTTCCCATTTAGTGCCTTTCCATTATCTCAATTTCTTTATGTTGCACATGGTTATTTTATCACCTTAAGATAAACCGAACATGATACAGTATATATATATATGTAGCGGGTATGTACTTTCCCGGGTGTAAATTTGAACTTGGCAGAGACATTAGTGATGTGTAATTCCCTGCAGCCCAGCAGATGGCGTTGTCGCTCTGGGTTGGGGTTGAATCATTGCTGTGTGTTGCGCCTCCTTTTTGTCCTCCCTCGGCAGAGGTATGGTGGGGCGGGGAACCCGCCGTGCTTGCTGGGAGGGGGTATAAAGGGGCCGGCCATCTTTGTCACGGGGTCGAGTCCCAGGCACCTTCAGCCTGTGGACGGTGGTTCGTGACGGTTCTCTAGGCGGGCCTAGGCCTAGAGGACAGCCGGAGGTCGTGTTCCATCCCAGGCACCTTGGGCCTGGGGTGAGGTACTCAAATGGAGGTCTGGAGCTCAGTGCCCAACACTGAGTTCCTCGAGGGAAGGAGATCCTAGGGAACCCCGGGAGTGGGTACCCGAATACGGAAGGCGTAATGGACCGGGGGGAGCTCCTCACTCGAAGACCTGGTGCAGCATATTGCCAGTGACGGGTGAGTCTCTCATCGGAGACCGCCTGGAAGGAAATCCCCCCCTCGCCCGGAGACCGCAGCCCACTTTCAGGGAGGAAAGTGGAGAACACATTGTGTCTGGGCCTACTCGCATCCACACCACCTTTTCTGTTCTGTTTCTACCAAGGGAGTTCAACTGATTGTGTTCATTCGAGAAGAATAAAGGAGTGTTGAACTTTAATGGTGTGGGGCTCATTTCCTGACAGACTTTGTTCAAGGTAACTCTCGGTGGAGGCTCCAGGTGCACAACACTGACCCGAAGGTAAAAGAACTTTGCTTGTATCACACTGACACCTGTGGTGAAGGCCAGACGTGGTGTCCCCGCTCCCTTCCCCTCTGAAAGATACCCCTAGACAAGAGACAGACGAGCTGAAGAGAAAGAGGGGAGTGAGGGGGGCGCTACATGTGGGGGCTCGGGTCCGGTATAGTGTTTGTGCACCACAGAAATTGAACGTGTCTGCTGGAAGAGTTGCGAGTAGGCAGGCCTTCATTGGCCAAAGTGCATCCCTGCTCGAAGTCGTGGACATGACCCAATGAAGGAAATAGGCCCGCGCAGAAGAGTGGAAAAAGGGGGAAGTTCAGCCGTGTGAAGTACTACACGTGGGGGCTTCTATTGCACTGCGCCACCAGGCACACCCCCATCGCTTAGTTTGTGGGCGTGACTCAGAAACAGTAAAGAAGAAAAGCCCGCGAACTGGAGCAAAGGGGAGGAGTCCAATACGTGTGAAGGACTACATGTGGGACGTTGGCGCAAAAACTTTGCAGTGTACGATGGATCAGCAACAGGTCGCCATATTCGGACATACATCGTGGATTCCAGTTCACCCTTCCACCACGACATTGACTGCTGCTGCTCCGGTAACAGATACGGGGATCCGGCTAAAGCCAAGGGGTCGATTCGCCCTGTATTCGTGCATGGACATTGAGGCCCTGGGTGTGATTTGTCCCGGCTGTTCGGGACTGGTGTGCCAACTGAAGCCATTCGGGCGATGTGAGGCCTGTGGGGAGTTCCTGTTCGAAGTGGATCCGGTGGTTGAGAAGCCGAGAACCATCTACCCTGGCCGTGCTACGGGCAACACCACTCAGAGAGGAGGAATCACTGCTGTGACAGCCATCCCTGCGCACACTGCAGCGACCGCGGAGGAGGTCGTAAAAATTCAACGGGAGAAATCTGAGGATGCTGACTCGGTCACCACGATCTCGCAGCGTCCACCACCGAAGATAAAGACCGGTATGGTAGCCCCGACCAGCGGTTGTGGTGGACCGTCTCGTCCGCTTACGCCCGGCCCAGATGGATCCGTCGACAAGAGTTTCGGACGTCCCGTTTCAAGTAAAGGCCAAGGTAAGCCTGGCGGAGAGATTTGGTGTGTGGGAAGAGGTGAAAGCTCAGTCCCCACTACAGGGTACCTGCCTGCGGAAAAGTGTGACACCTCTGACCTAGAGTCGCTCTCGGACGTGGGAGACGACGTTGCAATAGATGAACTGTTTGCAGAAAAGGGCTGGGACAAAGTACCTCTCGCTTTATTCCGGAGGACCAGGGATCCACCCATGTCTACAGGGGAAAGTACACCCCGGGTGGAGGCACCAGCGCCTGAAGAGAGGTCCCATCCCCAGCCTGCCTCTACATCTCCGGTGCCATCTGTACCGAAGACCGGAGAAAAGAGACTGTTACTGCGGGCGCCAATGCCCAGATCAGATGTGATCAAGGTCCCTCGCCACCCGGACTCAATAGTTTTGCCTGGCGAGGGGACAAAGCTACCATGCCTCCTTTGGCGAGACTACAGCGCCTATTTGGCCAGAAGGTTGCTGCAGAGTACGGATGGGAGTATCCATACTTGTCGAAGGAACTGCTCTATGAGGTGGAAGTGTGCCGGGAGCACTGGTACAATGACTTTGTGTGGACCCACCTTCAGGTTCCCCACGCCCGCAGGTACCTGGCATGCTCTCCAAAGGCCTCTCAATGTTTCAAAGACTGCAAGGCAGAGTGGATGTTGGGACGGCACATCCATGCAGACAAGGTGTTGATCCGGCGCAAGGAAGGAGAAGATGTGGAGTATCATCTGGAGACCATGGATCAACACTTGAAGCCACTTGTTCTGCCGCATCCCCATTTTTACCTGTAGGAGAGAAAAGACTCCGTTCTTGTTATGCTGCTGAACTTTCTGGGGCCCGTTGCTTTTGTGCCCAGAAGGAATGAAGGACTGTTCCTGTTCTTCATTTTCCTGCAAGAGATCATGGACTCTGGGTAGATAGGGCCAAAGAGAAGAGGAAAGTTCCAGGAGTGCAGTTACCGCGGTGCTGTCACCAGGTGGCAGTGTTGTGCAACGTTAAACACTTTTCACGCACTCACTCTTTGGAGAAAAGGGACTTCTTCCAGGAGAAGTTTCTTTTACCTCACACGAACACATGTGTCAGGGTTATATGTGTTAATCCCCTTTATTTTCCCTCTGCAGGAGAGCATCCCATCAAGACCACTGAGTATGGGGTGGTTCTTAGTCAGGATGGGTGGGAAAAGTAAAATGTGAATATGTGATTCGAAGTATGGTTTAATGCTGTTGTTTTTATTCTTTCTGTATTCCCTTTTTATTACAGGTCTCAGACACAATGTTTTAGTTGGGTAGTTTTTTCTAAAAGTTTTATTTTTGTACAATTGTTAGTCGGTCTCTGGATTGGATTATGTCAGCCGTTGAGGGCATGATTTACTCCAGACACTGGGGACCAGTGTCAAACCACCAGGGGGAGAGTGTAGCGGGTATGTACTTTCCCGGGTGTAAATTTGAACTTGGCAGAGACATTAGTGATGTGTAATTCCCTGCAGCCCAGCAGGTGGCGCTGTCGCTCTGGGTTGGGGTTGAATCATTGCTGTGTGTCGCGCCTCCTTTTTGTCCTCCCTTGGCAGCGGTATGGTGGCGCGGGGAACCCACCGTGCTTGCTGGGAGAGGGTATAAAGGGGCCGGCCATCTTTGTCACGGGGTCGAGACCCAGGCACCTTCAGCCTGTGGACGGTGGTTCGTGTCGGTTCTCTAGGCGGGCCTAGGCCTAGAGGACAGCCGGAGGTCGTGTTCCATCCCAGGCACCTTGGGCCTGGGGTGAGGTACTCGGATGGAGGTCTGGAGCTCAGTGCCCAACACTGAGTTCCGCGAGGGAAGGAGATCCTAGGGAACCCCGGGAGTGGGTACCCGAATCCGGAAGACGTAATGGACCGGGGGGAGCTCCTCACTCGAAGACCTGGTGCAGCATATTGCCAGTGACGGGTGAGTCTCTCATCGAAGACCGCCTGGAAGGAAATTCCCCCCCCCCCCGCTCTGAGACCACAGCCCACTTTCAGGGAGGAAAGTGGAGAACACATTGTGTCTGGGCCTACTCGCATCCACACCACCTTTTCTGTTCTGTTTCTACCAAGTGTCAGGGTTGTACGTACCTGATCAGCGAGTCCGTTAGAGCAGAGGAAGGTCCCCCGTACGGATCCGACTCGCGGGCCCCTGGTAGTGCAGACAGGAGGCACGGGAGTGCGGAAGGGTAAGAGAGCCTGAGAGTGGTTACTGGAAGGCAGCTCCGGATCCTGGGTTCAGGAGAGTAGCTGAGCCAGGCTGGCTGCAGGCAGGCAGGTAGGCAGGCAGGTGTGTAGAGCAGCGCAGCTGGGCAGGTGCAGAGAGAGTGGTCAAGACAAGCAGGGTTCGGCAACGTTCAGGCAGTATGGTACAGCGGGGTAGGCAAGTTCAGGGTCAAAGATAGGCTGAGGTCGGGTGCAGGCGGATAGCAGGAAAAGTCCAGTAACAAGCCGGGTGGTCAGAAGATCAGGTTTCAGGCAATTAACAGGAGCAGGATACACAGGGGACTGTAGAACAGACAGCACCGGTCTGAAGTGTTCCAGGAGTTTAAATGGGCAAACCGGCGTGCATCGGCGCGTGCAATGGCGCAGCAATGCGCGCACATGCACCCACGCGCACAGGCACACCATTGCGCACAGGCGCGCGCGCCCGCAGTCTGGGAAGTGCACCAGCGCGGACAGGAACATGCCCAACATCAGCGCGCATCGGCGCACGTGAACGCACACCAAAGCGACCACCAACACGTCCGGCAAGGTACGTTCTCTGACACCAAGGGAGTTCAACTGATTGTGTTCATTCGAGAAGAATAAAGGAGTGTTGAACTTTAATGGTGTGGGGCTCATTTCCTGACAGACATTGTTCAAGGTAACTCTCGGTGGAGGCTCCAGGTGCACAACACTGACCCGAAGGTAAAAGAACTTTGCTTGTATCACACTGACACCTGTGGTGAAGGCCAGGCGTGGTGTCCCCGCTCCCTTCCCCTCTGAAAGATACCCCTAGACAAGAGACAGACGAGCTGAAGAGAAAGAGGGGAGTGAGGGGGGCGCTACATATATATATATATATATATATATATATACACTGTATATATATATATATATATGTATATATAGTACATCTATGTAATACAGCACATTTTCCATATTCTATCTCTTAAAAAAGGTGCAAAAAAATACTTGTTGATCTACCAGAAATCGAATGAGCCCCTAACCAGTAGTGAGCAGTAGGCTTGTGCACAACGGAAAAATTCGGTTAGTTTCGGTTCGTTTCTTTTCGGTCCTGTTGATTCGTAATCATTCGTAATTTTGCTGGACGGGATTTTTCGTGTTCGGACTAATTCGTATTTTCGCAAGCGACATTTTTCGTTGAATTTTTAGTTGATTTATAATTCGTACTTTTGGTAGAGTACATTGTTTTTCGTTGATTCTGGACACAGCTCCTACTTTCGTAACTTTTTTTGGGTTCGTTGATTCGTAATTTTCTGTGTCTCTCTCACGACGACGTTGCCTATTATGCCTAATGTGCTTCGAATGGATTTGTACTTTTCTAAATACATATCGGTTATTTGTAACGATTCGAAATCTCGTATTTTACTTTCGTTTTTTACATGCGGCTATAGCCTCCGCCCCTGTACACCATTTTGAGAGGGTTCAGCACGGTGAGGGAGAAGCAGAGAGCAGAGCAGAGTGTTATTGTGCTTCGAATGGATTCGAAATCTCGTATTTTACTTTCGTTTTTTACATGCGGCTATAGCCTCCGCCCCTGTACACCATTTTGAGAGGGAGTTCAGCACGGTGTGGGAGAAGCAGAGAGCAGAGCAGAGTGAGTGTTATTGTGCTTCGTATGGATTCGTACATTCGTAACTTTTTCATAACGAATTATGCCGAAGACATTCGGGCATTCGCTATTTGCGGTATAATTTATTTCGGATTCGGTCTTATTCGTAATTGCTTTGTTCGGAAATTCGAATGCTTCCGAATGTCCGAAAGTTGCTAAATTCGGACGAATTTCGATTCGTTACGAAACGAATTGCACAAGCCTAGTGAGCAGGCAATGCTGCTTCTGCTGCATTGTAATCCCAACCACCTATTCACCTCCGTCTATCCCCACCTAGTTACTAATGCTTTTTTTTTAAAAGCCCTCCAAGTCAGTGTTTTACTCACCTGAATCAGCCATTATGGGACCCTTGAAGTTGCCCCTTTCATTATGAAGGGCAAAGACTGGTGCTTCACCTCTGTATTATATTCCCACATCCACTGGTCTTGTTGCTAGTACTACCACTCCCTGTGACATCTTCACGCCACTGGACGCTTTAGGGTCCTGCTCATGTACAGCCAATAGGAAGTGTCCATTTCAAAAAACAGGCATCACCTAAAGAACTCTTTAACGCTGCAGTCCAGAATTCAGAATGGATAGGACTCAGGACCCAGTGCATGACATAACCATGGATTCAGGAAAGTAATTGGGGCTTTCAGTGTAGCTCTTAATGGTAACCAATCATGCCTCATGCCCTGTACACACGACCGGTTTTCCAGTTGGATAAAAAAACAAATGATTTTCCCGACAGAACTCCTCTCAAGTCTGCCTTGTATACACACGGTCACACAAAAGTCTGGTGAACTTTTGACTGCCAAGAACGCGGTGACGTAAAAGACTACGACGAGCCGACAAAATGAAGTTCTATGCTTCCGAGCATGCGTCAAATTGTTTCCGAGCATGCACATTTTTTCCCGTCGGAAAAGCATACAGACGAACGTTTTTTCCGCTAGGATTTTTTCCTGACGGGAAAAAATAGATCCTGCTCTTTTGTTTTCCGGCAGTTTTCCCCTCGGAAAAACTCGGATGGAGCATACACACGGCCGGGGATTCCCGGCCAAAAGCTCTAATCGCAGTTTTCCGACGCAAAAACCGGTCTTGTGTACGAGGCATTAGTTATGAGGTCCATATCCTGAACCCCAGATTTTTCCTGTTGAATTTTTCTGGATTTTTCACAGAACCTGAAGAAGTTGGGATTTCTGAACCCACAAAAGGTATCATATATTGCACTGGTCTTCCCCCCTGCCCCTGACTCTACCAGCACACAAGACTTTGGGAAATACTTTCTGTAAAACACACATAATGAGTAATATGCTGAAGGACGAGCATGAGGATAGCTCAATTGTGAAATAACTATTTCATCTATTGTTTTGTGACATTGTACGTGCCATTTGTGGCCAGGATATTATGCATTTTATGGATCCAATGATTAATCTTTTAGGTCAATACAAACTAAAGTGAAACATCATGATATTGTGTATGTATAGACCTGAAGGGCCTGATGGAATTTAGGGGGACCCCCACGCTTTAATATTCATACCAGACCCAAAGGGCCTGGTAATGGACTGTGGGGGGGACCCCTGCCGTTTTTTTCAATGACTTTGGTCTGTATTGCCGGGACCCGACAATTTATGAATAGCCGTGAATAGTTTTAAATGACTTTTTTTCCTTTAGAAATTACACTTTGTGCAGGAACAGTTCTAAACACGGGAAACATGTGCTACTTTACAGGCATACTATACACACCCCCCAGGTATGAAATTTAAAGGAATATTTCACTTTTATTGTTTCACTTTAAGCATTATTAAAATCACTGCTCCCGAAAAAACTGACGTTTTTAAAACGTATTTTTGCATTGATACATGTCCCCTAGGGCAGGACCCGGGTCCCCAAACACTTTTTATAACAATAACTTGCATATTAACCTATAAATTAGCACTTTTGATTTTTCATGTTCGTGTCCCATAGACTTTAATGGTGTTCGCGTGTTTAATCAAATTTTTTGCCTGTTCGCATGTTCTGGTGTGAACCGAACCGGGGGGGGGGGGGGGGTGGTGTTCGGCTCATCCCTAGCGGCTATTAATGAATTGTCGGGTCCCGGCAATACAGATAAAAGTCATTGAAAAAAACGGCATGGGTTCCCCCCCAGTCCATTACCAGGGTCCGGTATGAATATTAAGGGGAACCCTGTGCCATTTAAAAAAAATGGCGTGGGGTTCCCCCCAAAAATCTATATTTTAAGGAGAACCCCGCACCAAAATAAAAAAAAATGGTGTGGGGTTCTGGTATGGATTTATGGGGGGAACCCCATGCCATTTTTTTTAAATGGCGCAGGGTTCCCCTTAATATCCATACCAGACCTGAAGGGCCTGATATGGAATTTGGGGGGACCCCCATGCTTTTCTTTTTTTTTTGGCTCGGGGTTCCCCTTAATATTCATACCAGACCCAAAGGGCCTATAATGGACTGGGGGGGAACCCCTGACATTTTTTTGAATGACTTTAATCTGTATTGCCGGGACCCGATAATTCATTAATAGCCGCGAGTAGTTTTAAATGACTTTTTTTCCTTTAGAAATTAAATTTTGTGCAGGGACAGTTCTAAAAACGGGAAACCTGCGCTACTTTACAGGCATACTATACACACCCCACAGGTACGAAATTTAAAGGAATATTTCACCTTTATTGTTTCACTTTAAGCATTATTAAAATCACTGTTCCTGAAAAAACGGCAGTTTTTAAAACTTTTTTTTGCATTGATACATGTCCCCTGGGGCAGGACCCAGGTCCCCAAACACCTTTTATGACAATAACTTGCATATTAACTTTTAAAATTAACACTTTTGATTTTGCGGCTTTTCGAATTTGCCACAAACACCCCAAATTGTTTGCTGTTCGCAGAACGGGTGAACAGCCAATGTTCGAGTCAAATTCATGTTCGACTCGAACATAAAGCTCATCCCTACTTGTCGCTAACACCACCAGTCCCAGGGATCGGCAAGTGGGCACTTGCCCATCTTCTCCTGATAGACACTGCAAGCAGGCAGCATTGTCTTTTTCACTGCCTACATCTGAAACACTTTGTATCACATTACACCTGGCCAAGCAGCTACAGCGTGTCAGAATATAATACCAGGCATCCATTGCTTGCTAAACTACACCAGTTTGAGCTGCTTTGAAAATTTTGTGTGCACAGAACATCCTCTAACATAAAATACCTAAAGTGCTAGCTGAAGACCTAAGGACTTTACTTCTTTAAATGAACTACATCAACCTCCCCCCTCTCTGCAGAAGATTTACATATCAGTGTAAAAAATACCTTGTTTACCAAGGACTCTACTCTTTATAAGAGCAGGTTAAAGTTTGCAAGTTAAATTGTTTATACTAAACTTCGTGCAATATTACACTTTTCCAGGGCCTGTGGGTTGAGGTATAGGAGGGAGTGTTCTGGCACTGTCAATGGTCATTCCCCTGCCCTCCTCCTGCCTGTTCGCATAGGTTTCCTATTTCTAAGCAGGGGCTTGACTGTATCTAATTGTTCCTTTTTTTCTGCCTTTAGAAATTGTTTGTTGCCATTATTGCCTCTACCTTAAAATGTGCTTTCCTAGGGTACTGCTGTATGATACAAGTCCATGACATTTACCCTTATTGCCTTTATTACATCAGTAAACAAAGCTTAACTGGTTTATCAGATTTGAGTGTGTCTTTCATTATCTTTGTCATTGATAAAAATGTCTGAACCCAGGGTGTCAGAGGAGGCGGAGGACTTACAGGGTCGGGACAACCAGTGGGGTACCAATTTACCTAGCAGACCCCACAGGGGTAGCACTACACGTGCAATCCAGTGAACATGGCGTGTGGAGGCATAATACAATACAAAGAACGAGAAAAAGGGACTGGAAGATCGGTCCTCACCCAGTCACCCAAAAAAAGGAACATTTTTGAAGGACTATCTCGACACCAACTTAAACAGCGTATACTCAAGGTTTAGTAAGAAGTATTCTCTAATTGGATGATGCTACACCCTACTTAGTCTGTATTTAATTTATATCAATAGAGGCTATAGTTTCTTAACAATACAAAGAACATAAAAGGACATTTACTGTACATATAAAATCACCTAGCAGCTAGAAGAGTAGTCTAATGTGTGCCTTCTCTTCCAGACTGGAAACTTTACACCTTTTTCTAGGTTACTGACATATCACTGTTGGTTACTAAGTGACCTGATTGGGGCACGGCACAGCGGTACTGTGGAGCGTGCCCTGTGGCGATTTCTTTGACGGCAAATGTTGGTTGACATTAGCAGATAGAGGACAATCCCAGACTTTAAAGTGATGGCTGTCATAGCTGGTCATTTACACATGGGTAATTTGTCTGGAAGGCAAGCCAAAAGACTGCAATGGAAAATATTTATATAAATACATACACAGTAGATAAATAAAAAATCAGTTAAATGGGCAAAACTGCCACTCTTTGTCAATTGTACAAGATAAAAATCATTAAAGTATAATTTGTACAGGAAGAACAGAGCCCTGGAAAAACGTATAGTTTTTTAGTAGGTAATAATGTTATTTGTTAATATTTGTTACTGTTATTGCAATATTTGTGGCAGAAAGGTTTGTGGAAATGTTCACATTTCTGCATTCTATCACAGGTTTATCCAATCCATAATCTGTCTACACTCTGGCTGTACAATCTCCTTTTGGTTTACCAATAACCATTTAGTGAGAGTGCCTCCTTGACTAGATTTAAATTTACATTGCCATCACTATACAGCATAGCTCCCAACTGTCCCTGATTTCGAGGGACTGTCCCTGATTTGGAGCAATGTCCCTCTGTCCCTCATTCCTCCTCATTTGTCCCTCTTTGTGGTCTGATCTATATAGATGTATATAAAATGAACTTTTTAGCTATCAAAAAGTGTTTTCCAGCACTAAACGTTTCATCTTATTTCTAAATTGCTGCATTTGTAAACTCCAAAAGCCAATATAAAGGAATAGTAGTGGCAAAAAAAAACACTTGTGGGATTAACCAATCTTGTTTTTTTTTTGTACAATTCTCCTTTAAGGGGGAGTGGTAAGGGGTGTGTCTTATGCCTGCATACTTTTGCTGATAGGTGTCCCTCATTCCCATCTCAAAAAGTTGGGAGGTATGATGCAGTACAATTTTGTTGGTAAATTTATATGGCATTGTTTGTTGATTCCAAGATTGGATGGTGTTTGTGGTCAGTTTTACATAGGGGTCTATTTATAAAACATTTATTGGACGAATGACATGTACATTAACGCAGGCTGCACAAATTTTGCCTGTGATTTGTGTAATAGGTTATTTCTTATGATTGTCAGCTTCATCTAGTGGCCATAATACAATATAGTTTTCTCAAATACGTCAATGAGAAAATATACCACATTAGGGCCACTAGATGGATCTGACAATCATAGAAAGTCATTGATTACAAAATTTGTGCAGCCTGCCTGAATGTGCAAGGAATTCATCTAACAAATGTTTTATAAATGAACCCCATAGTGTTGTGACTTTTTTTTTTTTTACCTTAATGGATTTCTTGCATTAAAGTAAAAAATGTTTAGGCATCAATATCCCCCCCCTCTCACTTGAGCCCTTATTTGATCCAGCGCTGTGCATGTCTGCAGCTCTTCTCTCCCCTCACTTCAAGGTCTCTCTGGCTTTGCTGAGGCAGTGGGAGCCAATGGCTCCTGCTGCTGTCAATCAAAGCCAGTGACAAGGGAGCAGGGGGTGGAGCTGAGTCCCGCTGTCTGTGTCAATAGACATAGACAGTAAGGCTTCAGAGTGAGCAAAAACCTTTCTATGGGGGGACTAAGCAGAGGGAAGGAGCCAAGGGCGCTAAGGGGGACCCGGACAGAGCAAATACTGGCCATCAGAGGCGGCTCTCTAATTAGGCAAGTTAGGCGGTCGCCTAAGGCCTCGCACTCACAGGGGCCTCGCAGCCGCCTAATTTGCCTGTGATCAATACTAATGTCGGCATCATCGGATCTCTCTATTACCCCACTCTCTTTTTCACCTCTCCCTTTCTCCCACCTCTTGTATTGGCTGAATATGTCTGATGGGTGAGGAGGGTGCCCTAAGAAGTGGTGCTGATCACCTGTGTGCTAGATCCGTGCATTTTCTGCAGCCATTTTTCTTGTTTGAATTATTTTTCCCATTATTGGCATGAGTGGAGCCTCATGTCCAAGTTTTGCCTAAGGCCTCACAAAGCCTAGAGCCGCCTCTGCTGGCCATTGCACAGAGCAGGTAAGTATAAACCTGTTTGTTCTTTTGTTTTGTTTTTAAGAGCATTTACAACCATGTTAAGATAGCTTGGCCTCTATTTCCCAGCCTCATTACTGATCAATAAAGCTAGCAATCACATTAACCCCTTTCATGACCTGGGGTCACTTATGCATAGATGCCTGGACTGACTTAAGCAGCTTAATATGTGCCAGTTAACTTGACAATTCTGTGATTAATTTGTTACCTAAATATATTTTACAATTCTATTTGGTATTCTCATTTTTATTTATTTTTTATTATAGGCTGATAAACAAAAATGTCTAAACACTTTTTAATTTAACAATTAAAAAATGTAAAATATTTAAATTATCGATTATTTTTAACGCTATAATGCTTTCTACTGTATTTATTTCTCTGTGCACAGAGAGTGCAGAATATACTCTGACAGCTGTAGACAAGAGAGGTTTGTTTACAAACATACCTCTTGTGATCACCATGATTGGCTATCATGATGATCACATGGGAATTATGCTGATTGATTCCTGATGATTAGCTGAAGCTGCCAATGACAGTGATGTCCCTCAGATTGAAGTGTTTACCTTTTGTGTGCCCCTAGTTAGCAAACAGAAAATAAATGAGTGTCCTCTCATTTTTGAGAACGATAATGCAGATGTAAAGGATTAGTTCACCTTTAAGAGAAAATGTATAAATGCACATATTTTTGCATTCACTATTTTTCATGCAGGAGCCTGCAAGGCATTGCATCTGCGATCAGTGGATCAAGGGTGCAATGTCAGGTTTCTACACACATGTCCCCCAGCTTTCCACCCATACCTCTGTATGGGTTTTCTGTTAGAAAGACGGAGGACTTGTGAATAGAATATGAGTGTGCTAATAAGTACGCTTTTAGTCCATTGAGAACTAAAATCTATTTGCTGTGGTGGTAGATGGCACTTGTAGTTTATTCATTAACAGATCTCTGTGAATGAATGGCACGGGGCTCAGGAAGGGTACTTGACAGTGACTGAGGCTCTAATTGGCTTCAAAAAAGGTGGGCTTGGGGTGCAGAGCACTACGCCCCAAGCCCACCCACTTGTGTGACAAGAGCGAATTAATATTCACTGTTATCTTCCTGCCCAATCAGGAAGCAGGTCTTAAAACTTGATTGGCCGGGAAGGAGAAGCTCTTCCAGAACGTCCTCTGCTTCCGTGACTGGTCGGGCTCGGAGTCCCTGCATCACCTGGCCCGAGCTAGCTTCTTCTATCTGGGCACCGGGTCCAGTGCATCTCCTACGGGGGGATCCCCTGGAGCTGGGAGCCTGGGGACAGGCTTTATATGGGCACCATACTGGGCAGTGCGAGTAGAAAATGTCAGTAGGTAGACAATGGGGTTGGTTTACTAAAACTGGAGAGTGCAAAATCTGTGCATGGTAGCGGACGAAAATAAAACCTGGAAGCTGATTGGTTTCCATGCAGAGCTGCACCAGATTTTGCACTCTTCAGTTTTAGTAAATCAACCCCAATGCTTTAGGTTTGGTGGTAAGTGGGAGTAAAAAAAAATACATAGTGCCTGTAAGAGGGGGGTGTCAGTAGGAGATGGAAAAGAATCCCATTATTGGTATAAGTAGGAGGAATAGTGACCCATAATTGGTATAATTGGGAGGAATAGTGCCATATTGGTGGAGTCTGATTTTAATGGCTAAACACTGAGCACTGGGATTGATTTGCACAGTCCAATAGCGTACATACACTATATTACACTATTTTACCAAAAGTATTGGGACACCTGCCTTTACACGCACATGAACTTTAATGGCATCCCAGTCTAAGTCCGTATGATTCAATATTGAGTTGGCCCACCCTTTGCAGCTATAACAATTTCAATTCTTGGGAAGACTGTCCACAAAGTTTAGGAGTGTGTCTATGGGAATGTTTTACCATTCTTCATTTGCGAGGTCAGGCAATGATGTGGACGAGAAGGCCTGGCTCACAGTCTCCCCAAGCACTATCAGGTAGTGCAGGCCAGTCAAGTTCCCCCACCCAAAACTCGCTCATCCATGTCTTTATGGACCTTGCTTTGTGCACTGGTCCAAATCATTTGGTGGAGGGGAGATTATGGTGTAGGCTTGTTTTTCAGGGGTTGGGCTTGGCGCCTTAGTTCCAGTGAAGGGAACTCTTAAGGCGTCAGCATACCAAGACATTTTGGACAAGTTCATGCTCCCAACTTTGTGGGAACAGTTTGGGGATGGCCCCTTCCTGTTCCAACATGACTGCGCACCAGTGCACAAAGCAAGGTCCATAAAGACATGGATGAGCGAGTTTGGGGTGGAGGAACTTGACTGGTCTGCACTGACCTCAACCTGATTGAACTCCTTTGGGATGAATTAGAGCGGAGCCTGCGAGCCAGGCCTTCTCCTCCACATCAGTGCCTGACCTCACAGATGCGCTTCTTGAAGAATGGTCAAACATTCCCATAGACACACTCCTAAACCTTGTGGACAGCCTTCCCAGAATTGTTGAAGTTGTTGTAGCTGCAAAGGGTGGGCCAACTCAATATTGAACCCTACAGACTAAGACTGGGGTGCCATTGAAGTTCATGTGCGTGTAAAGGTAGGTGTTCCAATACTTTTGGTAATATAGTGTATACCTATACATAAAAACTTTTCTAATGAATTTTAAGTGCAGCAATCCCATCTGATCTATATATATATTTTTATATATATATATATATATATATATATATATATATATATATACACACACACACATCTTACTTTTGGGTTGCTCTTAAAACATAGAAAAGTGGCAAAGTTACATTCCTAGAAGCTTTACAGCATGTTAACTTGTAGTAAATGGGGCACTAACCATTTACAGGCTTTTTTCCAGGAAGAAAGCATAAGAATTCCCAACACACACTCCAAGCATCTATTAAACATTTCAGTACATAATAATTCACGAGGTTCTCACAGGCAGAACATTTAAATAAATGGCGGCAGCCTAAGAAAACATGACTGTATAATCTAGTAGCATTGCGGCTGAAGCAAGTCAATCTATTACTATAAAACAAGTCACTATGCATTATAGAACACAGTAAAACATCTAATGAAATCAACTATGCTGAAAAAGTTTTCTCAAGTAGAAACACATTGGAATTCTGTTTTATATGCTAATGAATACAGCTGCCTGTTTGATGCAGTGCTATATCTTCTATTTCTTTATTTTAATAGCGTAAAGTTTTATTTATTTATTTATTTTTTTCCTGGCGATTGTCATGAATTTAATTTATTCAATAGTCTAGCGATACTTGAGGATGTTTACAAAATTACATGTCACAAAATGAATTCACGACATAATAGTAAAGAGATGGGGAAAGCGGTATTATTTTGGTGAGAACTACTTGCGAGCAATCAAATGATAAACTTGTAAAGGAAACAAGAAATAATTCTGCTGCAGGGAGTTCTATACAGTGTCAGAATTACAGCTGTATCAGAAAGTTTCATGGGTTACAATGAACATGATTCTGCCAGTACACTGTGCATTCATTATTTCTCATGAATAGGAGATATTTCGGCGACTCTTCATCAAAGCGCAATTTTGATTAGGAGCTGCTAACATGAACTTTGAAAAAAAAGACGTTCTATTATTTTTTCTTTACATTCACAGGGTCTGTGCTTTGTGGGTTGTATTTAACCACTTACTGACCAGGCCTTTTCTGGAACTTTTTGTGTAAATGTTTAAATCAGTATTTTTTGCTAGAAAATTACTTAGAACCTCCAAACATTATATATAGATTTTTTAGCAGAGACCCTAGAGAATGGCGATCATTGTAATATTTTACGTCACACAGTATTTGCGCAGTGGTCTTTGAAAAAAAATACACTTTAATATATAAAAAATAAATAAAAAACACAATACTTACCTCAATTTTTTGTATAATATGAAAAATATTGTTACATAGAGTAAATAGATACCTAACTTGTCATGCTTTAAAATTTGTGAACGCTTGTGGAATGGCGACAAACTACGGAACTTAAAAATCTCCACAGGTAACACTTTAATTTTTTTTTACAGGTTACCTGTTTAGAGTCACAGAGGAGGTCTTACACTAGATTTATTGCTCTCAATCTAATGTTTGCGGCAATACTCCACATGTGTGGTTTGAACACCATTTACATATGCTTAGGTGACTTACATATGCGTTTACTTCTGCGTGCGAGCACCTAGGGATGGGGGCGCTTTACATTTTTATTTTTTTATTATTTAATTTACTTGTTATTTTTTAATTTTACACTGTCCCTTAATTTCTTTTTTTGTATCACTTTTATTCCTATTACAAGGAATATAAACATCCCTTGTTATAGAAAAAATGATGACAGGTCCTCTTTTTGGATCCACCGGTGTGTACCACCGTTTACGTATGCATTTACTTCTGCGTGCAAACGCGTAGGGATGGGGCGCTTTAAATTTTAAAATGTTTCCTAATTTAATTTACTTGTTATTTTTTATTTTTACACTGTCCCTTAATTTGTTTTTGTTTTTTTATCACTTGTATTCCTATTACAAGGAATGTAAACATCCCTTGTAATATAAATAAGGATGCAAGGTCCTCTTTTGGAGCCACTGCTGTGTACCACCAGCGACTTCAACATGGATACTCCCATCCTTTGGGGAGTTGTAGGTGTGCATCCGGCCTACCCATGGGTCCTCACCACCACAGGGGATAGACACTCGTGATGGTCCCTATTTTTCCAGCACCACGTGTATGTACTCTGAGCCAATATGTAAGTAGGGGGATGGATATTCTATTTCCTACCGGCTTTTCTCTTTTTTTTTTTCTCTTTTTTTTTATCTTCCTCAGCATTTGGGTCCAACATTACTGTCCTTTATATGTTTTCTACATATATAGTTTATGCATCAGCTCCTGAGGAAGTGGAATACACGAAACGCGTCAAGCTCTTCAAAATGCATATAGGTTCTTTGACAATGCATTTTACCAAAATGGTAAAGTCTCAGTAAAAATATAATCATTCCTACACATGAATTAAAGTAGGATGTCATATGCTAAAGTAGAATTGCTATGCATGGTAATATACCTAAATTCTGTAAATTAAAGAAAAAAAAAAAAGCAAGGAGAATAAAATAAAAACAAAACAAAAACTTGATTAAAAGATAGGAAGAAACAAGGAAAAAAAGAAAGAGATAAAAAACCAGGACATAAAATATAAGAAGTCTACAACTTTAGTTTTGTTTCATCACAGAGTATGTTAGAGTTAGTAATTATCACTGCATTAAGCGGAGCTCAGTTTGGCATCTCAAATGGGCAAAACATTTTTTTTCAAATCTAATAAAATGGCTGTATCAGGTTTAAAAATTTGCTAAAATATCTCAAATCATATATTTTTGGGAAAACACAGTCTACAGAATTAAAAGATAGTTTATCTCATTTTATACACAGAATGATAGTTGCACATATTAAAAAAATATATATATTTTCTATAAAATATTTTTAAATCATTGATTATTGTCATATTACTAAATAATGAAATAATGAAATTGTGTTTAAATGTTAAATCATAAATTCAAAATAGTGAAAATTAAAGGTAAACAAAGCTGTAAATAACAGATAAAAGATCATTTACAGCTAGGTCTGTCCAGTGTTGTGTATTTGGCAATATAGGTAGTGAAATAAGGACTTTGGTGTATGCTAGCTGTACATATGTGCACTATGTGTGCATTATGTGTGTACAGATATATTGTTTTTTTTTTTGTATTTATATTTTAATAATTCTTTTAATCTTTTTTTTTTTTTTCTTCAGGTACAATTATAACTGTCGTATAATGTCATGTGTAATATTATTTATGGAGAAATGAATCTAATCCCTTGATGCCTGCTGTGAGAGCTACAGTTGGAGATCAGGGACACAGATTTCCCCCATCACCCAGAGTGGCACTCATACAATTCCAATACATATTCAGGGTCATATGTCTAAAATTAACTTTACACAATATGGCCAACAAATTCTGGAAGTGACTATTACAGATTATTATACATTGTATATTATAATTACCAATTTAACACTGAAAAAAAAATCTGATAAATATTTTAATTTATTTTGTAATTAGAATTTATACATACAAAATTATATTTATATATACAATATGTATATATTCATATTGTGTGCTGAATATATAACCTGGGATTCACGATAATTTATGGAACATGCTTTATGAAATGCTTCAAACGTTATTTTTCACTTGCTCAGTTGGAATAGAACTGTAAAAATTTCCATTAACACTTTGATGACCATTTTATTTGGTACACTGTTTCAACAAAAAAACTTTAAAACTTTTTAAATATACTGTATTTTTTTTTCACTGACTGCTACTGTCAAAAGCTGCCTCTCTCTGTGCAGGATATAATCAGCTCAGCTAGCCAGTGCCTGAGCACTGTTTTCGAAAGCCCAGCATTTATTAATCTGGTACTGAGGAACATTAAAGTGGTTCTAAAGGCTGAATTCTTTTTTTCCTTAATGCATTATCTGCATTAAGGTAAAAAAACTTTCTGTATGCAGCCCTCCAGTCCCCCTTATACTTACCTGAGCCCCATTTTAGATCCAGTGCTGTGCCCAAGGGCTCATAACTAGCGCTCTGCCCAGGCAGCTGAACTGCATTTAGTTCTTTCATATAAGCCCGACACCCCCTTATTATTCATGCATTTGATGTCAGTTCATAGAGGTGATAGAAGGGCCTGTCAGCTTGACACATAGCCTGATGTTTCTGCTCAGGTACGGTATTTGACCCATCTGTAGAGTCAATAACCACCAGCAGCTGGGATGGGGAAGGACAAAATGTCAGCAGAATAACACATGGGCTGTCAGAACGTTAAGTACATTGCCTCTTCCTTTACAGGGCATTCTTTCTGTGCAAGTGACTAGGGATGAGCTTCGAGTTCAAATCAAACTCATGTTCGACTCGAACATTGCCTGTTCGCACCGTTCGCCGAACAGCGAACAGTTTGGGGTGTTCGCGGCAAATTCGAAAAGCCACGGAACACCCTGTAAAAGTCTATGGGAGAAATCTAAAGTGCTAATTTTAAAGGCTTATATGCAAGTTATTGTCATAAAAAGTGTTTGGGGACCCGGGTCCTGCCCCAGGGGACATGTATCAATGCAAAAAAAAGTTTTAAAAACTGCAGTTTTTTCGGGAGCAGTGATTTTAATAATGCTTAAAGTGAAACAATAAAAGTGAAATATTCCTTTAAATTTCGTACCTGGGGGGGGGGGGTGAAAAGTATGCCTGTAAAGCAGCACTTGTTTCCCGTGCTTAGAACTGTCCCTGCACAAAGTATCATTTCTGACGGAAAAAAAGTCATTAAAAAGCACTCGTGGCTATAATGAATACAGAGAAAAGTCATTAATAAAAAAAAAAATGCGTGAGAGTCCCCCCAAATTCAATTACCAGGCCCTTCAGGTTTAGTATGGATATTAAGGGGAACCCTGTGTCAAATAAAAAAAAAATGACGTGGGGTTCCCCCCAAATATCCATACCAGACCCTTTATCCGAGCATGCAACCTGGCAGGCCGCAGGAAAAGAGGGGGGGCGAGAGAGCGCCCCCCTCCTGAACCGTACCAGGCCATATGCCCTCAACATGGGGAGGATGCTTTGGGGGTCTGTGACAAGGGCCTCATCCCCACAACCCTTGCCCGGTGGTTGTGGGGATCTGCGGGCGGGGGGCTTATCGGAATCTGGAATACCCCTTTAACAAAGGGGACCCCCAGATCCCAGCCCCCCCTATGTGAAGTGGTAAGGGGTACATTGTACCCCTACCATTTCACAAAGAGAGTGTAAAAGTTGTAAAAGAACACACAGACACAGTTGGGAAAGTCCTTTATTAAAAATAAAAAAATAAAAAACCCATTCCAGCGATGTAATCCAGTGTCCCGCGGTGATCCGATGTCCAGCGCTGCAGTCTCCTCCAGTCTCCACTCCACACGAAACCCCCATGACGTACGAGGGGGCGGGGTCACCCGTCACATCATAGGGTAAGCCCCAGCTTTCCCCGCTTGCCGGGGAATAGCCAATGACGAAGGCAGGATCCCGCCTACATCATTGGCTATTCCCCGCAAGCGGGGAAAGTCGAGGCTTACCCCTATGAGCTGACGGGTGACCCCGCCCCCTCGTACGTCAGACCCCACCTATGTCATTGGCTGGGCGGACCTGATGGGGAACTTCCTCCGCAGTGTAATAAATGAATAGACCCCGTCCCTTCTCACGGTCTTCATCAGGTCCGCTCAGCCTTACACCCAGTGAAGGTGACCCCACCCCCTAGGTCATTGGCTGAGCGGACCTGATGGGGAACGTGAGAAGGGGCGGGTATATTCACTTATTACACTGCGGAGGAAGTTCCCCATCAGGACGCTCAGCCAATGACGTAGGCGGGGTCTGACGTACACAGGGGCGGGGTCACCCATCAGATCAAAGGGGTAAGCCCCGGCTTTCCCCGCTTGCGGGGAATAGCCAATGACGTAGGCGGGATCGCGCCTACGTCATTGGCTATTCCCCAGCAAGCGGGGAAAGCTGGGGCTTACCCTATGATGTGACGGGTGACCCCGCCCCCTCGTACGTCATGGGGGTGTCGTGTGGAGTGGAGACTGGCGGAGACTGCAGCGCTGGACATCGGATCACCGTGGGACACTGGATTACATCGCTGGAATGGGTTTTTTTTTTTTTTTTTTTTAATAAAGGACTTCCCCAACTGTGTCTGTGTGTTTCTTTACAACTTTTTATACTTTCTTTGTGAAATGGTAGGGGTACAATGTACCCCTTACCAATTCAAATGGGGGGGCTGGGATCTGGGGGTCCCCTTTGTTAAAGGGGTCATTTTTTTTATTTGATGCAGGGTTCCCCTTAATATCCATACCAGACCTGAAGGGCCTGGTAATGGAATTTGGAGGGACCCCCACTCATTATATATTTTTTTTTATCAATGACTTTTCTCTGTATTGCCGGGAGCCGACAATTCATTATAGCCGCGAGTGCTTTTAAATGACTTTTTTTCCTTCAGAAATTACACTTTGTGCAGGGACAGTTCTAAGCACGGGAAACAGCCGCTTCTTTACAGGCATACTATACACCCCCCCGGTATGAAATTTAAAGGAATATTTCACTTTTATTGTTTCACTTTAAGCATTATTAAAATCACTGCTCCCGAAAAAAATGATGTTTTTAAAACTTTTTTTGCATTGATACATGTACCCTGGGGCAGGACCCAGGTCCCCAAGCCCTTTTTAGGACAATAACTGGCATATTAGCCTTGATAATTAGCACTTTTGATTTCAAACATTCGAGTCCATTGTATTTAATAGGGTTCTAAAGTTTGCGCAAACTTTAGGTCTGATCGCAGGTTCTGGTGCGAACCGAACGGGGGTGTTCGGCTCATCCCTACAAGTGACCGTGTAGTGATAAGGTTACTTTAAACTCTTGAGGAAAGTACAGCGGGGGTAGCAGGTACTCAACCCATCAGAATAATCAAATACTTGCAGTGGCAAGGGACAAGCAAAGCAGCAAATTTTTACTAATGGGTCACTGGAAGGGTAAGTACATTTCCTATTCTTTTATGGGGCATTTATTCTGTAAAAGTGACTGTGTAGTGATTTCTTAGCACATCTGAGATAAGTATGGTGGAGGACACAGATATTCAGCCCCTCCAAAGAGTCGAATACCTGTAACCACCAGAGGAGAAACAGAGTGGTAGCGTTTAATACATGTGTTCTGGGAAAGGTAAGTACATTGCCTATTCTTTTACGGGGCATTAATTCTGTACAAGTGACCATGTAGTGACCTCTTAGCGCACCTGAGATAAGTACAGTGGAAGAAAGAGAAATGTAACCCCTCTGAAGAGTCGAAAACACCTGCAACCACCTGGGGAAAAGCAGAGTGGTGGCATTTAACACATGGCTTCCGGAAAAGGTGCCTATTCTTTTACTGGGCATTCATTTTGTACAAGTGGCCATGTAGTAACCTCTTATGCAGTGTACACACAAATTGGATGTTTTTTCCGACGGAATTCTGCTCAAGCTTGGCTTGCATACACACGGTCACACCAAATTCCAACCGCCAAGAACGCGGTGACATACAACACTACGACGAGCCGAGAAAAATTAAGTTCAATGCTTCCGAGCATGCGTCGACTTGATTCTGAGCATGCGTGGTTTTTAGTGCGTCGGAATTGCATACAGACGAATGGATTTTCCGATATAATTTTTTTTCTGTCGGAAAAATAGAGAACCTGCTCTCTATCTAATTCCGTCGGAAATTCCGACAGAAAAGTCCGATGGGGCATACACACGGTCGGAATATCCGACGAAAGCTCCCATCGGACTTTTTCCATCGGAAATTCCGACCGTGTGTATGCGGCATAAGAGCACCTAAGGATGGTGGAGGAAACAGGTATCCAACCACTCCGAAGAGTCAAATACCTGCAGCCAACAGGGGAGAAGCAGAGTGATGGCATTTAACACATGGGTTCCAGGAAAGGTGTATTCCTTCTGTACAACTGACTTGTAGTTATAGGGTCACGTTGACTTTGACACTTTGAAACTTTTGTTTGTAAAACCACAATTCATTTCAGTCTAACAAATCTTTGCTGAGAAAATGCATCTTTGGTTTCTGCAGTACATTAATTTGAACTTGGTGATCACTGCCCTTTAAGCATTCCTTAGTATGTGAAACCCACGGAGGGAGAAATACTAATTGAACCTCCAATGTGCCCATAACTCAGCTAAAGCAATTAAATTGCACATTTCCAGTAATGAAGCATAAATAAAAACAGTATGCAAAATGTTATATTCCATATGTGGCTCTGTCACCGAAGAACAGGATTCTCTGCAACCTCCATCTTCACAGCAGCACCACCTAGAGTTACCTATAATTGCCAGATGACATTAAGAACTGGCTCTCCACAGGTGTCTGCAGCAGCTTTAATTAAGTGGCCGTGGGTACAATTCCATAGCCCTCATGGGTATACAGCAGGGGCTGCCAAAGTTATCAAGAATTTCAGAGTTAAGCCATATTCCTGACTTTCATAAATGGTCCTCTTGTGAATGACATGGAAGATAATTAGGAGGCTTATAAAAAAAAAATGAAGGCTTTCAGAAAATGTTTGTTATCATAACAAGTTTGTTCTGAATATAAGATTTTTCTACATATGATGAACAACACATGTAAAGTGTCTAACGGACCAGTCCACCTAAAAGTTTTATTTTAGTTATTTGTGGAGCTGAGCCTAGAAGGATATAGTAGAAATACTACTGCCTGGTCACATCTCCTGACTGTATTTGTGAACCAGAGCGTTCCCACCCACCTTTGCATTGTCCTGCATCTCATTTTACTTTCTCCATAAATAAACTAAATAATATAAGATTTAATAGAGGAGGAGTGGGCCACTCAAGGGCTGATAAATCACCAAGAGCATTCCCAAGAAATATAAGAAACGGTCAGGTGGTTTGACATTCCAGCATCAATCAAACTGAAATATCGGATTTGGGTGGAATGACTCTTTGAAGTGCAACTCTAGGGACATACAGATCAAACATATAGATGGGGGCTGTTTTTCCTGCCAAAGTATTTGTATTTCTGTCCATCAGGTCCTAAGATTTACACAGACTTGCCATAGAGCACAGCCAGCCTGGAGACCTGAAGACCTGGAGACCTGGAGACCTTGTCATCCCTCCAGCCTGTGACTGGGCAGTGAAAGAGAAGCAGTAGACTGATGAACTCACCTCTCTGTCACTTTGATGTCTCCTACTATCATCAGCATGTTCCTTGTGATCCACGAGCACTATAGCACTAATGATTAGCTTTCTTCTCTTATGCTGTACAATGGATTGTCAGAGGCTAATACAAGGTTATATTCAGGTACTTATACTAGTTGTTTTTTAAAAATACACTTAATCATATTTTACATATCTGCATTATTTTTTTTATTTTTTTTAATAAACTAGTATAAATACCTGAAACATTGTATCAATCCCCTGTGATCCCCATGTATAGCATCACTCAGACTGGGAGAGGGAGAGTCAGCAGTAGGAGACAGTCAGACCCTGCTGCAATGCACATTTGCTGGCAGTAAAACTGCTGAACACAAGAGAGAACAAAGAAAGCAGAGGGATGGCCTCATCAATGTGCTGCTTCTCTTTTAAGTCCAATCACAAGCTGGGGGTGTGATCACGTCATGCTGTAGTGCAGTACCTGGTCAGCCACCTCATCCTCACCACTTGGCGTCTCACAACCCTTAAGCTCCAGCGCGTCATTCCCGGGATAGGTCCGACATCACTTCCTGGTTACCATGCGACTTGGCCTTAACGCGTTTCTTACAACTTTATCAAAAGGGGATGAGGTGGCTGACAAGTGTGTAATACTCTGTTTTTCCTGCATATATGATGGGTGTTGTTTTTATGATTATTTTTGAGCATATTTTTAACTGGGGCGAATAAATCTTTTGTTTTAACAATACTGCACTATTGGAGGTTTTTATTTTTCCTATTATCGTTTATATAATTTTTATTCATTTAAGGAGTAACACCAACAATACATCACAATCTAAATCCCAGACAACATTCGTAGAATAAGCAAAAAGAGAACAATAGAAAACGATATGGATTTTTTAGACAGCACAATTATAGAATTAGTTCCAAACATATAATAAAAGGTGTATCTCCTAGGAGCTTATCCTTATAACCATATATATATATATATATATATATATATATATATATATATAATATTTCTTCTCCAAGAAAGGAGGCAAGAGACATGTGAGAGGTGGAGGTATACCTCTTCAAAAATTTGGGCTGAAATCGCACCTGAAACGGTGAACCTGGACACAACGGACCCCTGCTGGGATCCGCATGCGGCGATGGTGTGAACCGAGCCTAAAGGAGAAGTGATCCTGGGGAGCCTATAAGTCTGTGATTAAGCGCTATTTGCCAATCATATTTATGAAAGGCAAATTCATCTGGTGAGTGAGTTTGGAATCCAGTGTGAGGGATTCAAACATTGGTGTTGAGTAAAGATTAAAGTCACTGAAGTTCTGATATTCACATGCAGGCCCGGACTGGCCATAGATCACACCGGGCATTTGCCCAGTGGGCCAGGGTCACCGGGCCGCATGTTTTAAGAAGAGCTGGCTGTGGCATGCAGGGTGGTGGTGGGAAGAGTGGAAAGAATCTCTTAATTTCCCGCCCACTAAGCCATTCAATAGCAACCTCGGCTGCCGCTGAACCGAAAGTTCCTGTTCAGGCATGCGCCCCGCAACCACCTGGCAACCATGACGCCAGGAGAGGAGGAGGGACGGAGAAGCCGAGGCTGAGGCCTTCTGCACCACCACCTGCAGTGTATGCGGCCATAGCACCTTGCTGGATTTCATATGCGGGATGCGGGTCTCAGCTCCTGCACGTGAAAGTCAGCGAAGTACTATGGCCGCTTATAGGGAAAGCAACGGGGCTGGTGTATGCCCACCTCCTTTGCTTCCAGTGAAGGGGTCGGATTTGCTTTTATATCTGGCTTTGTGACTCATGCTTTATAACTGGCTTTGTAACCACTACTTTAGAAGTTTTAAAAGTTATAAAACACTTTATAAAAGGGTTTGCTAACTTGTTTTCTAAAGTAGTAGTTCCCAAACCCCGTTCTAAGGCTACATTTGCATACATGTTTAGGCACAATGCAAATGGAAGGGGCAGGAATGTGCCGATTCCTACTGCTGTTTTTGACACCTGTGAGTGGCCATCTGCGTTGCCTTTTGTGTGTTCTGAAAGTGCAGGAATTGGGGCTGATCTGAGATGGTCCAGGAGTTACCATGATCTGAGGTGTGAAGGTGAAGGAATTGGGCTGATCTGAGGTGTGAAGGTGCAAAGCTCAGTTGATTTCTTACTATTAATTCAAGTGGTTTACAGCATTTACTTTATAAAGATTCCCATTTCATGTGAAGTTGACAGTTTTTTTTTCTTTTAATGTATCTGGCACTCTCAATTTCTTTGAAAACATTTTTTGGCACACTATGCCCAAAAGGTTGCCCCTGGATTAGAGCAACCCTCATCTTGTGCTGCTTCATACTATTTTCAGGACTCCACCATCAAAACCGGAGTTAAAGGAATAAAAAAAAACATCATATAGCAGCTGTGATCTAAATTGGCCCCAATCTATCAGATTAAACTAAAAAAGGTATCGTAATTGAATCCACACATCCTGGAGTCCCCACATTCCATCATCAGCCGCCTCCCCGTGAATGCGCCCCACCTCCCCTCCTGGGCTGCTCAGTCTAAAATGCCCAGGTGTATTTTTTGTCTCAATCCAGGCCTGTTCAAATATACACTGAACATGGGGTGCAAAAGAGACTTTTCCAAAACGACTGTGCTACATTTATGTATGTGAATTAATTGTTGGATTAACAGGGGATGACTATGGCGCAGCCTCTCATTTGTTTAGGATTTTCATGTAAGATCTTGTAAGAAAGGCAGCAGCAGTGGTGGGTTTTTTTTTTCAAGGGCGAATTTGAGCTGTGATGGATTTTGGTATTATTATTATTAGTAGTCATTTTTTGGGGATTTTGTTTATTTACTTTGTGGCGTGGTAGGAGTTGACATTTACTTTGCAACACTAAAGGACCCATATACAGGTGAAACTCGAAAAATTCGAATATCGTGCAAAAGTTAATTTATTTCACTAATGCAACTTAAAAGGTGAAACAAATATATGAGATAGACTCATTACATGCAAAGCAAGATAGTTCAAGCCGTGATTTGTCATAATTGTGATGATTATGGCTTACACATGTCTATGTACGCTGGCCACATTCTTATGTGGCAGCGGTACATAGATGACATCTTCATAGTTTGGGATGGACCTGAGGATGATCTGAAGGAGGTCTTAAAATTGATGTATGCCAATGATTTGAACCTTTTTTTTACAATGTCATATGATCAGAGGGAAGTTTGCTTTCTTGATATCAGCATCTGCAAGGATTTGCATGGAAATATCAGTAGCAAACTATACAGAAAAGAAACTGCAGGTAACACAATGTTACATGCGGATAGCTTCCATCCAGTGGCTCTCAAAAAATCTATTCCTTATAGCCAATTCCTTTGCATCAGAAGAAACTGCACTTCTGACATTGATTTTCAAAGGGAATCAGATGAACTGAGTAATCGTTTGATAATTGGAGGATACACTAGAACAAGCCTTAAAAAAGCATTCAATCGGGTTCGAAATATCAAGAGACAGGATTTCATTTTTAAACCTCAGAAGAAAAAGAACAAAGAGGGTGATGTCTCTAGAATCATCATGAATTATTCAAATAAGCACTCGACTATCCAAAAAATCATCAACAAATTTTGGCCAATCCTGACAGATGATCCGATTCTGAACAAGTTTTTACCCCCTAACCCTCAGATCACTTTTAAAAAAGCGGGATCCATTAGGAGGATGTTGGTGCAGAGTGAGTACAGGGGGGATGCAAGGAAGGATCCTTGCAGAACCTTTGGTACATTATCCCTGTGGAGTATGTTCTCAGTGTACTGTCATTGGGGGGGGGGGGTCCGCAGTGGCTTTACCGAATGGGGAGACATTTACGCTCAGGCATTTTGCCAATTGCAAAACACAGGGCGTTGTTTACCTCATGAGGTGCCAGTGCGGGTCCTTCTACTTGCCAAAACCAGACAGGAACTGGCTAAGCGCATTGAAAAACACATGCACAGCATGAAAATAGGGAACCTGTATCTCCCACTGGGTAGACACGTTGCAAGGCATCACAAATATAGGATGCCGAAAGTCATATTTTCAGTGGTAGAAAGGATTCATATTCCATGTAGGGGAGGTGACTGGAATAAGGTCCTGCTCCAGCGTGAAATGCGCTGGATCAGGTACCTTAAAGCCACAACACCCCCAGGCTTGAATGAAATAGAACGTTTCAGACCTTTCTTGGAGGGCTATAGTTCAGGCAAGACCGATTAAGTGGGGATTACATCTATGGAGAGATATGTTTCCCCCCCCTCTTGTTTTGTTCCATAGCCCTATAAGGGAATATTTTGTTTTCCAAGGGGGATCTTTGATTCATTCCCTCCTTGGGATTGTACCAAGTTATGTTTCACAATGGCCAAATTTGTTCACTAAGGATTGTGACAATGTTTTTCCTTTCCTTTGTGCTCCTCCACTTTTCACCCTTTCTGTATGCTGTATATCCATCCTTACAGCCATACGCCCATGTCCCTTTTGTGTTTAGGGATAGGAATCAGCGTTACTTCAAGACACAGGATTTCGCACACATTTGGGTTTCTACTATATATATATTATAGGTAGATTTTTTTTCTATTTGTTTTTCTGTTTTTCAAGAATCTGTTTGTGATATAATATATTCCATTTCCTAGGATATTGAGTTCTGTTGGACTCACACCAGAATTAACATTGATAGTCTTGCACTTTGTATGTTGTGTAAGATATCTTATGTTCCAATACCCCTTGATTGATTTGTTCTCTCTGTACATTTTCCATGTTGTTGCCCTTTTCTTCCCATCCGGTGCCAGGTGGGGCCATACACAGCCAATGGCTGTTTTGGCCTCACTTTCTTCCCAGGTAGCACCTGGTGGTGTTTGTCCCTGATCCTTTTTATTCCTTCACAGGGATTTGGGATTCAAACCCTAAAGTCTCCATTCCCCCTTTGACATCTCTCTTTGCCACTTGGTCCTGATATATTTGCCACGGTCCATTTAGTTCCAATCTGGGGCTCGCTGCTGAGGGCTTCTTAGTACTATCTTCCCTCTTCCAATATGGCCGCATCTGCATTTCCAGTTCTCCCGGGCTGCGGACGTGGCCATTGGCTGCAGCATAGGCTATCTCCGGGATGACTAGCGCAGCGCGTCATGTGTTGACATATGCACGCTCCGGGCGTGTGTATTGTCATCACAAGCGCGGCACGACCAATCCCGGGGTGGAGGCGTGGCTCTCTGTCTCCAGCCAATGCGGCCCACTTTGGGAGTGTGCCGCGTCGCCATGGAGATCCATGACACGCCGCCCCAGTGGGCGGGATGTGTCATGTGATCTGATCCAGCCAATCGGGCTAGTGGAGGGGTTTAAAAGGACGCCAGGGGAATTATATGGCGTCATTCCCTCTCCTCCACTGGACAGTGGAGGAGTTGTCCACAATCTGCTGCAGATATTTTGGCTTGTCAAGTTGAGCCTTGTGAGAGGTCCCTGGACGTTTTCCCTGTCCTTCTTTAGGAACATGCGTTGCATGCCTTTTCAGTTGGTAAGTGCAATAACTCTTGTTTGTGTCCATGGAACTTCTCATGGTATGTTCCTTGGTATTCACGGGCCTTGCGTGTATATATGCATATTATATACATGTATATATGTGTAGTGTGTGTGTATATATGCATGTATAATTTTTTGGAACTTTTCATGGTGAACCCCTGGTATTCACAAGCTCCTTATACATACATATAATTTTTTAACCAGCAGATCATCATAAGCGCCATTTGATTGGATTTATTATCCTAATTCCCAATGGGAGGCGGGGCAACATTTGGAAATGCACGGAGAAGCCATTCAATGGTCTTTGGATCAGCATGTTGATTTTCCTGGGAACTGGACTTACTCTAATGAATGTAATAAAGTGAGTCATCCTCTATTTTGCACCGTTGGGGTGTGGGAGGGTGATTAAAGACATGTTGTACTAAATGATTTTTCTTGATTTATCATAGACAAAGATACATATATTAAAACCCTGAGGAAGAACTACCTTATAAACAGTTTGAAACACGTTGGTAAAAGCCCTTTTTTGGATTGTCCCCAGATGTTCTGGAGTTTTTTTGAATTCTGGCTATGTATCATTTGTTTCAACATTCAAAGATTGTATGATTTTAGCATTTGTAATATGTATATGTACACTATGATATTTTTGTAATAAATTTATATTCTTTTATATATAATTTGTTTTTGTTGCCTAGACAATCCCAAAACCAGAGATTTTCTATACACTCAATCTCAGAAAATTATAATACTGTGAAAAGGTGCAATATTCAAGGCTCAAAGTGTCCCACTCTAATCAGCTAATTAATCCATAACACCTACAAAGGGTTCAAGTAGGAATCACAATCATGGGAAAGACTGCTGACCTGACAGTTGTGCAGAAAACCATCATTGACACCGTCCATAAGGAGGGAAAGTCTCAAAAGGTTATTGCAAAAGAAGTTGGATGTTCCCAAAGTGCTGTATCAAAGCACATTAATAGGAAGTTATGTGGAAGGGAAAAGTGTGGAAGAAAAAGGTGCACAAGCAGCAGGGATGACCACAGCCTGGAGAGGATTGTCAGGAAAAGGCCATTCAAAGGTGTTGGACTTTCACAAGGATTGGACTGAGGCTGGAGTCAGTGCATCAAGAGCCACCACACACAGACGGATCCTGGACATGGGCTTCAAATGTCGTTTTCCTCTTGTCAAGCCACTCCTGAACAACAACGACGGTCAGAAGCGTCTTACCTGGGCTAAAGAAAAACAGACCTGGTCTGTTGCTCAGTGGTTCAAAGTCCTCTTTTCTGATAAGAGCAAATTTTTCATCTTATTTGAAAACCAAGGACCCAGAGTATGGAGGAAGAATGGAGAGGCACACACTGCAAGATGCTTGAAGTCCAGTGTGAAGTTTCCACAGTATGTGTTGATTTGGGGAGCCATGTCATCTGCTGGTGTTGGTCCACTGTGCTTCATTAAGTCCAGGGTCAACACAGCCGCCTACCAGTAGATTTTAGAGCACTTCATGCTTTCTTCCGCAGACGAGCTCTATGGGGATGCTGACTTCATTTTCCAGCAGGACTTGGCACCTGCCCACACTGCCAAAAGCACCAAAACCTGGTTCAATGACCGTGGAATTACTGTGCTTGATTCGCCAGCAAACTCGCCTGACCTGAACCCCATAGAGAATCTATGGGGCATTGCCAAGAGAAAGATGAGAGACATGAGACCGAACAATACAGAAGAGCTGAAGGCCGCTATTGAAGCATCCTGGTCTTCCATAACATCTCAGCAGTGCCACAGGCTGATAGCTTCCATGCCACGCTGCATTGAGGCAGTAATTGTTGCAAAAGGGGCCCAAACCAAGTACTGAGTACATATGCATGCTTATACTTTTCAGATGTCTTATATTGTTCTATGTACAATCCTTGTTTTATTGATTGCATGTAATATTCTAATTTTCTGAGATTGTGGATTTGGGGTTTTCATGAGCTGTAAGCCATAATCATCACATTTATGACAAATCACGGCCTGGATTATCTTGCTTTGCATGTAATGGAGTCTATCTCATATATTAGTTTCACCTTTAAAGTTGCATTAGTGAAATAACTGAACTTGTGCACGATATTCTAATTTTTCGAGTTTCACTTGTACTGTATGACTTTTAAATGTTATACAAGCCATGTCTGGTCCTCCCCTAAGGAGAATGGCTAAGTTGCCTTTAGGTCCATTATGTTACTTTATGACTTGAATGGGAAAATGCAGGTGAACTCCATTCAGTATGGAGGCATATGTAGTGTACCTCAGTACAAAGCTTTGTATGAGTCTTCTTGTGTCTTTACATTGGAAAATGCAGCAAACTACTGTATATAACAAGCCATTTGGAGTGATCAAGCCCTAGGAGAAGCTCTGCATACCTCAAACCCCAGCGGTCTTCCAACATTATCCTTGGACATCTTCCATGAAACAAGGACCTCCGAGGCAGACAAGCCTGTGGCTTTCATATCTATGGGCGCAGTGCTTGGCTCTGCAAAAGAGATGACATAGAAACATTACACCTCATTGTCCTTTTCAAAGTGAACATTTATCTTTTCACCTTAAAAAACCCCCATAGATCTGTCACATGCTGATACATTTCATCTCAAGAAATATGCTTTATTTCAAAGTTATCTTATCTACCCATATTTGTATTCTTAGTTTAACTTGTAATTAAAATGTCCTTTGACTCATTTGTCATGTAGAAGTGTGTTGCATTTATAGATGATACAAGGCTTTTGCCCTCATTCCTTTTATAAGAGACTATAAGGGGAATTTACTAAAACTGGAGCAGCTGTGCAAGGCAACCAATCAGCTTCTTTCTTTAGCTTGTTTAGTAAGCTTTGGAAATGAAAGCTGGAAGCTGATTGGTTACCTTGCACAGCTGTTCTAGATTCTGGCTGCTCCAGTCTTCTATATCTGCCATTTTGTGTGAAACACCCATTTGCTTTACATTAATGGTCAGCATGCTTCTCTTTGGAGTTTAAAGTGCAACGTAAAGTAGAGTTTAACTGTTTTTTTTTTTTTTAAAGTCAGCAGCTACAAATACTGCAGCTGCTAACTTTTAAAATATGGTCACTTACCTGTCCAGGACGCCCGCAATGTCCTCACCCAAAGCCGACCCGTCCCTCGGCTCCCGGGTGGAGGCTTCGCCATCTTCAGTAAGGGAATCAGGAAGTGAAGCCTTGCAGCTTCACATCCTGATTCCCTACTGCGCATGCGCGAGTCGTGCTGCACGTCCTCACTGGTCCCTGCTGTCTTCTGGGAACTGTGTGTCTCCCAAAAGACAGCTGGCGGAGGACAGAGGAGGGGCCGGACATGGCATAGTTCGCCCCGGAGCCTGCAGCGATCTATGCCCGGAAGTGGGAGAAAATACCTGGATATGACAGGTATCTTCTCCCCCTCCCCCCTGAAATGTGCCAAATGTGACACCGGAGGGGGGGAGGAATCCGAAAAGCGGAAGGCAAAACATTTTTATTTTTTATTTTGGATAGAGTAAGGTACAGTTATAACCCCATCAGTATTTTTTTACATTGGGGAGATTTCCCTTCACTTCCTGTCCCAAACCCAAAACAGAAAGTGAGAAGAAATCTCTCCAAAACTAAGGGATTCTAGTATCAGGACCTGGGTCTGAACTTGCAACCTCTGCAGTGTCGGCCTGTGACTCTTCTTGCTGTGCCACCAGAGATGATAGACAGCTTCCTGCCTGATTCCTTAGACAACCTTACCGTGTGTCTTGTTTTTCTTGAACCTTAAACCCTTTGCTTCTACCATTAACTTCCCGAATTAAGACATGTTTTTGCATTTCCTGTTTGGCAGATTATTGTGCTCTCTACAGGCAATATCTTACTCCTTGCATACCTGCTGTTACCGCTCATTAGCAACCCTTGGCTTGTTCATGGACTAGGCTTCCGCCTGATCCCATCCAGCTACTACTTGTTACTGACCTTTGGCTTATTTTCTTACTACTCTTCTGCTTGATCCCCTTCCTGCTACATCTGCTACCAGACCCCGGCATGTTCACCTCCTGGTCGGGCGATCCTGAGGACCACGACCTGGTACTAACACACAGCAAAACCCATCTTCACTATCAGTAGCTCTGCTGATTATCAGTTAGTGCTTAGACCCTGCACCTTTAGGTGAGCCCGTGTCATCTGCTAGGGGGATCCGCTTGTACATTTCCACCTGAATAACTAAGAACCACTCTACTGCTACAGCCACTGGCCTCCGAGCCTGACCCCAGACTGTGACACCTGGAGCATTCTGTCTTTTCTGTCATAATTGTTTCTTCTTGTCTGTGAGTTTTAATGTACCCTGAGCCACGTATATACATAGCTCAGTGTACATTTACAGGACCCCTGTGTGCCGCGATGACGTGACACCTGTGTGTATTCAGGAGGACAGACAGGCAAACCTGGAAGGAAGACCAGGAGAAGATGGTAGGAGCACTGACAGCGCAGTGCTAGAGGGCAGCATCTAGCAGGTAAGTCTGCCATAATTTACTAATATATGGTGCATACTAGCACATTATGGCTAAAGGATCCTGGGGACCCATTTAATAAAATAAAAATAAAAAATCCCACTTTAACCACTTCAGCCCCGTGCAATTGTCAGTTAAAGTGACGCAGTGCCGAATTGCAAAAAGTGGCCTGGTGACCATTTCGCTGGCCAAAGACCAGGCCACTTTTTGCAATTCGGCACTGCGTCGTTTTAACTGACAATTGCACGGTCGTGCGACGTGGCTCCCAAACAAAATTTACGTCCTTTTTTTCCCCACAAATAGAGCTTTATTTTGGTGGTATTTGATCACCTCTGCGGTTTTTATTTTTTGCGCTATAAACAAAAATAGAGCGACAATTTTTAAACAAATTCAATATTTTTTACTTTTTGCTATAATAAATATCCCCAAAAAATATATGAATTTTTTTTTTCAATTTAGGCCCATACGTATTCTTCTACATATTTTTGGTAAAAAAAATCACCACAAGCATTTATTAATTGGTTTGCGCAAAAGTTATAGCATCTACAAAATAGGGGGTAGTTTTATGGCATTTTGATTAATATTTTTTTCTTTTCTAGTAATGGCAGCATTCTGCGATTTTTATTGTCACTGTGACTTTATGGGGAACCATCGGACACTTTTGACACATTTTTGGGACCATTGTCATTTTTACAGCGATCAGTGCTATAAAAATGCACTGATTACTGTAAAAATGGCACTGGCAGTGAAGAGGTTAACCACTAGGTGGCGCTGAAGGGGTTAAGTCAGTACTAGGGAGTGATTCTTACTGTTAGAGGGCGTGGCTACGTGTGACATGTCATTGATGACCGTTCCCGATCACGGGGAACAGTCATCAGTGACAGTGTCACTAGGCAGAATAGGGGAATGCCTTGTTTACAAAGGCATCCCCCTGTTCTGCCTTTGCCGAACGCAATCGCGGGCCGCCCGGGAACATCGGGTTCCCGGGACCCCCGAGCGCACTCACGAGGCACGCGGCGGCGCCCGCACGCCTGCTGGGCAGCAAATTTAAAGCGCGTACAGGTTTGCCCATTTGCCTGCCCGTGCCATTCTGTCGACGTACATCGTCGTGCGGTGGTCGGCAAGTGGTTAAAGGAATTTTCAGTCCTTCCCATGGAAAAATAAGCCACAGATCTTGCAGGAATGCAGGATTATAATAAGATAAAAAGTTCAGATCAAGAAAAGAGTCTGCAGGTGATGACCATTATCTGCAGCACTGTATTACCAGTCTTCCGCAGCTTGAAACAGTGTCTGTAATGTAACCTACAGTGCATTCGGAAAGTATTCACAGCGCTTCACTTTTTCCACATTTTGTTATGTTAGAGCCTTATTCCAAAATAGATTAAATTCATTATTTTCCTCAAAATTCGACAAACAATACCCCATAATGATAACATGAAAGAAGTTTGTTTGAAATTTATTAAAAATAAAAAAATTAAAAAAATCACATGTACATAAGTATCCTCAGCCTTTGCTCAATATTTTGTTGAAGCTCCTTTGTCACCAATTACAGCCTCAAGTCTTTGTGAGTATGATGCTATAAGCTTGGCATTTTTGGTCAGTTTCTCCCATTCTCCTTTGCAAGACCTCTCAAGCTCCATCAGGTTGGATGGGGAGTGTCGGTGCAGAGCCATTTTCAGATCTCTCCAGAGATGTTCAATCGGGTTCCAGTCTGGGCTCTGGCCGGGCCACTTAAGGCCATTCACAGAGTTGTTCCATAGCCACTCCTGTTATCTTGGCTGTGTGCTTAGGGTTGTTGTCCTGTTGGAAGACGAACCTTTGCCACAGTCTGTGGTCAAGAGTGCTCTGGATCAGGTTTTCATCAAGGATGTCTCTGTACATTACTGCATTCATCTTTCCCTTGATCCTGACAAGTCTCCCAGTTCCTGCCGCTGAAAAACACCCCCACAGCATGATGCTGCCATCACCATGCTTCACTGTAGGGATGTTATTTGCCAAGTAATGAGCGGTGCCTGGTTTCCTCCAGACATGGCACTTGCCATTCAGGCCAAAGAGTTTAATCTTTATTTCATCAGACCAGAGGATTTTTTTTTCTCATGGTCAGAGTCTTTCAGGTGCCTTTGGCAAACAGCAGGCAGGCTGTCATGTGCCTTCAACTGAGGAGTGGCATCCGTCTGGCCACTCTGCCATACAGGCCTGATTGGTGGAGTGCTGCAGAGATGGTTGTTCTTCTGGAAGGTCCTCCTCTCTCCACAGAGAAATGCTGGAGCTCCATTAGAGTGACCATCGGGTTCTTGGTCACCTCCCTGACTAAGGCCCTTCTCCCCAGATCGCTCAGTTTGGCCAGACGGCCTGCTCTAGGTGGTTTCAAACTTCTTCCATTTATGGATGATGGAGGCCACTGGGCTCATTGGGACCTTCAGTGCTGCAGACATTTTTCTGTACCCTTCCCCAGATCTGTACCTCGATACAATCCTGTCTCGGAGGTCTACAGACAAGTCCTTGGACTTCATGACTTGGTTTGTGCTCTGACATGCATTGCTAACTGTGGAGAGGGAGGGGCATGCACAACAGGTTGAAACTTTCAGTATAAGCAAAGTAAGCATATCCCCTTTAGGGCTTTCGTAGTGCATTGCAGTAATGACCATGTTTCCGCATTATGTGCATTAGTGCATTATGGTACTAGGGATGAGCTTCGAGTTCGAGTCAAACTCATGTTCGACTCGAACATTGCCTAAACAATTTTGGTGTTCGCGGCAAATTCGAAAAGTCTATGGGAGAAATCTAAAGTGCTAATTTTAAAGGCCTATGTCATTGGCTGAGCGGACCTGATGGGGAACTTTAGAAGGGGCGGGTCTATTAATTTAATACACTGTGGAGGAAGTTCCCCATCAGGTCCGCTCAGGCTCAGCCAATGACGTTTCGTGTGGACAGCGCTAGACATCGGATCACCGCGGGACACTGGATTTCATCGCTGGAATGTTTTTTTTTTTAAATTTTTTAATGAAGGCCTTTCCCAACGGTCTCTGTGTTTTTTTTACAATTTGTTACACTTTCTTTGTGAAATGGTAGGGGTACAATGTACCCCATTACCAATTCACATAGGGGGGCGGGATCTGGGGGTCCCCTTTGTTAAAGGGGTCTTCCAGATTCCGATAAGCCCCCCACCCACAGACCCCCACAACCACCGGGCAAGGGTTGTGGGGATGAGGCCCTTGTCTCCATCAACATGGGGACATTCTCCCCATGTTGAGGGCATGTGGCCTGGTACGGTTCAGGAGGGGGGGGCGCTCTCTCGTTCCCCCTCTTTTCTTGCAGCCTACCAGGTTATGTGCTCGAATAAAGGGTCTGGTATGGATTTTGGAGGAAACTCCACGCCATTTTTTTTTTAAATTTGGGGTGGAGTTCCTCTTAAAATCCATACCAGACCTGAAGGGCCTGGTATGGATATTCGGGGGGAACCCCACGCATTTTTTTTTCAATTTGTGGCAGGGTTCACCTTAATATCCATACCAGACCTGAAGGGCCTGGTAATTGAATTTGGGGGGACCCATTTTTATCAATGACTTTTCTATGTATTGCCGGGAGCCGACAATTCATTATAGCCGGGAATGAGTTTTTAATGACTTTTTTTCCTTCAGAAATGACACTTTGTGCAGGGACAGTTCTAAGCACAGGAAACAAGCGCGACTTTACTATATACACACACCCTAGGAACGAAATTTAAAGGAATATTTCACTTTTATTGTTTCACTTTAAGCATTATTAAAATCACTGCTCCCGAAAAAACGTCTGTTTTTAAAACTTTTTTTGCATTGATACATGTCCCCTGGGGCAGGACCTGGGTCCCCAAACACTTATTATGACAATAACTTGCATATAAGCCTTTAAAATTAGCACTTTTGATTTCAAACGTTCGAGTCCATTGTATTTAATAGGGTTCTAAAGTTTGCGCAAACTTTCTGTCTGTTCGCAGGTTCTGGTGCGAACCGAACAGGGGGGTGTTCGGCTCATCCCTATATGGTGCCATTAATGGTACCCTTGAGCATTAAGGCAACACAGCTCCAACACAAAAGCATTGCAGCACACTGCAATGCATGTTAACGCACTACTGTGCATTGTGGTGTGCTGCATTGCCAAAAATAGTGTAATTCTATGGTGCAAGTTTTGTTGGACTGCTCACCTATTTATTTAAAAGGGAGACAGACCCTAATGCAACACACAATGTGCGGGAAAAAAAACATGCTTTAATACAACACACCAGGACACCAAGGCGTAAATCAGGCAACATCTCAAATGCCCTAAATATACAAATATTAAAACCCCAAATTATAGTCCTCTGTCTGTTTCTGCCATGTAGACCCCAATGAAATGTGTTGTCATGCAGTAAATCAGTAAGCAGTAAATGTTATGCAGAGGTAATATGCATTATCAGTGAACATCTGACAGGAACATGCATGGCTTTATGAGATATCAAAGAACATAAAAAGGCAACAAAGTACAGCTAAAACTTCACCATCTATCTCTCTGTACATGAACCCTAGGGTCATAAGCTCAACGTTGTCACGCTGTAGCCGTTATATCAAAAGCTTTCTTACCAAAGTATTGTCATGTTTTTAGATAAGCATCGGGTTTATTTTCTACCCACAAATGTATTCAGTTCTTTATTATCTGTAATGTTTATGAAGGTCAAGGGAAGAACATATTCCCACATTCATCTGATGGGTTTGAAAGGCTATTGTTTATTATTACAAAAATAAACCATAAATGAAGGGTAAATAACTTGTGCTTATGTGTAAAATTTTGTGGCTATCAATAAAAATGAAAATTAACTCCTAAGGGCCCACTTGCATGCTATACTGCAGGGCAAGGCACTGTTTTGTGTCTATGCATTGACATTTATTTAAATGGCACCCCAAAGGTCATACATAAAATGTCCTGCACTGCAACATGATGGGTGTTGTGGTGCACTGTGGGGGAAAAAAAATCAGAGCCAAAGTCATTTCTGCTAGCTTGAGGCTCATTCACAATGCATTTTGAAATAGCACTTCAATTACCAGCACACCCCTCTTGTCATCTGCTTAGACAACTAAGCGGTCATGCCATGAAGGTGGCAAGATAACCAAACTATGCACACTGAACACTATTACTGGTGAGGGCCATAGCCAACTGCAAAACATAAAAAACAAGGATTTATGGCAAAGCCTCTTACAACTGCTACATTTTGCCCCTACCTTTCCTCAAAGGACCACACAGTCCCAATCCCTTTTTCCTCCATTCCTATTGTTCCCCAGTCACTGTGAAGCTCTGATTTTTATTTAAAGCTTATCTAAACACCAAACCAAAAATGTAATATATTTCAGCTACCAATCCTTAGTTTTAACCGATGACTGCTAAAGTTTGTGTTTACTGTACATACATTCACATTGCAGGCAACCTCATTCTAGACTTTCTGTTTTTTATTCCAACTTGATGGCATGTACATAAAATCAATAAAATCATTGTATGCTTTGCAGTATGCAATGTGTAATGGCATATTACTTACAGTTGCATAAAAACGTATGTGAACCCTTTTGGAATGATATGGATTTCTGCACAAATTGGTCATAAAATGTGATCTGATCTTCATCTAAGTCACAACAATAGACAATCACAGTCTGCTTTAAAAACTAATAACACACGAAGAATTAAATGTTACCATGTTTTTATTGAACACACCATGTAAACATTCACAGTGCAGGTGGAAAATGTATGTGAACCCCTAGACTAATGAGATCTCCAAGAGCTAATTGGAGTGAGGTGTCAGCCAACTGGAGTCCAATCAATGAGATGAGATTGGAGGTGTTGGTTACAGCTGCCCTGCCCTATAAAAAACACACACCAGTTCTGGGTTTGCTTTTCACAAGTAGCATTGCCTGATGTGAATGATGCCTCACACAAAATAGCTCTCAGAAGACCTACGATTAAGAATTGTTGACTTGCATAAAGCTGGAAAGGGTTATAAAAGTATCTCCAAAAGCCTTGCTGTTCATCAGTCCACGGTAAGACAAATTGTCTATAAATGGAGAAAGTTCAGCACTGCTGCTACCCTCCCTAGGAGTGGGCGTCCTGTAAAGATGACTGCAAGAACACAGCGCAGACTGCTCAATGAGGTGAAGAAGAATCATATAGTGTAAGCTAAAGACTTACAAAAGTCTCTGGCATATGCTAACATCTCTGTTAGCGAATCTACGATACGTAAAACACTAAACAAGAATGGATTTCATGGGAGGATACCACAGAGGAAGCCACTGCTGTCCAAAAGAAATATTGCTGCACGTTTACAGTTTGCACAAGAGCACCTGGATGTCCCACAGCAGTACTGGAAAAATATTCTGTGGACAGATGAAACCAAAGTTGAGTTGTTTGGAAGAAACATACAACACTATGTGTGGAGAAAAAGAGGCACAGAACACCAACATCAAAACCTCATCCCAACTGTGAAGTATGGTGGTGGGGGCATCATGGTTTGGGGCTGCTTTGCTGCGTCAGGGCCTGGACGGATTGCTATCATCGAAGGAAAAATTAATTCCCAAGTTTATTAAGACATTTTGCAGGAGAACTTAAGGCCATCTGTCCACCAGCTGAAGCTCAACAGAAGATGGGTGTTGCAACAGGACAACGACCCAAAGCATAGAAGTAAATCAACAACAGAATGGCTTAAACAGAAGAAAATACACCTTCTGGAGTGGCCCAGTCAGAGTCCTGACTTCAACCCGATTGAGATGCTGTGGCATGACCTCAAGAAAATGATTCACACCAGACATCCCAAGAATATTGCTGAACTGAAACAGTTCTGTAAAGAGGAATGGTCAAGAATTACTCCTGATCGTTGTGCACTCTGATCTGCAACTACAGGAAACGTTTGGTTGAAGTTATTGCTGCCAAAGGAGGTTCAACCAGTTATTAAATCCAAGGGTTCACATACTTTTTCCACCTGCACTGTGAATGTTTACATGGTGTGTTCAATAAAAACATGGTAACATTTAATTCTTTGTGTGTTATTAGTTTAAGCAGACTGTGATTGTCTATTGTTGTGACATAGATGAAGATCAGATCACATTTTATGACCAATTTGTGCAGAAATCCACATCATTCCAAAAGGGTTCACATATTTTTTTTGCAACTGTATTTTTGTAAATGCCATCTGTCAAGTAAAGTCTGCATTGATGTTAGGTGGATAGTCTAATGGATGAACAGTTAACCCTTTTTGTGACTGTACACCTGTAAACTTCAATTTAGGATCACCCAAGCTTACGATCCTGAACATGGGACTCTCAAACTTCTGGATATTTGGGGAGCACAAACTCCAGGACCACCCATTGGCCTACCGGTTAGCCAAAGTTTCTGAACAGATATCCACAATCCCGACTCACATAGGGCTACATTAATGGGCATCACGTCCCACGCTTTCATCCCCTATGAACATAGACAGCCACTAGCCTGACAGTCAAACAAAACTACACCACTACTACACATGCCAACTCCAAGTCTGCCTTATGCAGGAACTTCCATTGAGAACATTTCAAAGAATATGGATATCCAAACCATCAGGTTATGAATTGAATTGCTTTTTACTTAAAAAATCTAAAGTTTAGGCTTCATTCCAGTTTTCAACAATAATTCTTTTAGCAGACTTCCATTTGAATAAGAACTTGAACAAAAACTCTTTTCTCTTTTAAGGATGGATTGGAGGCTTGGTTTCTCTATTTAGGGGTTACAGGTAAGCTGTCTTACCCTGGTAGCTCTAGTTTGCAAATCCATCAATCATATAACCACGATGAGGACCTTTTTTAAAAACACAAATTATTGTTATATTACATATAATCAGGAATGCTATTGAAGAAAATTGATTAATAAAAATGTAATAAAAAATATTAAAATAATTGAAAAATCATTTGAAAATTTAGTATTAACAGACAAATTAATAATTGATAAAAACTCTATTAGGTGAGGTAACCAAGTATTAAATACAAATAATAATGTTACTAGTAAAAGCAGTAATGATAATAATAATAATAATAATAATAATAACAATAATAATAATGCCTTACCCATATGTATCCAAAGTTCCACATAATTAATAATGAAAAATCAATTGGGTTACCTATTGGTACATAATATGAACTGAGCTATGAAAAGATAATAGCTATGACAGTGTCCTACTCCTAACAATAAAGGTGCTGCTAGAAAGAAGGGGAGGGGAAAAAAGAGGATGTATTGCTATGCATCAGCAATACTAATAGACCACAGGACTGGCGCACATACCACCTCTCGTGAGTGACCATCCTCACACCACAGCATCGGTCTCCAGAGCCTCATTCAACCCTCTAGGTGTGAGGGTGTCCAGAGGATGGATCCAGTAGGCCTCTCTATTGCAGACCCTTCTGTACCTTTCTACCAACATCCACATCTCCTGAAATTACCTCTATTCCAAACTCCCTAAGATCATCAGGATTTTTGTTATGATTGTCTCTGAAGTGATGGTTGTCTCTGAATGTTTCTCCTAGCCTTTCAAGATGTTTCTCTTATGTTTCCCAAAGTGAACCCTGAGTGTGCGTATGATACGGCCAACCTACAAGAGGCCATACGGGCAGAGATGACTATAGATGACATACTGTAATGCACAATTATTGTTTCCTATGCCACATGAATATGCATGTGCCACAGTTGGCTATCCCACATCTAAAACTTCCTCTTTGATCAAAAAAAAGGAGATCCACGTGGAACTCAGGTTCATCTTCTTTGGGGGGTTTGACCCTACTAGGGGCAATATAGCCCCTGAGGTCCCTGGGCTTCCTGAAGACTATGTTGGGTTTATCTGAAATTATACCAGAAAGAAGGGGATCCTGTTTCAGGACATTCCAATATCTTGAAAAAATAAACTTTTTATTTCAAAGGCTTTGTTGCTATACGTGGTACTAAATGAGACTATACTAGAATCATCATTACACTTGAAATTGTGTGAAAGCTTGTTTGGCTCCTCAAAATACCTGCTTCTATACTTGTTATAGGCCTCATTAATGAGATCTCTGTGGCATCCTTTTACTAGAAATTTCTGCTTCAGGACCAAACTCTGCTTGTCAAAGTCCTCCACTTTGGTACTAGTCCATTTGAGCCTAAAAAAACTGCCCAAAAGAAACATTTTGAATCCACATGGGGTGTTGGTGACTTCAGGCATGCAGGTAGGAGTTCCCTGCAAAGGGCTTAAAGTGTGTCTTCGAGACAATCTTCCAATTAGTGTCAAAACCTAATTTGAGATTAAGATAGACCAACTTTTTATTGTCCACTATATACAGTCATAGCCAAAATTGTGTGCACCCCAGAGAGATTAGCTACAGTGCCATGGGTTGCAAACTTCTTGATAATGTTGCGCACTGTGGACAAAGGCAAATAATCTAGATCTCTGGAGATAGACTTGTAACCTTGAGATTGTTGATATTTTTCCACAATTTTTGTTCTCAAGTCCTCAGACAGTTCTATTCTCCTCTTTCTGTTGTCCATGCTTAGTGTGGCACACACAGACACACAATGCAAAGACTAAGTGAACTTTTCTCCTTTTTATCTGCTTTCAGGTATGATTTTTATATTGCCCACACCTGTTACTTGCCCCAGGTGAGTTTAAAGGAGAATTACATGCTTGAAACAATCTTATTTATCCACAATTTTTAAAGGGTGGCAAGAATTTTAATCAGCCCATTTCTTTTTCGTACATCACGGGACACAGAGCGACTTAGTCATTACTAATGGGTTATATAGTTTACCTTCAGGTGTTGGCACTGGCCAATTCCAAACCGGAAGTACCCTCCCCTATATAAGCCCCTCCCACCCGGGAGCACCTCAGTTTTTTGCCAGTGTCTAAGGTGTTGGCCAAAGAGTAACATGTGTTTTCACTGGGCTTGCGTACAGGTTCTTTTGGGCCTTAGTAAGCTGTTCCGGATCCCACCAAAAAAAGCTTCATAGCTAAACGGTCGGTACCCGGGCCTTGCAGCAGAAGAGCAAGGTTTTGCCTGTAATGCTTCTCTTAGGAGGGCTGGACCCTGGGATCCAGAGCTCTGGTCATACCCACGACCAAGACGCTGTCTGTGCAGGGTGCTATACAGGTCCAGGGGAGTGGAATCCTTGGGAACCCGGTCCCTGAAGGTTTAATTACAATGCCTGCCGTGATAGGTGAAGTTTGGACTTTTGTGGACCAAACAAAGTCCTGCGGCGGGGATCAGGTAAGTGGGGGCCCTCAGGAACTTGGTTCTATTGGGGGACCCCCAAGCCTAATTTGTCTTTCTGTCTGTTACCTAACGGTATTCCCGCTAAATATCTGTGTTTGCCTATAACTACTGAAAATGTAAAATTTTAATAGTAGTCAAGAAAAAAAAAAAAAACAGGGACCGCGGTACCTGTGTTAAACCACTAGAGGCCGCTGTAGTCCATTTTTCTTGTAAATGTGGATCTTTGGTTTTCTCAACTCAAAAGATCCAGGCAGCTGGTAAGTTTCTCTGAGGGAATCCACTTCCTCTGCCCTGTTGCTGCGTTCATCCACCGCACAGGCCCTCCGGCAAAAAGGGCCCTGGCTCCTAGTCCTCTGTTGGTTTTCGAAAAGGGCGCCATTGGCGCACGGGCGCGCGCGCGGGCGCGTGCACGCGCCTCCTATGAAAAAAAAGGGGCGGGGCGGGTGGATGACGCTCGATGCGCGCCGCGGCGCTTCTGCGCATGTGCGGGCGTCCCAGCATGGTTAAAAGACACAGTACAAGTGTCAGCTGCATGCAAACAGAGCTAGCAACAAACAGTGGCACACAGAGGCGGTTGATGCAGGCATCCCCATAGAAAGGCACTTTAGTGGACACCAGCTGGTATATAGCAGCACCTGTGTTAGACTATTACCAGCAAAAATTGGTGTATGACGACGGGAATACCTCAGCTTTGTGCTTAAAGGATATGTCGTCCAGACGCTCCGGAAATAAATCTTCCAGGAAGCCAAAGGGGTCTCCATCGGGCTCTGAGGATATTGGGCATGCTTGCACTGCACCAATCTCCCCTGAGAATGCAGAGGTCAGTAGCCGTAGAAACCCCGCAGGAATGTCTGGTGCTGCGGCTGTCCCCAGTCCACCTGCTCCTGTATATATAACAGAGGAGGTTTTATCCTCAACTCTGGGAGGATTGGAAGAGAGATTAACAGCATTGATCGCTGCTTCCCTGTCACAGGAAAAGCGCGTCCGATCTCCGTCTCCTCCTTCAGAGTGCCTGTTAGTGGAGGAACAGCCCCACACAGAGATCGACCTACCTGAAGGGGATCAGGATGAGGTTGATTCACTTATAGAGGAATCAACAGTGGAAGAACCTTTCTCAGCTTCTCAGGCTGAAAGATTATGGGTTCAGTCTCTGACTAACATGGTCCGATCAGCATTTAAAATGCCTCTGGCGGAACCACCATCCACTACGGTTTCCTCGCTGGGGTCGCTAAAAGCTCCCCAGGCGGTCTGTTCCTTCCCAATCCACCCTTTATTAGAAGGGCTTATTTACCAGGATTGGGAGCATCCTGATAAAATATTTGCTCCCCCCAAGAGATTTCCGGTGATCTATCCCATGGAGGATAAGTTCATAAGAAAATGGAGGGTCCCTATAGTGGACGCAGCCATCTCTTCTGTTAACAAATCACTGACATGTCCAGTAGATAATGTTCCAATGTTCAAAGACCCAATAGATAAAAAATTGGAGTCTTTACTAAAATCTGCTTTCTCTACAGCAAGTATGGTGACACAACCTGCGGTAGCAGCGATTGGAGTCTGCCAAGCAGTGAAAGATCAGTTGAAACAAGTCTTAAGGGACTTACCAGATCAGCAGGCTCATGCCCTAGCTGACCTGCCTAGAGCCTTGTGTTTTGCGGTGGACGCCATAAAGGATACAATCCAACAGGCCTCCCGCTTTACGCTGTCTATAGTACATATGCGTAGGCTTTTGTGGCTCAAAAACTGGTCTGCTGAAGCTCCCTGTAAAAGACTGCTGGTTAGCTTCCCATTTCATGGAGAACGCTTATTTGGAGAAGATCTGGACAAATATATCCAGAAAATTTCTGCCGGTAAAAGTTCACTCTTACCGGTTAAGAACAAGGGTAGAAGTCCTTCTTTTAAGAGGCCTACCTCTCCAGTCCCGGGCACATCGGCTGTGAAGCAGTTCCGACGGCCTCCGCGGTCAAATTCAGGGGGCAGAAATCAGGGACAATCACAGGGTAACAAGAAGCCCTGGATCAAGAGAGGTACAAAACCTCCCCCTAAGGCATGAAGTATTACCCCCGCTCAATCGGGTGGGGGGAAGACTTCAGTTGTTCACAGAGACCTGGCGGGACACCATCAGAGACAGATGGGTGCTCTCCGCAGTAAGTCTGGGATACAAGCTGGAGTTAAAAGGCACTCCTCCTGCCCAATTTATGAGGTCAAACGTGCCAAGAGATCCCCAAAAGAGAGGATCCCTCCTTCTGGCACTAGAACAACTATTGCTCCAAGGGGTAATCATGAAGGTTCCCCTGGAAGAAAGCGGATTCGGGTTTTACTCGAACCTTTTCACAGTCCCCAAACCAAATGGGGACGTGAGGCCCATATTAAATCTAAAAGGGCTAAACAAGTTCCTAAATATCAGGACCTTTCGGATGGAGTCGATCCGATCAGTGGCCACCGCCCTACAAGGGCAGGAATGGCTAGCCTCGATCGACATAAGGGATGCTTATCTGCATATTCCCATCTTTCCGGCCCATCAGAAATTTCTACGCTTTGCAGTAGAAGGGCGCCATTTTCAGTTCAGAGCCTTACCTTTCGGTCTGGCCACAGCACCACGAGTGTTCACAAAAATTCTGGCCCCATTATTGGCCAATCTAAGAACACAGGGTGTAACGATAATGGCATATCTAGACGACCTGCTACTAATAGACCACTCAGTGGAAAAGCTGGAAGTAGCTATTCACAAGACAATCGAGTATCTGGAATATCACGGTTGGATTATCAACCGGGACAAGTCAGCTCTAAGACCAGTCAAAAGTCTGGAATACTTAGGGCTAAGGCTGGATTCAAATCAGAGAAAGATTTTCTTACCTCCAGAGAAGGTGTCGTCTTTAAGAAATTTGACCCACTTAGTGGGTACAAAAAGAAAACCATCCATACGTCTCTGCATGAGGCTGCTGGGAAAGATGGTGGCTTCATTCGAAGCGGTACCCTACGGTCAATTCCATTCAAGGAATTTGCAAAGGGCCATACTGTCAGCCTGGAACAAAAAAGTTCAGGCTTTAGACTTACCAATGTCCCTGTCCCCTTCCGTTCGCAAGAGCCTCCATTGGTGGTTGGTGCCCCAGAATCTGGAAAGAGGGAAACCCTTCAGTCCGGTTTCTTGGAAGGTGGTCACTACAGATGCCAGCCTCATCGGCTGGGGGGCAGTGCTGGAGCAATGGTCTCTCCAGGGCAGGTGGTCAGAAGCAGAAAAGGCCCTGCCCATCAATCTCTTAGAGATACGAGCAGCCCGGTATGCCCTAGTAGCATGGACATCCAAACTCCAGGGGTCCCCTGTCAGAATTCAATCAGACAATGCCACGGCAGTGGCATATATCAATCATCAGGGTGGCACCAAAAGTCGTGCAGCCCAGAAGGAAGCAAATTGCATCCTGGAGTGGGCAGAAAGATATGTCCCAGCCATATCTGCGGTTTTCATCCCAGGAGTGGAAAATTGGAGAGCGGACTTTCTAAGTCGCCAACAATTATGCCCGGGGGAATGGTCTCTTCACCCCGAGGTTTTCCAGGCAATATGCCAGCGGTGGGGAACACCGGATGTAGATCTGCTAGCATCCAGATTCAACGCAAAGGTGGACAGGTTTGTGTCTCGCACAAGGGATCCCCTAGCTTGCGGCTCGGATGCCCTAGTGTTCCCTTGGGATCGGTTCAAGCTGATATATGCATTCCCACCGCCACAATTGTTACCGCGATTACTCCGCAGAATCAGGGTAGAAAAGAAACCAGTGATTCTGGTGGCTCCAGCGTGGCCCCGAAGGGCATGGTACGCGGAGATGGTAAAAATGTCAGTGAGGAGTCCTTGGACCCTCCCACTTCGTCCGGACCTGCTTTCGCAGGGACCGATATACCACCCTTCCTTACCAGCCCTAGGTTTGACGGCCTGGCTATTGAAGCCCACATTCTGAAAAAGAGAGGGCTCTCTAATTCTGTGGTATCTACCATGATCAATGCCAGGAAACCGGTATCCAGGCAGATCTATTATAGGATCTGGAAAGCGTACATTACGTGGTGTGAGACCAAGAAATGGCATCCACGTAAGTACATGATAGGGAGGATTCTGGACTTCCTACAGTGGGCTGTAGATAGGAAACTGGCCTTGAGTACTATCAAGGGTCAGATTTCGGCCTTGTCAATATTTTTTCAAAGGCCCTTGGCTTCGCATTCACTAGTCAAAGCCTTTATACAAGGAGTGATGCGTATTAGCCCTCCGGTTAGTATTCCCATATGTCCTTGGGACTTAAACCTGGTTCTGTCGGTTCTACAGAAACAACCGTTTGAACCATTACAACACATTTCCTTGGTTCTTCTCACCAGGAAATTGGTTTTCTTAGTAGCCATTTGTTCGGCTAAAAGAGTGTCGGAATTAGCAGCTATGTCCTGTAAGGAGCCATATCTGGTTGTCCATAAGGACAGAGTAGTATTACGTCCTCATCCAGCCTTTCTTCCTAAGGTGGTATCGAGGTTTCATTTGAACCAAGATGTGGTTCTTCCTTCTTTTTTCCCCAAACCTAGCTCAGTAGAGGAAAAGTTATTACATTCTTTGGATGTGGTAAGAGCAGTTAAAGCTTATCTAAAAGCCACTGCTCAGATTCGCAGAACGGATTCTTTGTTTGTTCTGCCGGAAGGCCCCAGAAGGGGTCAGGCAGCATCAAAATCTACTTTAGCCAAGTGGATTCGACAGGTCATAATACAAGCCTATGGCTTGAGAAAGAGACCGCCTCCGTTCAAAGTTAGGGCGCACTCCACAAGAGCGGTTGGAACTTCATGGGCAGTGCATCACCAGGCCTCCCTGGCTCAAGTATGTAAGGCCGCAACATGGTCTTCGGTACACACGTTTACTAGATTCTATCAGGTAGACGTTAGAAGTCAGGAGGATGTCGCCTTTGGGCGCAGTGTGTTGCAGGCCGCAAAAGATCCTCATGCCTGATGGCGCCCAGCTTATGTACCCCCCCCTCATTTGGCATTGCTTTGGGACGTCCCATTAGTAATGACTAAGTCGCTCTGTGTCCCGTGATGTACGAAAAAGAAAAAGGGATTTTTATAACAGCTTACCTGTAAAATCCTTTTCTTGGAGTACATCACGGGACACAGAGCTCCCACCCCTCTTTTTGGGACACTTATTGCTTGGCTACAAAACTGAGGTGCTCCCGGGTGGGAGGGGCTTATATAGGGGAGGGTACTTCCGGTTTGGAATTGGCCAGTGCCAACACCTGAAGGTAAACTATATAACCCATTAGTAATGACTAAGTCGCTCTGTGTCCCGTGATGTACTCCAAGAAAAGGATTTTACAGGTAAGCTGTTATAAAAATCCCTTTTTTTGGAGTTTTGTGTGACATTATGTCCAATTTGCTTTTTTTCCTCCCTTTTTTTGTTTTGTTCCAAAACACACAAAATGGAATAAATATGTGTATAGCAAAACATGTGTTACTGCAATACTTTTCTGTGAGAAATACTTGATTTTCTGAAAAAATTTCTGGGGTGCTAACAGTTTCGGCTATGACTGTATGTGAATTTCAGGTTAAATGAATTTCCCTAAAAATGACCTATGAACTGTTCCCCGATGGAATCAGAACCATTCCAAATGATTAGAAAATCATCAATATATCAGGTATAAATTACCAGGTTTGCTCCAAAGGGATTATAGAGATGCTCAAAAAACCCGATTTAGAAGTTGGCATAACTCGGGGCAAACATGGCCTCAATGACTGTGCCCTTAATTTGTCTGTAGAATTCTCCCAGAAACGCAAAATAATTGTGGGTCTAGGTGAATTTAATTCAGCAGACAATGAAAGATGTTTGGGCTGGCCTGGATCGAGGTTACTGTCCAGTTCTAAGAAGAATTGTAAGGTCTTTACGCCATATTCATGCTTTATGAACATGTATAAGGGGGCAACATCCAAGAACACCAATTTGTACCCAGTTTGCCATTGATAATTGGATAAGATGTCCAGCATATGGCCCGAATCCCTTACATATGAGCATAATGGGACAACTAATTCCTGCAGGAAGCGGTCTATATATTACCCAAGGTTGCCACTAAGGCTATCTATATATCTATCTATGGGCCTTTCTGGGGGGGGGGTTGTACCATTTTTGTGAACCCTAAGGATATGGTAGAAGTGAGGGGTGGGAGAGAATAGCATAAACACAAAGTGCCATTCCTGTTTGTCAGTATTTTACTCTCTAGGGTCTGATCCAACAATTTCTTAAGTGTCTGTCTAAAGGACACACTAGGATTTCCCTTTAGTTTTTCATAAGATTCATGATATCACAACAGCCTCCTTGCCCCTGCCAGATATGCTTCCCTTAAACGCGGTAGATGGTGAGTCTCGGTGATGCCAGGGTCATGTTGATACATAACCTTACAATGGTTAGCCGTCACTTGGATCTGTTTTTTCAGCTGTACTAGCCTTTGTTTTTTTGTGAATATGCACTCATTACTTTCCTTTTCTAGAATAAAGTTTAATCTGGTAATGCACTAGGCTTTTGCCTCCCTTTGTTCTCTTTGTACGTACCTTTTACATATCACTTACTATTATAAGTAAACCAACTGTTTCTGTAACTGAGACCCAAGACTACTGAACGGGCTAGGGTTGGACCAAATGAAGTGGCAATTATTTGCTTACCTAAAGTAATCACTGCATTTAACGCTCACTCAAACCTGCCAGATAGCATAGGGCTGGTCATAGATTATGCAAATGATTTGATTCTCCCATCAACACAATCAGTGTTGATGGAGGAACCCCACCCATGGAACTATTGCATTCTGAGAGCGGGAGATTTTCGCACCATCAGAATACAATGATTGCACAAAAAGAAACAGACAGACTGGTTGATCAATAGATTGACTTCGTACAACCAGCCTGCTCATAGATGGAACGAAATTTGGCCTGTTCCTGCTGAACCGGTGGAATTTCCATCCATCTATGGCCAGCTTAAGGAAGATAAGGCTATAGATCTACCAGAATGAGCACTCCACCATTTAAGGTTTGTGGAGGTTTAAATAATACACTTCAAGAAACTCAGGGCACGTTCTGTATCCACAGTCTTTCGGTTATATTTTCCAAATGGCACATTTCACTCTCAGCCACAAGAAAACCGTATCAATAAAATACAGCATAATATAACTTGTAAAAAAAATGTATTTATAAACCTGCAATTCAAAATGATCATCTTGCTGAATGCAGGAATCTAAATCACTTCACGAAGTTAATAACCACTAGTATTAACACCTGCCGGGTAAACTACCAGACAATTACCGTTAAAAATCAATATACATTCAGTGGTAAAAATAGATTTTTCTTTCACAGGTTGTATACAAGAAACACCAATACTTTCTTCCTGATAGCTAAACCAAAAGATAGAGTAGCCAATATATATATATATATATATATATATATATATATACCGAGGTTTTGCTTAAGATTGAGAGTTTTCCAAGTGCTCGATCCACCCAGCAGAATGTGTTTTGGGGCTTTTTTGCCCAGCTGTATTCATCCAAATGTCAAACAACCAGTGTTCTGTTCATGCAGGATATTTTTAGCAGAACAATGATCACAAATGTATTTTAGCCTTGTGGCTGTACAGCTCTGTCTATTGTTCCTCAGTCTTAGCCTCTCTTCTTAACTGGTTCCATCAGTCACCAGCTTGGACCTGTTGTCTCAGATAGTCGCTTAGCTCAGACATAGCGGCCTGTTCTATTGGGGCCTACCTGTTTCCTTCACAGTCCCCAAATCTTTTCTCTTCTTGGGTTTAGATGTTCTTTAACCGTTCTAATGCCCCGTACACACGACCGGTTTTCCTGTTGGAAAAACTCTGATAAGAGCTTTTGGTCGGGTATCCCGAACGTGTGTATGCTCCATCAGACTTTTTCTAACAGGAAAACTGCTGGAAAAAAAAAAAAGAGAGCAGGATCTCTTTTTTCCTGTCAGGAAAAAATCCTAACAGAAAAACCTGTATGCTTTTCTGACGGGAAAAAAACACACGCATGCTCGGAAACAATTTGACGCATGCTCGGAAGCATAAAATTCATTTTGTTGGCTCGTCGTTGTCTTTTACGTCACCGCGTTCTTGGCAGTCAAAAGTTCACCAGACTTTTGTGTGACCGTGTGTATGAAAGGCAGGCTTGAGAGGAATTCTGTCGGGAAAACCATAGTTTTTTTTTTTCCGACGGGAAAACCGTTTGTGTGTACGGGGCATTACTCTATCCAAAACAAAAAAGTTTTGTCTTTCAATGCACTTTATTGGCTGAACTTGATTGACTTGTGTCTTTTTGCTATCTCAAGAACTATGTAACTTTAAAGCAGAATTTCACTCAAAAAATAAGTACCACTCATTGTTTCCTTCCCTCCCCCCAGGCTGTAACAAAGTTACAGGTTTTTTGGAGGAGGGGGGAAGTGAGTACCATTTCTTGTCAGCATTCGCTCCCTCTTTCTCAATGCTTCCCCAGGCAAGAAGGACGTTGCCTGTCCCAACCTCTCATTCCCACCCGCAGCCTCCTGGAACATGTCACAAGTTCCAGGAGGCTGCAGGACCAGTCTCCTCCCCACACTACGCAATCTTTGGCATGCGCAGTGGGAAGCTGGCTGTGATTCATCAGGAAGTCCCAACCACCACCCGAATTCAAGATGGTGGTGCCAAGGACCTGCAGTGGTGAGAAGAATTAGCTGTGGGAAGACAGCGCTGGGCTCCATAGACTGGCAAGTCCCTGATTTTTAACCTCCCTGGCGGTATGATTCTGTCTGGAATTACGTACCAAAAGCGGTACAATTATTTTGCATGGAAATTTGGTGTTATGTATTGTGGGCCTGCAATTCTTAGTAATTACTTACTTAAACCTGACCAAACAAGACTCTAGTAGACATCCCAGATGTTATAAATTTGAAACACAAAATCATGAATTATAATCTAATAAATAATATAATTTTATTCAATAATGTAATAGAAAATAATGAAATTTGTCAAACAAAGAAAATTCAATAAACATCCTGAGTGTGATAAGTTTTAAAGCATGGAACTAAACAAAGTCCAACGTCACAATCTGGACAATGGTATCTTGTTTCTTTTCGGACTTTCTTTCTATTGCCATCTCTCTTGGAACAGCAAACCACGCACATCCTGGTAGGTGCTTCCTTTTTTGCGGTTGGCGGTATGTAGTCCAAAAAGTGACGAGCAGTCAAGCATTCTGGGTTGACAACGCCAACAGCACAAGTCGTCCGGGTCTGTTAGCAGCTACTGATGGCGTCTGGTGGTTGACAAAAATCTGCTCAGCCACCTTCCAGATAAAGTCAGAATGAACAAGAGGCATGTCACTCTTTACTTTGTACAGGATATATGCATTCCAAAGGCATTGTTCAAGAAGATGATTGAAAATCATCTTATAGTATTTTTTTTGCTGTTTGCGCATAGCCGGGTAAAATGTTATTGCCTGATCGGCTCTGTCGACACCTCCCATTGTATTATTATAGTCCATCACGACTTGCGGCTTCAGCAGATCTTTCCCACCTTTTTTGTGGACCATGGCAGTGGAGGTATTGTGCACAGTACTCATGAGACACACGTCCTTCTTGTCTCGCCATCGCATTGCCATCATCTTACCCTTCTGAAAGGCAACCATTTCTCCGGTTTTTAGTTTTTTCTTGGCAAACATAGATGGCATGTCACGTCGGTTAGGCCTAATGGTACCATACCCATCAGTCTTGTTTTGTAGCAAAACCTCATACAGTTCCGGGGACGTGTAGAAATTATCCGTGGTCACACAATATCCTTGGTTCATCAATGGCTCCAGCAGTGTAAGGACAGATGATGTGGCCATTCCATAGCCGCTGTACCTGGGGTTGAACTTCGTGCCTTTACCGGTGTAAATTACCGAATTCCAGATGTATCCGGTGGATGACTCGCAGAGCATAAAGAATTTGATGCCAAACCGCGCTCTTTTGGATGCAATGTACTGTATCCAGCTTAGGCGTCCCTTGTAGGCCATCAAACTTTCATCCACGTTGACATCCCTGTCTGGCACGTAGGTCCGCTGGAAATGGGTCACAATCATTTGGCATACCTCCCAGATTTTTTTTAGTTTGGGCGCAAGATGCGTGACCTCATCAAACTCTTCATTGTTCGTGAAGTGGAAATACTTCATGATGAGGGAAAACCGGTATTCTGACATCACGGTGCCAAAAAACAGAGTGGTCAGTAACTTATTGGTGGTCCAGTACCATTTCTGGAGCGGTTTCCCCACCACCCCCTGAAGAATGATGAGTCCCAGAAACAGCTAGATGTCCTCTTTCGTCACCGGTTCCCACTTTCTGCTTCTGGAAAACCTGGCATGCAGCGTAGCGGATTGCTGATCATGGTAGCGATTGGTCTCTTTGACAATTTTTTCAATTACCTCTTCAGTGAGGAATAATTGCAGGTATGCCAGAGGGTTGTCACACTCAACATCTACCTTCATCCCAGGTGATCCAGTGAACGGAAATCTTGGGGGAGCTACCCAGTCCGTATCGGAGTCTATAGGGCACCAAGTGCGCACATCGCTGAGGTCAGGTGCAGGATCATCGCCGTTATCACTTGCCAGATCAGTGTCAGTGTCAGATGACAAATCTCCCCACGACTCACTATCGCTCAGTTCTGCGAGCAACTCCGTGTCGCTGCCGCTGTCACTCAACTGGTCCAAAAGCGCCCTTGTAGTAATAAAGTGACGCTTTTTTGATGTTGATGCCATGTTATAAAAATTTTTATGGGCACAGATGACAGGAAAATTGCAGGCAAGGGGCACTGTACAGTGATCAGATCTGAGATGATACAGAGATGATACAGTGCAATCCTCTCAGATTACAATATATCACCTCTTTTATGTTTGTGTTACTTTTGAACTTATGAACTTTTGAATCTCCCGCCCAGTTCCGCTCCCATGCGCCGCTGCTGCTCGCAGGGAACGGAACCAGGAAGTGAGAGGGGGTCAGCACTCTCGCCGGCGATCACAGCGCAGGACATCATCGCTGGATCGCCAGGAGAAGGTAAGGGGACTCCGCTGGCAGCTCTGCAATGTTACCCCGAGCGTGACTCGGGGTTACTGATCCTACCAGAAAAAAACAACCCCGAGTCACGCTCAGGAATACCGCCAGGGAGGTTAAAAGTCAGCAGCTGCAGTATTTGGAGCTGCTGACTTTTTTTTTCTTAAACTTGGTGAAGTTTCTCTTTAAATTGTCCAGCCTATTCCTAATTAGGCAAAATCTGCTCCCACCCTCTTGTAAACCCTATTCTATCCACCCTGTTAAAGATGCTTATTCTTACCTATCCTGAGAGAGATCCAATCCAGTCACATGATCAGCTGTCAACAATGACTTCAGTATAGAGGAGGGACAGCTGACAACAGATGCCCCATTGTACAGTAGGTGCCGCCGATATTGTGTCAATCTCTCTGCTTCTAGCGGTGAGATTGACACCCTATGAGCTCCATCGCGAGAGCCAGCGCCGAGCTGTCTCGTCATCGGGAAAGGAAAAATGTTCCTTTCACGATGAGCGACACGCATTGCCAGTAGACGGAGATCCGACATGGATTCCCGCCAATACCAGGCACTGTGTTTGGTATGAATCCTGAGCGGGAACTCCACGCCAATTTTTTAAGAAAAAACCGGCATGGGTTCCCCCTCCAGGAGCATACCAGGCCCTTGGGTCTGGTATGGATTTGAAGGGGACTCCCCTAAGCTGAAAAATCAGCGTGGGGGCCCCCCTCAAAGTCCGAACCAGACCCTTATCCGAGCACACAACCTGGCAGGCCGCAGGGGAAGGGGGGGAAGAGAGAGCGGCCCCCCTCCCTCCTGAACCGTACCAGGCCGCATGCCCTCAACATGGGGGGGTTTGGTGCTCTGGGGCAGGGGGGCGACCTGCGGCCCCCCACCCCAGAGCACCCTGTCCCCATGTTAATGAGGATTCCGACCAGCCCCCGCCCGCAGACCCCGACAACCAACGGCCAGGGTTGTCGGAAAGAGGCCCTGTCCTCATCAACATGGCCTGGTATGCTCCTGGAGGGGAGACCCATGCCGGTTTTTTCTTTAAAAATTGGCGTGGAGTTCCCGCTCAGGGTTCATACCAAACACAGTGCCTGGTATTGGCGGGAATCCACGTCGGATCCCCGTTCAATACAGTGCCGCGTCTCCTCGCTATTGCAGCGAGCGCGAGATGTGTCGCCACCCTGTCGCCGAGATGTCGGCACCCCTGTCGCCGAGAATCTCCGTGATAGGATCGCGATGAATATACAATGTCGGCGGCACCTACTGTAAGTCTAGGGGGTTGATTTACTAAAGGCAAATAGACTGTGCACTTTGCAAAATGCAGTTGCCCTCTGCAAGCACAGTTGCTCCAGAGCTTAATAAATGAGGTAAGGCTTCACATTGCAAAGAGTACCCAATCACGTGCAAGGAGGAAAAAAAAAAACAGTATTTCTGCTTGCACATGATTGGATGATGGAAGTCAGCAGAGCTTCTGCTCATTTAGTGCAAAGTGCACAGTTTTTTTGCCTTTATTAAATCAACCTCAAAGCTTCACTTTGCAAAGAATACCCAGTCATGTGCAAGGCCTCACAAATGCGCTTCTGGAAGAATGGTCAAACATTCCCATAGACACCCTCCTAAACCTTGTGGACACCCTTCCCAGAAGAGTTGAAGCTGTTATAGCTGCAAAGGCTGGAACAACTCAATATTAAACCCTACGGACAAAGACTGGGATGCCATTAAAGTTCATGTGCGTGTAAAGGCAGGCGTCTTAATACTTTCGGTAATACAGTGTATTTACGCTATTGGACTGTGCAAATCAACCCCAGTGTTTAGTGTTTAGCCATTTAATCAGACTCCACCAATATGGCCTTGTTTTATAAACCTGCTAAAATGAGAAAGCGGACATTTATTTTTGCAACATATAATCTAATTAGGAACCTCACGTTGCTGCTAATATACTTTCTCGTCGTCCGTGGTGATAAAGCATCCATTTAATTAAGTTACTTAATGTTAGTAACTGCCACTCATTCCCGGGTTGGTATAAACATGATTAACGTGTAGAAGCAAGACTTAAAAATGATTTGATTATGCCGTTTCTTTAGAAACCCATGACCCTCCAAGCTGCCATGCCCCCGAGGTTTCTACAGCAACTTTCAGTTAATCTCACATGTGGTATGCATTAGTTCAATAGATCGGATTAACAGAAGCAAACACTTTTTTAATAATTACCCATCCGTACTCCTCACTATAGAACGGGAGAGCATTTCAATAACTTCCAGGATGATTTAGAGCAAGTCAATTAGGCTTTTGTCACATATTTTATTTTTACTGAAGAATAACTACGGAACTTGCTCTTTATTGCATTTATATTCCTTTTTATTTGAACGGCCAGCTTGCAGAATAATATTGTGAAGGAGAATGCCTGGATCATATAATGAGCATTAATTTAGGTATCAAGTCCATTGAGAAAAGGTATGTTCAGACTTGTGTATGGGGGGAGGGGGGGAAGCTGGATACAAAGGTTCTGCTAGCTGTTGACAAGGGATTAAAGTGCGTCTAAGCACAAAAAACGTAAACCAAATATGTTGTACATTTTCCTGTAACATGGATCAATATACATATATACTGCTAATTGAGTGCTTGGCCCTTTCTTCTTTGATGTTGTATGGTGGGTTTGATGGTATGGACGTACCATGTGGGGAGAAAGGAGGCCAGGTCAGGTCGGCATAACCTGCTATTCAAGTGTCAATATGATAGATTAGTGATGGGATCGCTCTTTTGTGTAACTTTTCTATGGAAGAAGGGCCACTTGTTAACAAAACCAGGAAAAAATATATGTTCAACCACATCAGCTCTCAAGCCTCGTACACACGGCCGGTTTTCTCGTCAAGAAACGACAAGAAAACTGCTGGCAGAGCTTTCTTGCCGAGAAAACCGGCCGTGTGTACGAGGCTTTCAGGTTTCTCGTCAAGAAAACTGGCCAGAATCTCGACGAGAAAAATAGAGAACCTGCTCTCAATTTTCTCGTTGAGATCCTCGTCAGTCCTGTTTCGCGACGAGAAACCCGAGAGTGTGTACGCTTACATGTCGCCGTGGAAACCCACGCATCCTCGAAATGACTTTGAGGCATGCGCGGTAGCTTCCTAGGCATAGGTAGGGTGTAGCAAGATGGCGGCGGTGGCATCGAATGTGACGTCACCGCATTCGTTCCATGCAAAAGAACGGCGGTTCTTTTGAATCGAGCGTGTGTATTCTCGGCCGGGACAAGTTTCTTGTTCAAGAATCTCGTTAGGAAAAACAACGTGTTTTTTCCTGACGAGATTCTCGGCCGTGTGTACGAGGCTTCACATTTTTATCCTCTTTATAGACCTATAGAGTAACCACTCGACCCCCGGAAGGTTTACCCCTCTTCGTTACCAGGCCATTTTTTGCTATACTTTAACTGACAATTGCACGGTCAGTTAAACAAATAGAGCTTTCTTTTGCTGGTATTTGATCACCACTGTGTTTTTAATTTTTTGCGCTATAAACAACAATTTAGAAAAAATAAAAAACTATATTTTTTTTACTTTCTGCTATAAAACTTATTCCATTAAAAGTGTAAAAAATCTAATCTCTTCATAAATGTAGGCCAATATGTAATCTGCTACATATTTTTGACGGAAATTCCGACAGAAAAAGTCTGATGGAGCATACACACGGTCAGAATTTCCGACCAAAAGCTCACATCGAACTTTTCTTGTCGGAAATTTCCGATCGTGTGTACGCAGCATTAGAGGCACCTCTCTTCTCTTTTATACTCTGTTGTGGCATGACCATACTTGTATATCAAGACAAAATTAATTCAAAAATTTTGCTTGTCTTGCAAAACGCTCTCAAACCAAGTTACTCTCAAGCCAAGGTTTTACTGTATATATTTCTCAGTTTTCTATTTTTACCACTGACTTAGCAGGCTCACTTTCGCTATCGGCATTATAGTAAAAACTGATAGGATAGAAAACTTGGAAAAAACACCTAAAAGCAGTCAAGCATTTCATGACAGGCCCTTTTCACAGCACAGACACAACCGTATAATCTTGGCGGCGAGGTTTAAATTTTAGATTGCACTTTTCCCTCATCCTTTCATCATATATATGACCTGAAAGACAGGTTTTTATCTTTAATAAACTGAATGACAGGCTCCAAGGACACAATCAAAATAAGGATTCTTTCTTTCCAATGCTGCAGGTGGGAATGATGAGAAAAAAAGAGAATTGATAACAAGATTTATGGACGCACCGGTGTCTTTGCTATAACTCATTGTATGCTAATACCAGTGAAGGCAGAGGAATGCCATTACCTGCACTGTTATTACAGAAGTGCTGGGACACTGCCTGCTTCATTACAGACATGTCATTAGCATATTAGGCTCATTGAAACCTGAAGAACCAGGGGGAGATTGAATGCGTGTCAAAGAACTAATTTACGGGGAAACCATTGTGTGTTTTCATGAAGTACTAATTTTGAGTTATTCTAGCAATATTTACTCAAAAGTGATTTTAGAAATGATTTTTACATTTTGCCAAGCTTGCTAAGTCATATTTATATGATACTATTCCATGTGCACATTCATAGGCTCTCCCTCTGGTGGCTATCTGTATGTCAGAAAGTGCAATCAGCATTGACGCTTGATAACTAAACAGTAAAGCCTCAAGCACACGATCGGAATTGTGTGATGACAGGCTGTATGCTCCATCGGACAATTGTTGTCGGATTTTCCGCGGACAAATGTTGGATAGCATGCTTTAAAATTGTCCGCCAACAAATGTGTGTTGTCGGATTTTCCGATCGTGTGTATACACAAATCCGTCGGACAAAATTCCAAAGTACAAACACGCATGCTCAGAAGCAATGCTAACCATAACACAACATTAGCAGAAGTTGCCGAAAGGGTGGCGCTTAAGAGTTGAAAAACCACGTAGTTTTGTGTTTGCTGGCCGACAATTCTGTGCCATACAATACAAGTTCACGGCCAATGCCCTTCGGACAAAAGTCCTACGCTTTGTTCGCAGAAAATCTGATCGTGTGTATGAAGCTTTAGACAATCAATTACAGCAAGTACATCAAACTCGTAATCTGTGACCTACATGCAGCTTTCATTACTTCTTTATGGGTTTCAGCCAGTTTAAAGATTTAAAATAAAAAGGGCCTGAACTACAGTCTAGATGATTTGTTATATAATTTGACAATTCATAGTTAGGTTGAAAAAAAAACACAGATCCGCTGAGTTTAGCCAATATTATTATTATTTCAGGTAAAGCAGCGCTTTACATATACATTGCACATTCACATCAGTCCCTACCCTCAAGGAGCTTACAACCTAAGGTCCCTAACTCACATATACTTGGGCCAATTTAGACAGGATCTGATTAGCTTACCAACATGTCTTTAGAGTGTGGGAGAAAACTCACACAGGCACAGGGAGAACATGCAAACTCCAGATACTGTAGATGGTGTTGTGGTTGGGATTTGAACCAGTGACCCTTTTTGCTGCTAAAGTGCTAACCACTACATCACTGTGCTGCCCATAATAGAAAACGAATAAACAAATACATTGAAAGACACTTTTAAAGCATGGTCCAATTTGTTCCTATAGGGTAAAAAAAATCCAATTCCCCAAGGCACCTGGATGTTCCATGAATCAAGAATTTATGGCATATTACTTATAAATATTAAAACGGAACTTCACTCTCTCAATAAACGTTGGTTATTTTTAATCCTCATGCTGCTAGCATTAGTAAATGTATAGGAAAGTGTATCATATTTGCTTGTTTAAAACTTTTTTTTTACATTTCTTCATTCACTTTCTGGTTTCCATGGCTAGGCATATGATGTCATACATCCCATGAGTCTTTAGTAGGGAAGGAGGGGCTTTCTCAGCCAAATACACCTCTCCTGCTTGCATGCCTGAGCTAAAGACAGATGGATTCCAGGTAGTTACAGGAATCATCTGCCCTTACTTAAGATGGCTACGACCAGAAATGCTAGGGGGTGTTTTTAAAAGTGATTTCCAACTAAAGCATAGAGACATATGGGTAGGTGGGTTTGTTTTTGAATATTAAAAATTATTTAAATAGCATTTTTGGTTTATGATGCTGAGATGAAGTATAGTTCCACTTTAATACCCAGTTATATTCTGTGTATTTAAAAAATACATCCAGCTTTTTGTAAAAAAACAATCACCTGAGCTGGCTAGAACTAAATACTGATGAAGTCTATTCCACATTTTTTCAGCTCTTACTGTGAAGAAGCCTCTCTGTATGTGGAATATCTCATTCCCTCCAGATGCAAAGACCCCCCCCCTCCGTCCTTTATAATGGATTGGGGATTGTGCATGGTTCTGGGGATGACTCTCCCCCTTTCATTCTTGGGCTGATGGTTATGCCTTGATAACCACATGCATCTTGGGTATGAATATATGATTTAGTAAAGAAAAAATGTGAGGTGTATTTGTATTTATATTGTTACACTTTGTTGTTGTATACTTGTACTGTTTTTTGTTTTATAGATTGAAATATAGATTCTGATATGCATTGCTCCTGATGAAGTGGCTTTGGCCACAAAAGGTGTAGAGCTCATCGGTGACCCTCTTCTCCTTCCTCTTTGTGAAACATTAATTTGTTTATAGCAGTATACAGGGTCCATTTGGGGACAGGGTAGTACTTAGCATGAATATAAAGTGTCCACAAATCCTCTAACTTATTGTGAAGCTCTTAAACCTTGTATCAGATGTGTCTGTAAGTCAAGCTTCTCACTTTCATAAACAAAAACGGCAGTTTCACAAGAAGTTAGAAAAAGCTTTCTATGACGCTTCGGAGAAATTCCAAACTGATCCAAACCCATTAACAAAATTACAATATGATAAAACACATTTGGAACTTGACCTACTTCTGCCGAAATCAGCAGAAAAGACTCTCCGAAAATCCAAACACACCTTCTTTATGAAGGCTAATAAGCCTGACACCTTCCTGGCCCTTGTCTTACGGAAGAAAATTTATAGCCCAAAACCAATAAGATTGAATTTGACCAAAGATAACTATACTAGTAACCCACTTAAAATTTTACAATAATTCCAAAAGAGATTATCCGAACTCTATAAAGATTCCCATGATTTTGACCAAAATAGACTAAATAACCTCCTATCTTCAATTACCTTACCTCTCTAATTCTCAACAAGAAACCCTAGATAAACCAATCACTGAACTATAAATACAAACTGCAATAAAGTCACTAAAACCACACAAACGCCCAGGTATCAACGGTTTTTCAGCCACATATTAGCCACATATTATAAAAGATTTGCTAATTTACTATCGCTAATTTGACGCCTTTAATTCCCTTCTCATTGGTAACACCTTCCGTCCAGAATCCCTCATGGCCTCAATTTCTATGATACCAAAACCAAATGCAGACGATACTTCTTGGTCCAATTACAGACCAATATCAATACTTAATATAGATATAAAATTATTGGCTAAAATCATTTCAAGCAGGCTTAATCCTATTATAGGTACCTTAATCCACCGAGACCAAACTGGATTTATTCCCTATAGACAAGTAGGAGATAATATACGTTGATGCCACAATCCTAGCCCACACAGCCCATACCCGGAACATCTCTACCTGCTTCCTTTCATTGGACATTAGAAAGGAATTTGATTCCTTATCTTGGCCCTACCTAAATTCAATTCTCCATAAATAGGGATTCAGTACACACTTCCTAAGAAGGATTTCCGCTCTTTATCAAGGTCCAAAGGCTTTTATATCCTATTTTGGATTCCGCTCAGATTCTTTTTTTATTGAAAGAGGAACACATCAGGGATGTCCCCTATCCCCACTTCTTTTTGCTTTAGCGATAGAACCCCTAGCCCAATTTATCCGATCCAACACTGATATCAGGGGATTAGAACTTGACAGCCATCATCACAAAATATGTCTATTTGCAGACGATGTCCTAATTTTCCTCACTAATCCCCTATTATCAGCACCAATTCTTCTTAAAATCCTTGCTGAGTTTGGACATCTATCCGGCCTCATAGATAACATACAAAAATCTAAAGCACCAAATATATCACTATGACCTGAACTTCAATCACAACTAGACAGTTCTCTCCCATTTACTTGGTCAATGACTCACATCACCTATCTAGGTATCAATTTCACAGCTAATCCAAGTGATCTAGTGATCTTTATATGTCCAACTATCCTCCGATGTTAACACAACTATCCAAGTTACTTACCACATGGGCATCCATACCTCTAGCATGGATAGGCCAGATAACTGTTATAAAAATGTCTATTCTTCCAAAGATTCTCTACTTTTTTAGGGTACTTCCTATAACAGTCCCTTCACACTTCTTACGCATCCTCCAACGTAAAACCATACAATATATCTGGAATAAACTTAGACCTCGCCTACCTAAACATACACTATATACTCCTAAAATAAAAGGAGGCCTTGGGGTACCTGATTTCACAAAATATTATTATGTGGCACAATTAGCCCAGTTGATTAAATACCATGCTACTAAAGAAATACCTTTTATGGGTAGCATTATAATCAGTAGACTGTGATCCCCTTTCCACTGCCAATCTCCTCTGGCTCACCCCCGCTCAAAGGAAATCTATCACTAATCCCTACACTAAACATGGCCTCTCCATATGGGATAGGTTTAAAACTTGTTTCAGCTTTCAAACTAAACTAAACCCACTTCTCTCCTTCCTTCATAACCCTTCCTTCTATCCGGCCTGGTTTTCCCCTAAATCATTTTCGGCATGGGCCACAGCAGGTCTCCTACGAAACCACCAATTTTTTCAATCTTCAAATGTACTACCTTTTCCGACTTTATGTGACTTTATATAATTTACCACAAACAGAAACCTTCAGATACCTACAAATTAAAAAAATTCTGACCCCATACAAACCAACAACCACTACACCTCATAAACTTTCTACTTTCCAACAAAGTTGCATATCAGATCCACATAGAAGAGGGCTGATTTCGGATCTATATGCCCAATTGATCTCATACACAACCTCCCCCCCCCCCATCATACACAGGAAAATGGGAGGATGATCTTCACCTCCATTTAGATGAGCATGATTGGGCTCAAATTTGGCAAGCAAACAAATCAGCTACTCTCAACATAGTAGCCCTTGAAACAAATTACAAAGTCCTTACTAGATGGTATTTAGTTTCAGCTCGCTAGGCTAAATTTAACCATCAATACCCTGCCAACTGCTTTAGAGGCTGTACAGCACTAGGCACACACACACATTTGGTGGGACTGTCCCATAGCCAACTTATTCTGAAAGAAAGTATTCAAAATTCTTTCAACAATATTTAAAATAACCTTGCTGCCTGACCCAGTTGTAGCACTATTAAACTACAAACCCCAACTTTTGACCCTTCGCCAATTTAGACTATTATTGTTTGTTACAACAGCGGCTAAACAATCCATAGCGAAAGCATGGAAAACTAACTCCCTTTGCATACAAACTGTCAAACAAAGAATGACACAAGCCATGGTACACGCAAAGACCGAAGCAATGTATTTAGACAAAATCCCCAAATTTGAATCTCTATGGAAACCATGGATAGATCATTATCTTCCACCATGTACAAAATAAATCACTAATATAGTCATAAATATATGATAAATACTATAATCCTTTTGTTCCACGATCTCTAATATACCACATGATATTACTCTCTGGATGGTTTCCCCCCCCTTTTTTTTCCTTCCCTTCCCCTCCCCCTACATTATTTATAGTATAAATCGGGGTAGAAAACATGTTCACTTATTTTCTCAGGGAACGCCAAGCCACATAGCCGGACCTTGGCCCAGATTGCAGTCTGTTATCCCCCATTACTCTATAATATTTTAAAATATTATTCTATCTTTACCCCCTTCTTTGTTTTTAATATTTAGCATTTATACTTATACCTGTTTATTGATCTTATATTTGTAATTAAAAAAAAATTATTACTCTGTGCATTTCATCTTATTTAATATTTATTATGAATATTAGAATATGATACATTATTTGTTATACAATCTATTATAGGACATAATATATATTTTACTTTATTAATCTTTATTTACATGAGAAGCTTTCTTGTATATTTTGATTTTATATTTGAAATCTGTTCTTACAGTGCTGATTTATTGTAATTTATTGTCACTTATAAAAAAAACAATAAAATTATTCAAAGAGAATATAAAGTGTCCGGTGTGCTGGTGGCTGCTGTGTTCGGTTGAAATCTGAAGTCCTCTGCCCCCAGATACCTCCGCAGAGGTGATCTTTTAGTACATCAGGGGTTAATATGAGCAGCTTCACTTGTGACAGGCACTCGTCAAGTGCCTTGTCCACCCTGAGCTCCATTCATAAAAGCTGTACTTTCAGTTCCCAAAATGAATAGCGCTCTATAGACGGACAGATAAATGAAAGGTCCACCTTCTACAATCATGGAATGTTTTTCAATTGCTTTTTCAATTCTTCAATCTTTCACTAAACGTCAATGTTAAGTTTGTGATCTACCAAATTACCCAGATCCTTCTCTACCATTGACTCTCCCAGGTATTCTCTTCCTAGTATGTATGATGAGTGCAAGTTTTTAGCCTACCCAAGCCCTATATAAATCTTTCCCAACCTTTTTACCTTGAAGGAACCCTTAAAATTATACTTGTCAAGTGCTGACTATGCCTTGTCTACCCTTGTGCTCCATTCATGAAAGCTGTATTATCAGTTCACACAATGCATAGCGCTCTATGAATGAAGGACTGACAGATATATGAAAGGTCCACCTCCTACAATCACGGAATGTATACCAATGGCTTTTTCAATTTTTCAATCTTTCACTAAATGTCAATGTTAAGTTTGTGATCTACCAAAACACCCAGATCCTTCTCTACGATTGACTCTCCCAGGTATTCTCTTCCTAGTATGTATGATGCATGCATGTTTTTAGCCTTCCCAAGCCCTATACAAGTCTTTCCCAACCTTTTTACCTTGAAGGAACCCTTAAAATTACAGTTCTGTCTCTGGGAACCCATACTAAAATGACTTTATCTACAGCTCCAGATACATTAGTCTGTTTATTAAATTGTACAAAGTTTAAAATTAAAGAACATGCATGGAATCCTTGCTTGGTAACTTCCAGGTCTCAGGGCACCCCTGCCAATAATTGCTATATCCACAACTTACAGGACAACCTTAGCATGGTGGTCAGTGGGAAGAATGCGTCTTACATTGGTGAATAGTGGGAAGAATGCCTTGTATAGATAGTTAAAAAGATCTTTCGTCGGTGGTTACATATCCGAGAGGTAGAAATTGCTCATAGCTCAATGAACCCCTATCAACTCTGAAGGAAACCCAAGATTCCAACCCTGGTTGAAAAAGGCTACTCTATATCATTTATCAATAGGTTAACAAGTCACAGTCCCAACATTGAACCTTGGGGTACATCACTAATAACCTTAGACCATTCAGATCATCAGTCACTGCTTTCTGAATATGTTCTGTAAGCCAGTTTTCTATCCATTTACAGACTGGATTTTCTAAGCCTGTAGACTTCATCCTAAACATTAGCCATGTGGGGGGAACTGTGTCAAACGCTTTTGCAAAATAAAAAGTTTACTATATCCACAGCCACTCCTTTGTCTACGATTTTGCTTACCGCATCATAAAAAAAATCGAATTTCTTGGACAATTTTGGTCTTTTGTGAATCTATGCTTTACCGCTCTTAATATTGTTTTCTAGCAGAACCTTTTTTATGTAGTCCTTTGTCAATCTTTCTGACTATAAAAGTAAAAAAATAAGGGACTCTTCTGATTAAGAGCTTATAGCTGAAGATAGCCAAGGCTATAAGGCTTAATGAGCTGGTCAGCTGGAAGTGATTCTGTTTCAACATAAGCCTTACATCCTTGGCAGCGCAAACCAGTTCTTAACCCATTTAGAACAAAGCAAAATGTTTTCTTTAATCTCTCACCACAGCAACATATACTTACCTTTCATTTGCTCCTTCTACTGCTCCATTCAGTGTCTGAATAATACTTCCTGTTATGGAGGGGAATGTGACAGAGCTGGGCCAATCATTGATGTGCACTATGACTCCAGTGACTTTCCACTACGAGACTCCACCACCCAGCCACCAGGCGTTTCCCTTTGCTCCTGGTGGAGTGTTGCAGGAGTGATATGCAAAAAAAAGATATGTGTCTGTGGAGGTCTGCGTTAAAATGAACTTGTCACTTTGCCCTTCATTAACAAAGTACAGATTATTTTAAAGTGCACCTGTGTCTGCAACAAGTACTCCAAACTAAAGGGATATCTATATAACGGACCAATAAAGCTCACACTTCAAGGCATTTTCTCTGTACTATATTACCACAACTGACTGTAATGAGCCCTGGTTTTTTAACGCAGCAAGCAACCTTAGCTTTGCAGCAGGTTGCTCTGGAGTCAATGGCACATTTAGCCTTGACGCTACCCAAGAGACACTGAGTTACAGCATGCTCTTGGCTGCTAAGCTGGGAGGATGTCACTCAGTTGAGGTGTAGAAAGAGAACCTTCGGCTGGAAAGGAGAAGGTTGAGAATGTTGTAAAAAAGGAAAAAAAGTAAGAAAGAGGGCAATGTGCCTAAGGGTATCACAATGTCATTAATGTTTGGTCAAAGCATGAAGGGTTAGCGTAGGATATCCAGGGTTGCCAAACTCGCAAAAACTGGTCATGGGAATCAGAGAGTATAGATGTTAATTTCTCATTGCCCAAATTGTTATTCATGCGATGTTTCACCATTTCAAAGCTGAGTGCAGGAGTTTTCTAGGCCTTCGCTTTAGTTAGCTTAGTTGCGACAAAGAGGTGTGCTTGCCAGTTTGCATTCTGCCCGTTGTAAGGATTCTATGGGTTTAAAAAGGAGGGCTTCGCAGGGGTTTCTCTTTACATCTGAACTAAGTAATGTTCATAAAAGCACGTAAACCTGTATCCACAGTCTAGTCGCCATAAGGGCAGTACCACCACATATGGGACATCGTCTCTGGCTGGGAACATCCACAAAAGTAAGTTAACCTCCCTGGCAGTATTGAGGTCTGGAATTCTGTCTGGAATTATGTACCAAAAGCGGTACAATTATTTTGCATGGAAATTTGGTATTATGTATTGTAGGCCTGCAATTCCTAGTAATTACTTACTTAAACCTGGCCAAACAAGAGTCTAGTAGACTATGATAAATTTTGAAACGCAAAATCATAAATTATAATATAATAAATAACTATAAATAATTATAACAAATAGTAATGTAATTATAATAAAAAATATTCAATAATGTAATCAAATCAAAAACACTGAAATTTGTTCAGTTGCAGAATTGTCGCTGTCGTTAGATTTAGTGTTTGATGACAAATTTCCCCACAAATCGCTATTGCTCAATTCTGCAAGTGATTCTAATTTATTATCGCTGTTTTTTAGCTGGTCTAAAACCACTTTTGACATAAAGGGACACTTTTTGGTTGCTATGGGCAATCTCCAGTTTCCAGGCAGAAAGAACAGTTTTTATACTATAAAACTGCATGCAGGACACTGGACAGACCACTAGGGACAAAGGGTGAGTGTAATTATTTGATACAGTACTGTAATCAGAAATATTACAGTATACTATATGTATTGTGTGTTTTTCACTTTTTGAATTTGGCGCCGAACTCCGCCCTCGGACACCGCAACGTTGCAGGGAACGGAGCTCGGGACCCGGCAGTGTGAATCGAGCGAGACACGGCTCACACACACTGCGGGAGGACATCACAGGATCCAGGGGACAAGGTAAGTAACTTCCCCTGTATACTGCGATGCAGCCCGAGTCTGGCTCGGGGTTACCGCTCTTAGCATTAAAAACTCACCCCGAGCCCGACTCGGGAATACCGCCAAGGGGGTTAATGGGTATTGGGGAATTATACCGGCCAGGTGCACTGGTGTATAGTACCATAGCGGATAAGTTATGAATGACTAAATTTCTGGAACTCTTTGAAGCAGCTTGAAGCATAATCTGCCAATCTGCTGGTGCCAATGCCACAGCTAGATTGCGTTTCCAGTGTTGTTGGAAGGGGCGCATTGGCGGTTTCCTAGAGGATACAATCGAAGAGTAAATCAAGGAAATTATACCCGTGGAATGTGGATGTGACCAGTGGCGGTGCGTCCCTAAAGGGCGCAGGAGCACCTCCCCCCACTCTCCTCTCACAGCTCTAATCATAGATTCATGCATTGCATTAATCTATCTATGGTCGCTGCTGACACCCCCTATTCAGGTGTCCAGACCCTTTTTAAATGCCGGGCGCCTGAATTACAGCAGCGGGGGTGTTTTTTGGAAGCACCTGATTAGAGCCATTGGCTCTAATAGGCGCCCAAAAATGTGAATAGCGAGCGCAACGCAATGCATTCGCCATTCACTCAGCTGTGTGTTAGCTGTGTCAGCCAATCAGGTGTACTGGGTCTGTTTTACCTGTCACCTGATTGTCTGAAATGACAGGCACTGTGATTGGACGTCTATCAGGCATCCAATCATAGGAGAGGAGGAGCGGGCGGGAGAAAGGAAGAAATGGAGGACACCGCTCGTCGCCTGCCGCCATCACCCGCTGCCCACCCGAGACAAGGTAAGGGCTGGGCAGATTGGGAGCACTTGGGGCACAGTGGGAGCACTTGGGGCACAGTGGGAGCACTTGGGGCACAGTGGCAGCACACTTGGGGCACAATGTCAGAATTTAATGGGCACAGTGGCAACATTTGGGGCACAGTGGCAGCGTTTGATGGGCACAGTGGCAACATTTGGGGCACAGTGGCAGCATTTGGGGCACAGTGGCAGAGTTTGATGGGCAAAGTGTCTGCGTTTGATGGGAAATGTGGCTGCGTTTGATGGCACAGTGGCTGCGTTTGATGGCACAGTGGCTGTGTTTGATGGCATAGTGGCTGCGTTTGATGGGCACAGGGGCTGCATTTGATGGGCACAGTGGCTGCGTTTGGTACAGTGGGCACAGTCAGGCTGCATATGATGGGGTATTTTTTCAGAATTTTTCAGTTTGTTTGCGCCCCCCCAAAAATTTTGAGCACCAGCCGTCACTGGATGTGACCTGCATATGTTCTCGAAGGCCAAAAGAAGGCAAGGTGTTGAATGGGACCCGAGGAGCCTCTGAGTAAAATTATGAAGCTGAAATGTTCTTGCAGCGGTATGAGAAAGGACTCTTGATTGGTAAAACTGCCATGTTTGCTTCAACTGGTTCCCTGGCTGCAAGAGATTATCTTTGAAACTTTTATATCTTCCTTCTCTTTTATCATTTTAAATGATAAATACAATTCTTTCTAAAAAGAAAAAAAATAATGATGTAGCTGGAAAGAACATACAAATTGTCAGCTGACATAGGAAAACATAGATCCATACTAATGGAGTGTTCTCAGTACATGACATCTGTTAATGATGTCACTTTTTACTCTTTTGCTTCCAATGAAACGGTTAAAAGTCAGCACCTGTGATCAGTAGGAATGCACACGGAGTGTGACAAGGAGGAATTGTCAGGGAATTCAGAGATGGGGTGACAGGGGCACTGTGGTGCTGCATTGTCACTGATTTACTGTATTAGGCAAGCCTGAAAACAGCTGTGCCACTGATGAGCCAGATCCATTAAAATGAATGAGGCAGATGCTTTCATGGAAGCAGATGAACTGCTTTGCTTTGAAATAATGCACATTGAAGTGATACTCAGCTTAAAATAAAATGTTTTGAAGCCACTAATGGCTATGGCCTACCTATAAAAAAAAAATCTTTATCTGTGCAGGCAGGTGTTGGCTCAGTCAGTGTCTTCAATGCTGTTTTCTAGAACAAAGCAAGAGAGTCTGGCACTGGGACTCGTATTTTTTAGGTACGGGGAGCTTCAACACAAAGTATCCTAGGACAAGAGAGGCCAATGTGCAAACAAAGGGTACATTCTACATAAGGGAGGGGTAGGGTTCATTCACGCCAAAGTGCGATTGGGTTCGTTCACGCCAAATGTGATGACCCACATTTTTAATAAGCTGTACATGTAGGCTGTGGTGAATTTAAATTCCTTCTTAATTGCACATTTACAATAAAAAAAAAAAACACACTTGTGCTATAGCACACCTATCATACGGCACCCTGGCTGGACCACAACATATGCCTTGTTTACTGGCTCCATGTAAGTCATGCGGGATTTAATATTCCAATTCCACTCACCATATACCTATATATGCAGATATTACTTACTCGTGTTTTTTATTTATCCTTTTGTCCTTCATAGACAGATTGATGCATTCGCCCCTGAAGAGTGGTTTTATACCATGAAACGCGTCGGGCTTCATTAAATGCAGTCATGACCTTAATAAATATCATGTTTCTCTTCATATCTTTATGTTTTTACTTTTATACCCACTACATGGATTACCTTATACTAGCTACCAGCTTGTGTCTTGACACCAATGCAATATATGTTTTAACATATATTTAATGTATCTATGTTATGTAAACAATTTTACTCTGCATGTATGTATCATGTACAAATATACTCAGTGTCAATAAATACTTTTATACTTTTTTATATATATGGTCTGTCATATGCCTCATTTAAAGTCCCAAACTTTTCCTTCCTTATATAGCACACCAAAGTGTATCAACGTAAATGCTCTATGGGTTGTTAAAAAAAAAAAAAAAAAGCACAATGCAATTTTTCTTTTGAAGCCCATTAACAGCTTATTCAAAATTAATAGGCTGCCTAACACACATGCACTTAAAAAAAAAATGTGGTGTAAATGAACAATTAGGAGTGTACTGTACTTATCAAGGATTCAATTGGGTTGATTTCCTAAAACTGGACAGTGCAGCTCTGCATAGAACCCAATCAGCTTCTAGTTTTTTGTCAAAACTTAAACAAGTTGAAGTTAGAAGCTGATTGGCTACCATGCACAACTGCAGCAGAGTTTGCACTCTCCAGTTTTAGTAAATCAATCCCAATCTGTGATTTGTGCAGCCAATGTATTTTACAATATTCAGCTACCATTTTAAGAAGATTTATTATATAGGGTGGATTTACTAAAGCCAAATTGACCGTGCACTGTGTGCTCTGCAATTGCACTCAGCATGGGCAATTGCTCCAAAACCTAGTAAATGGGGTAAAGCTCTTCTGACTGCCATCATCCAATCATCTCCAAGCAAAAATTATGTTTTTTTACATTTTTCCTTGCATGTGATTGGGTATTCTTTGCAAAGTGAAGCTTTACTTCATTTACTAAGCTCTGCAGCAAATGCCTTTGCAGAGTGCAACTGAAATTGAAAAATGCACTGTATATTTGCCTATTTTTTTCTATTTGTCTAGTTTTAAATGGCGGCCGGGAAAGAGCTCTCTCATTCTGAGTGGACATCATATGACATCCTCCCCAGAATGGGCTGTGCTGTGGCATGATCTGTCACCCACTGTCACGGTGTGATCTGTTATCCGGTCATCCACCAGACACAGTGAATGACGGATCAGTGTACTGGCCCGCTGCCTGTACCATGTGATCGCTGTGACCAATCACAGCAGATCACATGACAATTTTACACAATGGATGACTTAAATTTATTGTGTACTATTGTGTTGATCTCTGTGATTGGTCACAGTAATCACATGGTACAGACAGGGCCAAACACAGCCCATCTGTACCATGTGAATAGCTGTGGTCAATCACAGCTAATCACAATAGTAAACAATGGATGAATGCATGAATCCAAAAATGTTTGCTAATAACAGTGAGGCCTCGTACACACGGCCGAGATTCTCGTCGAAAAAAACATGTTGTTTTTTTCGACGAGATTCTTGGACAAGAAAATTGTCCCGGCCGAGTGTACACACGCTCGATTCAAAGAACCCGCGGTTCTTTGAATGGAGCGTACGCGGTGACGTCATCGACTACGATGAGCATGCGCTCGTCACATTCGATGCCGTCGCCGCCATCTTGGTATACCCTACGTATGCCTAGGAAGCTACCGCGCATGCGTCAAATTCATTTCGAACATGCGCGGGCTTCGGGAGGACAGGTAAGTGTACACACACTCACTTTTCTCGTTGAGAAACATGCCGACGAGAATCTTGACGAGAAAATAGAGAGCAGGTTCTCTATTTTCTCGTCGAGATACTTGTCGATTTTCTTGACGAGAAACCATACACACAAACGAGTTTCTCGGCAAAAAATCTCTGCCAGCAAGTTTCTTGCTGGTTTTTGCCGAGAAACTCGTTCGTGTGTACGAGGCCTCAGATTCAATGTTATAAGAAATAATAGCGTGCAGAAGAAAACAAATCTTGATCACCTCCAAGAATAGTACAGTTGTCCTATGATAACACTTTATAGCTCTGGTCAAATTATGTAAACAAAAAAATAATTAAAATGTAATAAAAACAAAAATTGAAAGTTGAATAATTTTTTTTACATACTGTCACCAGTCAGTAGCCCTGATCACTGCCACACCAGTTATATGATGATGCTGAACTGCACTGGTGACAGTATGTAAAAAAATTAAAAAATATTTAGAAATTTATATTTTTTTTAAATGTCTTAATTTTCCTAAAAATTGTGACAAAAAGTTACAACTTCAAAAAAACTTGCCATGCCTCTTACTAAATACATTGGACTGTCTACTTTCCAAAAAGGGGTAATTTGGGGGGATATTTGTGCTGTCCTGGCATTTTCAGGCCTCAATAAATAAAACAGGCCATCAGTACATCTGGATTGATCAATTTTCAGATATACAGTATACACCATAGTTTGTGGACTCTATAGCTTTCCTACAGACTAAATAATATACACTGATTTGGGTTATTTTCACCAAAGAAATGTAGCAGAATACATTTTGGCTTAAATTCATGAAGAATAATTATTTATTTTACATTTTTTATAAACAAAGAAAAAAAAGGAATTTTTACTCACCGTAAAATCCTTTTCTCTGAGTCCATGGACCGACACACAGCTTCTCTATTGACATAGTGAGAATTATCCGTTAATTAGGAGTGACTAGGCAGAAAACTTGTAAAAAGTGTTGCATCACACCTTCTACAGTACCGCCCAGGGGGCGGACCCTCTGGGTATATCCCCTCAGTCTGCATCTTGCAGATCAGTTCGTCAAAAAGCAGTACAAACTTAAAAGGAGGGGTGGGTGCTGTGTCTGTCCATGGACTCAGGGAAAAGGATTTTACGGTGAGTAAAAAATCCTATTTACTCTTTCGTCCATGGACCGACACAGCTTCTCTATTGACATAGTGGGACGTCCCAAAACAGTATCAGAGAAAAAACGAGGGGTGGTAACAGCATAAAAATAAACTTCACCCCAAACACAAAACAGCACTCCTCCAACGGAGGAGTTGCAACTCTAAACAGCCGCTTGCAAAACCTTGCGGCCGAAAGAGGAATCCGAAGATGCACCTACATAAACTTTGTAGAATTTTGTGAAAGTGTGAGCGGACGACCAAGTCGCCGCTTTACATAATTGGGAAACAGACGCTTGATGTCGGAAAGCCCAAGAGGCACCTATTGCCCTGGTCGAATGCGCTGTAACCGGAAAGGGGGGCGCTTGACCCTTTAAGGCGTAAGCCTGGATTACTATCTGTCGGATCCACCTAGAGATGGTGGCCGACGAGACTGCTTGGCCCTTCTTGGGACCAGCCACCGAAACAAACAGTGAGTCTGACTTCCGGAACAGGGAAGTAGCAGATAGGTATACTCTCAAAGCTCAGACAACGTCCAAGGAATGCAACGCCGACTCCTTAGGATTCGATGGATGAGGACACAAGGATGGAAGTACAATGTCTTCGTTGAGATGAAAAGCCAAAATGACTTTCGGAAGAAAGGAAGGCTGCGGCCGCAGCACCACCTTATCCTTGTGGAAAATCAAATAGGGAGCCTTGCAGGACAAGGCTGCCAGCTCAGAGACTCGTCTAACTGACGTAACAGCCACCAAGAAGACCACTTTCTGAGAACGTGTCAACAGGGGAATATCTCTAATATTCTCAAACGGTGCCTTCTGAAGCACCGAGAGGACCAGGTTCAAGTCCCACGGAGGTAGCGGGGGACGGACCAGAGGGGCCACATGTCGAACCCCCTGCACAAATGTACTCACGAGAGAGTGAGTCGCCAGGGGTCGCTGAAAAAAAGACAGCCAGGGCAGATATCTGTCCCTTAATCGTACTTAAGGCAAGCCCTTGGTCCACCCCATGCTGTAAAAACAGCAGGATTCTGGAAACCAAATAAGTACGCGCATGCCATTTAATTTCCCCACACATGGAGATGTAGGCCTTCCAAGTGCGGTAATAAACCTTACTAGATGACGGTTTCCGAGCACTTCTCATAGTAGAGATTACTAAATCTGATAGGCCCTGGTCTCTCAGTACCTGGCTCTCAATAGCCATGCCGTTAAAGCTAGTGACCGTAAAGCAGGATGGAGTATGGGACCTTGCGATAGCAGGGCCTTCCGTAGTGGTAGGGCCCAGGGGACGTCTGCTACCAGACATAATAGATCGGTGTACCAAGGACGCTGAGGCCAATCTGGAGCGATTAGGATCATTGGAATTCCCTCTACCTCCACTCTGCGGAGCAGAAGAGGAAGAAGCCTTAAGGGAGGGAAGGCATAGATTACCCGATACTGACCCCACGATGCCACCAACGCGTCCATTGCGTCTGCCCATGGGTCGCTTGACCAGGCCACGAACCTCAATACCTTCCGATTGAGTCAGGAAGCCAGAAGATCTACGTCTGGCGTGCCCCATCTTTGGCAGAGGAGCTGAAACACCTCCGGGTGTAAGGACTATTCTCCCTGGTCCAGCATTTGGCGACTCAGGTAGACCGCCTGCCAGTTTTCCACACCCGGAATGTACACGGCCGATAATCCCGGTACGCTCCTCTCTGCCCACTTCAGGATGCGAGTGACCTCCGATGCTGCAGCTGAGCTTCTTGTTCCTCCTTGATGATTGACATATGCCACTGCTGTGGCGTTGTCTGACTGGATACTGACTGGCTGCCCTTGTAGCCTCTGAGACCATCTGAAGAGGCATAGCCTGATCGCCCGGATCTCCCGGATCTCCAGGGCATTGATCGGCAGGCGGGATTCCTCTGGGGTCCACCGACCTTGTGCTGACTGTACCCCCAGACTCCCCCCCAACCTGTAAGGCTGGCATCTGTCGTGATCACTATCCAGTAAACCGAAACAAATGACTTCCCGGCCAGAAGAGCCGGTGCTGTCAGCCACCATACCAGGGATCTCCTGACTAGGTGGCTCACTCGGATTTGATAATCCAGAGCTGATGGACATCTGTTCCATCGGGACAGAACTTCCTTCTGTAACACTCGAGTGTGGTATTGAGTATATGGGACTGCCTCGAAGGAGGCTACCATGAGGCCTAACACTCGCATGCAAAAACGGAGTGACGACCAATTTCTGGAAGTCAGCTGCCATACTGCAGCCCGAAGGGTCTGCAACTTCTCCACAGGGAGGAATACCTTTGCCTCTGAGGAATCCAGAATCAACCCCAGGAACACTAGGCGTTGAGTGGGCACCAATACTGACTTTTGCTTGTTTAGTATCCAACCACAGTCTCGAAGAGTCTGACAGGTAATGGACACGCTTACCTCTAATTCTGAGCTTGAAGGGGCCTTCAGAAGAAGGTCCTCCAAGTAGCCCACAATAGCGATACCCCGCTGTCTTAGAAGTGCCAGAATCGGAGCGAGCACCTTGGTGAACGTCCTGGGTGCTGAAGCAAGCCCAAACAGGAGGGCCACAAACTGATAGTGGTTCTTCCCGATTGCAAATCGTAGAAAACTCTGGTGTCTGGAGTATATGGGGACATGCAGGTATGCGTCCTTGATGTCCAAGGAGGCCAGAAAGTCCCTCGGATGGAGCGCCGTGACTACAGATCGAACCGACTCCATCCAAAATCTTTGTACCTTCACAAAGCAATTGAGGGCCCTGAGATCCAAGATTGGACGAACCCCATCCTTCTTCGGCACAATGAACAGATTTGAGTAAAAACCCTAAACCCTGTTCCTGTTCTGGAACTGGAATAACTACCCCATGTTCCAGCAGACCCTGGACCGCCCCCTACAGGGCCTCCCGATGGGTCGGTAGTAGCTGGAGATTGGAGGTGACGAATCTATCCGGTGGACAAGAGAAAAATTCTATCTTGTAGCCTGAGGGGATTACTTTGCAATCCCACCTGTCGGAGGAGCATCTCGCTCCCTTAACCCCTGGAGTAGCAATCTTGCCCATTCAGTAAGTGTCTGAGACACTAGGGCCCCCGCCAATGCCGGGCGTACTGCCGAGCCTACCACTGAGTATAGGTAGCGAGCGAGTGCTTCAGCCTTCTTATCCACAGGGTCCTTGAAAACAGGAGCCCCTCTACTGGAATTGTGGTGGCTCTATTAAGTCTGGACACCGGAGGGTCCACTATAGGGGGAGAGGTCCATTTCTTCAGAAAACTCTCCTCAAAGGGGTACCGAACCGCAAACCTCTTTGGTGCTGTAAAGACCCTCAGTGGGTTCTCCCATTCCTTGTATAAGAGTTTATCAAAATAAGACACACAAGGGAACACCTTAGCAGTGCGGGCAGGTTTATGAAACCCAAAGTGGACCGGAGTCTCTGCTGCTTCTGCAGTATTTTCCAACTTTAGCGTATCCCGCACTGCAATAATAAGGTCAGATACCAAAGCCGTCTCGCGTACTGACCTGGGCTTGGAGTCATCCTCACTCTCCAGTCACGGTCTGCAGTCTCTGATGCGTCAGAATCTGGGCCATGAGCCGTAGCTGTACCTGGTTCTGCATCAGAATTATCCGCAGAAGCTTGCAGGGGACGGGGGCGTTTACTACCCCCTGTATTACCGTGTGCTGCTTCCACCCTGGCAGCAAACGCCTCTAGGATTGCCGTCATAGCGTTCATAGACACCTCAGGGGCACCGGCTGCTAAATCTGGTGTTTCAGGGGAGAAGACATCTGGCTCAGATGCCATGCTGACCATGCGCTGACACCCACAGGGCTCCAGGCAAGATATCAATAGGCCACCCTCCTGTGCTGCAGAGATGCTGGGTCACCCAGAGGACTCACCACCCTTGGATCGGTACCGCTATGCTGCCGTGTGCTGCACCTGTGATGCTGTCCCACCACTGCTGTGTCAGTCTGCTTCTTTTATCAGCGCTTCCTGTGTGAATTTCTCGCGCCAGTGTAATGCACCCTAGAGGCCGGAGACTCTTGCAAAATGGCCGCCAAACGGCTGTATGGAAGATAATGTGGGCTCCAAGAAAATGGCTGCCGAGCCGAAGATAGAGGCCACAGCAGCCGTAGACCACAAAAAGATGGCCACCGTACGGCGGTATATGCATACAGCGTGAATCATAACAAACATGGCCGCTGATCAGTAGATAGAGGCCAGTGGGTGTGAACTACAAGAAAATGGCGCCGAGCGGTGATATATATTTATAGACGCGAAACTACAGGAAAATGGCCGCCGGGTAGTCACTAGAGGCCGAAACAGGCATGGACCACCGCAAAAATGGCCACCGACAGCATGGAGGGGGAAGAAGCACATACACAGGTAAGCAGAAATTATATTTTTTAAATGTTAGTTACAGCCAGCCCCGCTCCAGTGGAACCACCTAGGTGACCCCCAGCACCCAGCAACCTTAGCTAGAAGCCCAGGGAGGAGGAAAGGGCAAGGAGAGAGGGAAGAAAGGGGCACAAACCACTTACTTGGTCTCTCCAGGAATGGCCAGCCAAATCACCCAGCCGAGGCAGGGGAGTTTACTTACCTATCCTGCATGTATCATGCTGGAAGACATTCCAAACAGATTATCGTCCACGCACGGAAGGTGACTGTTGGCCAGGCATGCTGTGATTGGACCCAAGGGGACGATCATATGTATGCCCTGGAGCGCAACGCTCACCGGACAGGCTGCTGCGAATCGGCCGTGAGGTCAGCCGAAGCTGAGCGGTCTGAAGCAAGCCTTGGAGCGTAATGCTCACCGGCCAGGCTGCTGCAACTCGGCCGTAAGGTCAGCCGAAGCTGAGCGGTCCGATGCAAGCCCTGGAGCGTAGGCTCACCGGCCACCCATGGAGCGACGGGTATGTCGTGGAAAACCCAGCGCGTAGCTAGGGTTGGCACATGCTCGATGGCCGAAACTGGGGAGACTACAAGGATCGAGGATCCAGCCTGTCACCCAGTCGGCAGTTAATCGAAGATCGCAGGAAACAAAAAAAAAATGTAGCAAAATATTTTTTTCCACCAGACCAATGGGCCCGAAGGGAGCCATGTCCTACTCCTTGCTAGACAGAAAAAAACTGATCTGCGAGATGCAGACTGAGGGGATATACCCAGAGGGTCCGCCCCCTGGGCGGTATTTTAGAAGGTGTGATGCAACACTTTTTACAAGTTTTCTGCCTAGTCACTCCTAAATAACGGATAATACCCACTATGTCAATAGAGAAGCTGTGTCGGTCCATGGACGAAAGAGTAACTTTATTTTTTTCACATTTTTTTGGCCTTTTTTCGTTTGTTTAGCAAAAAAATAAATAAAACAAAAATGTCAAAATAAAGCTCTATTTGTGTGAAAAAATGTAATAAAAATGTCATATGGGTATATTCAATCAACCCATGTGTGAGTATACCCTGTGCATATTATTTGACTTTGCCCAATTCAAATTGATGCACTTTTCAAATACAAATGGCGTAACTTTTAGTGTTTTTAATTTGTTATTTTCGTTATCACATGGTCTCTCCACAGATATACACAAAATCCAACTTTGCGTGTCTCCTGAAGAAGAGGGCGCTGCCCCAAAAAACGCGTAGAGACAATAGCCCTTGTGAATTAGGAAATATATTTGCCAGCAATTATGTTTGGCACCATGTATGTACATGTTGATTTGTCTCTTATGATGACACAACTAAAGACTGAACTGTGCTTATTTTTATGTATTACAAAATACATGTTGTACTTTAACATTTGGTGTATTATTTTACCCTGCATCACTCAGAAAAATCCCATGGCCATATTTATTTTAGTTTTTTTCTGAATATTGGGGACTGAGTGCTGCTCCCGTCTGAGCATAGGTGGCCTTCTTTCTTTATGTTCTTATGGTTATAGTGTTGCATGACTGCACAATTGTCATTCAAAGTGTGACAGCACTGAAAGCTGAAAATTGGCCTGCTCAGGAAAGGGGCGAAAGTGCCCGGTATTGAAGTAGTTAAATGTGATGGGCAAATCTTCTTTGCAATTGCAATCTCTTTGTTAATGTATGTGGTATATGGCTACTAATGGGAGAATCGTGTTTGAATTTAAATTGGGCGAATCTGGTAATTGGAATTCCAATTACGTTATTATGTTGTATGGTAAGAGAGAAATGCTCTTTGAAAATGATAGCTGTAAAATACTGACGGATGAATGTCCTGCATTCAAGGTGGAAATTGCACATGACAGTAAGCCCTTAAAGTGTATTTCCAAATTTGCAGCCAAACTAGGATAATACCTGTTTTATATTTGTTATGGTTCCCATTCATATAGCATAACAACAAAAATATATATAAAACTGCAGCTTACCTTTTTACGCGCTTTTTTCTGAACATTCAAGGACTGAAAAATCCTACTAATGCAGGCCATACATGGGTTGAATTCCAAACAAATTTTTTCTTTGAAAAATTTTGTGAATTTTTGTGATCCAATGGTGCTGCCATTGATTTAGAAATTCGAACAACCAAGCCTTAAATTTTCCCTCATGTTGCTACTGAAAAGAATTTTCGTGGCCGGGAATCTTCTTTTCTTTCTGGGAATTTTGTTTTATTGTGATCAAGCGCATTTATTTTTCGAATATATTTCACGCACGATTCTCCTGTTGTTGATTAAAAAATTGTTTGTTTTTCAATAAATTTCGAACATGCCCGATCACTCAAATTCAATGGCTGCACGAAAATCGTCTGTTGCTGCAGCCCACTAATGGTGTGAAATTCAAACGAAAATTCTTAGATACGATTTTCGAAGGAAAATTATTTTGGAATTCGACTCATGTATGGCTGGCTTTAGTTCTCTTTGATTATGAGAGGACTGGGCAGCTGTGTTTTCCATAATTAACCCTGTCTGTATTTTCCTGGCAGACCTCATTATCAGTTGTAAATTAGATTTGACCACTGTCTGTCCTAACAAAGGATAAAATATTTGGAAGTTGGGCTTGTTCATTGTATGTTAATGAGAGGGAGCTCATCCTGTTCTCAGCCGTTCCATTGAGAAAGACTCAGCCTGAACTTATTCAAAAATTCTTACAGTTAGCCATGACACCTTCTCCTAAGAAACATTTAAAATTTAAGAATTAATAAAAAAATAAAAATAAGGTGTGTTGTCTGAACGAGAACACAAAAACATGCCTGCAAAAGTGGAAATACACTTTAAGCTGGTCATATGTTTCAAATCACTTTCCATTTCCTGGATTCTCAAATATGATCACAAGTAATAGTCAGAAATTTAGAAATCTACCACCAACGAGCTAGGCTGACCATCAGAATGTGGTTAATTCTGAAGTCGAAACTGGGCAATAAATTGCTTCAATACAGTTCATTAAAAGATCAAATTAAAACAGAAAAAAGCTACAGCAACGTCCTTGAAGGTGATCAGTAGAGATGGGCCAATCAGTCCCCAGTTCAGTTCGCAGCAGAACTCACAAACAGGGGAAAAGTTCTAACCCTCATTGAAGTCTATGGGAGCCGAACAGGAAGGCTTATATGCAAGTAGAGATGAGCTTCGAGTTCGAGTCAAACTCATGTTCGACTCGAACATTGCCTGTTCGCCCGTTCGCCGAACAACGAACAATTTGGGGTGTTCGCGGCAAATTCGAAAAGTCTATGGGAGAAATCTAAAGTGCTAATTATAAAGGCTTATATGCAAGTTATTGTCCTAAAAAGTGTTTGGGGACCCGGGTCCTGCCCCAGGGGACATGTATCAATGCAAAAAAAAGTTTTAAAAACGGCCATTTTTTTAGGAGCAGTGATTTTAATAATGCTTAAAGTGAAACAATAAAAGTTAAATATTCCTTTAAATTTCGTACCTAGGGGGTGTGTATGATATGCATGTAAAGTGGCGCATGTTTCTCGTGCTTAGAACTGTCCCTGCACAAAGTGTCATTTTTGAAGGAAAAAAAGTCATTTAAAACTCACTCGCGGCTATAATGAATTGTCGGCTTTTATCAATACATAGAAAAGTCATTCATAAAAATAAAAAAAAAGCGTGGGGGTTCCCCCAAATTCAATTACCAGGCCCTTTAGGTCTGGAATGGATATTAAGGGGAACCCCACCACAAATTTTTAAAAAAATGGCGTGGGGTTCCCCCTAAATATCCATACCAGGCCCTTGAGATCTGGCATGGATTTTAAGGGGAACTCCACCCCAAATTTAAAAAAAAATGACGTGGAGTCCCCCCAAAAATCCATACCAGACCCTTATCCAAACACTGTACCCCTACCATTTCACTAAGAAAGTGTCAAAAAATTTAAATAAAAACACACACACCTTGGAAAAGTCCTTTATTAAAAAAAAATATATATAAAATACAAACAAACATTCCAGCGATGAAATCCAGTGTCCCGCGGCGATCCTGATGTCCAGCGCTGTTCGTCATTGGTTGTGCCTGTGCGGACCTGATGGGGAACTTCCTCCGCTGTGTTTTAAATGTATAGACCCGCCCCTTCTAAAGTTCCCCATCAGGTCCGCTCAGCGCACAGTGAAGGAAGTTCCCCGCTCAGGCCAATGACGTAGGCGGGGTCTGACATATCGAGGGGGTGGACCTGATGGGGAACTTCGTTCGCTGTGTAATACATGTATAGACCCGCCCCTTCTCATGTTCCGCATCTGGTCCGCTGAGCGGACCTGATGGGGAACTTTAGAAGGGGCGGGTCTATACATTTAAAACACTGCGGAGGAAGTTCCCCATCAGGTCCGCTCAGGCACAACCAATGACGGACAGCGCTGGACATCGGGATCGCCGCGGGACACTGGATTTCATCGCTGGAATGTTTTTTTTTTTTTTATTATTATTATTTTTTTTAATAAAGGACTTTTTCAAGGTGTTTGTGTGTTTTTATTTACATTTTTGACACTTTCTTCGTGAAATGGTAGGGGTACAATGTACCCCTTACCAATTCACATAGGGGGGGCTGGGCTGGGATCTGGGGGTCCCCTTTGTTAAAGGGGATCCTTTAAAGGGGTCTTCCAGATTCCGATAAGCCCCCCGCCCGCAGACCCCCACAACCACCGGGCAAGGGTTGTGGGGATGAGGCCCTTGTCCCCATCAACATGGGGACATCCTCCCCATGTTGAGGGCATGTGGCCTGGTACGGTTCAGGAGGGAGGGGGGGCCACTCTCTCGTCACCCCCTCTTCCCCTGCAGCCGGCCAGGTTGCGTGCTCGGATAAGGGTCTGGTATGGATTGGACCCCAAATAAAAAAAAAATGGCGTGGAGTTCCCCTTAAAATCCATGCCAGATCTCAAGGCCTGGTATGGATATTTAGGGGGAACCCCACGCCATTTTTTTATTTATTTGCGGCGGGGTTCCCCTTAATATCCATTCCAGACCTAAAGGGCCTGGTAATTGAATTTGGGGGAACCCCCACGCTTTTTTTTTTTCTATTAATGACTTTTCTATGTATTGATAAAAGCCGACAATTCATTAATAGCCGCGAGTGAGTTTTAAATGACTATTTTTCCTTCAAAAATGACACATTGTGCAGGGACAGTTCTAAGCACGGGAAACATGCGCAACTTTACATGCATATCATACACACCCCCTAGGTACGAAATTTAAAGGAATATTTCACTTTTATTTTTTCATTTTAAGCATTATTAAAATCACCGCTCCCGTAAAAACATCTATTTTTTAAACCTTTTTTTGCATTGATACATGTCCCCTGGGGCAGGACCCGGGTCCCCAAACACTTTTTAGGACAATAAATTGCATATTAGCCTTTATAATTAGCACTTTAGATTTCGAACGTTTGAGTCCATTGTATTTAATAGGGTTCTAAAGTTCACACGAACATTCTGTCTGTTCGCAGGTTCTGGTGTGAACCGAACAGGGGGGTGTTCGGCTCATCCCTGTATGCAAGTAGTTGGCAATAAAAGGGGTATGGGGGTCTGGGTACGACCCTGGGGGACATGTATCAATGCAATCATTTTTTTTAAAAACAATAATTTTTTCAGGAGCAGTGATTTTAATGATACTTATAGTGCAACAATAAAAACAAAAATTCTTTTAAAGTTAGTGCCTGGGGGTCCCCTTAGTCTGCCCGTAAAGTGGCGCAGTGTTTCTCAACTCCAGTCCTCAAGGCGCACCAACAGGTCATGCTTTCAGGATTTCCCTCGGATGAAACAGCTGTGGTAATTACTAAGGCAGTGAAACTGATTAAATCACCTGTGCAAAATGATGGAAAGCCTGAAAACATGACCTGTTGGGGCGCCTTGAGAACTGGAGTTGAGAAACACTGAAGTGGCGCATCTGTAACATTATAAAGAACATGCTGCAGCAAAAACTACATTTCTAAAGAAAAAAACAAGTCAAATCACATTTAAAATGACTCGCAGTTGCAATTGCCAGCACCCGGCTATTAGGCAAAAAAATAAAGAAATAAACTGTGTGGGACCCCCCCCCGATGCATTATTTTATTGGTTTTAAGGGGAACCCCATGAAAAAAAAAAGGGCGTGGATACCAGACCCTTATCCGGGCATGCAGCCTGGCAGGCCAGGAAAGGTGGGGACGAGCAAGCACCCCCCTCCTAAACCATACCAGGCCACATTCCCTCAACATGGGGAGTGGGTGATTTGGGGCAGGGGGGCTGCCCCACCTCAAAGCACCTTGTCCCCATGTTGATGGGAACAAGGGCCTCATCCCCACAACCACCTGGCCCTGGCCGGTGGTTGTGGGGGTCTGTAGGTGGGGGGCTTATGGGAATCTGGAATTCCCCTTTAACAAGTGGGCCCCCAGATCCTGGCCCCATACCTATGTGAATGAGTATGGGGTACATTGTAACCATTCACCAAAAAAGTGTCAAAAAGTAATAAAAACACAGAGACCATTTTTGACAATACCTATATTAAAAAATAAAAAAATTGTGTCCCCCGATGTAAATCCATCGTCAATCACGACGCCGGCCGCACCCAAAAAAAAAACCCTCCCTCCATCTTTGATTGTTTTGGAATCTAAAAGTTTGATCGCTCTATCAAATTGTCATGAATACGGCCAAGCTTATTCTACTGATGACTACACCCTTATACAACCCCCACTGCAATCTCATTATTCTGACTGGCTTGTACAGTTCGATAAGAATTTGTTTTTGACACGTGTAAATGTAGGAATTCTTTGCAAGAGCACACATATTTATTAGACTGATTATCAGATGAATTGTATCTCGTCAAATCAACAGCATAAAAATAGTGAATAACTACTGCAAGCTGACTGATGGATGAAGCTATCAATTTATCCTTGCTGCATAATTGACTCTAACATTTGAAAAGGCCGTGAAATGAGGTGTCAAGTCACAACATTGTCTTATTTCACATACTGAGCACATGCACATACACTGGATTTCAGGTGAAAGTTTTTACCAATTTAATTTGTGATTTAAATAGACACTCTCACCAGACCATTATTTTTAACAAAAATCTTTCCATAAGATGATATGTGCATTTAGCATACTTTAGGCATTTTCTTTTGCGTTTTTTTTTTACATTTCAGATGTAGCACCCACTGGGTAGGTTGCTAGGATGATAGGTACATTTAGTTCTTTTTGGCTCCTATGGAATACTTGGAGCAGCTATTAATTTCTCTGGGCTGTTCTAGATCTGACAGGCTGCAGGTTTGATTGCCTCCACCTGCCTTCTGGAGGCTTCCATAACATAGGGGGCTGGGGGAGTCAAATGGGCAGCTTGAATATATATTGTGCTGCAGCCAGTCCTTGGGGAGGTGTGCCCCATAGGTGGCTGGGGGGGGGGGGGCATAAATAGTCTGGGATTCTTATCGTGCTGGAGAAGTTCCTAGCCTCAGGGGCTTCTGCTTCTTTGAGGCAGTTTTGCTGGAGTATGCTCATGGTAATCGAGGTCCTATCTATAGCAGAGCTTGGGGGCCTATTTCTAATTACCTTTGGAGCAAACCAAGCACCTCAGGATTTGGTCGGGAGAACTTTCTAAAGAGTGCCTGGTGAACACTGGAAGGTGTGTAGGTGCCCTGGGACATTGTGAGTACTGATCTGAGCTCATGATCCTAGTGACTGTGTGATGTTCTACTTTTGGGGTGCCAGTGCTGGCTTACTTTGTGAGACAGCTCTTACGGGGTCTCAGTTCTGGCCTTCCCCTTTGTTTCTGGCTTAACCTCTTGCTGACCGCCCCACGTACATTTACTGCAGGGCAGTGGCTCCTCTGCACAGAATCATGTACCTGTACGTGATTCTGCACTTCGAGGTCTGGGGCGCTCACATGCGCCACCGGCGACTGGCTCCCACTGTGATTGGACACAGCGGGAGCCAATCGGTGGGTCCTGCGGACTCAATGTATGCCGGCACTCGGCGATTGTTAGGCCATTCTGCTTCTCTCCCGATGTAAACAAGACAGATCACTGTTCTGTCAGAAGGGAAGGTAGTGATCTTGTGTTTCTGCTAAGCAGGAACACGGATCTCTGCCTTCCAACAGTACAAGCACCTCCCCTACTATTAGTAAACACTGCCAAGGCACACACTTAACCCTTTGATCACCCTTGATGTTAATCCCTTCCCAGCCAGTGTCATTACTACAGTACAGTGCATATTTTTAGCACTGAACACTGTATTAGTGTCACTGGTCCCCAAAAAAGTGTCAAAAGTGTCACATAGTGTCCGATTTGTCCTCCGCAATATCACAGTTCCGCTATAAGTCGCTGATCGCCGCCATTATTAGTAAAAAAAATAAGTAAATAAAAATTCCACAAATATATGCCATAGCTTGTAGATTCTATAACTTTTGCACAAACCAATCAAAATACATTTATTGGGATTTTTTTACCAAAAAATATGTAACAGAATACATATTGGCCTAAATTGATGAAGAAATTCAATTTGTTTTACATTATTTTATTGAATATGTTTTATAGCAGAAAGTAACAAATATTTTTTTTTTTTTCAAAATTGTAGTTTTTTCTTGGTTATAGCGCAAAAAATAAAAAACGTAGAGGTGATCAAATACCAACAAAAGAAAGCTCTATTTGTAGAAAAAAAAGGACATAATTTTTATTTATTTTTTGGTAAAGTGTTGCACGACCACGCAATTGTCAGTTAAAGTAACACAGTGCCGTATCGCAAAAAATGGCCTGATCAAGGGCTTAAATGTGTGCCTAACTATGTCTAATGTGTATAAAGTGTGCTGCTTTTGCTAAAGCCCCATACACACGTTCAGAATATTGTACAATAAATACCGCTTTCGAAGTGATCATACGATAATCTGATCGTTATTACACAGCTGTCGTTTGAAATTTTCCAAAGGGGAACATTTTTCTCGTACGATACCAGATTGTACGATTTTCATTTGATCAGTACAGTTTTCATCCAAAAATACAATACAAACATCACTTCTGAATTTTTATTCTGTTATACGAGAATTTCCGTACTTTAGTAACCTATTCGTTTTCAATATGGAGATTAGCATCCAAAAAACAAAATGGACAATCATTCATCCAATAATCTCATCATGTGTATAGGCTTAAGAGATCTCTCAGTTTCTCATTCCTGCTTTGCAGGGATGAGAAACTGAGAGATCGCTCCCTCTGTACCAGAGGCGTAAAAAGGGGTGGGCAAGGGGGGCGGGCCGCCCCCGGGTACCACGCACTGGGGGGGTGTCAGACCGGCACCCCTCTCCGCGATTGTGAGTACACCCGCCCGCGGGGGCAGCACCGCGGGTTTAACTTGCAGCGGCAGCGCGGCCGGCGCCACACTGTGACAGGCAGGGAGATCTCAGAGGCGAGCTAGCTACAGTGGCGAGGGGGGGGGTGACACCGCTGCACCTACCATCCCCTCCTCTCCTCTCCTTTCGCGGCCGCGGGCTGCCTGTGCCGGATGTCACACAGCATGTCGAGCAGCAGAGTGAAGCTGCCTCCCTTCCTCTCTGTTTATGTGAAAAACAGGGGGAGGGGACCTGCTGTGCATGTGCCGCTGCGCTGAGGTACTGAAGGGGGGGCTGCACTGAACGGGGGCTACACTGATTGGGGGGCTATACTGAACTGGGGGGCTATACTGAACGAGGGGGGGCTACACTGAACGAGGGGGGCTACACTGAATGAGGGGGGCTACACTGAACGAGGGGGGCTTCACTGAATGGGGGTGTCTGCACTGAACAGGGGGGGTCTGCATTGAAGGGGTGGATACACTGAAGGGGGGTCTGTGTAACATGCAGGGGGTCCAGAGATGCAGGGTGCTGTGTATTGTAAAGGGGTCCAGAGATGCAGGGTGCTGTATAATGTAAAGGGGTCCAGAGATGCAGGTTGTTGTGTAATGTAAAGGGGTCCAGAGATGCAGGGTGCGGTGTAATGTGAAGGGGTCCAGAGATGCAGGGTGCAGTGTAATGTAAAGGGGGTCAGTGATGCAGGGTGCTGTGTAATGTAAAGGGGTCCAGAGATGCAGGGTACGGTGTAATGTAAAGGGGTCCAGAGATGCAGGGTGCAGTGTAATGTAAAGGGGTCCAGTGATGCAGGGTGCAGTGTAATGTAAAGGGGTCCAGTGTGCAGGGTGCTGTGTAATGTAAAGGGGTCCAGTGATGCAGGTTGTTGTGTAATGTAAAGGGGTCCAGTGATGCAGGGTGCTGTGTAATGTAAAGGGGTCCAGTGATGCAGTGTGCAGTGTAACGTAAAGGGGTCCAGTGATGCAGGGTGCAGTGTAATGTAAAGGGAGTCAGTGATGCAGGGTGCTGTGTAATGTAAAGGGGTCCAGTGATGCAGGTTGTTGTGTAATGTAAAGGGGTCCAGAGATGCAGGGTGCTGTGTAATGTAAAGGGGTCCAGTGATGCAGGGTGCAGTGTAATGTAAAGGGGTCCAGTGATGCAGGGTGCAGTGTAATGTAAAGGGGTCCAGTGATGCAGGGTGCTGTGTAATGTAAAGGGGTCCAGTGATGCAGGTTGTTGTGTAAGTAAAGGGGTCCAGTGATGCAGGGTGCAGTGTAATGTAAAGGGGTCCAGTGATGCAGGGTGCAGTGTAATGTAAAGGGGGTCAGTGATGCAGGGTGCTGTGTAATGTAAAGGGGTCCAGTGATGCAGGGTGCTGTGTAATGTAAAGGGGTCCAGTGATGCAGGTTGTTGTGTAATGTAAAGGGTCCAGAGATGCAGGGTGTGTGTAATGTAAAGGGGTCCTTAGGTGCAAGGTGCAGTGTAATGTAAAGGGGTCCAGAGGTGCGGTGCTGTGTAATGTAAAGGAGTCCAGAGATGCAGGGTGCAGTGTAATGTAAAGGGGTCCAGTGATGCAGGGTGCAGTGTAATGTAAAGGGGTCCAGTAATGCAGGTTGTTGTGTAATGTAAAGGGGCCCAGAGGCGCAGGGCACTGTGTAATGTAAAGGTGTCCAGAGGTGCAGGGGGATGTGTAATGTAAAGGTGTCCAGAGGTGCAGGGGGATGTGTAATGTAAAAGGGCCCAGAGGTGCAGGGGACTGTGTAATGTAAAGGGGTCCAGAGGTGCAGTTGTGGAGAGGGGATATACAGTAGTGACAAAGAGATATTAAAGGATGCAAAGGTATGCCAGGGGCACAGTGGGGTGTTTTTACATTTTAAGGTGGGGGGGTGCCAGATATAGGATCCGCCCCGGGTGCCAAATGCGCTAGGTACGCCCCTGCTCTGTACACCCCTGCTCTGTACAAAGCTCTGTGTTGATTGTTAACACAGAGCTCTGGGCTGTGATTGTATACAGCTGATCAGCAGATCCCAGCCATGAATGATTGGCCGAGAATTGCTGACAGGCTCCCGTTGGGTGCTGGGTGGGGGGCCTACATGCGCACCCTAAATAAGGAAGTAAGCAGAGCTGTATGGGTACCTTGCTTTGCCTACACTGGCCGCTTGCCCACAGTACATTGCGAAAGGGCGGGAAGTGGTTAAAGTGAAATTGTGATCATTAGAAAATAACAAGCTGACACCTACCAATTGTTGCAAATACCTTCAGGTACCTTTATGTCATTTTGGTTCTTCTACACAGTGCCACAGTATAGTATCACCAAACAGGTGTGCTTTATTCCGAAAAACAAGATCCAGCTTTATGGACAATGTCTCTGGCCCTCTGGCTCACTATTACTAAGGCTGCCCATCACAGTGATGGGCCAGTGGTGAGGCACAGAAGGTAGGAGGTGGTTGGTCAGTACCACTGATCAGAAAGTAAGCGCTCTTCAGTGTGCAGATCACCCTTGGCACCATAAAGTATGAAAAAGGTGGCACAGCAAGTGGGGGATCATGACAAAGAAAATATAATTAGGTATAACCGCGACCATGAAGAATATTTAACACCATAAGTGGAACACATGAAAAAGGTGAGCTTGAAGCTAACCGCCAACGATATATACAGACACAAATTCTCGGAGATGTCTTGCCATAATGAAGGGAGTTTATTTAAATCAGAAGGCACACTGAACAAGCAGCAAGTACCTTAAAGCGTTTCAAACCCTTAGTACTTACTCATAAGAAGACCTCAAGGTCAAGGAACTTGTACGATGCTGCTTGTACACCATGCGCTCTGATTTAAATACCCAGCGATGCGGCAAGACTTCTCGGAGGATTCCTTGTATCTGTATTTATTGTTAATAATAGAACCTGGCAAGGTCTGAGGCATCGGTGAAGCTAAGTGTAAAGCAGGACTGATAGCTGGATCTCCCTTGTGACAATGGAGGCTTATTTGTATGTCTCATTAAAATGAACTGTTCCCAAGTTACGCACAAAAAAAAAGGAGGTGAAATTTAAACTACAGGCAGACAAAAACAAAAACAAATGAATGCAGCTCTGTATTCATTAATATATTTATCATACCTCCCAACTTTTTGAGATGGGAATGAGGGACACCTATCAGCAAAAGTATGTAGGCATAGGACACACCCCCTGTCACGCCCCCTTAAAGGAGAATTCTACAAAAAATAAAAGATTGGTTCAACCCACAATATTTATTGGCTTTTGAAATTTACAAATGCAGCAATTTAGAAATCAGATGAAAGGTTTAGCACTGGAAAACCCTTTTTGATAGATAAAAAGTGTATTTTATATACATCTATAAAGATCAGACCAAAATGAAGGACACATGAGGAGGAATGAGGGACAGAGGGACATTGCTCTAAATCAGGGAGGACAGTCTCTCGAAATCAGGGACAGACTCTCAAAATCATTTGTGTTCATAATTGTATTTTTAATGCAGGCAGTATGGGCCCTTGGGTATCTGGCATTAGCCTCTTTCAGTCCATGTACAGCAGAGCTCAGGGAGAAAAAGAAGCAGCACAAAAAAGCTGTGCTGCAGTGCTCATGTACTGTTAGGATGAAAGAGCAGAATGACAGAAGCAGTCTTCTGCTTCTCCTTCCCCATCCAGTCACAGACAAGACCCGCAAGGGCTTTTTACACAGGCAGCTGGAAGGCAGTAAAAACAGGCGATGGAGCCATGGTTTTACCTCCCTCCGACCGCCCACCCGAATCTTAATATTACAGCTGGACTAGGCTGTTCCCATGCCATGATGCTTTGTTTCACAGCTGCAGTATTTTATTTCGGGCAGCAGAGATTGAAAAGATGCGCCACCTGTCAAACGCGCCCAATGAGACACAACTGCCTCACAACCACGTGCAATGCACACGATTACGGAACAGACGTGCAGCATTTACAGAGTTAAATCAGGTGGTAAGGGAGGCGATATAACGCCTCTGTATCACCTGTCAAATGTCCTCTGAAAAATGGACCTAATGCAGAACGTTGCATGTGTGAAAGAACCCTGAGCCTGGGCACACTGCCTTGACCTCAAAGTCGCAAGACTTTCGTGCGACTTTGAATCCGACATCCCTGTGCGACTTTATCGTGTCTTGCATACAACTTCTTTAACAGACGACAATGCAGGTCGTATTGAAGTTGCACCAAAAGTAGCACAGGAACCTTTTTCTAAGTCGGAGAGACTTGAGTCGCACCTATTGGAACTGTTCCGTTGCAGTTAATGGAGGGTGACATTGAACTCTCAAGTTGCATGACAAGTCACAGCAGTGAGAACCAGGGCTTAGACCCCATACACACCTAGCAATTTATAACGTGTGTTTTTTGTGATTTTTTTTTGCACATGTTTTGCGTGACATGCATAAAGTTAATGGGCTTCCCTATGCTACAAACGCGGCAATGGAGCTTTTTGCAGCACCCTGGTTTGCCTGATATATACCGTGCTTTTTTGCTGCGCTTGTGGTGCATAACAATTTTTTTTACATTTTTTGCTGCGTTTGGAGTGCCATTAACAATTTATGGCACCACTAACGTGACACTTTTTTTGTGTGTACCAGGAATGAACAGATGTGAATGGAGCCTTAGGGGGTTATTTACTAAAACTGACTTGTGCAAAATCTAGTGTAACTCTGCATAGAAACCAATTAGCTTCCAGGTTTTATTACCAAAGCTTAACCTCCCTGGCGGTATTCCCGAGTCTGGCTCGGGGTAAGATTTCAGTACCTAAAGCAGTAACCCCGAGCCAGACTCGGGATCGCATCGCAGGATACAGGGGAGGATACAGGGGAAGTTACTTACCTTGTCCCTGGATCCTGCGATGTGTCCCCACTGTGTGAGCGAGCCGTCATCTCGCTCGATCCACACTGTCGAGTGCCGCCGAGCTCCGTTCTCTGCGACGTTGTGGCGCACGGGGACGGAGTTCGGCGCCAAATTCAAAAAGTGAAACACACAATACACATACAGTAGACTGTAATCTTACAGATTACAGTACTGTATCAAATAATAACACACACCCTTTGTCCCTAGTGGTCTGTCCAGTGCCCTGTATGCACTTTTATATAATAAAAACTGTTCTTTCTGCTGGAAACTGGAGATTGTCCATAGCAACAAAAAAGTGTCCCTTTATGTCAAAAGTGGTTTTAGACCAGCTAGAAAACAGCAATAATAAATTAGAATCACTTGCAGAATTGAGCGATGGTGATTTGTGGGGAAATTTCGTCATCAAACACTGAAAAACACTTTTATTATTATTATATTATTATTGATTATAATTATTTTATAGTTATTTATTATATTATTGTAGCGGGGGCTCCTTTAAGGCCCCGGGACTACGTTACCCAGAACCCCGTTCGGCACCCAGGGTGCATTCAGCCACCGCAGAGACTGATGGGAGGGGCTATATAAGAGGAGGGCGAGGCTGAGCTCGGCCTCTTTGGACACCGCGCTGCAATCAACAGGTCTTCCTGTGCGGATCTGCTGCAGTGCAGGGCCTGAAGCCAGGGCCTTGCACAACTTCCAGAGAGCCTTCCACCCCACTGCGGAACCTGGGTAACACCTGACTTCGCTGACTCCTTACATCAGTTGGATCGGAGACCTGACCGTTGCAGACGCTGTGTGTGTAGACACAGCAGGTGGAAGTCCCGGACTGGGATCGCGTCCGGAGTGGTGAGCGAGCACCTGCTCAATCCTATAGGCTGTACTGTTGTTAGGCCTAGAGACTGCCTTGGCCCACCGGCCTTTATTTACTGTTCCACTGGAGACTAGTGGCGGAACTGAGTTGAGTTAGTCTCCGGTGAAGTGTTCTTTATTATCTACCCCTTTGGATTACAAATACTGTTCCTGTTGTGCACCACCAGTCAAGTTGCATGCGAAGAAATCGTTCTGCTAGAGACTGAGTTAAATATGAGTCAGGCCTGACCAGGAGTTAGAACTTTTTGTTGCTGCGCCATAAGGGCGCATAGATAGAGATAGCTGCACTAGAAGGGGAATATCAGGGTGTACTATATTTTCTGCTGTAGGGCTCTGCAGACATATATGTGTTATGTATTAACCTTGTGCCTTTTACCCAAAGTAAAAAACCCGTTATACTTCATCACTTGCTATCAGTGTGTTATCATTATGCAAAGAGTTTACCCTTACAATACAGATAGATTGTGATACAAGACAATCCCTAGACTAACTGTGCCAGGGTGGGTCGAGTAGATTGCCGGGGGTTGGCGGTGCTGTATTCAGGGCCCGCAAACAAATCCAGCGGCTCTCTTAATTGGGGGTAGCGCTACACGTGGGGGCTCTCGAAGTCCAGGATCCTGATACAGCAAGTAACGCGCCAAAAGTACCAGCATGGACCCACTAGAAGTAGGACAGTGGTGCAAGGCGGTCGGCACAGATTCAGCTGGGGTAGTGGTCATAGAACTCCCAGGGATCTGGCAAGAAGAAGCGCTGAAGCAGCTAGTGATGTCGCTGTCCCCGCACCAGAAGGTATGGGTGGTGGATGTCAGGTCGAATTCTTCACTGACCCACGCACTAATAGATTGGAAGAATGGAATCCCAGAGCATTTCAAGAATCCAAGTATAGAAGCAATAGATGATCAGACTTATAGCCTAATACATGCGCTGCCACTCAAGTCAGGAGGATGGTTTCAGACACAGAAACTATCTCCACCACCGTCCCCAAAAGCAGAAAAACGGGAGAAGAAAGAGAGTCCCGGATCACCACCTGCCACTCTCAGCGCAGAATTATGCGCAGTCCTGGGGGAAATTGTAGCCCAGTGTAAGAAGGATCCTACAGACTACCAGATGTCGGGATACAGAAAACTTAGAATATTTTCTGGAAGGAAGCCTGTACCTTCGGGTGAAGAGGGGTTTGAAGAGTGGTTAGACGGTGCCACCCAGGCCTTAGAAGAATGGGAAGTCCTACAACACAGAAAGAAACAGAGAATTGCTGAAAGCTTGAAGGGGCCTGCTCTAGAGGCCATACGCAACCTCAAGATGAGCAAAACAGACTGTGATGCACAGGATTATCTGGATATTCTGCAGAATGTGTTCGGTGGAACAGAGAAAATCACTGAGCTCACTTACCAGCTGGAGCACTGCTATCAAAAGACAGGAGAGAAACTGTCAGAATTCATGAGGCGCCTGGATAAGATCCTGCATAAGATGATACTGAAGAAGGGGATCGACCCACGGAAGGTGGATGAGGCCCGTGTTCAGCAGGTGATGAGAGAATCTCAGCCCCTGGACCCCATCGCATTAGCGCTACGCACGCGACAGGACGGGAAGAGCCTGGAATACCCTGACTTAATCCGAGTGGTCAGAGAGGAAGAAGCTATGCTGGAGGAAAAGAAGAGGAATCAACCAATTGAGCCAGCTAATCCTCCTCCAGTGATGGTCAGGACAGCCATGACCCTGGAGAGAGACTCAGAGGTGGATGCCTTGAAGTCACAGATGTCCCAAGTATTGGAGATGCTGACCTCTCTGATGGAAAAGGATCCAAGGGTACCAGAGAGGGAAGGACCAAGGAAGGAACTGTTCCCAAACACCTCAGCGCCCGCGTCCCTACAAGATTGGGGGGACATGACTTGTTTCAACTGTGGAGGGGTTGGCCATGTGGCCAAAGTGTGTTCCAGTCCCAAGAAAAAGAAACTGAATAACCGCAAGCCGGCGGAAAACTCCAGAGGGCCCCGGTGAAGGAGTCAACCGGGTGCCCATCATCTCCAGTGAGCTCCAAACTGAATGAGAAGCGCAGGAAAAGAGTGGACAAAACCCCTCAGAAGAAGCATAGGGTTCCTCAGTGGGAACATACACCCAAGAAAGAGAGTAATGTCCCTCAGCGGGTAGTTACACCCAATAAAAAAGGGAGATCAATGCATACCAAGCCCAAGAGAGACTTAAGTCCAAAGGAAAATGCAAAGATCCAAAGAAAAAGACCCATTTGAAGCGGTATCCAAAGAAGCTGGTAGGCCCCTCCCCGATAGTACCTGTCCAAGTGGAGGGAGTCTACACCAGAGCCATATTGGATACTGGGGCACAAGTGACCCTGTTGTACAGGGACTTTTATGACAAGCATCTAAGTCACTTACCCATCCAGAAGATTGAGGAGCTGGAAATATGGGGGATTGGGACCGAGAGTTTCCCTTATGATGGCTATCTGCCTATAAAACTGACCTTTGACCCGTCCATAGCCGGGAAGGCCGAAGTGTTCGATACCTTGGCTGTGGTATGTCCCTGACCGCCTGGAGCTAACAAGAGTTCCTTAATAATAGGGACAAACACGGATCTGGTCCGAAGACTCTTGGCCCCTCTAACAAGAAGAAAAGGGCCCACAGTCACCAAGATCCACCCAATGCTGAAGACAGCCTACCAGCGATTGATCTTCGAGCAGAAGGCCCCGGAAGAGGGGGTAGGAAAGGTCTGGAGGCTGGGAAGAAAAGGAATAGTGCTGCAACCCGGTGAAGTAGCCTGTCTAAAACCCACTGTGAAACTCACTTGGGAGCATCCAGGGCCCTTTGTCATGTTGGAACCCGACCCAAAGGGGGAACACTCAGGCTTGGAAGTAGTCCCAGAAGTGGTCCCGTTGAGGGCCCTGAAGAAAGCACATTGTAAAGTACCTGTGAGTGTCAGGAATACTACGGATGGCCCCATGGAGATCCCAGCCAGGATGTTGCTGGGCCAGGTGAGCCCTGCTACCCCAGTTGCTTTGTCGGATGTGGAGAAGACAGAGGGAGAAAGGACTGTGTGGGAGAAGCTTTCCATGGAGAACCCAAACCTGCCCAGGGCTTGGAAAGAGAGAGCAAAGGCCCAGTTGACCAGGTGGGAAAAGATGTTCTGCCAAGATGAGTTCGATGTGGGGTGTGCAAGGAGTGCCACCCATCGAATCCGCCTCCAGGAGGACAAGCCCTTCAGGGAGAGGGTCAGGCGAGTTCCGTTAGCAGACCTCGAAGACTTGAGGGAACAGCTCGCCGAGCTCAAGTGAACTGGTGTGATTCGAGAATCTAGAAGCCCCTATGCCTCCCCGATAGTGGTGGTCAGGAAGAAGAATGGGTCGTTGAGGCTGTGCATAGACTACAGGACCCTCAACAGGAGAACCATACCCGACCAGTACACCACTCCAAGGATAGAGGATGCCCTACAGAGCTTGTCTGGAGCCAAGTGGTTCAGCGTTATGGACCTCAAGAGCGGGTACTATCAGATCCCTATGCATCCAGAAGACAAGGAGAAGACAGCTTTCATAACCCCAGTGGGGTTCTTTGAATTCGACCGGATGCCCCAAGGTCTGTCTGGAGCCCCAGCCACCTTCCAACGTCTCATGGAAAACACTGTAGGAGACATGAACCTCATAGAAGTCCTTGTATACCTAGATGACATCATTGTCTTTGGAAGAACCTTGGAAGAACATGAAGAAAGGCTGGAGAAAGTTTTGAGAAGACTCAGTGAGGAGGGACTCGAGCTCTCACCTGAAAAATGCCAGTTCTATCAGTCATCAGTTAACTATCTGGGACATATAGTGTCCGAAGATGGGGTAGCCACAGACCCTGAAAAGTTGGAGGCAGTTACTTCCTGGCCACGGCCTACCACGGTAACAGAACTCAGATCTTTCCTGGGGTTCTGTTCCTATTATAGAAGGTTCGTGGAGGGGTTTGCCCGAATTGCCAGACCTCTGAATGAGCTACTCAAGACGGAAGGGGAAAAGGATGACTAGGGGCCCAGGAAGCCAGGGGAGTCAGTCAAGGACCAGTGGAATGAGAAGTGTGAAGGAGCCTTCCAGATGTTGAAGAAAAACCTAACCACTGCCCCCGTCCTGGCCTATGCAGACCCAAAGAAGCCTTATGAGCTCCACGTAGATGCCAGTCATGATGGTCTGAGAGGAGTGCTCTATCAGGAGCACGAAGGGCAACTGAGACCCGTTGCATATGTGAGCAGAAGTCTGACTCCCTCTGAAAAGAACTACCCTACTCATAAGTTGGAGTTCCTGGCCCTCAAGTGGGCGGTAGTTGACAAACTCTGAGATTATCTGTATGGGGCAGAGTTCAACGTGAAAGCCGACAACAACCCCCTCACCTATCTGTTCACCACAGCAAAGCTGGATGCCACAGGACATAGATGGCTGGCGGCACTGTCTGCCTTCAATTTCAGCCTAAAATACAGGCCTGGGGCTGGAAATCGAGATGCAGACGCCTTGTCTAGAAGGTCTCATGTCCCCACCAGCAGTACAGGAGACTGGACCCCTCTGTCAGGGGGCTGAACTCCAGGCCAGTGGCGGCTCAAGAGCAGAAGGGATAGGGGTTACCATAGTAGGAGTCCCCAAACAATACTGTGGGGTAACCCAGTTGGAGGAAGATAACTTGCCAAAACTGTCAAAGAGGGAGTTGAGATGTGACCAATTAGAAGACCCCATGGGGAGATTGGTCCTAGAGGCCCTGGAGAATCAGGATCCAAATAAACTCCTGCGTCACCCTTCAAAGGAAGCTCGCCTGTTGAGGAAGGAGTGGGACAGGTTGCAGGTGCATCAGGGAGTGGTCTACCGAAGGGGCCCCTCTGATGACCTGGAAGACAAATGGCAATTGTTTCTGCCCGAGAAACACCGAGAGACTGTCTTGGTTGCTCTGCACGACAACCATGCCACCTGGGGGCTGAAAGAACCTTTCAACTCGTCAGGAGCCGGTTCTATTGGCCCTGCATGAGGGCTGAAGTGGAGGAGTACTGCCATTCATGCGCACGCTGTATCCAGCGGAAGACTTTACCCCATCAAGCTGCCCCAATGGGCCACCTACAAAGTCAAAGCCCACTGGATTTGGTATGCATTGATTTTCTCTGCCTCGAACCCGACCTGAGTGGACTAGGAAATGTTCTGGTAGTAACCGACCATTTCACCCGGTATGCCCAGGCCTTCCCAACCAAGGACCAGAAGGCTTCCACTGTAGCCAAAGTACTTATGGAGAAATACTTTGTACACTACGGGCTACCACAACGGCTTCACTCAGATCAAGGAAGGGACTTTGAAAGTCGGTTGATCCGGAAGCTCCTGGATTCCTTGGGGATCAAGAAAACACGAACTACCCCCTACCATCCACAAGGTGATGCTCAGCCGGAGAGGTTCAAACGAACCCTGCTCAACATGCTTTGGAGCAACCACATAGCAGCAGTTGTGCATGCATATAACAGCACCACAAGTGACGCTACAGGGTACTCACCCTATCGACTTATGTTCGGAAGAGAAGCAAGACTACCGGTAGATCTGGCCTTTGGCACCTCCATAGACCATTGTTCTGCCACTTCCCACAAAGGATATGTTGATAGGCTTAGACACAGTTTAAGGTTGGCCTATGAGCAGGCCCAAGCAGCCTCAGACCAAAGGGGGGCTCGCAAAAAGAAAAACTTTGATCTGAAAGTTCGGATCCAAGATTTACAACCTGGAGATAGAGTGTTGCTACGGAACTTGGGGGTCCCTGGAAAACACAAGCTTGCAGACAGATGGAGACCTGAACCCTATGTTATTTGCAAGAAACTACCGGGCCTACCTGTTTACAGACTAAAGCCAGAAGGGAAGGTGGGGCCCTTAAAGACTTGGCATCAGAACCACCTACTCCCACTAGCTGAAGCAGTTCGGATTCCCCCTGTGATGGGTTCCCCTGAGCCAACCTCCATCCTGGATACTCCCAGGCCAAACACTCGGTCCCAGACCCCTCAGATTGGGGATATAGAGACCTCTGAGCTAAGTGAAGATGAGGGAGAAGAACTTGATTGGCTTTGGCCTTCTCAGGCCCCAGAAACTTCTGCTATTGATCTTCCACCTGATGAAGACACCATAGACAGAACACTGAATGCAGAGGCTACTGAATTCATCCTGTCCAGTCCTTTGTCGGATTTTTGGGAAGATGCCAGTGTCTTACTCCCAGAGGAGGATCCAAGAGATTCCATGTACCTCCCTGGTCCGGAGTCAAGTGCCCCAGGACCAGTGGACACTCCCAAGTCGGTTCCGGAAGAGGAACCTGTTTTAGCCGGACCAGAAAGCACAAGAGGACAAAGGAGGAGAATAGCCATAAAACCCCCCAGAAGATTGACTTACCCACAGATGGGGAGGAGCTCGGAAGACACTGTGGTTACTGCCAGGAGGAGTATGGAAGACCCTAATCCCTCCACTGTTCATTTGGTGGGGGGCAACCCCAACTCACTCTCTGGCACAGTTAGGCAGGACACTAATGACAGTGTGACCTGTGGGCAGGGGAGTCCACCTCCTTGTTTTTGGTGGGAATTTCCTCAGCCAACATCATACGCAACTTTGGCTAATGTTGTGTGTACTGTAATTTAATGTTATCTTTGGGGACCAAAGAGTTTAAGTGGGGGGAGTGTGTAGCGGGGTCTCCTTTAAGGCCCCGGGACTACGTTACCCAGAACCCCGTTCGGCACCCAGGGTGCATTCAGCCAACGCAGAGACTGATGGGAGGGGCTATATAAGAGGAGGACGAGGCTGAGCTCGGCCTCTTTGGACACCACGCTGCAATCAACAGGTCTTCCTGTGCGGATCTGCTGCAGTGCAGGGCCTGAAGCCAGGGCCTTGCACAACTTCCAGAGAGCCTTCCACCCCACTGCGGAACCTGGGTAACACCTGACTTCGCTGACTCCTTACATCAGTTGGATCGGAGACCCGACCGTTGCAGACGCTGTGTGTGTAGACACAGCAGGTGGAAGTCCCGGACTGGGATCGCGTCCGGAGTGGTGAGAGAGCACCTGCTCAATCCTATAGGCTGTACTGTTGTTAGGCCTAGAGACTGCCTTGGCCCACCGGCCTTTATTTACTGTTCCATTGGAGACTAGTGGCGGAACTGAGTTGAGTTAGTCTCCGGTGAAGTGTTCTTTATTATCTACTCCTTTGGATTACAAATACTGTTCCTGTTGTGCACCACCAGTCAAGTTACATGCGAAGAAATCGTTCTGCTAGAGACTGAGTTAAATCTGAGTCAGGCCTGACCAGGAGTTAGAACTTTTTGTTGCTGCGCCATAAGGGCGCATAGATAGAGATAGCTGCACTGGAAGGGAAATAGCCTGCATTATCAGGGTGCACTATATTTTCTGCTGTAGGGCTCTGCAGACATATATGTGTTATGTATTAACCTTGTGCCTTTTACCCAAAGTAAAAAACCCGTTATACTTCATCACTTGCTATCAGTGTGTTATCATTATGCAAAGAGGTTACCCTTACAATACAGATAGATTGTGATACAAGACAATCCCTAGACCAGGGATATGCAATTAGCGGACCTCCAGCTGTTGCCAAACTACAAGTCCCATCATGCCTCTGCCTCTGGGTGTCATGCTTGCTGCTGTCAGAGTCTCGCTATGCCTCATGGGACTTGTAGTTTGGCAACAGCTGGAGGTCCGCTAATTGCCTATCCCTGCCCTAGACTAACTGTGCCAGGGTGGGTCGAGTAGATTGCCGGGGCATGGCGGTGCTATATTCAGGGCCCGCAAAAAAATCCAGTCGCTCTCTTAATTGGAGGTAGCACTACATTATAATTTATGATTTTGTTTTTTGAACTTTATCATACCCGGGATGTCTACTAGACTCTGGTTTGGACAGATTTAAGTGAGTTATTCCTAAGAATTACAGGCCTACAATATAAAACGCCAAATTTCCATGCAGAATAATGGTACTGCTTTCAGCACCTAAAATCTGACAGAATCATACCGCCAGGGAGGCTAATTGAACAGGCTGAAGTTATAATCTACAATGCACAGCTGCACCAGATTCTGGGTGCAACAGTTTTAGTAAATCTCCCCTTTAGTGATACTTAGGGGTTGATTTACTAAAGGCAAATAGGCTGTGCACTTTGCAAGTGCAGTTGCTCCAAAGATTAGTAAATGAGCAGAAGTTCTGCTGACATCCATCATCCAATCATGTGCAAGCAAAAATTATGTTTTGTTTTATTTTCCTTGCATGTGATTGGGTACTCTTTGCAAAGTGAAGCTTTACCTCATTTACTAAGCTCTGGAGCAACTGCACATGGAGAGTGCAACTGCACTTTTCAAAATGCACAGTCTATTTGCCTTTAGTAAATCAACCCCTATGTGTTACTACTCAATCAGGTCTCCTCTCCTCTCCTCTCCACCCAGCACAGACAACACTGTGCTGGGTGGCAGAGCTACATATACCCCAGGACTGGATGGACAGAAATACACCCCTTTGGCAGATAAAATACTGTAGCTCCCATTTATATATCACATAATGGGGGAGATTTACTAAAACTGGAGAGTGCAAAATCTGGTGCAGCTCTGTATAGAAACCGATCAGCTTCCAGGTTTTTTTGTAAAAGCTTAATTGAACAAGTTGAAGTTAGAATCTGATTGGCTACCATGCACAGCTGCACTAGATTCTCCAGTTTTGGTAACTCAACCCCCCTATATATACATATTTAGAAGTTTGCCTGGAGTTCAGCTTTAAATACTGGTTATACTGTATTAGTTCAAGCAACAGCCACCAAGAAATATTCTGGTTTTGGAGAGTTCCCCTTTAACTGAATTTACAATAGTAATGTTAGGTTTCTCACCTCCCTCAGCAGAACAGATGAACACGATATCACTGAAGGGACCATCGCCTTTATTATTGTACACTCCAACTTTCACTTCAAAAGGTGTGAGTAGTGGCGTGCTTTCATCTCTGTAGATAAACTTGGAGGCATCGGAGGAGGTCACCATTTTTTCTTTCCATCCCCTGGTGTCATTTGGCCTGAATGCCACGATGTAACCAAACCCCTCGCCGTTCTGAAATTCTTCTGAGACGGGCTGGAAAAGTCAGTGCATTATTTATTATTAACCAAGGAAACCAGAGTCCTGTGTCCACATACGCACATGAGATTGCAGGTCGAGTAAATATAAGCAATAACGTCACAATAAAATGAACGTCACTGCCGAGATACATTTAATAAGGACAAGCTTACCTCCCACGTTATCACCAGTTCATGGCGCCTTCCACTTCCACCGCTGACATTTGCTGGGGGTGTCTTGGGCACTAGAACAGCAACAACAAAAAAAAGCTACAATAGTAAACCTTAAAATAAATATCATTATTATCAGTAAGGCTAGTGGATGAAAAGATAAAAAAATAAATATGACCAAATTTTGCTTACTGTATATCACATTGCAATCTAGTTTGGCCTGTTAGTCTGTATATTCAGGTGATTTGAAGACGGATATAGAGCTATTAAGGGTTCTTGTACAAGGATCTGATTTATGAACATCAGCTATTCTGGGTAGAAAGTTCCTGTGTAAAAAACAGGAGGATGGGCTGTATACCACATGAATATATGTGCATAGTGTGCACATAAATGCGTGTGCAGCACACCCCATGTAGGAGTTGCAGATTAAATTGATCCCCCACTTCTGCGCAGACAGGCTGTCTGAATCTTCACCGGCACAGAGAGTCAGAGAACAGTCCATAGCTTTGTTTTTGTTGTTTTTTAGGGGGTTGACTTGGATAGGGATGGGAGGTTATGGGATGCCCACCTGACTTCGGCAATCTTCAGGGACAACTTCCTATATACAGACTCCTCTTCACTTTCCTCTTGGCATTTCTCTTGCTTAGCCTCTGCTGATACACTCCTAGAGGAACTTGGCACCTTGTCAGTTCAGAAACGGTCCATTACAGGCAGGAACTCACAGAGGTTGATTTACTAAAGGCAAATCCACTGTGCACTACAAGTGCAGTCACTGTAGATCTTAGGGTAAGATCTGAAATGAGGGGAAGTTCTGCTGATTTCTATCATCCAATCCTGTACAAGCAAAAACGCTGTTTTTTGTTTTCCGTGCATGTCCCCCCAGATCTACAGCAACTGCACTTACAAGTGCACTTGCAGTACACAGTGGATTTGCCTTTAGTAAATGTAGCATGGTTTCCAGTTTCTTCTATGTAGCTACAGACTACAGTTGACAAACTAGAAGGAACTTAGCTCCCTCCGGTGTTCAATCATTATATTGCATCTACTTATTGTTTTAATGATATCAAAACAAGGCATGCTGGAACTCGTAGTACAGGGAGAAAGAGACTCCATTTGCCATGGATAGTAAATAGACTATAGTACCCACAGTGCAACTGTACTCCCAACATGCATTGCCTCAGCCCTTGGCCTTCTGGGACTGCTTACTTAAAGGAGGGGAGGAGCTAAGGAAACTCTCTCTGATCATCGCCCTGCTAGCAAGAGGAGTGTCTGAGAGGCCTGCTGTGTGTGTGTGGACCGCATAATCCGGGCTTACTGTCTGCAGAGAGGCCTGCCTGCCGAAGGGAGAAGAATCCTCCTTTGAGAAGCCCAGCTGATTCTCCCCAAGTGTCCAGACATCTTCCCCCTACCAACGTCTCGTGTGGTGGAGTGAGGGACGGAAGACCAGGACAGCGGAGAGATCGTGTACCGGAGCATCAGCAATGGAACCTGCCAGGCGGACTAGGCCTATTTGGGTGAGCGGGCACCTGCCCAGGATTTATCAGTTACTTTATAGGCCTGTGACTGTTAAGGCCCACCATCACTAGAATAGTGCGACACACACTCACCAGAACATAGTGCATCGTGTGGTAGTGCGCAGTTTAAAGTTGGCGTTTGCACCGCCTGACACTTTCACACTCCCAAAAGCATTGCAGGAGTTTTGTTTATTCTTCTACACCCTTTGGATTACAATTAACATGTGCACCAACGTTTCCTAGCGAAGACTCCATCCATTGAAGAATTTGTACACTAATATTGGTCAGGCCTGACTGGAAGTGACGGACACGGGGTGGAATTGCCCACTAGGGGGAGCTCGCGAGCAATACAGTTCAGTCAAATAATAGACATTAACACTGCAAGTTAAGATATTTTGTCTGATAGAAATTATTTATTTTATTATTGACTCTCGCAGGGCCCTGCAGAGTCAACTGTTTGTATAACCTTGTTTTACCTTTATATCTTACCAAGTAAATTTCACCCTTGGTTAAGTGCAAACCTGTGTGCAGTTTCTCTGTTATCTTGTGGAAGGAGAAGTGGCCAATTCAAGGTAACAATCTATATTGCAATTTTACTGTGGTGGGGTTTTATTGTGTTCCCCAGCAACCAGTGGGTTCCACAATATTTGTATATGCCAGTTGTGCCAAGGGAGGGTTTGAGCCAATTCCAAGGGGTTGATAGGCAGAACGTAGACCCGAAAAAAAAAAACAGCAGCTCCTACGGGGGTAGTGCTACACGAATAACACCCATAGTCCCTTAATAATAGGACATATGGAGTGACACAGCATGCAACTTTCCCCTCAGCTTCCTTTGTGGTCACTGGTCCCAGCACCATATATTCAGGCCCTGCTAGCCCTCATGGCTGCAGCTGCCTCTCTACACCAGTCCACCCGACTGACTCTTCACCAGCCCACCGGCTGACTCTCAGGAGATCTCTCAGTGAAGGATTGAAGGCTTGAGCACACTGCTGTCCTAAAGGGAGACTGGCTACATGTGGCAGTCTCCCTCCTTGTTAGTCCCCAACAGTGCTGAGCTACTCACTCTCTCCTCTCTTGAACCCGTGCCTCCAGAAAGACCTCCTCCTTTGTGTTTTAGCAGGATTCTTCTAGCACCTGAGCCCCAGCCCAGGGCTGGACACCCCCCCCCCCAGGGCCACGACAGTCTCCTCAATACTGTATCTCCATCTTCCACCCGACTGCCACTGCTGGCATGGCCCATGGCCATTTATAAGGTTAAAAAGAAAAGAAAAGCCCAAAGGGCTAACGTTGCGCTAATAGTGATAGATGATAATATGTGGAAGAACAGTGTAACAAATAATGAAAATAGACACCTACAAGCAGCTAGCATAAAAAGTCCTATACAAAAAAGACCAAATAACAAAAACAATAAAAATAAAATATGCAGCGCTAAATAGGTGAATAGAGGACCAGTTAACCTAATCTAGTCCAAACAATAAAAACCAAAGTGAATAAATGACCAAAAATCACAAATAAACACACCGTGAAGTGATACTAAAGAGATTACCAAACAAAGGTAAAAATAAAAAATAAAATAAAAATGATGCTGTAAATAATTAGTGAAATGAATACAATAACTAAAACATCATGAGCAAAAAGTCCCAGAACGGTAAAAGAAGTGAGTGGCTAGAGAAGCTTCTTCCCAGGGGAGCTGTGCAGACTGGCAAACGTGACACCCAGGTGTGTGGTGGTCCTGCTTACCGGATAGCCATGACTGTATCCACAGTCTCACCTAACACAGGGAATAAGGCTTCCCCACAGCCCAACGATATCCTGAGCAGTTCTCACCAGCCCGAAATTATTCCGAATGGGAGAGAAAACAAAGAAACTCCATAGTGTAATAAGTAAAAATCCGGTTTAATTAATTAATAAAGGTTGCACTTACAATTGGTAGATGGTCAGTGTCAGGGTCACCTGTGGCCAGGTGACAGATGCACACCGTAGGGGGACAGGAGTGCACCGCGAGGTAGTGAACCCTATGGCTGGCTTCTGTGGATAGGAAACTGGGTGGTTGTGGAAAGCGGGACCAGAGGAGCACAACCGGGATCCCAACGGAAGCGAGAGCCAAGATTCCCCAGGGCGCGGAGTCTAAGACCCAGCTGGTCTTCTCCAGGGCCTCTAGTGGTGAGGATGTGACGCTGCAGGCTGGGACCAGGTCGCGGCCCCTGGAGTTTCCTAGCTCACGCCCCGTAGGATAAGGGAAAGCAGCAGCACACGATAGAGAGAACCGAATAACAAGCCGAAGGTCAGGGGCCACAAGCAGACAAGGATAACGAAGAACGAGCCGAAGGTCAAGGGTCACGAGCAGACAGGGATGGTCGGGGACAAGCCAATAACGTAACAGAGAGACAGACGTAGCACACGGCAGGCAGGAACCCAAACACACAATGCCTAACAAACACGTTGATCAGCAAAGCAGGCTTGCAGTGCACAGGTTAATATAGTGTTCAGTGATAGGGCCTGGGGTGGAGTCAGGCTGGGAGGAGATTATAAAGGAAGCCAGGTGAAGGAGGTCTGGTCTCTAGATGAACACATGAGGAGGAAGGTAAGATGGCAGACAGACATTAATGCATATCCATGACAGTACCCTCCCTCTTACGAGGCCTCCCCCTTCCCCGCCTGGGCCCAGGTTTAGAGGGAAACTTCAGATGAAACTCCTTTAACAGACGAGGTGCAAAGACCTCAGATGCAGTGATCCAAGACCTCTCCTCAGGACCAAACCCTTTCCAATGAACGAGGTACTGAAGAACGCCTTTACAGAGTCGGGAGTCCAGAATTTGACTGATCTCGTACTCCTGATTATCCTCAGAGACAGGCGCCACGGTAGGAAGAGGACGAGAGAATTTATTGAGGACTAAAGGCTTTAGAAGAGCAACATGAAAGGAGTTAGTGATTTTAAGGCTCTTAGGAATCTGGAGTTTGAAACAAACCGGATTCAGTTTAGCAGTTACCGTGTATGGACCGATGAATCGTGGAGCAAACTTCAGAGAAGGAACTCGGAGCTTGATGTTCCTGGTAGAGAGCCAGACTTTGTCCCCTGGCTGAAGAGAAGGCGGTTTACGCCTGCGGCGGTCGGCAAAGCCTTTGAATTTTTCAGCAGCTGCCCGGAGGGAATCATGAACGTGACCCCAAACGGAATTGAGAGACTCCTGAACCGAAGCCAAAGCTGGAATGTCTGGAGAACAGATCATAGGAAGAGGAAGTTGAGGGTGTTTTCCATAAACTGTGAAAAAGGGTGTCTTCTGCGAACTGGTATTCACATGATTGTTATGGGAGAATTCTGCCCACGGGAGTAGAGAGGACCAATCGTCATGGTGAGAAGACACAAAGGTGCGAAGAAAGACCTCTAACTCCTGATTAACCCTCTCAGTCTGTCCATTGGATTGGGGATGGTAAGAAGAAGAAAAATCCAAGACAATATTGAGGGATTTGCAAAAGGCTCTCCAAAAACGAGACGTGAATTGGACTCCCCTGTCGGAAACAATATGAGAAGGGACCCCATGTAGGCGGAGAATTTCTCGAATGAAAATGGGAACCAAGGCAGGGGCAGAAGGAAGACCAGGAAGAGGAACAAAATGAGCCATCTTGGAGAATCGATCGATTACCACCCAAATGACTGTATTATTCTCAGACAGTGGGAGATCGGTGATAAAATCCATGGCAATATGGGCCCAGGGTTCCTTAGGAATAGGCAAGGGCATGAGGAGACCAGCAGGAGCTTGTGTGGAGGATTTGGACTGAGCACAGACATGACAAGCTTTAACGTAGTCTTTGACGTCTGAGCGGAGATTAGGCCACCAGTAGTGACGACTGATGAGTAGGAAGGATCGGAGGAATCCAGAATGCCCTGCCACCTTGGAATTATGTCCCCAACGAAGGATCTTAGCTCTTAGCTCAGTGGGGACAAAGGTCTTACCAGGCGGAATTTTAGACTTCAGGGTGGTAGAGTGGGCAACAATGCATGAGGTGGGAATGATCGGCTCAGGTTCAGGGGCGGACTCCTCGTCCAAAGTGTCAAATGACCTAGAGAGCGCATCAGCCCGACCGTTGCAGGAACCAGGTTTGTAGGTAATCGTGAAATTAAAACGGGCAAAGAAGAGACTCCACCTGGCCTGTCTAGGATTCAGACGTTTAGCATTCTGTAGATACTGTAAATTCTTGTGATCGGTAAAGATCGTTATGGAGTGAGGGGAACCCTCCAAGAGATGACGCCACTCCTCTAACGCCAATTTAATTGCGAGAAGTTCCCGATCACCGATGGCATAATTCCTCTCTGCCTGAGAAAATTTTTTGGAGAAGAACGCACATGGTTGGCGTCTCTTCTCAAAGATTTGAAGAAGCACAGCTCCCACCCCCATTGAGGAAGCGTCCACTTCAATAAAAAATGCATTCCCAGGATTTGGTCTCCTCAAGAGGGGGCCAGAAACAAAGGCCTGTTTCAGGTTGTGAAATGCAGAGACAGCTTCGGGAGGCCAGTCTCTGGCATTCACACCCTTCTTGGTCAAAGCGATAATAGGCGCGGCAATGGAAGAGTAATTCCTTATGAACTGCCTATAATAATTAGTGAAGCCAAGAAAGCGCTGTGTGGCCTTGAGGCTAGCAGGAAGAGGCCAGTTGGTGATAGCCAAGACCTTCCCAGGGTCCATACGAAGCCCCGAACATGAGACAAAGCACCCCAAAAACAGGACCTCAGAACATTCAAAGGAACATTTCTCCAGCTTGGCATAGAGATTGTTCTCTCTAAGACGTTGAAGTACAGTGCGGACATGGTTTCTGTGGACGAGCAGATTTTCAGAAAAGATCAGAATGTCATCCAGATAGATGACAACAAACTGGTACAGCAGATCTCTGAAGATTTCATTGACAAAGTTTTGAAACACGGCTGGAGCATTACACAGACCAAAAGGCATCACCAGATATTCGTAATGCCCGTCTCTAGTGTTAAATGCAGTCTTCCATTCGTCACCCTCCCGTATTCGAATGAGATTGTACGCGCCTCTGAGATCCAACTTGGTGAAAATGGAGGCACCCTTCAACCTATCGAATAGCTCAGATATTAAGGGTAAGGGGTATCGATTTTTAATAGTAACCGCATTTAAACCCCGATAATCGATGCAGGGTCTTAAGGTACCATCCTTTTTGGCAACAAAAAAGAACCCTGCCCCTGCAGGCGATGAGGATTTCCGGATGAACCCTCTCTCCAGATTCTCTGCTACATACTCCGACATGGCCTGGGTCTCTGGGATGGACAGAGGGTAGGTACGACCCCTGGGTAGAGTTGCTCCGGGGACAAGATCAATAGCACAGTCAAAAGACCTGTGGGGAGGAAGCACCTCAGCTGATTTTTTACAGAACACATCCCGGTAATCGCTGTATGCGGCGGGAAGATCAGAAGAAACAGAAGTGGCAGCAACCGGAAGACTCTCCTTGGGGGTCACCTTGAGAAGACACGACGAGAAACATGAGGAACCCCAGGCCAGGATCTGCCCAGAGACCCAGTCCACATGTGGAGAGTGGAGCTGTAGCCAAGGGAGGCCCAATACAACTGGGGTAGAGGCCTTGGGTAGAATAAGAAAGGATATCCACTCCTGGTGGAGAATCCCTACCGACATCCTAATGGGTAGCGTCTGGAAGCGAATAGGGCCCCCTGGGAGAACAGTGCCATCAATTGCCGAGACTACCAATGGGGTAGTGAGAGGTGAAAGGGTAAGCTTCATAGAAGAAGCAGTTCTCCAATCCATGAAATTGCCGGCAGCCCCGGAATCCAGGTATGCAAGGGTTGACTGAGGAGAAGTGCCTACATGAAGGGACACCGGCAAGAGCAGGCGAGAAGGTGATGTTTCTGGGTCCAATACTCCACCTTCCAAATGTATTAGACCCGAGCGTTTCCCGGACGAAGCGAGCAGGAGTCACGAAAATGACCCTTGCCCCCACAATAGAGGCACAAGCCCAGAGTTCTGCGCCTAGCACGTTCTTCGGGGGTTAGTCTGGTCCGGCCCAGCTGCATAGGTTCTTCAGCAGGTAGAGGATGCTCCACGGAATGAAGGGAGGGGAGCTCAGACTGGCTAGGACCCAGAGAGTGCTGGCATCTTTTTTCTAAGGACCTCTCTTGAAAACGAATGTCGATCTGGTTGCATAATGAAATTACATCGTCCAGACCGACGGGAATGGCTCTTCCCGCTAATTCGTCTTTCACTCGGTCAGAGAGACCATGTAAAAAGGTAGCGACCAGGGCCTCATTATTCCAGCTCAATTCAGCTGTGTGGATACGGAACTGAAGAGCATATTGCCCCACTGAACTAGATTCTTGGCGAAGACGTAAGACAGCACTAGCCGCTGAAGAAGCCCGAGCCGGCTCTTCGAAGATATTACGAAAGAGCTTCAAGAATTCAGACAGACTGGAAACCACCGGATCGTTCCTCTCCCACAGGGGGGCAGCCCAGGCCAAAGCTTCACCGGAGAGGAGGGAAATGATATAGGCTACCTTAGCCCGGTCAGATAGGAAGCTTTGAGGCTGAAGCTCAAAATGAATAGTGCATTGGCTGAGAAACCCCCTGCAGGCCTTGGAGTCCCCAGAGAAACGGAACGGAGCTGGTAATCTTAGTGAGTGTGAGGCTGCGACTGGTGCGATAGGTACAGCCGCTGGTTGTACTTGGGGTTGCGGATTCGGGGTTCCCAAGGAGACCTGAAGCTGCTCGAATCGAGAAGCCAGATCCTGGAGGAATCGCATCGCCTGGGTCTGATTTGATTCCTGGGTCTCAAGTCTGCGAACTATGCCCTGCAATGGATCATCCGCGGGAAGCGGGATGTCAGCCGGGTTCATGGCTGATCAAACTGTCAGGGTCACCTGTGGCCAGGTGACAGATGCACACCGTAGGGGGACAGGAGTGCACCGCGAGGTAGTGAACCCTATGGCTGGCTTCTGTGGATAGGAAACTGGGTGGTTGTGGAAAGCGGGACCAGAGGAGCACAACCGGGATCCCAACGGAAGCGAGAGCCAAGATTCCCCAGGGCGCGGAGTCTAAGACCCAGCTGGTCTTCTCCAGGGCCTCTAGTGGTGAGGATGTGACGCTGCAGGCTGGGACCAGGTCGCGGCCCCTGGAGTTTCCTAGCTCACGCCCCGTAGGATAAGGGAAAGCAGCAGCACACGATAGAGAGAACCGAATAACAAGCCGAAGGTCAGGGGCCACAAGCAGACAAGGATAACGAAGAACGAGCCGAAGGTCAAGGGTCACGAGCAGACAGGGATGGTCGGGGACAAGCCAATAACGTAACAGAGAGACAGACGTAGCACACGGCAGGCAGGAACCCAAACACACAATGCCTAACAAACACGTTGATCAGCAAAGCAGGCTTGCAGTGCACAGGTTAATATAGTGTTCAGTGATAGGGCCTGGGGTGGAGTCAGGCTGGGAGGAGATTATAAAGGAAGCCAGGTGAAGGAGGTCTGGTCTCTAGATGAACACATGAGGAGGAAGGTAAGATGGCAGACAGACATTAATGCATATCCATGACAGTCAGTCAGCGATAAAAAACAGATAATGTGCAGCAATAACAGTGCTGCATACGGCAGCGTTGGTTCGAATTTTCCCGAGCTCCTGTGCTCCGCAGATACTTCCTCGTGTGTACTCAAATGCGTGATGACGTCACCGGCCCCCTACGCTTTTCGTCACCACGGACATCAACTGTGGATACAGTCATGGCTATCCGGTAAGCAGGACCACCACACACCTGGGTGTCACGTTTGCCAGTCTGCACAGCTCCCCTGGGAAGAAGCTTCTCTAGCCACTCACTTCTTTTACCGTTCTGGGACTTTTTGCTCATGATGTTTTAGTTATTGTATTCATTTCACTAATTATTTACAGCATCATTTTTATTTTATTTTTTATTTTTACCTTTGTTTGGTAATCTCTTTAGTATCACTTCACGGTGTGTTTATTTGTGATTTTTGGTCATTTATTCACTTTGGTTTTTATTGTTTGGACTAGATTAGGTTAACTGGTCCTCTATTCACCTATTTAGCGCTGCATATTTTATTTTTATTCCATTTATAAGGTTGTCTCAGCCCCCTGCCAGCCCACCACTGGGAATTGGCTGAGCCCTCATAAATATGAATGGCAGCTGCTCCTATCCCCCACCCTCTGGCTCTAGAAGATTCTCCAACCTTCTAGACCAGGGGGAGGCACTAGAGAGCTGCCAGGATGAATCAGCCAGCCCTGAACTGAACTATTTATTAGAGGGGAAGCTATGACATCATAAAGCAAAGCTCTACCTCTACCAAGTTGACCACCTCCACATAGAGACACAGTGTGAAACAAGCCATGGTAAGTCAACAATGGTGAAAAGATCAGCTGCAGGTAGACCATAGGCAATACTAGTGACTAGTTAGGGGCACAGTTTCTACAATGCGAGTCCTTTTTATGTTTCAATCATTTTTTATTAAAGTTTTACAGTTTTACAAACAGAACTTTCACCTTATCATCATGAAATATACTACCTTATCAGGGTGACATGTCGGTATACCGGTATACTTGAGGAAACCTCCTCTCATAGCATGCATAGCCCATTTTCACAGTCCTGTTACACAATACACTTTGCTACTTGGACCATGTCCCATAGTATACCCCCTATCGTAGGACATAGAGCAACCAAAGCCCCCCCCCCCCCCGGAACAGTCCTCTTTAAAGGAAAAGTCTGAAAGCTTGACTGCTAGCCTACTGATTCTTGTAGAGATAATTATCTCTGCTTGTCAAAAGAAACACTTAATTGCCTATTAAATGACTTCCTTTGCCTGCTATTCTTGCCTATCAGCTCCTTCCCTGCCAGAAGCCCGATTTGTGAGAGTTCCTAATGTGGAGCTCAGGCAAAGCTCAGTTGCTTCTGCCCTCTCTGCTGTGAGTCCATCTATTGTTCAGTCAGTGTGTATGTTTTCCAGGCAGTCATGCTGACATGCCCCCACCTCCTGCATGCATAGTAATAGCAGCTGTCTTGGGCAAGCGTCTGATGACTGTCAATCAAAACTAGAGTGGGGCGTGCTGTCGACCACTCTAGTTCAGCAGCCAGTGCACCTATCAAAACATTTTGTCTCCTGGGGTACAGGAAGAACTGAAGATTTGTTTGATAAGACTTCGTCTTTATGCAGAGATGTCAAGTGTGTGCGATGCACAGCTCCCCCTATTGGCTAACTTGTAAATTTCTATATTTAATACAATACCTAATATGTGTAAAAATGTGACATACCAAAAACGACCCTACAATAATAACTCACAATATGCACTGGCTGAAAATACACTATACCTTCCCTTTAACAAGGTCAATTTTAAGCATGAGAAGTAATTTGCCATCAGAATTTATATTGTTTTTTGAATTGCGATTTTTATTTTTAATAAACATTATCTTTCCGATACAGGTATTCATCCAAAAACAGCGAATTAATTCTAAAATCAAGCCAGGGTTTCAGTTTAATTTTTACTCAGATAAAGCTGAAACACCCGCAAATGTTTATTAATAATGAGTTTGATCATGAGGTTGCGATTTCCACATTACTCAGCCAGACGCTGCTGGTTTTACACCAACATACAGCTCATATCATTCAGCTGTAGTGTGTAACTATCAGTATAATTTATCACTGCGCTTATACAGTTATAAAACTTGCATATTGACACATAATTAGTATATTCTGAGCCTTCTGCATATTAATTGTTTATAATGAGGCACATAAAGAAGGCTGGCTACCTCTAATGACAAGCAGGAATGACATAACATTTCATATTGCTTCGTCTTTTCCTGACAGTTCAGAACAGATGTACAGATGGTGAGCCCAAATAAAAGTGCGGAAATAAAAAAGAGAGAAAATCTTTGCAATATTGGAGGGAATTTGAATTACCATAACGAACCCAGGAAAAGACTTAGGAATTGAAAGATGCATACTAGCCCATTATGCTTTTCATTTGCAGGATTTGCAGCGAGCAAAAGAGGAAGTAAAACCCATCAGGGTTTACTTCCTCTTTAAAAGGGAATCTAAAGTATGTGATTTTTAAAGTGTCTCTGTTACTTTAACAAAAACATAAATCTGCTAGCAAGTATAATGTGTGGGCAGTGGGGGGTACCAGAAAATATCTGCAGCAACTTTATTTGTTTTTTGCATGGTATGCTGGGCCTGTTCTACACAATCAAAGCTCCTACACTTCCAATTAGTTCCCACTTCCTTCGCCCACATATTCCTAAAGCACTATTCCTCCCTTTGACACGAACAGCGAGGTACTATTCCTTCCACTGACACCAACAATGGGGCACTATTCCTTCCACTGACACCAACGATGGGGTACTATTCCTCCCACTGAAATAAATGATTTGTGCACTATTCATCCAACTAATACCAATTGTAGTGGCCTCCTCACTCCCCTCTCTGTCTTCAGTTCGTCTCTCTCTTGTCTAGGGGTATATTTCAGAGGGGAAGGGAGCGGGGACACCACGCCTGGCCTTCACCACAGGTGTCAGTGTGATGTAAGCAACGTTCTTTACCTTCGGGTCAGTGCTGTGCACCTGGAGCCTCCACCGAGAGTTACCTTGAACAATGTCTGTTAGGAAAAGAGCCCCACACCATTAAAGTTCAACACTCCTTTATTCTTCTCGAATGAACACAATCAGTTGAACTCCCTTGGTAGAAACAGAACAGAAAAGGAGGTGTGGATGCGAGTAGGCCCAGACACAATGTGTTCTCCACTTTCCTTCCTGAAAGTGGGTTGGGGTCTCCGAACGAGGGGGAATTTCCTTCCAGGCGGTCTCCGATGAGAGGCTCACCCGTCACCGGCAATATGCTGCACCGGGTCTTCGAATGAGGAGCTCCCCCCGGTCCATTACGCCTTCCGGATTCGGGTACCCACTCCCGGGGTTCCCTAGGATCTCCTTCCCTCGCGGAACTCAGTGTTGGGCACTGAGCTCCAGACCTCCATCTGAGTACCTCACCCCAGGCCAAAGGTGCCTGGGATGGAACACGACCTCCGGACGTCCTCTAGGCCTAAGCCGCCTCTAGGACCGACACGAACCACCGTCCACAGGCTGAAGGTGCCCTGGACTCTGACCCCGTGACAAAGATGGCCGGCCCCTTTATACCCTCTCCCAGCAAGCACGGCGGGTTCCCCGCCCCACCATATCGCTGCCGAGGGAGGACAAAAAGGAGGCGCGACACACAGCAATGATTCAACCCCAGCCCAGAGCGACAGCGACACCCACTGGGCTGCAGGGAATTACACATCACCAATGTCTCTGTCAGGTTCAAATTCACACCCGGGAAAGTACATACCCGCTACACAATGATGGGGCACTATTCCTCCAACTAATACCACGGATGGGGCACTATTCCTCCAACTAATACCAATGATGGGGCACTATTCCATTAACTAATACCAGATAAGGGGGCACTATTCCACTAACTAATACAGATAAGGGGGCACTATTCCTCCAACTAATACCACAGATGAGGCACTATTCCTCCAACTAATATCAATGATGGGGCACTATTCCTTCACCTAATACTAATGATGAGGCACTATTCCCTCAACTAATACCAATTATGGGTCACTATTCCTCCAACTCATATCAATGATGGAACACTATTCCTCCAACTAATACCAATGCTGGGGCACTATTCCTTCAACTAATACCATGGATGGGACACTATTCCTCTAATATCAATGATGGGGCATTATTCCTCCAACTAATGTCATAGATGGGGCACTATTCCTCCAACGAGAACCAATGATTTGGCACTATTCCTTCAACTAATACCAGTGATGGGGCACTATTCCTCCAACTAATACCAAGGATGGGGCAGTATTCTTCCAACTAATACCACAGATGAGGCCCTATTCCTCCAACTAATATCATAGATGGGGCACTAATTCCTCCTACTAATTTCATATATGGGACACTATTCCTCCAACTAGAACCAACGCTGGGGCACTATTCCTTCAACTAACACCAGTGATTGTGCACTATTCCTCCAACGAATACCAATCATGGGGCACTATTCCTCAAAATAATATCATAGATGGTGCACTATTCCTCAAAATAATATCTTAGATGGAGCACTATTCATCCAACTAATATCAATGATGGGGCACTATTCCTCCAACTAATATCAGCACTAGTCCTCCAACTAATTTCAATAATGGGGCACTTTTCCTCCAACTAATGTCATAGATGGGGCACTATTCCTCCAACTAGAACCAATAATGGGGCACTATTTCTTCAACTAATACCAAGGATGGGGCAGTATTCTCCCAAATAATACCACAGATGAGGCCCTATTCCTCCAACTAATACCAATGATGGGGCACTATTCCTCCAACTAATATCATAGATGGGGCACTAATTCCTCCTACTAATTTCATATATGGGGCACTATTCCTCCAACTAGAACCAACGCTGGGGCACTATTCCTTCAACTAATACCAGTGATTGTGCACTATTCCTCCAACGAATACCAATAATGGGGCACTATTCCTCAAAATAATATCATAGATGGGGCACTATTCCTCAAAATAATATCTTAGATGGAGCACTATTCATCCAACTAATATCAATGATGGGGCACTATTCCTCCAACTAATATCAGCACTAGTCCTCAAAACTAATTTCAATAATGGGGCACTTTTCCTCCAACTAATGTCATAGATGGGGCACTATTCCTCCAACTAGAACCAATAATGGGGCACTTTACCGTTATTTCAGTACTTGCTGGTTAGCAATACATCGTAACAGTATATTAAGGCATTGGATTAATTTATCAACATATCAATTGTGATACCTATTGTCAAGTTCATATTTTGTTACTCAGCACTTTTCTGGATACTAAGGCCCCTTACTATTACAATTCAGTATTTTTATCTGCACTTGCACTTCAACATTGCTTCTGTACTTGCTGACTTTTCGATGTCATGAGTCTTCCTTTTGCTTATTTTTGCACTCTATTGTTCCACATTTAGTACTATTGGTACACTTTTTGGAGCACTAAGTTCCTATTTTTGACTTATGCCGCGTACACACGATCGATTTTTTCGACGGTGAAAACACTGTCGAGAAAATCGACGTGAAAACGGGGAACAGCTTGTTCCCCCCACACACGGCCGTTTTAAATGTCATTTTTTTTTGGGTCGAAAAAAACGACCGTGTGTGGGCTCCGCGGCACTGTTTCCCTATGGGAAAACTGCAGCGAAAAAAAACAACGGGAATCACGACGAGAAAAATTAGAGCATGTTCTAATTTTTCTCGTCGTGATTAATGCCATTTTTCCCGTCGAGAAAAACGACAAAAAAACCCACAGACGATCGTTTTTCTCGTCCAAAGGGAAAAATGTCATTTTTCTCGACGGGAAAAACGGTCGTGTGTACGCGGCATTAGAGTCAATTACAACAGCTCAGCACTATTTTCTATACACTATTCATATTAAGGTTATGGTTTTTACCTCTTCCAGTGTTTAGTAGCAGTTGTTACAATATCTCATCATCTCATAGTAGCGCGGAAATATATTTTTATACAATAATGGGGCACTATTCCTTCAACTAATACCAAGGATGGGGCAGTATTCTTCCAACTAATACCACAGATGAGGCCCTATTCCTCCAACGAATACCAATGATGGGGCACTATTCCTCCAACTAATATCATAGATGGGGCACTAATTCCTCCTACTAATTTCATATATGGGGCACTATTCCTCCAACTAGAACCAATGCTGGGGCACTATTCCTTTAACTAATACCAGTGATTGGGCACTATTCCTCCAACGAATACCAATGATGGGGCACTATTCCTCAAAATAATATCATAGATGGAGCACTATTCACCCAACTAATTTCAATGATGAGGCACTATTCCTCAAACTTACACCAAAGATGAGACAATATTCCTCCAACTAATACCACCGATGGGGCACTATTCCTTCAACTAATTCCAGTAATGGGGAACTATTCCTTCTATTATACTAATGATGGGGCACTATTCCTCCAACTAATACCACAAATGGGGCAAATGGGGCACTATTCCTGCAACTGATATCAATGATGGGATACTATTCCTCCTCCCACTGACCACCAAGTCTGAGACATTGTCTACTCCTACTGAAGCTGGGGCATTTTATACGTCTGGTCTGGTTTAATCAGTCTGGCCCCCCTAAAGTCTAAAGGACTGTAAACTGGCCCTTTATTTAGAAAGTTTGTAGGCCCCTGGGCTAGGGATACACTTTAAACAATGTAATAAATAAACAGCCCTTTAAATGGCACATCAATAACTTAATCACAGGCTAAAAATATGCCTGTCACATATAAACACACCAAAGCAAAATAATGCCACTTGATGAATTTCTGTATGATTCCATAAAATCACAGCTGTTTCTTTTATTCGCGGAGATAACGCACAGTTTACTGTGACTGCTGTTTGATTCATTAACTTCACTGCAAAAAAATAAAAAATAAAAAAGATGATGGATTGCAAGTTGTGCGGGATTCTCCAGTGAAGCAGTGAGAAGAGCTTCCTTCTTGTCTGCCGCAGGCTTCGCTGAATGAGCACCTGAAGAATTGTACAGAATATTAACGTTCCCACGTCTCCCCCGTCATCTGACTGCACTCCTTCCTATTCCCAAGTGGGAGCTTAAATTACCAGTCATTTTATTTGGAAACAAAGTGATTTAGATAGCAAATATGACATATCTAATCATGACTTCAATCCTACGCACTGCTTGAAGATCAAATTTATTGGAGACAATATTCCGTTTTTAGATTTTATGCTGAAAAAGAAACAGGATAACATACAGGGTATGGTGAGAACGGACTAAAGGAATCAAAAATCCCTAAACTCTAACCAGTGCGTAGCAAAGTGAAGGCTTTTCAAAACAGACAGTATTCACATGTGTCATTCATCACATATCCCGAAAATAAGATGATTAATCTTCATACCAAGAAAGTGGGCCAAGCCATGCAAATCATAGCTTTATGCCCCATTGGCCAAATTCACATCCAGGACCACAGGGGTATAGTGCAAAAATAGCCTAATATTATAGAGACATTTAATCCAAACTCTATACAACTGTATCATCAGTGTTGTGTATGGAAACCCTAGCTTCTGTGAAGTAGGGCTTGGGACCCCACATAACCAGAACCGGATTTACCATTTTCACCAGGCACTACAGGTGCCCTTCCCAGAGGACCACCCATCAGTATGAGTTATTTTTATTTTTTTCCTATTTTTTTTTAACCCTTTCGCTTCCAGGCCCATACATCATACGGACCTGACATCAGAGTCTTGCCTGTAAAGTGGAAGCATTCGGGTGACTGTGCTGCCGCCCGATTGCTTCCACACACATCAGTACTGGCAAAACGCCCCCCCCCTCCCCGTACGCACGCCCGGGACTGACATTAGCGGGTGCCAACGGGTGGAGAGGAGGTAAAACAGCCTACCTCGTTAAAGAGAACCTGCCATCTAACAAATTATCACATAGGAGACTTTTTGTCCCCTATGTGATGGAAAAAAAAATAAGCAAAAAAAAACATTTTATTTTGTGAATTTTTTTTTTACACCCAACCCCAAAAATTTGGGTATATAGAAAGGTTGAAAGAGTAATTGTAACTCTCTCAAAAATAGGTGGACCTTGTGGGCATAACATGAGGCAGTAAATATAAAAAATGTATCCTTATTATAAAAATATAAAAAATTGACATAAATATGACAAACAACAACACCCTTTACTTGACAAGGTCAACAGATACCCAATAGAACATACATGGAGGCATGGATCCTTTCAATGAGTTGGTGAAAAGTCCATGAATTATGCAGAAAATGGTATGTATATGTTCAAGGGGTTAGGTCCATGAACTCCTCCATGCTTGCTTGTCAACGCGTTTCACAATTTAATTGCTTCCACGGGACATGGGCAGGTGCTGATTGGCCTTGAAAACCAGGTACTGGATGACACCACACAAGACAAACTAAGAACCAAATCAATCCTTTCAAAGGATCAAATTCCAAGTATTGAAGGTATTTAACTCTCGTATAGAATACCTGAATCGGGTGGGGGGGGTCCACCCTCCGGGGTGACCAAGTTAACTGGCAATTCTATTAAGAGTGGAATGATGTAGATCAATAGAAGCTCAGTGCGGGGGGTAGAAGAATCAAGTACAAGGGTTCAATTATAGATATCATAAATAGTATATACACCCCTCAAAGTTGGAGCTGTCCCTTTCACATACTCTCGAATAGGATTTGCCAATCAAATTGGAGTGAAGAAGCCTTCCAATAGTATATTGTGTATCCCTCATCTGGGGGCTCACTAGTGGAGCCAAACCCAAAACCCTGGTGGGGTAGGGGCGCCTTGAAAGTCTTAATAGCACGGGTGTCCCTGCTGCTCACAATAATGTGGGTAATTTATTGTGTCTGTTTGCCCTAGAATTCATTTTACTGTATTTTCTACAGAAATTTGGGGTTTCTTAGTTTCCTAGACCTTTATGGTAGTCCGTCTTACTGTCTTTTTTATTTTTAGGGGGGTTCAGAATTCTCTGCCTATAGTCTCCTGAGATGTAAATCTGGCCCTGAACATAACAGCATAACCATTCAGGGTAGTGAGAAGGGACTAAAGGAATTAAAAATCCCTCAACTCTAACCAGTGCGTAGCACAGTGAAGGCTTTTTAAAACAGACATTTGTCATTCCATCACATATTCCAAAAATTAAGATGAATAATCTTCATACTAAGATAGTGGGCCGAGCCATGCAAATCGTAGCTTTATGCCACATTAGCCAGATGCACATCCGGGACCACAGGGGTACAGTGCAAATATAGCCTAATATTATAGGGACATTTATTCCAAACTCTATATTGCAGTTTCAGGCTTTTTGGTCATCAACATTGTAGTGTATGGAAACGATAGCTTCTATGGAATAGGGCTTGGGGCCCAACATAACAGTATAACCATATAGGAATGCAATATGTTGCCAACACATATATAGATTGTGCAAGGACCCTTCCTCAGGCATGTGGCACATAGCACATGCCCTGCATAGTCACAAAATCTAGTTTTTCTATGTTATCATACAATAATAAAGAGCTTTGGCCTTTGAAACAAGCTTGTCGGTGTGATGGTGATGTACACTATATTACCAAATGTATTGGGACACCTGCCTTTGCACACACCTGAACTTTAATGGGCATCCCAGTCTTAGTCCGTAGGGTCCAATATTGTGTTGGCCCTTCCCTCTGCAGCTATAACAGCTTCAACTCTTCTAGGAAGGCTGTCCACAAGGTTTAGGAGTGTGTCTATGGGAATGTTTGACTATTCTTCCAGAAGTGCATTTGTGAGGTCAGGCACTGATGTGGAGGAGAAGGCCTGGATTGTGGTCTCTGCTTTAATTCATCCCAAAGGTGTCCAAATCATTTGGTGGAGGGTGGATTATGGTGCAGGGTTCTTTTTCAGAGGTTTGGCTTGGTCTCTTAGTTCCAGTGAAGGAAACTCTTAAGGCATCAGCATGCCAAGACATTTTGGACAATTTCAAGCTCCCAACTTTGTGGGAACAGTTTGGGGATGGCCCCTTCCTGTTCTAACATGACTGTGTACCAGTGCACAAAGCAAGGTCCATAAACACATTGATGAGCATGTTTGTGGTGGAGAAACTTGACTGGCCTGCACAGACTCTTGACCTCAACCCGATAGAACACCTTTGGGATGAATTAGAGCAGAGACTGCGAGCCAGGCCTTCTTGTCCACATCAGTGCCTGACCTCACAGGCTTCTGGAAAAATGGTCAAACATTCCCATAGACACACTCCTAAACCTTGGTAAGATAGTGTATTTTATCCATTTTGTATACCATTTTGTATACCATTACCAGTTGGGAGCACCCTTTAAATCACATGGTCGATTGCAGTATGGTGTGCAGGAGGGATATACTACAGGTATAACCATACAGGTTATTGGGTGAAGGAGTGAATTTGGCTTTTTTTTGGGCAGTAAGGAAATTATTTGCATGGCTCCGCCCACTTCCTGAAATAAGAAATCATCCTCTTATTTTTGGGATATGTGATGGAATGAGACATGGGCTTATCTTCTGATTAAATAAGGCTCTACTGTGCTATACACTGATTTGATTGGAGGACTTTTTGTTCTCTTCTCACCATAACCTGTATAGTTATACTGTACTATCTTGTTGAGTCCCAAGCCGTACTCCATAGAAGCCATGATTTTCATACACTGTATTGAAGGTGACCAAATGGCAGTGGCTTGTGTGCACACAAAAAGGGAATTGTGAGTTGCTAAAAAGTTACAACAATGCAGCGTGACAACTGGGGAGAGAAGACTAAAGAAATGCTTCCTCTTGCCTGCAGCAAACTTATGACATCATCTCATCCAAGGCAAGCTATAGTAAAATGACTGTGGGTGGGATCCCCTCTCGTCCTTTGACGTCACACCCGTGGGGGCACGCAGCATGGCGGTCATGCCATATAAAGAGCCAATGACGTGGCTCTTTACCCATGTGATCAGATGTGTCCAATCACAGCCGATCACATGTAAACAATGAAGTGCTGTTTATCGGCTCTCCACGCCTCACACTGACAGAGTGTGAGAAGAGGAGAGCTGATCAGCGGAATCTCCTCACAGGGGAGACTGTACAGATAATCAGGGCACTGCTCATCAGCGCCCTGATGATCAGTGCAGCCCCAGCAGGGCCTATCAGTGACACTAATCAGTGAGTGCCCATTAGGGACACCAATCAGTGCCCATCAGTGATGCCAGTTAGTGTCGCCCATCAGTGCTGCCTATCATTGCCCATAAGTGCTGTCTATCAGTGCCCATCAGTGCTATCTATCAGTGTTCATCAGTGCTGCATATCAGTGCCCTCCTCATCAGTGCCACCTAATCAGTGCCGCCTCATCAGTGCCTATCAGTTCAGCCTATCAGTGCCGCCTCATCAGCACACACCAGTGAAGGAGAAACAATAATTATTTACAAAATTTACTGACAGAAATTATTATTTTTTTAGCAAAAAATTTAAAACCCAGCAGTGATTAAAAACCACCAATAGAAAGCTCTATTGTGGGAAGAAAATAATAACAATTTATTTTGGGTATCGCATTGCGTGACTGCGCAATTGTCATTCAAAGTGTTACAGCACTGAAAGCTGAAATTGGCCTGGGCAGGAAGGGGGCAAAAGTGCCAGTTTTCGAAGAGGTTAAGGACAAAAGGTGTTTAATTTATTTATTTTATTTATAATGTTGCTGTATATTGTGACATTTTAGAAATGTATTCCTACAGGCTGAAAGGTCTACTTTAATATCAGTCTGCTCTTCTGTAGAGAGAACAATAATGCTATCAACACCTGCAAATCTGCATCTATACGACGCAGATATAAGCAATTAATATTATTAGCATATAATTCTAAACTGCCAATATGTTCTTTAGTGCTGGCACAGTTGGCACACTATAATTACTCAGCTTGTAAAGATGAAGACTTGCCATGTGTATATATATGAGTATAAAGATGGTTCGGAGGCCTCTGCCAGCGGCTGGGAACAGGGACTTGTAAAATGAGATCCATACAGAGGTATCTCTTACTGCTTATTATCGGCACCACATGCTCCTTCCTGAATATTCATGAGCAGGACCCTTCCATTTATTTGCATCTGTCATAATATCTATGTTATATTAGCATATTTACAGCATCTCTGTTGGTGAAGACGATTGAATTATTAATAAGATAAAGGATCATGTAAATGTTATCATACAAAGGCATGAGGTCATTGGATGAAGGCAGGTGAGTGATTTTTTTTTTTTTATATAGGAGAGCTAGTTAGGGTGAATAAAGTAAAATTGTTTTTAGCTTCTGAAAATTAGCTTTGTTGGATATTAGCCACTTCAGCCCCGAGCCTTGTTTTGAGATTTGGTGTTTACAAGTTAAAAACATTTTTTTTGCTAGAAAATTACTTAGAACCCCCAAACATTATATACAGTGGGTACGGAAAGTATTCAGACCCCCTTAAATGTTTCACTCTGTTATATTGCAGCCATTTGCTAAAATCATTTAAGTTCATTTTTTTCCCTCATTAATGTACACACAGCACCCCATATTGACAGAAAAACACTGAATTGTTGACATTTTTGCAGATTTATTAAAAAAGAAAAACTGAAATATCACATGGTCCTAAGTATTCAGACCCTTTGCTCAGTATTTAGTAGAAGCACCCTTTTGATCTAATACAGCCATGAGTCTTTTTGGGAAAGATGCAACAAGTTTTTCACACCTGGATTTGGGGATCCTCTGCCATTCCTCCTTGCAGATCCTCTCCAGTTCTGTCAGGTTGGATGGTAAACGTTGGTGGACAGCCATTTTTAGGTCTCTCCAGAGATGCTCAATTGGGTTTAAGTCAGGGCTCTGGCTGGGCCATTCAAGAACAGTCACGGAGTTGTTGTGAAGCCACTCTTTCGTTATTTTAGCTGTCATTGTCTTGTTCAAAGGTAAACCTTCGGCCCAGTCTGAGGTCCTGAGCAGTCTGGAGAAGGTTTTCATCCAGGATATCCCTGTACTTGGCCGCATTCATCTTTCCCTCAATTACAACCAGTCGTCCTGTCCCTGCAGCTGAAAAACACCCACAGCATGATGCTGCCACCACCATGCTTCACTGTTGGAACTGTATTGGACAGGTGATGAGCAGTGCCTGGTTTTCTCCACACATACCGCTTAGAATTAAGGCCAACAAGTTCTATCTTGACCAGAGAATCTTATTTCTCACCATCTTGGAGTCCTGCAGGTGTTTTTTAGCAAACTCCATGCGGGCTTTCATATGTCTTGCACTGAGGAGAGACTTCCGTCAGGTCACTCTGCCATAAAGCCCCGACTGGTGGAGGGCTGCAGTGATGGTTGACTTTCTACAACTTTCTCCCATCTCCCGACTGCATCTCTGGAGCTCAGCCACAGTGATCCTTGGGTTCTTCTTTACCTCTCTCACCAAGGCTCTTCTCCCCCGATAGCTCAGTTTGGCCAGACGGCCAGCTCTAGGAAGGGTTCTGGTCATCCCAAACGTCTTCCATTTAAGGATTATGGAGGCCACTGTTCTCTTAGGAACCTTAAGTGCAGAATACATTTTTTTGTAACCTTGGCCAGATCTGTGTCTTGCCACAATTCTTTCTCTGAGCTCTTCAGGCAGTTCCTTTGACCTCATGATTCTCATTTGCTCTGACATGCACTGTGAGCTGTAAGGTCTTATATAGACAGATGTGTGGCTTTTCTAATTAATCCAATCAGTATAATCAAACACAGCTGGACTCAAATGAAGGTCTAGAACCATCTCAAGGATGATCAGAAGAAATGGACAGCACCTGAGTTAAATATATGAGTGTCATAGCAAAGGGTCTGAATACTTAGGACCATGTGAGATTTCAGTTTTTCTTTTTTAATAAATCTGCAAAAATGTCAACAATTCAGTGTTTTTCTGTCAATATGGGGTGCTGTGTGTACATTAATGAGGAAAAAAATATAGTGTATCCGTGCAGTGTTCTGTGTAGTGTGAGTACTCAAATTAAAGGGCACCAAACACCTCTTTACATTGATTAAAGTGCATCTACGTACAGATTTCAACTTCTTCTTTACATTTGCTTATAAGCACTGCCCCCTCCCTCCCAATAATCCTCTCTGCAGGACTTCGAGGCTGCCTAGCTTTGAGGGTGTTCAATCATTTCATCTGGAAGAATGTTTTTGGTATAGGTTTCATGGGCACAATTAACACTCAAAGACCAATTTTTTATCACCTGTTTGACAGGTGCATATCATAATTTTTTTTTCACAGCAAGGCCAATTCTTGCTTTCATCAAAACTACCTCTATAGGGTTACGGTGGGAAGGCGCCACGACACCCAAAGACCAATTTTAACGCACCCGTTACTTCCATCTAAAGTCAAAGTGACACCAGAATGTATCCAAAAAATCGCTAATCTTGTTACCAGTGCACTGCATTGTGGCCTAATCATACACATTGGCTCCCCAGCTGTTGCTGAGCAAAATAAAGCCAGCTTGCAGGAAAAATTTCATTTTTTTTGGCTTTATAAATTCAATTATTGCTGCAGCAGATTCTAGACATGGTACAGATCTGCCACTTTACAGTTAGACTAAGGGGACCCCTCAGGCACTATATTGGAAGGATTTTTTTATTTTTAGGCTTTCACTTTAAAAATCTAAAAATTACTGCTCAATTAATAATGACGTTTTTCACAAACTTTTTTTTTATTGATACATGTCCGCCAGGGCAGGACCAGGACCCCTATAACCATTGTATGCCCAATTATTTGCATTTAGGCCTTCAAAATGGGCACTTTAGATTTTTCACGTTCGGGTCCCATTGACTTAATAGGGTTCGTTATTCATGTCCGAACTTTCGCAGTGTTCAAAAGTTCTGGTACAGACCGAACAGGGGTCCGTTCGGCCCATCCCTACTTGCCACATCACCTGCTACACGTTGCGGATTGTCTCTTGCCACAAGTTGCGGATTGTCACTTGCCATGTCACCTGCCACACGTTGCGGATTGTCACTTGCCACGTCACTTGCCACACGTTGCGGATTGTCACTTGCCACGTCGCCTGTCACATGTTGTGGATTGTCACTTGCCACGTCGCCTGTCACACATTGCGGATTGTCACTTGCCACATCGCCTGTCACACATTGCGGATTGTCACTTGCCTGCTACAATTGTCTTTTGCTGTGTCCCAGAGTCAGATAGCAGAGAGATGATGTTATCTCTCTGCTGCCCGCGGCTGCCTACACAGTGAGGGCGGAACTGCAGGGATGCAGGGCGAGTGGTGAGAGATGATGTCATCTCTCTGCTCCCCCACCTGCCGGCTCGCTGATTGGCCAGCCGCTCGCTCACTCACCAAGTTGCCCAGCTGCCCGGCACGCACGCTCTCTCACCCGCCAGCGGAGCCGCCCGCTCTTTTAGCTGCCCGCCGGCAGAGCCGCACGCTCTCTCACCCGCCCACGAGCCGCCCGTGGAGCCGCCTGCTCTCTCACAAGCCTAGCCCACTGCTTAGCTGCCTAGCCCACTCACTCTCACTCTCCCGTGGAGCCGCCCGCTCTCTCACCCGCCCACTCACTTACCTGCAAATAGTTTCTCTGGGGGCAATTGCCCCATTGTCCCCCCCCGGATCCGCCCCTGCGTGAAGCTCTGGAGAAAAAATTGTTTTGAACTTTTTAATATGGAATGAGTATGTGAATAAAAAGGTGCAATACGGTATTATAAGCAGTTTCTATTTTTTTTTATGTTATTGTTGGCATTAAGTTGACAGTCATTATGGACTGGTTGATTGAGTTATAATCAGGTTTTTTTATTTTTTTTATTTTATATTAGTTTATTGTTGCAATGCTGTGGAGTCTTACACTCTCTGTATATACACAATTTTTATTTTTTATTTTTTTGGGACCTTTGCATTACGTTTATAGACATTATGGGGTGGTTGATTGAGTTATAATCAGGTTATTTTATTAATTGTATGTTTGTTTATTGTTGCAACACTGGAGAGTCTTTAGCCCCATACACACTATCAGTTTTCTTGCAGGTTTTTCTCTTCAGGTTTACCAAAACCATGTAGTGCAAGGGCCTGCCTGATTGCATGCGAATTGAAACTCTTATGCCCCGTACACACGATCGTTTTTAATGTCATTTTTTAAACCAACGTTTTTCTCCTCGTTTTTTTTTCATGTTTCCTCTCAAGCCTGCCTTGTGTACACACCATCATTAAAAAAAATGATCAAGCAAAGCGCAGTGACGTTCAACACGTACGACGGCACTATAAAGGGGAAGTTCCGTTCGAATGACGCCACCCTTTGGGACGCTTTTGCTAATTCCGTGTTTCCGCGTGTTAGTAAAAGTTTGGTGAGAGACGATTCGCGCTTTTCAGTCTTCGTGCTTTGAAGATCGTTTTCGGGAGTTCAGTTTGCGCCTGTGGGTTCGTATCTGTTTAGCACTGCTTGTAGTCAGTTCGTATCTGTTTATTCAGTGCGGCCTGCTCTGCACGTTCGTGTTTTTCAGCTTGTTCTTCATAGGCCTTGCTGTTCTTCCGTGCGTTCTTCTAGTTCGTTCTGTTCAGCCGACCGTTATCTAGCCATGTTGCGGCTACGTACTCGTCGTAGAGTTCGTGCTGTAGTTGGTGCAGGGGTTCATGCTGTATCCCGACTCCATGCCATGAGCAGGGTCAGGAGGAGTTCATGGACCAAGAATTGGTTGCTCCTGCGGCACCAATTCTGTCACATGCCTTTGTTGCGGGAGATCAGGGAGAATAATCCTGATGATTTCAGGAATTTCCTCAGGATGTCTGACCCCGTATTTCAGCAGCTGTTGGCTTTGGTGTCCCCCTATATTACCAGGCAGGACACCGTTATGCGGGAAGCCATCAGTGCTGAGCAGAGGCTCATCGCCACGTTGCGATACCTGGCTACTGGGAGAAGCCTGCAGGACCTTAAGTTCTCCACAGGCATATCCCCCCAGGCTCTGGGGATCATTATACCAGAGACTTGTTCTGCCATCCTTCAAGTTTTGCAGGAGGACTATATTAAGGTAAGTGTTCTTCTTCAAAAATTCACATTGTATGGTTTTTATTTTTGGATATTTTTAATTTGCTTTATTTGCAGTCCCTAATTCACATGATTCTTAGCTGCAAGGAATGTCCCCTTTCTCCCCATGTTTTATTATTTAAAGTTTGGGGTTTGAGGCCTACCTGTAAATTTGGCTTACCTAACCTCTCCAGCATGCTATCCTGGGGCCATACCTACCTTGCCTAGTCATTTCCATGTTTTTTATTATATGTTCCATCGTAGTGCTTTACCCAAAACGCACCCTAAATTTTGCCTAGGAATGTTTCATTTTTGTTAACTTCAATACAGAGTGCTACAGCCTTCATGTGTGATATTCCCAACTCATCTTCAACCACCCCCCCCCCCCCCCCCATAATGTTTTTTTTTTTTTTTTTTTCTTGCTTCCAATTTTTTATGTTTTGAACAGTTTCTACCAATGTTGGCCATGAATGTGTGTATGAAATCAGCTTTCAATGTTTCTGGCTCCAAGTATTAATTTGTTATTTCTTTAATTCCACAGTTCCCTTCTTCGCCACATGAATGGCAGAATGTGGCTTCTGAGTTTGCCCAGCGATGGAACTTTCCGAACTGTGGAGGAGCCATCGACGGCAAACATGTTCGGGTCGTCCCACCACCCCATTCGGGATCCTTTTATTATAATTATAAGGGGTTCCACAGCGTCGTGATGATGGCAGTGGTGTCGGCCACCTACGAGTTCCTCTGTGTGGACGTTGGCAAGAATGGCAGGATGTCTGATGGAGGAGTTTTTGCCCAGACGGAGTTTGGAGAACGGCTCCTTTTGGATCTGCTGGCCTTGCCACCAGCGGAGCAGAATGTGGAGGGACTACCTTTTGTGTTTGTGGCGGATGAGGCGTTTGGCCTGGGACCCCATTTGATGAGGCCATTCCCGCAACGCACCCTCACCCCTGAAAGGAGGGTTTTCAATTATCGGCTGGCCAGAGCCAGACGGGTGGTGGAAAATGCGTTTGGGATCATGGCCAGCCAATTTCGCCTCTTCCTTACCTCCATCCACCTTGCCCCATACAAATGGAACCATGTGGTTATGACGTGCTGTGTGCTGCATAATTTCCTAAGGGTGCATTCAACGAGTTATATATCTTTGAGTGGGCCTGAGGCCTCTTTAATCAATGCAGAAACTTTGGTGGCCCTGGAACCTGGCCGTCCTGGCTTGGCCCCCCCAACCGGACATGAGGTCCGTAACCAATATGTGGACTATTTTATGGGTAGGGGGGCCATTGAAATGCCAGATAATCTATAATAATTTTAGACCAAAAAAATAAAACTTTTTCTTGAGTAAAGATTGGTTTGTATTTTTTATTGTATAATGTTTGATGTTTCTGGTAGGTTTACCTAGTGCACTTGTTTTGCCATGTGGATTAAACAATCTTTTAATTAGCCTTCATTGTCAGTGTAAACACCAAACATTGATTAGTTAACTCAGCACCACATTTACATAATGAAGCCACAATGATTTGTTATGTAAAAATACCTTTATTTTTTTTGTTTAGGTGGGCAACTTCCTAAGAAATGTGGATGTTCCCTTAATTTCGGGTGTATTAAAACGCATGACCAGCCATGCATAAACAAACTATATTTGTCAAAATTTTTAAAAAGCTAAACATGTGCTAGTCATTAAAGGGTAAAATAACAAAAAAACATTGAAAACTCTGCAAGTAAAACGTTATTTGGTGTAAAAACATTAGACACGCCCAAGCACAGCCATGATATTTTGGAGCCTTTCCTCCACCCGCTTTGTATTTGCCCTGATCTCTAGCAAGTCTCCCTTAATTTTTTCGAGGTCACGACAGCAGACCATCAGGTATTGGATCAGGATCTGGGCACTGTGATGTGTCAACTTATTGGGGTCTTCGGCCAGAACTGCACCTAAATGTAAAAAGAAATATGTAGGATAGAATATGTAGGCCTACATCTATTTAACATGCATGTGTCTGGTTTCTCTCTGACCTGTGGTGGTGCCACTTTCCACTTCCACAACATCACATTCCTCTCCATCCTGGGGTTCTGGGGGTATTGTTGTAGGTATTGCAATTCTCGTCTCATCTGAGGTAGCTTTTTGAATCCCTAGGGAGATTGAAATAAAAGGAATAGTTTCATTAGTAGCGACTCAATTTTGCTAAAATAAGAAACATGAAAAAAAACTTTGTAATCATTCTTTTGAAGCATGCTCCATTTTAAATTTTACCCCCTGTGCCAACCGGGACAAATGATTGGATACATAGCCCAAAACAGAGCATATACATTTTGAACACAAATTTGAAACATTGTAACACCCCAAAGTATCTACACTGGATCACCTGTGTGTGACTCCCTCAAGCTTTTTGGCTTTAGGCCCACACTTGTACTACTGCGTTCAGATGTTTCATCAGCTGCTGAGCATTCACTCCCTTTAACATTACCATGCATATCGTTTTTTCAAATGAACAAATGTCCTTTGGATTAGCACACCAAAAATAAGTGAGGCCCAAATTTACTCCCCCAAATAAACCAAAATACATGGGTGTTCACACTGGATGATCCTAAAACATCGTTTGAGGAACTGTACGGAGAAAGAGGTTTAATACGTCCGTTTACTGTGCGGACGAACCTGAAAGATGGTATCTTTCAGTGTACTATATGAAAGTTAAAAATACACGACAGAATACAAGAAAATAATATGTACCATGGAAACTCAAAAAAAAAAACTTACTTTTTAATATAACTTTCTTGATTCTTTTATATTGGTCGGCCTCCCGCAACTTCAGATCTGACCATCGTTTTCTGAGCTGTTCCTTCGTTCTGCACACCCCGAATTTTTTGTGGAGACTTTTGACCACTTCGCCCATAATTCTGGACTTGTCCAGATTAGGCCTTTTATACGGACCATGCTTGGCATCATAATCCTCCTTCTTTAAAATGGCGACCATCTCCACCATTTCCTCGAATGACATGTTGGATGCCTTATATCTCCTGGGTCTTGATTTGGGCTCCTCTGTAATTTCATCCTCTGTAGAGGTAATCTCAGCCACCTGTGTCTCCGCCATGTTTTGTTCAGCACTACGAGCGAGAAGGGGCGGGGAAAGTACAATATCGAACGTCAGGGGCGGGGAAAGCGTGCTGAGTTTCACGCATGCGCTGTGTATATCAAGTGAAGATCCATGTCTGGGAAATACGTTCATTTGTCGGGAGAGGGAGTTAGCAACGAACGTCGTGACCAAGGTACCTAACAATTTTACTTTTTGAGGTTCATCAGACGAGGAGATTTGTGTGCTCAAAATATGTAGACAATGCACAGTTGAGGAATGTTGCCTGAAATATATATTTTTTTTGGTTTCTCGCTTTTACAGATATCATGAATACTTTTAAAAACCCAGACTTCATGGGGGAGTTCATCGACAAATGGCAAGAGCTCCCTATATTATGGCAAACAAAAAGTGGCGGTAATACAAATAAAGACGCCAGGAAAGCAGCACTGGAGAGCCTGCTTGCATTTGTGCAAACAAAGATACCCACAACAACTCTCCAAGATGTCAAAAACAAAATTGCGACCATCAGAGGGACATACAGGACCCAGAGGACTATGGTCCTGAGGTCCCAGAGGTCAGGTGCACCAGCAGATAAGGTTTATAAACCCAGTCTGTGGTACTACAGTAAGCTTGCTTTTCTGGATGACCAGCTGGAAGTGCGGGAATCTCTCTCCACCCTTCCCCCCAGAGGTCAATCCAGCCTTCCTTGTACCCAACCCTCCAGCCTTCCCTGCAGCCAGTCCTCCAGCCTTCCTGTCAACCCTGCTCTGGCTTCCTCTGAGGATCAAGATCAGGGCCTTGAGGAGGCAGATTTGGAGATATGGAGCCAGGTAAAGTATTGATATCTATATTTATATCGTACAAAATTGTAGAATTTAAATAGATGTTAGTATTGTTAAAGGTATGTACACTTCTACCAATAAAGTTTGTGAAGAGCAAGATACAGTAGTGGCCTCATTTTATGTGCACAAGACAACAAAACCAGGATGCGGAATCAATGAAAATGACATAACTTTTGGCATTGATTTCAACAATGTCTAGAGGTGAACAATGTCTGTGAATGATGATGTGGCAAAATAAATAATGTCCCTTTCTTTTTTTACAGCCAGAGCAGAGCCAGGAAGAGGGTGATGTTGGGGATCAGGAGGAGGCAGGGCCCAGTGGCACCCAGGAGGAGGCAGGGCCCAGTGGCACCCAGGAGGAGGCTGGGCCCAGTGGCACCCAGGAGGAGGCTTGGCCCAGCACAAGAGCCCAGATGCCTCCCCTGGTAGTTAAACCACGAGGGCCAAGGAGAGGTAGGCAGGTGGAGGAGGAAACCAGGGCCTTCCTCAGAGAGGCAACAGCGGCCCTCAGAGAGGCACCCTCTGTTGATGAGGGATTTGCCGCAGTCCTCGCCCACAAACTAGGGCAAATGGAGTTGCAGCAAAAAAATTTCAGTGAGACCCTGCTATTGAAAGTCATCAATAAGGGCGTGCTGGGTGAACTCACTAGGTACACGGACATAACGGAGGTTGTCCCTACTCCTCCACCTCCTCCTCCTCCTCCTACTACTCCTCCTGCCACAACCTCTCCTCCTGATCCCCAGCCTCCAAGGAAGAAACCAACCAAGGCTGCAGAGAAGGCTGGAGAGAAGGCTACAAGGAAGAGGAGAAAATAATGCCTGCTGTAGTACCACAGACTGGGGACATATAGGACTTATCTGCTGTGGCTCCTGACCTCTGGGAGCTCAAAACAAGATTGGGCTCATTTTTTGGGGGGATCTAATCTCTATTTTGGTTTGGACATCTTGTATGGTTGTTGTGGGGTCAAAGGGATGCACAAATGCAAGCAGGCTCTCCAGTGCTGCCTTCCACTTTAATTTGTTAATGTTCTGAAATAAAAAAAAATTGAGTGCCCTTAAAATACTTGACTATGTGATTTGTATTTCAAAAGAGAGCTTGCTAGGGAGCAGGCAGGGACATCTCAAATTATATTATTGTTATTATCAGGGGACACAAACCTCCCTGAGGCCAAATGAGACACATTTGGAAGGTTGTTGTGGTAACTTTACACAAGAATAATTTAAGCCAAAATAATAAAAAAAAGGCCACAAAAAAAAAAAAAAAGTAAAATTAAATTTAAAGAAAAAAGGAGAATTACATTATTTTATTATTAGTAGTATTATTTAGGAAGGAGGTGCGGCTTATAAATAATATTTTATAATCATTAGAGCAATTTGGAATTACTTTAGAAACAAGTTTGGCATAACTCTCAATGTCATTATCAAAAGAGGGTAATTTTAAAGCATTATCAAAAGAAGAACGGAATGCGCAGCATTAAAACGATGCTATTAATTCCACCGTGACGAATGTGCCATCTCCATTTCCAACATTAGCTTTACCAAAACGAGCGCTCCCGTCTCATAGTTGCTTCGGAGCATGCGCGTTTTTTTTCACGTCGTGAAAGCATACACACTATCGTTTTTCACGTTGTTAAAAAAACGACATGAAAAACGACGTGAAAAAAGAGAGCATGTCCGGAATTTTTAATGGCCGCTTTTCACGTCGTTAAAAATGCTCTGGAGCCTACACACGATCATTTTTAATGGCCATTTTTTAAAATGGCATTTTTAACGGCATGAAAAACGATCGTGTGTACGGGGCATTAAGGTTTGACCTCATATTAGATGGTTTTGGTAAACCTGAAGAGAAAAACCTGCAAGAAAACTGATAGTCTGTTACACTCATTCCGCTCCCATTTTTTTTGGGGATGTTAGCATTACGTTGATAGACATTATGGAGTAGTTGATTAAGTTATAATACGTTTTTTTTTTTTTTTTTAACAGTTGTGCTATAAATAAATTGACGGTCAATGTTCCTTAGAGTTCTCTATACTTTCCACATTATATTTTTTTAGAGTGCAGCTTTTCGCTCTTTCCTTTGTTACTGTACCGTTGTTGTTATTATTTTTGTGTTCGCTAAAACCTCACATCCCATTGTTCTTGCTCTATAACTACTGCTCCACCAACATAACAAAGCAAGAGAAAGAAAAGAAACAGTCTTAGGTTTGAACTTCATAGTGAGCATCCTTTAGAACCACACTGGTCTGACTTCCATCAATACATTGTGTTTCCACTCTAGCTGCCTTACAGAACTGGTGCTTTTTGTGTGAAGGGCACTCGTACTAATATAAAAGAAGAAGGAAAAAAAAAAGGCAGGCAAGTTGGCGCTTTATTAAATTCTAAGCGGCAGTAACACTCGTCCTGCAGTTATAGTTATATTGACCTGAAGAAAGGCAATCACATCCCTAGCAAAACCTTTGGCAATTATGTCTATGTCTGAGAAGGGGAAAACAAATTGCATATTGACTTTGGTAATGGCAATTAAGATTCCTCTTCGGATGCCTTAATCTGGATCCATTTCTTCAATGTATGTGTATGTTATAGGCTTCCCATATGGTTATTGCTATTATCTCTTACTTGCAGAAGAGGTTACCGCCTGGAGGACAAAAGAGTGGAAGTAATCACCCGTAACAGTATATGAAAACATGCAAGATGTAACTAAATTCAGCCTCCTAGCCAAGCTGAAGTCGTGTAACGATAGCCGCTGTTGGGATATCACACATAACAAATGGTGCCGTTTCTGGCACAGTACTATTGTACTGGAGGAAATAACACTTGCCATATAAAATAAACAATCATAAAATTAAACAAATGTCCTAGGGATTCAATAAAACATTATCATTTATGGCACTATGGGTTCTTTTGAGAGATTTGTGCAGCACAGTTAGAGCTCTTTTACATTTGACTTGCCCTCTGAAGAGCGATCGGTGGTGGATAGGTGGCTGGAAAATTATTTTTTTACCTCCTCACTGCCTATTTTAACTCTGTAAATCCCACACCACTGTCCCACTATGTCCTTGGAATACTGATTCCTCAATGGGAGTATCTGCGTTCATTCTATTCAGTTGATGCACATGCCATGTTCTGATGTGGAAAGTTGCAGTGTCTGCATTCCTTCAGAAGTAAATAAAGTGGTAGGTAAGTTGTTTTGTTTATCTTTTACCTACAGGTAAGACTATAATAAGGCAGAAAAAATGGGTGTGATATAAGGAATGCCTTTGCTAAATGTTATACAAATATGTATCTAGAACGTAAGTGTTCATTCAACAAGTTTGTAGTTGTTGAAAATATGTACTGTATGTGGAATTCATATGAATTCTAAAATGAGAATATTTTGCATTTCAGAAGTGGTATAAACCCTGATGAAGGTTCTGCTTATGCAAAACGCATTGGTTATCCCTCTACTTATCACCATCCATTTTCTACCGGTAGTAGTTCAGCAAGTAGTTGGGAAATACTACTTCCAACCAAATCTAATACATTATGCAATGTTTTAAAATTTTAGTACAAATTATGCAACATGTTGAATCCTTCTATATAATTCTTTATCTATTTATATGTTAAAATAAATATTTTGTTATATATAGAATAATCTTTTCAAATCAATATTTCAAATTGCCTTAAAAATCCCAAAATAAAGGTTTTGAATTATTTTCTAAGACTACAATAAGGCTTATTTGTAGGTACTGTAAGTATCTTCTAAACATGCACCGTTGAGGACAGTGGTCTCCAAACTGCGGCCCTGGAATCGGATGTGGCCATTTGCTTGATTTTATCTGGCCCTTGGGGCATTCTTCCCCCCACTGTCAGCAACAGTGGAATAGACCCTGACACTTGTATTGACAATGGGACACTATGCTCCCCATGGATACTAATGATGGGACAATAATCCTCCCATTGACACCAAAGATGGGGCACGATTCCTCCCACTGGCACCAATTATGGGACACTATTTCTCCCACTTGTACCAATTATGGGACACTAGTTCTCCTGCTGACACCAATGATGGAGCACTATTCCTCCCGCTGACACCAATGATGGGGCACTATTCCTCCCATTGATACCGATGATGGGGCACCATTACTGCTACTGACACCAATAATGGGACACTATTCCTCCCCCTAATGCCCTGATGATGGGGCATTGTTTACACCCACTGATGCCAAAACATTTTGTTCTCCCACTGGCCACAGTCCGCCCCCCCCCCCTAAAGTTTGAAGGACAGTAAATCCTTTGGCCTTTGTTTAGAAAGTTTGGAGACCCCTGGTTTAGGAGATATTTACTTGTGTTGCAGCTGGTGACGTCACATGTGTATGCACACTGAAGGAACGGCAAACTTGTGCCACTCCTTCAGAGCTCTGTGCCATGGCCTTGCATATGCTCGGTAGTGAAGCTATCGCGAATTAGCTATTCAAACCGCCAAAGCACGCAAACCCGGAAGGAAGACAGCACACCACTGGAGGGCTTCAATTTTAGGTAATTTTCACATAATGTGCTAGTATGCGGTGTATATTAGCACTTTAGAACATTGTCTAGCAGGGGAAAAGTTGTTTTTCTTGCTCAGCTTAATACCGCTTCAACCCTTAGGGGAAGTCTCACCAAAAATATCATTCCTATTGCAGAGGATGCCAAAAATCTGACTTGTATATTAGTGCAGACTTCTGGGAAAATCAGTGAGCCGATCACACAAGCAAGTGTAGCGCCCTTCCCAAATGGTTGGGACGCTATGTGTAAATTTAGGGGTTTGTATGAGCCATAGTTTGGCTCAGATCAGTTGATTATTCTAAAATTGCTTCTGCTCTGGGTGTGATACTGCCTGGCGGTGGTGTTCCCTGTTTGCCTGTGGGTGGCACTGCCACCGCCGGCCTGGGTTGGACTGCAGGGGTGTCGCAGCGCCTTGGGTGTCCTTTCTCGGCGGCCGTGGTTGGCCCGCTGTGCATGCTGGGAGGGGGTGCATAGGGGGCAGATGCCATAGATTTTGGTTCGTTCCTGGAGGCCCATTGGGTCTGGTCCTGTGTGCGTGCCTCGTGGCCCGCATGGCACGGGGTGTGTGTCTGTTCCAACCCCCGGGCACCTTCAGCCCGAGGCTACATTACTACCTGGTAGGCCCCGCTCTGCTGGCTGGGCCTTATACCTTTGGAAGGGATCCCAGGCTACCCACCTGCGGGAAGCCCGCTCTTAGGAAAGTAGGCCAGGGCAGGATCTGCGCCAGAGGAGACTTGCGACGGTACTAAGGAGGGATCCATTGCATTAAGCCCTGCAATACGCCAATCTGGCCTAAAGGTTCTCCCTCTATTGCTTGGCTGGGAGGTTCGGGACTTTGACAATCCTGTGGCAGAGGATTCCTGATCGCATCCATACGTTTTCTCAGATTAAATTGATCCGTGCTTCATCCCGGCTGCTAGGACCAGTGAAAGGGACTATCCGGGTGAGCAATACCCACTCAGGCTTGAGTGGCGACGTTGTGTTTTTAGTGCTGCGTGCCTGAACATTCCCCTGTTCTTCTCTAGTTCCTACTTTCCTCTCAAGTTCCCTCAGCAAAATAAATACAGGCATACCCCACTTTTAAGTACACAATGGGGTTTATTTACTAAAAATAAGAAAGTGCGAAATCAAGCTCACTTCTGCATAGAAACCAATAAGCTTCTAACCCCAGCTTGTTCAATTAAGCTATAGTTACATAGTTACATAGTTAGTCAGGTTGAAAAAAGACACAAGTCCATCCAGTTCAACCATAAAAAAAAAGAAAAAGAAATATCGTGCAATCCCATATACCCAATTCTATACCCACAGTTGATCCAGAGGAAGGCAAAAACCCCAGCAGAGCATGATCCAATTTGCTACAGCAGGGGAAAAAATTCCTATGGTAATAAAACCTTGAAGCTCATTGGTTTCTATGCAAAACTGAGCCTCATTTTGCGCTTTCCAGCTTTAGTAAATAAATCCCATTGTGTACTTAAAAGTGGGGTATTCCTGTAAAGCCTTATTGTTGGGTTTTACATCTGTGTGGACATTGGCCTTTCTAGAGACACTTTTTATACCCTGACAACGGAAGCCTTGGAGGTAGTTTGCATGACCCAAAACAAAACCAGCAGCCAGATCTTGGAGAGAGGGGTATCGCTACACAAAGTCTGAAGTGGAACAGCATGAAGGAGACATACATATGAGGTCCATTCTCTGCATGGTGACTGAGGGTGGATAGACGATTCCTATAGGAAGTAGAGAGAAGCAAATGGAGAAGCCGCAGCTTCCCTTATCACCTCTGATTTGACTGCTGTTTCGCTGACATACTAATATCGCTCTTGTAAGTGCAATTTATTCATTTATTAAACCTATTTGAATCAACTTACTGCACTATGAGAGAATTTTTCTTTTATATTCCTGAGTAACATCTGAATATTAGCTGCTGTTCCGGATACAAGTCTGGTCCCGGGGAGACCGATAATTCCCTGTGCTTGGTGAGACTGTTTGGCAGTCACGGCCTTCTGGTAAGCAGGCTACCTCACATTTGGGTGTCCAGTTGATTGCACGTTGGTTGGTGTGAAGATTTGTGTCACGTATTTCTTCCTGCAACTCAATTTCACCTACCTGAATGTTAAGCACTGCATAAGACCCATATGGACTTTAATGCGATTGGGACTCTGCCTTAGTATTTCTTCCATACACTTTGTTCACTTGCATATTTTTTTCACTAAATTATTGTTTATTCAACTAGCGTTGCACTTCCTTTATATTTTTCACTCTTGTTTGTATTTTTTTTGTACTGAAATCATAGGTGCTGGCAGCTTTATTTAACCTTATATTTAAAATTATTATTCATTCACTTCAGCGCAGCATTAGCCTTCGGGCTTCTTTTTTTCAATTATATATGCTATATTATCATTTTTTTAAATATGCTATTTATTTATTTTTTCACAAAAGTGGAGTTATCTTTTAAACAAACTTGGCCTAAGCAGCTCAGTGAGTTAAGTTGAGAGTTTCCACTTCCAGGAAATTTCAGCAACCGAAAAATCATTAATTCACAGCAAAACAAATCTCCAAATCTACTCATTCGCTCATCCATAATGGCCACAAACAGGTCAATATTTCTTTTCCACCTGCAATGGCTCTTAAAGGCATGAGGAACCCCCCAAAAATAAGTTATTTCACACAAAGAGTAATTGTCCTTCTGAAATTGCCTTGGGGTTATGTTATATGAAAAAAAAATTTAAGAACATACTATAGCCGTCTGATAACAAAACACATAGAGACGTGAATGTCTTGCAGCACAGTATGGAACATTAAGAGTCCAAGTTATTGTAGCTGTGCAGTCTAGGCCATTAACTGCAGAAAGGTCATGTGCGCATAAAGGAAGACATTAAAGAGACATTACCTGCTTCGTTAGTCCTGATGACTCGGGAAGGTATGCTGGGGTCCCCGGTTCCAATGCTGTTAGTGGCGACAACTCGGAATTCGTATTCCACCCAGGGATTCAGATCGACTGCCATGGCCGACTCCATATCTCCGCTAATAATGTCAGGAACTGTGAAGTGAAGATGTCACATTAAAACAGGGCTGTTTATATGTTCCGTGAATAATAGCCTGTCAAAGATACCTGAAAGCGTCATGCTTCTGAGCTCAAATTGTATACATTTGTCTTTTTATATACCAGCATGTAGTTATAGACCCACTTTTCATAATACAAGGAAATGCCATTACCTTCCATTGTAAGCACATTGCTGAAAATGTCATAGGTAGAAACAGTAATTAATTAATCTTTTAAGATCCCCTTTTTTGTAATCTTTTACAATCTTGTTATGTCTAGGGGTTAAAGTACAGGCTGCGGTACTTACCTTACACCCCTGCTCCGGCTGACTCCGGCCCTTTCCTCCTCTGCCCGAACCTCCTATCTGTGTGACATTAAAGTGGTTGTAAAAGCAGAAGGATTTTTACCTTAATGCATTTTCTGCATTAAGGCATAAAAACTTCTGTGTTCAGCTCTACCCCCCAGCCCCCCTAAATACTTACCTCCTTAGCCCGATCTCGATCCAGAGATGTGCATGAGAGCAGAGGCTCTCTCTCCTCTCTCTCCTCTGGACATTGAGGCAGGAGCCATTGACTCTTCCTGCTGTCAATCACAGCCCGTAAGGAGAGAGCGGGGGTGGGGCTTAGCTGTGCTGTGTGTGTCAGTGGACACACAGAGCCTGACACAGGATTAAGCCTGCATGAGTCCCCCCATAGCAAGTGGCTTTCTATGGGGGCACTCAGAAAGGGGGAGGATCCACAAATCAAGTCGGGCTGAGCACTGCTCAGCCATTCAGAGGAAGCTTTGCATTTTCTGAATAAATACAAGATTTCCTCTGATTCACTGAGGTGGAGGATCCCACTTCAGCAAATCAGAGGAAGCCTTGTATGCCCATGACTAAGCTCCGAGGGGCGGTGAGGAACGTGTTGGGGGCATGGCCTGGCTGGAGTCCAGGCTGAGGTTGCCACTCTTACACTTTTTCTAGGGACTACACAGACGTGTGGTTACAGGGATTGCCCCTCTTTTGTTCTGAGTCACAGCAGGAGCTGGGACGAGCTCCATCCCACGCCAGAACTCCCAGTGGTGGATTTAAACACCCCACTCAAACAGAGCCGGAGCGGCACACTAAGTTGCATTGGGTCGCAGAGGAAGCCTTGTACTCATTTCAGAAAATACAAAGCTTTCTTTAAAGTGCTCAGCCTGACTCGATTTTGTTCTGGGAGTGGGTGGCAAAGTCTCTGTCTCACTACCGTAACACAACGGTGTATACTGTACGTAGCTGATGCTACATAAAGTTTATACAGTGCTGATCACAAGAACCCCTGTTAGTGAAGGAAATAGTTCATTTGGACCAACTTGGTCCAAACTAACCATTTAAAGTTCGATCAAATCTGGAGTTAGACTTCAAGGGATCATTCACCACAACGCAGTACATTTCTTACTTTAACCACTTCCCTACCGCCCACCGTCAAATTACGTCCTTGACTTTGTGTGGTGACATCTGAATGATGCCTGCAGTTGCAGGCATCATTCAGATATCATTCTTTTCAGCCGGTGATTCTGTGCACGATAAAAATGATCATAGCAGCATCTCCACCGCTTGATCGTAATTATAGGCGGCGGGAGGGGACGTCCCCCCCTCCCGCCGCCATCCGGTGCTTCTCCGGACTCTCCCGTGCCATCGGGGGGCCCGGAGAACGAATTGGCCAGCGCCGGTTGGGAAACATAGAGATGACTGGTGACCAGATGGTCACCAGTCATCTCTATGACCGTCGGAGGCCCGGGCGTGATGTTATGACGTCACGCCGGGTTCCTGTATGTAAACAAAGCCGTGAGCTGTCAGCATGAGATCGTGATTTTTTTTTTTTACCGATCTCATGCTTTCCAGCCTGGAGGAGAGATGTAGAGTCTTATTGACCCCGCATCTCTCCATAAAGAGGACCTGTCACAATAGATTCCAATTACAAGGGATGTTTACATTCATTGTAATAGGAATAGAAGTGATCAAAAAAACAAAAAAGTAAAAAAAAGTGTAGAAAAAAAAAAGTAAAAAACAAAAAAAATAATAATAAAAAAAAATTAAAAACGCCCATGTCCCCGGTAGCTCACGCTCAGAAGCGAACACACGCGTAAGTCGCGCCCACATATGTAAACGCCGTTCAAACCACACATGTGAGGTATTGCTGCGTGCGTTAGAACGAGTGCAACAATTCTAGCACTAGACCTCCTCTGTAATGCGAAGATGGTAACTTTTAAAACATTTTAAAGCATCGCCTATGGAGATTTTTAAGTACTGAAGTTTGGTGTCATTCCATGAGTGTGCGCAATTTTAAAGCGTGACATGTTAGGTATCTATTTACTCAGCATAACAACATCTTTCACATTATAGAAAAAAATTGGGCTAACTTTACTGTTTTGTTATTTTTTAATTCATGAAATCATTTTTTTCCCCAAAAAAGGCGTTTGAAAATGTATTGCGAAAAAAACTTGCGAGATAAAAATTTGCAATGACCACCATTTTATTCCCTAGGGTGTCTGCTAAAAAAACATATATAATGTTTGGGGTATCTAAGTAGTTTTATAGCGAAAAAATTATGATTTTTACATGAAGGAGAGAAGTGCCAGAATAGGCCCAGTGCTGAAGTGGTTAAGGAATGTTATGTTAAGCAGGCCATTAATTTTGCATGATCATTCAGTGCATGAAAAAAATTGGTTTGCAGTTTGCTTTGTGATTTGTAGATCTGCTTTGGGGTTTGAATTGCAATGTGCATCATGACGAACGTTATAGTGGGTGTTATGGTGTAAATATGCCATAAAGCCCAAATCCATCCCAAAGGGGGAGTGGGAGAGGGGTTGGATAGGATAGGGAAGGGCTATAATGAAAAATTATTGGTTTTATTGCAGAATATGTCCTTGCTGGGCAGACTTTCCCTCACTTCCTGTGCTGGTGACAGGAAGGCAGGAAGTGTGGAAAAACTTTCCCCCTCGGATGACCCAGACCAGAGGAGGATTTGGCCCTTCCCTTATGCTATTCACAATGTGGCCTATCAAAATCCAAACATGACAGCATTACTTGTTCTGAAACTCTGAAATATGCCTTTAATATCAAAAGATGTGAGCAGCTGCATATAGCAAAGCAGGGACAAGTAGCCAGGCACTTTTAATACATTTTGTTTTATACAAAGCGTTATTACATTTCAGACAGTCAGATTATATTACTTGCAGCAATAAAAGTGAGAGAGCACCGCAGTCATTTTCCTATTTTGTTTGTTATAAAAAGCTTTTCAGGTTCCATGAACCAAACATTATTCCTTTTCTTTAAGAGCTTGATGGCTGCAGGCATGTGGACTTGTGATCCAATTTTGAAAGTGTTGATACATAGGCAATTTACTGCTTCAGGTAGCTATAAAAGTACGCTTGAGTCCAAGAACTTTACCCTTCCCTGTAAACATTGTGCAGCAGGCAGAACAACCAATATTTCACAGCCCTGGGAGAAAAATATCTATAGCGATTTGCTTGCTTACCCAAAAAATATAATATGTTTATGTCTAAAAATCAAAGTCACCTCTCAGATCACAGCTACAAGGAAATTTCGTTTGTTCTCATCTGTATTTTTCCATTTTATTCTAGAGGCTCTTAATTTGGCAATCCAAATTTTCTTTCTTATATTATTCTGTCTTGTTTGACCATCTCTGCACCTTTCTGGATAAAGCCAGCAAAGTTATTATAAGGGAGGAGTCACAAGATTATTTTTGGGTCAGGCAACCAAGCTGAGGTGGATTGGGGCCTAAACCTAATGATGTAATCATTCACACTACATTGTATATGTAGGCCTACATACAGCATGTACAGTGTAGCACCCTCCTAGCATAGAGTAGACTGCTAGGTAAATTTAGTTAGCTCCAATGTAATAAGAGGCGCAAGGGGCTAATTAATTGGGGCTGCTCTCTTCTACTAAATTCTAGAACCATAGTGGGAGGAAGAGAAGGGCATACAGCCTGAATATTTATGGGACTCTAGTCATTCCCTGAGGAGATGTGCCCAGAGGGTGTGAGAGAACTCAAATAGCTTGAGGCCTGAGCAGCAGCAGCAGCATTCCTGTGCAGATTTCTAGAAGAATGCATTGGGAAGGTCCCAGCTAGGCTTAGTTGGTTTGCAAGTTTGAGTCCAGGGATCAAGTTGGGTCCAGAAAAGCTCACTGGAGAGAGTCAGGTGGATGTTTGTGGGGAAGAGTCCAGCTGTTTGGTGGTGTGAATCTACATCCCCCCACTAGGAAGAGCCTGGTGGATATTGGCATCCGATGATCCTATGGCTAAGTGAGTAAACAATCCCATTTCTGAGGAGTCAGTGATTGTGTGTAGCATTTAGACTCTGCAAGGAGTACTAGTCACTGTCAGCATGAGATCCTGTGGGACTTTCATTTTTGTACTCGGCAGCCAGAAAGTCAAGGAGTCCTCAAGGTATTCAGTTCTACAGTTCCCTGGGGTATCTCATGCTCCTTCTCCTTATCCCAGTTCATCATTATCAATAAAACCCCAAAAAATAAACCCCTAGACTGTTTTTTGAGCCAGTGGAATGCAGAAAATACTGTGTACCTGGCTATGTGTGCTCTAAAGCCCTGTACACACGATCGGATTTCCTATGGATTCTAATGAACCTGACTTCCATCAGTCTTGCCTACTCACCATCAGTCAAAAATCCGACCGTCCCAAACGCCGTGACGTAAAACACTCCGACAAGCCGAGAAAATGAAGTTCAATGCTTCTGAGCATGCGTTGACTTGATTCTGAGCATGCGTGGGTTTTTTCTCCGATGGAGTTCCACACAGACGATCAGAATTTGCTATCTTTTTTTTCCCATCGGATAAATTTAAAAAATGTTCTATTTTTTCTCACCGATGGAAAAAAGACCGATGGGTCCCATACACGATTGGTTTGTCCAATGAGAAAAGTCCATCGGACTGTTTTCATCGGTAAAACTGATCGTGTGTGCACGGCATAAGGGGAAAATAGCACCAAAATTCACCAGCGACTCTTTAGGGGGAGGGCTTCGACAGTATATTCATAAATGTTAATCACTGACATTTTATTCAAAATCAAGATGTTTATTGGTTCCTATAACTGGAACTCCACCACAAACATTTTCAGTTTTTGACACAATGGTTATTTTTAGATTCCCTATGAGGTTTTTATTGTGGTCTGTGTCCATATTGGTAAGTCTTCAGAGATAGTTGTCCTTTTATCTCTATAAAACATGTAGTCACACATTCGCACTGAAGCATAGATGGCCGGTGTGGCATTATTTACTAAAAGGGTTTTTGTGTCAATCATGCGCAAAGAAGAATTTAACATTTTATAGCTTATATACAAATAATTTTTAACAAGTGTGGTTTGCTATGGAATGTACTCTTCAGCTTTATAACATATGCCCAGTAAGTTGTCTAAAATAAAGGTGTGAGTTTTTGTGTACAAGCGCAGTTTGCTTTTTAAATGCACATACCATGTATAAATGTAGGTGCACAAGACTGTCATTAAAGCAGACTCTAAAAAATAAAATAAACAAATATATAAAAAGCTTCAGTGAACTGTTCTGCAAATTTTACCGTGCATGCATGTAAATTTGTGCACATGTGCAGAAACATAGAAAGTAGAACTTTAGGCAACATTTTTCTTTTCATTTTGGATAAAGTAGGATAAAAACCTGTGTTGGTTTATTTTTTGACATCTGTACCCCATTGGGGAGATTTGCCTTACATAGTTAGTCAGGTTGAAAAAAGACACAAGTCCATCCAGTT